>CM022297.1:176199692-176799692 GCA_011799875.1 Thinopyrum elongatum | reverse complement strand
GCGCAAGTAGCAGCTTCCTTGCCGGCTGTCTCAGTCTTTGCTTTCTTGCCAGTGGTAAGATCACCAAAGCTCTCAACGGCCATCACTGATTTCTCCTTACGCTTCTTGTTGCGCTTTCTGTTCCTCTTCCTGGGGGTGGCAGCATCGTCGTCGTCTTCTTAATCGACTTCAACACCAACCTCCTCCCCTGGAAGTCTTCTCCCTTCTTCAGCACGAGCACACTTGTCCGCCAACGTGTAGAGTTCATTGACAGTCTTGGGTAGCCAAACATTCATCTTGGCCCGCATCCTCCAATTGCGCACATTCGTGTGGAATGCGGCAATCACAACTGTTGGATGTATCTTCAGGATGTTGCGGTGCACTCGGCTGAACCATTTGCAAATACTTGCGCAAGCTCTACCCTTCTTTTTGTAGAAGGGCTTGTAGGTCACTGGGTTGTCCTGGTTCTTGATGGCCACCTGTGAAGGCACCAACGAACTCGTTGCACAGGTCTGCCCACGAGGAAACGGAATCCTCCAGCAGGTGCATCAGCCAAGACCTCACATTAGGCTTGAGAGCCAACAGGAAGTAATTGGCAAGTACTTTCTCATCTCTTCCCCCGGCAGCTTGAACGACAATTGTATAGATGCCCAAGAACTCTGCCAAGTTCAGTTTTCCATCATACTTCTCCGGTAGGTCAGGCTTGAAGGTGCGAGAGGACGGCCAATGGACTTGCCGCAGCTTGTGAGTGAAGGCGGGGCACCCTACCTCGTAAGGCAAGTACGCGCCAACACTGGACGTGGGTTCGTCAATGTCAGGTCCATTATGTCTGTCTGATTGACGATGCACCTCGCGACGCCGCGCAATGGTAGCGCGGGCGTCTTCCTTCCTCCTATCTCTCAACACTTGGCATTGATCCTGCTGGAGTTGGAGGTCGGATGAGGCCGTTGACGCTTCTTCAGGCTCATCGACGTCTTGGCATTGCTGAGCTAGCCGTGGTTCCCTTGGGTGGGCTGCTGTGGAGGGGACTGCACCGTGGGTGTAGTCCTCTCCACTTGGCCACCAGCGGGGGCTGCCGACGTCGTCTGCGGGCGTTGTGAAGGCTCCACACGCTACGACTTGTTGGTCTTAGCAAACAAGATGAGGCTCTGGATGGTATCTCTCCATTCATCCATCATGTCTGCTACTAGGGGAAAGTTCAGCAATAGCTGAGCCCTCGCCATTGCTTCGGCCACCATCCATGGCATGGCGTGGGAGGCAGAGCGCGACACCGCTCGACTCCTGGACGAACCAGAAGGAGCGTTGTTGCGCTCCTGTCACCTTGGACCAATCATAAGGGCGGTTTGGCGCGGCCGAAGCTGTTCTTGATGGCTAGGCTCTTGATCTACTGGGCCTTTCCCATGCAAACGCGGTCGTTGTGGATTGACGGTGTTGCTCGGGGTCTTGTCACGCTCGCCCTACGTGGGATGGAGCGTGCGTCATGTCATCGCCCCTCTGGATAGTGCGGCCAGTGGATCTTGGCTTGCACCGGAGCGGGCGCCAACACTACGCTGGTCGCACTCGCTGGAGCGGTGAGGAGGCGGAAGCTGGGCATCGCCTTGGCCCGCACCGGCGTGAGTATGATCGCCAGCAGGTTGAGGAAGCTGGGCCGCTCCCGCGGCCCTGATCCCCGCTGCAGCCACGGTTGGAGTGTTAGCTACGTTGCCTGTGTTGCCTGCCTCGCCGCCATAGCTGCTGTGTGCACAGCACCCGCAGCTGTAGGCGACGAAGCCTTCGAGGCAGAAGGATGTGCCGGCGTACCGCTTTTCTTCTTTGGAGCCATTGATGATGTAGAAGGTGACGAAGATCGACATGCTGGTTACTGCTCAGATTCGCACGAGCAACGCCCCCCCTACCTGGCGCGCCAAAGATGTCGGTGTGGAAGCACGCTCACCTATGGGGCAGGGGTGCACCTTTGTGGATCGGCAGGGGGACGGTCACATTGCACAAAGAGCAGAAATAGCAGGGCGGCACGGCGATGGACAGCTCTCTTTTACCCAGGTTTGGGCCGCTTTTCAGCATAAAACCCTACTCCTGCTATGGTGGATGGATCTAGAGGAACACGAAGACGCGACGAGCTCAAGCCCGGCAAGTATGCCTCGGGGAGAGCAGTGCGCGCGTAAAAGTGTTGGTGGGTCAAAATGTCTGAACCCCTTGCTAGGTTGCCTCAGGCCTCCTTTTATAGCTTAAGTGGCGACCACAGTGGCAAAACAGTCATTCTAGTGTGATTAGATAGCTAAAAGTGTCATCATACCTAACTCTGGCAGTTAGGACAAAATGCATTAAATGCATTGCTAGGTGTCATGCTAAGGTTGAAGCCTGGCAAGCCTGCCGCACTGCTTATCCATCTTCTCCTTATTAGCGTGACACACCACCTGGACGGGTATCAACAAAGCTAATCTCTTCTCCAGCGGGTTGCCACGTACCTGACAGGATCCGCCTAGCCACTTGAGAGCTCGACACCGCATTGATTAATGATTTGCGTGCGATGAGGTGGAGCGGTGGCATCTTGGCAGAGGTTTGCCGGCATGGAGCCTGCCTGGATTCGATCTTGATGGTCCCGGGAGCCTTGCCGAGGTGATTTAGTCTTGGCCCTCGGGGGCGGTCTCGACCCGGCCAGGCTCTCCTGCCCGGCAAGGGAGGCCTTCTTGAGGTGTTCTCTTATTGACTTGATCTTCTTAATTCACTCCTTGATCTCATGAAGAGTGGTTTCTCAGGCTTATCTTGTGTCATGCCTTGGTAATTGGTGCATGATCGTCAGCACGCCTGTGCACAAGTCTGGGTGACAAACATAAATGTTTGCCGCACCAGCAACCATGGTCGAAACCTTAGCATGTTCCTTTATCCTAACAGGGAAAGGTGGTTTCTCAATATAAGCAGTAGGCATAACTGGATCAACATTGTAAATAATAGTTTCATCTTTAACTATAACTGGTTCCTCAATCTTTTCTTTAATAAGGGGATGATATTTAAACCACTTCTCCTTAGGGAGATCAACATGAGTTGCAAATGATTCACCAAAAGAGGCTACTATCTCAGAGTCAAGTCCATATTTAGTGCTAAAATTATGAAAAGCATCGGTATCCATAAAAGTTTTAACACAATCAAACTCAAGTTTTATACCTGACTCCTTACCTTCGTCGAGTTCCCAATCTTCAGAGTTGTGTTTAATTCTTTCCAAGAGATCACATCTGAATTCAATAGTCTTCTACATAAAAGAACCAGTACAAGAAGTATCGAGCATGGATTGATCATTACGAGAAAGCCTAGCATAAAAATTCTGTATAATAATTTATCTTGAGAGCTCATGATTGGGGCATGAATATAACATTGACTTAAGCCTCCCCAAGCTTGAGCGATACTTTCTTCTTCACGAGGCCAAAATTGTATATATAATTCCGATCATGATGAACTAGATGCATGGGATAAAACTTTTGGTGAAATTCGAATTTCAATCGATTCCAGTTCCAAGCTCCAATATCATCACATAGACTATACCATTTCAATGCTTTTCACCCCAAAGATAAAGGGAAAACCTTCTTCCTAAATTAATCTCCGAGTAAACCAGCAAGCGTGAACAATCCACAAATTTCATCCACATAAATCAGGTGCATATCAGGATGCTTCGTTCATCTCCTGCATAAGGATTAGCTAGCAGTTTTACCCGAAGGAATTTCATAACCAATATTTTCAGTAGGTGAAGTAGGTTGAGGGTCAACTCTTTTTGTTTTCGGTCGAGGTGAAGATAACCCGAACAAACCCCTCAAAGGATTGTTTTCCATAGTAACAAGTAATAGTAAATTTCATCACGTAATATAAATTTTTCCTTACCAATTTCCACTTACCAAGAGCGCTTCACTCCCCGGCAATGGCGCCAGAAAAGAGTACTGATAGACCACAAGTATAGGGGATCAATCGTAGTCCTTTCAATAAGTAAGAGTGTCGAACCCAACGAGGAGCAGAAGGAAATGACAAGCGGTTTTCAGCAAGGTAATTTCTGCAATCACTGAAATTGTCGGTAACAGGTAATTTGATAGCAAGATAATTTGTAACAAGTAACAAGTAACAATAGTAACAATAAGTGTAGCAAGGTATCCCAATCCTTTTTGTAGCAAAGGACGGTCTGGAACAGTCTCTGATAATAAGTAAAGCGTTCTTGAGGACACACGGGAATTTCATCTAGTCACTTTCATCCTGTTTGTTTGATTCGTGTTCGCTACTTTGATAACTTGACATGTGGGTGGAGCGGTGCTTGGGTGCTGTTCTTACTTGAACAAGCCTACAACTTATGATTAACCCCTCTCGTAAGCATCCGCAACTACGAAAGAAGAATTAAGATAAAATCTAACCATAGGATTAAACATGTGGATCCAAATCATCCCCTTACGGAATAGCGCATAAACTAGGGTTTAAGCTTCTGTCAGTCTAGCAACCCATCATCTAATAACTACTCCACAATGCATTCCCGTAGGCCCAAAGATGGTGAAGTGTCTTGTAGTCGACGTTCACATCACACCACTAAGGGAATCACAACATACATATCATCTAAATATCGAACGAATATCAAATTCACTTGATTACTTGTAACATGACTTCTCCTGTGTCCTCAAGAACAAAAGTAACTACTCACAAATAATATTCATGCTCAAGATCAGAGGAGTAATAAATATCACAATGGATCTGAACATATAATCTTCCACCAAATAAACCAACTAGCATCAAGTACAAGATGTAATCAACACTACTAGTCACCCACAGGTACCAATCTGAGATTTTGATACAAGATTGAACACAAGAGATGAACTAGGGTTTTGAGATAAGATGGTGTTGTTGAAGATGTTGATGACGATTGGCCCTCCCACGCTGAGAGGATTGTTGGTGATGATGATAGCTTCGATTTCCCCCTCCCGGAGGGAAGTATCCCCGGCGGAATCGCTCCGCCGAAGAGCAAAAGTGCTCCCGCCCAAGTTCCGCCTCGAGACGGCGGCGCTCCATCCCGAAAATCCTCTATTTATTTTTTCTAAGTCAAAAGACCTTATGTACCAGAAGATGGGCACCGGAGGTGGGCCAGGCCCCCCACTACCCACCAGGGTGCGCCTCTGGTGCCTAGTGGGCACATGGGTGACCCCCTCTGGTATTTCTTTTCTCCAGTATTTTTTATATATTCCAAAATAATTCTTCGTAAATATTCAGCTTATTTGGACATGTGCAGAATAGGTATCTCTAATGTAGCTTTTTCAGGTCCAGAATTCCAACTGTCGGTATTCTCCCTCTTTGTGTAAACATTGGATATTATGAGAGAAAAGGCATTAGAATTACTCCACAAAGTTTTATATTGAATAAAAATACTATAAATAACAGTAAGAAAACATGATGCAAAATGGACGTATCATGAGCACAGAGACTCGAATCTTATCAGGTTTGGTCGTTATAGATGGTATCAGAGCCCATGTTGACTATAGGTCCTAACCCTTAGAATGGACTTGGAGAAACCATAGGAACAAATTATTGTATCTCTTCTGGACTACTACTCTCTCTGGTCATATTTCTCATCTATCATTCATCTTCCAAAGCTTCTTCTCTACTTTTAATGTAAATGGCCATCCTATAGTAACCCCATTCGTCCCTGCCATTCAAGATGTAATGTTTGGGAAGCAATGCTATAATGAGGAGTGAAGGAATTCAAGAAAGAGGTATTTTTGCGCAACTCAAGAAGGACAAACTTTCAGATTACTAGATAGATGATCTTTGATATCATTTCAAGTTAGAAGGATGAAGTTGAGATTCAGACCACCACTAATAAGTTTAGTAATAAACGATTCATGCTAGTATGACGAGATCATATCTCTTGTGATATGACCTTACCTGTAGGTTTTGCTTGTGTGCTGTGACTTTTGCGATTTTTACTGATTGATGTTGTGTGATGTGATTTACAATTCTTTTCAGCATAGACTAAGTTTGGGTACCTTAGACCCCTATCTCTTTAGCATGCTTCAAGATTTAATAATATGCAAGAAGAGTAAGCTACAAGCAGACTTGGTATTATGATGGTTTCTTAGTTGATGCCAGACGAAAGCTACCAATATTGAAGACTTTGAAGATTGATGGCCTCTATATATCGTTAGATATGTTGTTTGTGAGCTCTCATTGTGTCTGTTTTTATTGACAACACACATCAAAATGTATTTTCAAAACTATAGTGTGATGCTTTTTTGGGTATATCTATCTACCTCTGCAATCTATTCTCCCCTAAAGCCTACAATGGTTGCAAATGTCGAGACTGGAATGAAGATGGATGTAACCCAGTGATGAGTTCAAGCTTAACCACATGCGCCAGGATCGCCAAGAAGCAAGCACAATCTTGTTGAAGGAAGAACCCTGGAGGAAGTTACATTTCATCAGTAGATGTTTTATAATAGTTGACGCAAACCTGAGAGTTGAAATGAATGATAGATGTTTTGTTGGCATGCATAACCAATTGATTTATTCCAACTTACTTCGAGGAAAAGAGAAGTTTCTGCAATTCTTGTGATGATGCCTGAGTGTTAGAATGCGAGATTTTCTAAACCATATACAAAGTAATGATTTGGATGCGAAATGGATTGAGATTGATCACCATGCCGACTTACTCTTATTATTCGCTCTTTATTATCTGGGATGGTAAATCTAGAGTGACTTACCTATAGTAAAGACACGCCATTGTTAAGCCTAAACCTTAGAATGGTAGCACGCTTGACCCTTGTAGAAGGCACTCGTTGCCAATAGTAGGTTATACGGTGAGAATGAACCAAGACCCTTTTCTGCAGGAATCCCATAGAAATTTTCTTGATGACCACCATGACTGAATTGATAGTTGTTTAGTATTTGCGTATTTACCTATCAGCCATGGAGATTAAGTATTTGGAAGACCACTCTTTCGATAACGGATTCTCAAGATCTCGAAGGACTGTAGTGCGTGTACTTGAAGAATATCATCAAAGGAGTACAAATCTTGAAGGCCTAGTGACTTTGATTTTAAGGGTGGTAGTGCTCCAGACTGTCACATGGTCAATGGATATTCAAGGAGAATCCCAAACCTAACCTTTTCTTTCTACCATCTTCGAATCTCGAGCACGAGATTCATTTTAAGGGTGTTAGATTTGTAACATCCCAAAGTCTAAATTTTGGAATGTTAATGATTTCAATAATATTAATTAAAAAACTTGCTTTTGTTGCTTGTTGGTAGTTAAATTTGGTTAGGATTTGAAACTTCTGGAATATTTAAATGAACAATAAACAAGAGGGAATAAATGGATTTTCCCAATTATTCATTTGGTTCTTATTTTGTCTTTGAGAATATTCATAATATTTCCAATTCAAATATGAGAGAGGATGACTTGACTTCCTCAAAGAATAATATTGTTGAATAATTGAATATTCTCTCTTTTGGATTTTTAATATTTAAAACAATTCTAACTCAAGAAAAAACAAAAGAGAGAAGGTAATATGACCCCTTCAATATTAAAAGAGTTGGAAATGCTTTAAATGTTATTTGCATTTTTCTCTGGAGTTGAAAAATATTTTTGGAACATTAATAAATGTCAAAGTAAAGTTTATGAAAACATTAGATGTATTTTATGTAAATATTTTGACCTAGAAAAATGCTCACTGTTTTCTATACTAGTATATATACTACTGACAATTCCCTGATATTTGGTATATTATTTTATCAAATATGATTCCTGCTAATAATTAAACTGAAAACCTATCCCAAACATATTCCATCCCAACAGTCCATCTGGCTCAGCCCACTCTTATCCTCGCCCACATGCGCGAGCCAGTACAGCAGGCCGAAGCCCAGCAGCGGCGGCACTCCACTCTTTTCTTTTTATTTTCTTCTCCTCTCTGTCACTAACACCGTTGGCCCACCTTCGTCTTTAACCTTCAGCCGGACTCCTACACATGCACGATAGATGCACCGAGCCCAATCCAAATCCCGCGAGATTCGTGCGACCCCAAAAACCTCGTGCCAATCTATGGGCACCAAGAGACTACTCTTGTTCCCTTGTTCGATTCCTGGAACATATGCTCCAGATGGCCCTCGAAGTCGACCGCATGGACCTGCCGATTTCTGCTGCCTGTAGCTTCTCTGGCGACAAATTTCGACGCCTATGTGAGCCTTTCTCCTCTTCGAGCTTTCCCTCATTTTTGCCGCATGCTCCCGCACCTATCTCACTCTTTTATTTGCCCATGGACACGTCAACACGAGCTCCTCAACCTCGACAGAAGCTCGATGTCACCATTGGAGCTCCATACATGCGCCACCTTCACCAGTGGACAAAGCCGCCTCCTCCGAGGGTACCCAGAGCTCCCCTTGTCACTTTGCACTGCTCCATATACCTGTACTTCTCCGATGGGAATCTGAACCACCGCACCGCTTGCACCCGAGGTCATCCACCATCATCGTTCAGCTCCAGCGAACCCACGGTGAGGAAATCCCCTCTACCCAATGATACGTCTCCATCGTATCTACTTTTCCTAATGCTTTTCCTCTTGTTTTGGACTCTAATTTGCATAATTTGAATGAAACTAACCCGGACTAACGCTGTTTTCAGCAGAACTACCATGGTGTTGTTTTTGTGCAGAAATAAAAGTTCTCGGAATGGAACGAAACTTTGAGAGGATTTTTTATACAATAAAAGAGAATTTCTGGAGCCAAGAACCATCAGAGGGGGGCACCTGGGTGGGCACAACCCACCAGGGCGCGCCACCCCCTCTAGGCGCGCCCAGGTGGGTTGTCCCCACCTGGTGGCCCCGCAGACCCTGAAACCGACGCTCTAAAATCACATATTTCCAAAAAAAATCAGGGAGAAAGAATTATCACGTTCCACGAGACGGAGCTGCCGCCGTCTCCTGTTCTTCATCGGGAGGCCAGATCTGGAGTCCGTTTGGGGCTTCGGAGAGGGGTATCTTCGATCTTCGTCATCACCAACCCTTCTCCATCGCCAATTCCATGATGCTCCCCACCGGGAGTGAGTAATTCCTTCGTAGGCTCACTGGTCGGTGAGGAGTTGGATGAGATTCATCATATAATCGAGTTAGTTTTGTTAGGGCTTGATCCCTAGTATCCATTATGTTCTGAGATTGATGTTGCTATGACTTTGCCATGCTTAATGCTTGTCACTTTGGGCCCGGGTGCCATGATTTCAGATCTGAACCGTTTATGTTATCATCATTATATCTATATTCTAGATCCGATCTTGTAAGTTATAGTCACCTACTACATGTTATGATCCGGCAACCCCGGAGTGACAATAGTCGGGACACTTCCCGGTGATGATCGTAGTTTGAGGAGTTCATGTATTCACTGTGTGTTAATGCTTTGTTCCGGTTCTCTATTAAAAGGAGGCCTTAATATCCCTTAGTTTCCAATAGGACCCTGCTGCCACGGGAGGGTAGGACAAAAGATGTCATGCAAGTTCTTTCCATAAGCACGTATGACTATTTACGGAATACATGCCTACATTATATTTATGAACTGGAGCTAGTGCCGTATCGCCCTAGGTTATAATTGTCACATGATGAATATCATCCAACAATTCGCCGATCCAATGCCTACGATTTTCCTACATATTGTTCTTGCTAAGTTACTACTGCTACTGTTACTGTTGCACTTGCTACAAAATCACTGATATCACTGTTACCGTTACTATTGTTGTTGCTACTACTATCAAAACTATCATACTACTTTGCTACTGATCACTTTGCTGCAGATAATTAATCTCCAGGTATGGTTGAATTGACAACTCAGCTGCTAATACTTACAAATATTCTTTGGCTCCCCTTGTGTCGAATCTATAAATTTGGGTTGAATACTCTACCCTCGAAAACTGTTGCGATCCCCTATACTTGTGGGTTATCAAGACCTTTTTCTGGTGCCGTTGCCGAGGAGCATAGCTATATTTGTTGAGTCACTTGGGATCATTATCAAATTATCACTATGAAGAATCTGAATGATGCTAAGACTAAGATTTTTTTCCCTCTAATACGAGGGGAGGTAAGGAACTGCCATCCAGCTCCGCTTTAGATTCACCTTCTGTTATAAGTAGACTTGCAACACCACCACATGCTATTAATTCTGATATGTCGCAAGTTATTGATGATGCTACTTCTGCTATTAATGCTTAAGATTATGCCAGTACCTTGCTTGATGATGATGTGCCACTAGGTGAATTTCTTGATGAACAAATTGCTAGAGTAAGACAACATGATATTGTTGAAACTGATGATGAGCTTGAAAATGAAAATCTTGAAACACCTACTAGAACTAGCCCTCCTAGATATGAATTGCCAAAGGTACCGGAAGGTTATGTTATGGGTGAGGAGGCAACTAGAGATATTCTTGCTTGTAAGGATAGAGATGATCTAGAGAAATTATTATGCAAGTACAAAGAAAAATCTCTGAATGCTAGAATGAAATATGATCCTAAGTTTGCTACTTCACCTATCTTTATTGATGATAAGAATTATGAATTCTCTGTCGACCCAGTGTTAATTACTTTGGTTGAATCTGATCCTTTCCATGGTTATGAAAATGAAACTGTTGTGGCACATCTTACTAAGTTAAACGACATAGCCACCCTTTTTGCTCATGATGAGAAAATTCGCTATTATTATATTCTCAAATTATTTCTGTTCTCATTAAAGGGTGATGCTAAAGCCTGGTACAATACTCTTGCTTCTGGTTGTGTGCGTAGTCCCCAAGACATGATTTATTACTTCTCTGAAAAATATTTCCCTGCTCACAAGAAACAAGCTGCCTTGCAGGAAATATTTAACTTTGTGCAAATTGAAGAAGAGAGTCTCCCACAAGCTTGGGGGAGGCTTCTCCGTTTGCTTAATGCTTTGCCTGATCATCCTCTTAAGAAAAATGAAATACTTGCTATCTTCTATAATGGACTAACCGATGCTTCTAGGGATTTCCCAGATAGTTGTGCTGGTTGTGTTTTCAGGGAATGAACTATTGGGCAAGCTGAAGAACTATTGAATAACATATTGAAAAATTATGAAGATTGGACTCTTCCTGAACCACCGCTTAAACCCACTCCGAAGAAGAGGGGTATTTTATATCTTAGTCCTGAAGATATGCAAGAGGCAAAGAAATCTATGAAAGAAAAAGGTATTAAAGCAGAGGATGTTAAAAATTTACCTCCTATTGAAGAAATACATGGGCTTGATATACCACCACCACCTAAGGTGGTAGAGGTAAATTCTTTACTAAAGTTCGATGAAGGTGATATTCCTTATAATAAACATCCTAGCCAATGCCTTTATGAGTTTGATAACTACATTAGAAAGCAAGTTCACTTCAATGCAAAAGTTATGAAACAGTTGAAATATAATTCTGATATGATTGCTCGCTTGAGTGACTTGTTATTTAGAATCTCAAATGATGTTAGGGTGTAGGGAAGCATGCTTCTATGGTTCAAACTCAGTTAGAACAAGTTGCTAAATCTCAAAGAGAATTGTTAGATGAAATGAACAATAATATCAATGATAATGTGAAAGTGCAACTAATCCCTTGGTGGTTTTGGTAATTCATAACAACGTATAGCTCATTGAACTAATAACTTTTCAAGTTGATTATTTCAGATAGTTCAATGATTGGCATGGCATGGACTAGAGATGTGGACCCCTCAAAATGCTAAGGACAAATATTGGCAAAAGCTCAAGACTCTACATTTCTATTTTAGTGATCCAAGATCACATTGAGTCCATAGGAAAAGCCAATACTATTAAAAGGGGATGAGGGGTTGCTTAATGGTCTACTAACTCAAAATGCTTAGTGATATGCTCCACAGCCCTCAACCATCTTCTCATATCCAAATATGTCCTAAACCTAAAGTCAAACTCGGCCCCACTGATTTGATCTATCTGGCGCCACCGAGTTCACTTGACATAGCCATAGCCAGAAACCCTAATCAGTTTGGTCTAACCGATAGGGATCTCAGTCTCACCGAGATAGGATTGCAAACTCTCTGTTTCCGTTCGTAACGTTTCGGTCTCACCGAGATGAGCGATCGGTCCCATCGAGTTCACAATGCAAACTCTCTGTTTCCCTTTCGTAATGTTTCGGTCTCACCGAAAGGAGCGATCGGTCCCACCAAGTTTGCCTGACCAACTCTCTGTTTGCTTATTATTGAAATCGGTCTCACCAAGTTAAAGTAATCTGTCAAACCGAGATCAAGTTTTACCCTAACCCTAGCTCATCGGTCCCACCGAGTTGATCATGTCGGTCCCACCGAAAAGCCTAACGTTCACATTTTTGACTGGATCGGTCTCACCGAGTTTACGTATTCGGTCTGACCGAGTTGGCTCATTTGTGTGTAACGATTAGATTTTGTGTGGAGGCTATATATACCCCTCCACTCTCCTCTCCATCAGAGAGAGAGAGAGCCATCAAAACGAGCCTAGACTTCCACTACTCATTTTCTGAGAGAGAACCACCTACTCATGTGTTGAGATCAAGACATTCCATTCCTACCACAAGAATCTTGATCTCTAGCCTTCCCCAAGTTGCTTTCCACTCAAATCATCTTTCCACCATAGCCAAATCTGTGAGAGAGAGTTGAGTGTTGGGGAGACTATCATTTGAAGCACAAGAGCAAGGAGTTCATCATCAACACACCATTTATTACCTTTTGGAGAGTGGTGTCTCCTAGATTGGTTAGGTGTCACTTGGGAGCCTCCTTCAAGATTGTGGAGTTGAACCAAGGAGTTTGTAAGGGCAAGGAGATCGCCTACTTCATGAAGATCTACCCGAGTGAGGCAAGTCCTTCGTGGGCGATGGCCATGGTGGGATAGACAAGGTTGCTTCTTCGTGGACCCTTCGTGGGTGGAGCCCTCCGTGGACTCGCGCAACCGTTACCCTTCGTGGGTTGAAGTCTCCATCAACGTGGACGTACAATAGCAACACCTATCGGAACCACGCCAAAAATCTCTGTGTCTACATTGCGTTTGCCTTCTCCAAACTCTTCCCTTTACCTTCATATGCAATGTTTTACTTTCCGCTGCTATACTCTTAGAATTGCATGTGTAGGTTGATTGCTTGACTTGTGCTAAGTTGTTAAAATCTGCCAAGACTTAAAATTGGGAAAAGGCTAGATTTTTATTTGGTCAAGTAGTCTAATCACCCCCCTCTAGACCTACTTTCGATCCTACAAGTGGTATCAGAGCTTTGGTCTCCATTTGCCTTGATTTCCACAGCTTTGGTGATCATAGCCTTGGTTTCTCAACCTAGGAGAGTATGGCGTCTAGCGAGGGAAATTACCACTGTAGAGGTCCTTACTTTGATGGTACTAATTTTGCTAGTTGGAAGCATAAGATGAAAATGCATATTCTTGGACATAACCCCGCCGTTTGGGCTATTGTGCGTATTGGCTTGCAAGGTGAATTCTTTGATGGAAGAGAACCGAATCGTGAAGCAACCGCGGAAGAATTGAAGATGTTGCAATACAATGCTCAAGCTTGCAATATCCTCTTCAACGGATTGTGCCCCGAAGAATTCAACAAAATCAGCCGCCTTGAGAATGCAAAGGAAATTTGGGATACTTTGATTGATATGCACGAAGGTACCGAGTTCGTCAAGGAATCCAAATTGGATGTGCTTCAAAGTCAACTTGACAAGTTCAAAATGAAGAATGGCGAAGGTGTCGCTGAAATGTACTCTAGGCTTGCTCTCATCACAAATGAGATTGCCGGCTTAGGAAGTGAAGAGATGACCGACAAATTCATCATTAAGAAGATCCTAAGAGCCTTGGATGGAAAGTATGATATCGTGTGAACATTGATCCAAATGATGCCCAATTACAAAGATCTCAAGCCAACGGAAGTCATTGGTAGAATTGTTGCTCATGAGATGTCACTCAAGGATAAAGAAGAGCTTCACAACAAGTCTAGTGGTGCTTACAAAGCTTCATGTGATGCTCCTACATCATCAAGTGAGAAACAAGTCTTCAATGAAGAATTGAGCCTAATGGTGAAGAACTTCAACAAGTTCTATAAGAGTAGAAGCAAAGAAAGAAGTCACAAGCCAAGGTCCTACAATGACAAAAGATCTTCTAGTCGTGATCGCGATTGTTACAATTGTGGAAGACCCGGACATTACTCTAGTGAATGTACGGCTCCCTACAAGAGAAGAGAAGACTCACCTAAAAGGAGAAGCAAAAGAGAAGAATCACCTCCGAGAGAGAGAAGGAGTAGAGATGATCGTTATGAACGAAGACCCTCTCGCAGAAGCAAGGATTCGGAAAGGAAGGACAAGTCATCAAAGAGCTACACAAGATGAAGACATCAAGCTCATGTTGGTGAATGGGTATCCGGTTCCGACTCCGACAACTACTCCGAGAGAAGTTATCACTCCGACTCCGAATATACTCAAGATGAAGGTGTTGCCGGTCTTGCACTTGTGTCATCCAACTCCTACGACATATTTGATTCACCAAATGAAGGGATTGTAAGATGCTTCATGGCTAAAGGCCCCAAGGTATCACACCCCGAGTATGTTGATTTCAATAGTGATGAGGATGACTTGCTAGGTGATGATGATTTACTTGTTGACAATTCCAGTGATGAAAACTATGATGAAATTGCTCTTAATCATGCTAATCAAGATGAAACGAATGAAAATGCTAAGAAGGAGATTGAGCATCTAACTGAAGAACTAAACACTCTTAAGTTAGCTCATGAAACTACCTTAGAAGATCATCGAGAGCTTTTAAAGACTCATGAGAAGCTACGCTTTGAAAAGCTCAATCTAGAACAAGAGCATGAGTTCCTAAAAGCATTCAATCATGATCTTCATAAGAAAAGTTCTTCTTACATTGCCAAGCATTTACTATTGTCTACTTACATGCCTCAAGTAAAATTTAGCAACAAGAGTAAGAAAGATTATTCATCTAGTAGTAACAATAATCATGTTAAATCAAATATTGTTGCTTCTAGTAGTTCTCTTGATTCCACTAATGATTCTCTTAGCCAAGTTACACTTGAGCAAGAAAATAGCTTATTGAAGGGAATTATAGAGAAAGGTGTTTACAAGAGCCTTGCCGGAAGTAAGCAATTTGAGGAAATTGTACGCAAGCAAGGAAGGCACCGGAAGAATCAAGGTGTTGGTTTTGAACGCAAGTTCAATGCCAATGGAGTTGAGTGGGAAGAAGATCAATACTCCAAGACGAAGTTTGTTCCTCAACAAGAGAAGTACGACCCCACTTCTTTCGAGGGAACACAAGCTCAAGAAGATCTTCCACCACAAGACCACAAGCTAAAAGGCAAGGACAAGCTTCAAGAGGAGATTGATGCATTTGAAGAAGATCCTAAGGCCTTGGTCAAGTGGGTTCCCAAGACTACATTAAGTTCTACTTCATCAAGTACGACTACAACTCCAAGGATTCCCATCAAGATGATGTGGATCCCGAAGAAGAAGAACTAGAGAGTTCTTGAGGGTGACTCCGCCAACATACTTCACTCATATTCATTTTGGCAAGAACAAGTGCAAACAACTTCCACATCTTGCACTAGTTCAAGGAGTCATAAACCCTCTTGTTGGTAAGACAAGGGACAAGGTAACCTAATGCTTTCATGGACATCATCATATGTGTGAACTTCACTCTATGTCTATGGATATTCTTGCATGTTCCTTGTGGGACTAACCCATGTAGGTATTGAAAGTGCAACTCACTCCAAAGGATTGCTCCAAATGATCTACATCGACATTGAGCATCCACATCTTCAACACCTACATGAAGTCATCATCGACAAAACCCAAGGTTAGTTCATCCCTCATAGGGGGGATATCACATCTAGGGGGAGCTTTACTCTAAGAATTGAGCTAAAGCAACTCTAATGGTGTGAACACAATAATGCTTTATGTAAAAGTGGTAACCCCACTTGTGCTTAAACGATGAGTATGACCTATGATCAAATGTTCTCATTTGACTCCTAAGTCAATATACTCATATATAGATGACCTAGTCATCGCAAAATTGCTTGATAGATGCTAGAGTGTTTGTGCATGCTTTGCCACGTATTTCATTTGCTATCTTATTGTGTGAGCATGTTGGTTGCATATTTTTCTCATTCAAGGACATCCATTTGTTGCTTTGATTGATTGGCTTTTCTTTTGCCAAATGGATGGACAAGAATGCCTAAGTACTCCCTCTAGCTATCTATGCTTTTCTCGTCTCGAACTCTATTCATGCTACATCACAAAGTTTGATCAAGTCATATTCGGACCCTCTGGGTGAGGAGCACTCGGAGCCACCGATTCGTCATAGACTTAAACTTCCAAAACCTCTTAGTGTATTTTGGTCTGACCGATCCATCCCTTTCGGTCATACCGAGTTCATTAAGTTGATCTAGGTTTTAATCTCGGTGCAACTGATTTGAACCATTCGGTCACACCGAGTTGCAGCAACCACTTGTGATTCTGCATCTCGGTGCCACCGAGTTGTTCCACTCGGTCACACCGACAGGGTCTGGATATATATACCCGGGTTGAAAATTTGGAAATTCCTCCAAACCTCTTCGCCCGCGCCTGTCCAGCTCTGCCAACTCATGGTCTCCAGATCGTCTCCTCATCGCCCGCGACCTCCTGCCGTTGGTCTTCGCCGCCGTCGATGGGAATCCTCACCGCCATTGTCGCCGTAGCGGGTTCATCACCAAGTTAGGGTATGAACTCGACCCTTTGTGCTTTCCTCACTCCGATTCTTAGCACAAAGTTCAATGCCATGATTCTTGCCACGATTGAAATAGTTCTATCCAGTCAAAACTTCCTCTAGATTAGTTTTGATCCAAAAACTTAGGGTTAGGTTTCCGCTGAACTCATCTCGGACCGACTGATTTGAAAGATTCGGTCTCACCGATTTGGCCCAGGCCATTGCACATGTACTACTCGGTCTGACCGAAGTGTACAAATCGGTGTGACCGAGTTTACTTTCTCAGTGAAACCCTAGCATCTCGGAGTCACCGAACTGTGTCTCGGTCTGACCGATTTCACATGTTTAGACTCTAAAGTTGCTTCGGTGTCACCGAGTTTGTCATATCGGTAGCTCCGAAATGCTTTCTGCAGAAAACTAAAATTAAGTTTTTGAGTCATTCCTTTTGCCAAAATAGCTGCACTTTGTGATGCTCATCTACTCTATCTCAATCCATCTGTTCACAGGGTTAGTTTCATCTATGTCAGACCAGAGTGACAGCCAGAACAAGTCAGTAGAGCACCAGAATCTCAGTGAGGGCACTAGTCCCTCAAGCAGCTATGATGATGGAAGCAGGAGCACACCCAACAATCTGTCTAAGGCTGCTACTAGGCAGAGGAAGAAGAAAACATCAGACTCTGAAGATGAGGACTACATTGCTGATGAGGAGGTCACTTCCAAGAAGAAGCTGATCAAGAAAGAGCAAGTTGCTGCTGCTACTGGCATCAAGCCTGGTATGAAAGTAAAGGCTCCAGCCAGAAGAGTTCCAATGTCCAAAGTCAGAGCCTCAACTCAAGCTGCTGGCACTTCAGCAAGTGGTGCTGGAAAGGAAGAAGAGGCTGCTGGAGGCAAGAAGAGAAAGGAAAGGGTCAAGAAGACCATGGCTAGAGTTGTTGGAAAGCCTTCTATGATGAAGGAATCTAATGAAGATGATGAAGAGGAGGAGGCTGCTGCACCTCCACCTAAGGCACAGAAGCTCATGGGAGATGCAATCAAGTCAGGGGCTGCCCCATCCAAGCCCAAGACTGCTCCCAAGACAGCTCCAAAGCAGACTGCACCTAAGAGGAGTACAAGAAACATTCCTGTTGCAGAGAAGAACATGGCCCCAGTGCCTGAAGTTGAAGAAGAAGAAGAGCCCCAAGTGCTCAGAAAGCTCAAGCCCAAGATACCTGATCATGATGACAACCATCCTGTTGCTGAGAACAGGAAAGAAAGGAAGGATGCAGGCCTCAGACTATGGAGGCAATCAGATCCCCATGCATTTTCAAGCTTTTTGGTAACTTGTTTCCAAAGGGGGAGAAAGTGCATAGATCATAGGCTTCAAGAGAGAGAGAGTGTTTTGCTTTATTTGTCTCTCTTGCTACTTATTTGGTCGTTTGTTTGCTACTTATTAGTGCTTGTGTGTGAGATACCTCTTATGATCATGTGATTGATCATACTTTCCTTAAATATGTGTGCTTGAATGATGTTATCTTATCATTTGTGTATGATCAATCATATTTGTCTTGGTGATAAGTGCATGCAATCTATACTTTATCATTTTGAGCGCTCCACCAAGATGTATGTGACATGGAAGAGTAACCCATGATCCTAATCGATTGTGCATTTGCATTCAAAAGCAAATCATAAATAATGCACAAATTTAGGGGGAGCTCTTGCTTATCACATACTTCTCAAAGCGACGATATATTTCATTCTTATTATCATTTTTCGAAGCTTTGATCTATATGTTGTCATCAATTACCAAAAAGGGGGAGATTGAAAGTGCAACTAATCCCTGGGTGGTTTTGGTAATTCATAACAACATATAGCTCATTGAACTAATAACTTTTCAAGTTGATTATTTCAGATAGTTCAATGATTGGCATGGCATGGACTAGAGATGTGGACCCCTCAAAATGCTAAGGACAAATATTGGCAAAAGCTCAAGACTCTACATTTCTATTTTAGTGATCCAAGATCACATTGAGTCCATAGGAAAAGCCAATATTATTAAAAGGGGATGAGGTGTTGCTTAATGGTCTACTTGCTCAAAATGCTTAGTGATATGCTCCACAGCCCTCAACCATCTTCTCATATCCAAATATGTCCTAAACCTAAAGTCAAACTTGGCCCCACCGATTTGATCTATCCGGCGCCACCGAGTTCACTTGACATAGCCATAGCCAGAAACCCTAATCAGTTCGGTCTAACCGATAGGGATCTCAGTCTCACCGAGATAGGATTGCAAACTCTCTGTTTCCCTTCGTAACGTTTCGGCCTCACCGAGATGAGCGATCGGTCCCACCGAGTTCGCAATGCAAACTCTCTGTTTCCCTTTCGTAATGTTTCGGTCTCATCGAAAGGAGCAATCGGTCCCATCGAGTTTGCCTGACCAACTCTCTGTTTGCTTATTACTGAAATCGGTCTCACCGAGTTAAAGTAATCGGTCAAACCGAGATCAAGTTTTTCCCTAACCCTAGCTCATCGGTCCCACCGTGTTGATCATGTCGGTCCCACCGAAAAGCCTAACGTTCACATTTTTTACTGGATCGGTCTCACCGAGTTTACCTATTCGGTCTGACTGAGTTGGCTCATTTGTGTGTAACGGTTAGATTCTGTGTGGAGGCTATATATACCCCTCCACCCTCCTCTCCATCAGAGAGAGAGCCATCAGAACGAGCCTACACTTCCACTACTCATTTTCTAAGAGAGAACCACCTACTCATGTGTTGAGATCAAGACATTCCATTCCTACCACAAGAATCTTGATCTCTAGCCTTCCCCAAGTTGCTTTCCACTCAAATCATCTTTCCACCATAGCCAAATCTGTGAGAGGGAGTTGAGTGTTGGGGAGACTATCATTTGAAGCACAAGAACAAGGAGTTCATCATCAACACACCATTTATTACCTTTTGGAGAGTGGTGTCTCCTAGATTGGTTAGGTGTCACTTGGGAGCCTCCTTCAAGATTGTGGAGTTGAACCAAGGAGTTTGTAAGGGCAAGGAGATCGCCTACTTCGTGAAGATCTACCCGAGTGAGGCAAGTCCTTCATGGGCGATGGCCATGGTGGGATAGACAAGGTTGCTTCTTCGTGGACCCTTCGTGGGTGGATCCCTCAGTGGACTCACGCAACCGTTACCCTTCGTGGGTTGAAGTCTCCATCAACGTGGACGTACGATAGCACCATCTACATTGCGTTTGCCTTCTCCAAACCCTTCCCTTTACCTTCATATGCAATGTTTTACTTTCCGCTGCTATACTCTTAGAATTGCATGTGTAGGTTGATTGCTTGACTTGTGCTAAGTTGTTAAAATCTGCCAAGACATAAAATTGGGAAAAGGCTAGATTTTTATTTGGTCAAGTAGTCTAATCATCCCCCCTCTAGACCTACTTTCGATCCTACATCATGCTGTTAGAGTAATGACTAGAGGAGGTAGAATGACTCAGGAACCACTTTATCCTGAGGGACACCCAAAAAGAATTGAACAAGACTCTCAAAGAGTTGACACTGATGCACGTAGTCCTCCTAAAAAGAAAAAGAAAAAGAAAAACAATAGGACTTTGCATGCCTCTAGTGAACCTGAAGTAGAAAAACCTCCTGATAATGATAATGAAGTCTCTATCTCTAATGCTGAAACTCAATCTGGTAGTGAACACTCACCTTCTGATAATGAAAAAGATAATGATGAGGTTCATGAAGAAACTCACACAAATAATAAAGAACCAGACAATGATGTTGAGATAGAACCTGCAGTTGATCTTGATAACCCACAACCTAAGAACAAAAGATATGATAAAAGAGACTTTGTTGCTAGAAAACACGGTAAGGAAAGAGAACCGTGGGTTCAAAAACATATGCCCTTTCCACCTAAGTCAACTAAAAAGAAAGATGATGAAGAATTTGAACACTTTGCTGAAATGCTGAGGCCAGTCTTTTTGCGTACTCGCTTAACTGATATCCTTAAAATGCCTCCTTATGCAAAGTACATGAAAGACATCATCACCAATAAGAGAAAAATACAGGAAGCTGAAATCTCCACTATGCTTGCTAATTATACCTTTAAAGATGGAGTACCTAAAAAACTTGGAGAACCGGGAATACCAACTATACCTTGCTCCATCAAAAGAAATTATGTGAAAACTGCTTTATGTGATTTAGGAGCTGGTGTTAGTGTTATGCCTTTCTCTTTATATTAAAGACTTGACTTGAATAAACTAACACCTACTGAAATATCTTTGCAAATGGCTGACAAATCAACTGCCATACCTATCGGTATTTGTGAGGATGTGCCCGTTGTTGTTGCTAATGTTACTATTTTGAGTGACTTTGTTATACTTGAGATGCCCGAGGACAACAACATGTCGATTATCCTTGGTAGACCCTTTTTAATACTGCAGTGGCTATTATTGATTGCAATAAAAGCAAGGTCACTTTTCATATCAATGGTAATGAGCATACGGTGCACTTTCCGAAGAAACAATTCCAAGTGAATGGTATTAATGTTATTGAAAAATCTCCGACAATCACTATTGGAAGTTTTCAACTACCTCTATCTACTGTTAAAAAGAAATATGAAATGCTTATTGTTGGGGAAATTCATATCCCCGTTGAGGTAACTTAGTGATTTACGAAAGTTCTTCGGTTTCATGCTAATCGAAAGTGGTTGTTAATAAGACTTGATCAACCTTATTAATGGATCATTTTTTAGAGGTATGTAGTTGATGAATTTAGTGAGCACTACCTTCTATCCCTACCTTTAGTTTTCTGTTTTTATTAGTTAAATAAAATAAAATGCCATGTTTTGTCTGTTTTCTGAGTTTTCCGTGCAATAAAAAATGACCCAAAAATAAAAGTTCTCAGAATGCTCTGAAAATTTAATACAATTTTTTCTGAATATTTAAGATTTTTTGGTGCAAATAATATCAGAGGGAGGTGCACCAGGTGGGCACAACCCACCTGGGCGCGCCAGGACCCCCAGTCGCGCCCTGGTGGGTTGTGGTCCCCACGTGGGCCCCCTCACTTATCACTTCATCCCACATCATCACCTACCTCCAGAAAAAATTCACCATTGCTCTTGCTCTCGTGTTCTTGCTCTCAAACCCGCGGATTTCGATCTCTTTGCTCGAAGCTCTATTTCCGAAACTGTTTCGGGGGATTGTTGCTTGGTATGTGACTCCTCCGTTTGTCCAATTAGTTTTTGCTTTACTAGTTTATATTTTGAATAATTAGCTACTCTTAGTGCTGCTGTAGATGTGCTTGCATATTGAATTCTTAGAGTTCTAAGTAGTTTGAATGCTTGTTATGGCCTCTATGCATCTCTATGAATAGTTGTTTTCAATCTTACAAAGTTTTGTTGACAAAAATTTGTGACACAAAAATTTTCAGAAAATTGTACGCGAATATTATGAACTTCTTTGGAAGGAGTTCTTCGAGGCGGAGGTCCTCGGAGGCATCTTCTAGTAGCAGCTCCGCTCGTCGGTCTTATGTTGAGCCAAGTGAAAGTTCTATACGAGATGCCGCCACCAAAACATGCTTATGGCCATGCGATGATTATATGGTGAGCATGGGCATTAAGGAAGAATTTGAGCAATATGTTCACAATGCCGAGCTCGGTCCTTACATTTCAGATAAGTGCAACCAACACCTCACTCTCAGTGAATAATTTGTCAAAGGATTTAAATTCCATCCCCGTGAGTCTAGGGTGTCATTTAAATTATATGAAAATCCATTTACCATTTCTTTAGAGAGATTTGCTCACCACTGTAAAATCCCATTTTGGGGTTCGCTTGATGAACCACCAAGGTCTGAGTTTGAGATATTCTTGACTAGTCTTTGTTATGGTGAAAATAGGGGAGTGACGCAAGGTAGAATAAAGAGCATTCATTTTCCTGCAATCCAGTATTTCGCATTATTCAATGGAAAATGCATTGTAGGCAAACAAGATTGCAGTACACTTTGTGCTCCAGACTTGAGCCTCATTCACATCACTCTCACCGGTGACAAAAGTTATAATCTTGGAGCGATTGTTGCACGTAGGTTGAAACACAACGCTGGTAGTGGATATTTTTATGGTGGAATTTATGCCACACGCTTAGCAAGAGAGCTAGGGGTTTCACCTTTGCTCTATGATCCTATTTTACCCACGCAGTACCTAGACTTTGAAGCTATGAAACGTCATAAGATCCTTAGAGGTGAACCCCATAATTTCACTTATAAATTGCTGTTTAATAAGGATTCTATTGTGGACACATATTTGCCTGCACCTGCTCTCTTTACTGTTCACGGTAGGGGAAGATATTATGTTCTCGAGAGCGAGGCCCGAGCTCATAACGCGGCAGTGATGGCCGCACGGCAGGCTGCATCCGCACCAAGAGCCTCCGTGAGTTATCACTGCGACCATTATGCAGGCTACAAAAGATTACCAAGTTAGGCCAAAAGCCTAAGCTTGGGGAGTACGTATTTCCACCGACATTACATTCATGTTCACACATTTCATTCGTCGGTGTTCACACTTTTTCATTGTATTATCCATGCTTAATTTATTTTCTCGCTTTCTTCTTGTGTGTTTGAATTTTTTTGAGAAAATCCAAAAATATTTCTCGCTTCTTTTTTATTTTTCTTCCTAGTTTAAATTCTTGTAGCACTAAAAAGAAAAAAAAAGAAAAAGATTTCTTTGTTCTTCTTTTACTTGTTGGGAGCTTTCCCGTGTAAATAGTTTTTCTCGTTTTTGCTTTTCCCTTTTTATTTGCTTGTTTACGAAAAACCAAAAACTCCAAAAATATTTCAGTGTGTTTTTCTGAACTTCTTTTCTTTCAAGTCGTACCGAGGAGAGGACCACGATGAAAATGTTGAGTGGCTCTCATATGCATTATTGTTGATCTGACAAAGAGTCCATATTACCTTGTCTTCTCCTTTTGAATAAAATGTTTGCAGACTCCAGCTTAGTCCACGGCACTCTTGGACTATTATTATTTTCGAATCGTTCGGTCGTGCAACTGAAAGGCAATAATGACAATATTCGATGAACTGGCCGTGGCAGAGAGAAACGGGTATGAACTCGACTTGTTCTATTTTTGTAAATATGTTTAACCTAGTATCCATGACTCAGCCTATTATGATCAAACATGTTTGCAATGACAATTAGAGATTATAGTTTCTCACGCCATGCATAAGTAGCTAGGAGTGGATAATGATTTATCTTAGATGTCAACATTGCGTTAAATGATTGTGATGTAGTATGATGATATGGTATCCTCCTATGAATGTTCGAGTGGCTTGACTTGGCACATGTTCATGCATGTAGTTGAATCAAAACCAACATAGCCTCTATGATATTTATGTTCATGGTGTTCATATCCTACTCATGCTAGTATCGAATGTTACTTATGCATAATGCATGTTCATGACCGTTGTTGCTCTCTAGCTGGCTGCTTCTCAACCTAACTGCTAGCCTTCACCTGTACTAAGTGGGAATTCTGCTTGTGCATCAAAAACCTGAAACCCAAGTTATTCCAGATGAGTCCACCATACATACCTATATGCGGTATTACCTTGCCGTCCTAAGTAAATTTGCATGTGCCACCTCTAAAAACTTCAAATAAATATCCTTTTTGTGTGCCTGGATTGTTCATAGAGCGACAGGAGGTAGTCGGTATCTTCCATGCTAAGCGGGTTATTCTCAGGATGAGTGTTTATTCACTCACCATTGCACGAGAAAGGGGCGGTAATAGGGATTCCCAGTCCCGGATTCAAAAATTGCAAATAATTAAACAAAACTCCCCCAGGACTAATGTTGGTATGGACGGTACCCGTGGATTCGGCTAGCCGTGGAGTGTGTTTGTTGGTGGAGGGGGAGTAAATCTTTACTTTTATCGCTTGGGAACCGCCACTAATGTGTTTAGCATGGAAGATACTAATAACTGATGGTCGCGAAGTAAACAAAAAGGGTGCATGCCTCAAATTTTTATTTAACCTCTATTTTAAAAACTTGAGCTCTGGCACCTCTGCAAATCACTGCTTCCCTCTGCGAAGGGACTATCTATTTACTTTTATGTTGTATCATCACCTTCTCAAATAAGCGCCAGAACCTAAGAGCACTGTTATCATGCTTATGCATTGTGTGTAGCTAATGTTGGGTGCATCATGACTGGATCTTTCCTACCATGAATTACAATGTTTAGTCGCTGCTTGAACTTTGGAGATGCTCTGCATTTATGTTTTGCGGTCTCAGAAAGGGCTAGCGAGATACCACTATTGTCATATTATATCATGGTTGTTTTGACAACGTGTTGCTGTTTGAGATATCTTATTATTGCTCGCTAGTTGATTATGTCATTGATATGAGTTAATATAATTTTTAAGAGTTATTGTCGACATGGTTAGTTATAATATTGGCTGAAAACCTGGGTGCTGTTTAAGCTTATTTATGCAAACAAGAGCAAAAGAGTTCGTAAAAGTTTTTCTTTTTCACTTTCAGTTTATCAACTGAATTGCTTGAGGACAAGCAAAGGTTTAAGCTTGGGGGAGTTGATACGTCTCCGTCGTATCTACTTTTCCTAACGCTTTTCCTCTTGTTTTGGACTCTAATTTGCATGATTTGAATGAAACTAACCCGGACTGACGTTGTTTTCAGCAGAACTACCATGGTGTTGTTTTTGTGCAGAAATAAAAGTTCTCGGAATGGAACGAAACTTTGTGAGGATTTTTTATACAATAAAAGAGAATTTCTGGAGCCAAGAACCACCGGAGGGGGCACCTGGGTGGGCACAACCCACCAGGGTGCGCCACCCCCTCCAGGTGCGCCCAGGTGGGTTGTCCCCACCTGGTGGCGCCGCAGACCCTGAAACCGACGCTATAAAATCACATATTTCCAGAAAAAAATCAGGGAGAAAGAATTATCGCGTTCCATGAGACGGAGCCGCCGCCGTCTCTTGTTCTTCATCGGGAGACCAGATCTGGAGTCCGTTTGGGGCTCCGGAGAGGGGGATCTTCGATCTTCGTCATCACCAACCCTTCTCCATCGCCAATTCCATGATGCTCCCCACCGGGAGTGAGTAATTCCTTTGTAGGCTCGCTGGTCGGTGAGGAGTTGGATGAGATTCATCATGTAATCAAGTTAGTTTTGTTAGGGCTTGATCCCTAGTATCCATTATGTTCTGAGATTGATGTTGCTATGACTTTGCCATGCTTAATGCTTGTCACTTTGGGCCCGGGTGCCATGATTTCAGATCTGAACCGTTTATGTTATCACCATTATATCTATGTTCTAGATCCGATCTTGCAAGTTATAGTCACCTACTATGTGTTATGATCCGGCAACCCCGGAGTGACAATAGTCGGGACACTTCCCGGTGATGACCGTAGTTTGAGGAGTTCATGTATTCACCGTGTGTTAATGCTTTGTTCCGGTTCTCTATTAAAAGGAGGTCTTAATATCCCTTAGTTTCCAATAGGACCCCGCTGCCACGGGAGGGTAGGACAAAAGATGTCATGCAAGTTCTTTCCATAAGCACGTATGACTATTTACGGAATACATGCCTACATTATATTTATGAACTGGAGCTAGTGTCGTATCGCCCTAGGTTATAACTGTCACATGATGAATATCATCCAACAATTCGCCGATCCAATGCCTACGATTTTCCTACATATTGTTCTTGCTAAGTTACTACTACTACTGTTATAGTTGCACTTGCTACAAAATCACTGCTATCACTGTTACCGTTACTATTGCTGTTGCTACTACTATCAAAACTATCATACTACTTTGCTACTGATCACTTTGCTGCAGATAATTAATCTCTAGGTGTGGTTGAATTGACAACTCAGCTGCTAATACTTACAAATATTCTTTGGCTCCCCTTGTGTCGAATCTATAAATTTGGGTTGAATACTCTACCCTCGAAAACTGTTGTGATGCCCTATACTTGTGGGTTGTCACCCAACCCTATGATGTGGCATCTTCTCAGCTACATGTGCTCATTTAAATCTAATGGTCTATGCTATTTCCTCAATGAATCAGTACCGGCGAATGCCCTGCTACCATGTGGCAACGCCATAGCATCCGCGACAGTAGTTTTTGACAGATTCAAAGTAAATCTTTGTTTTTCTATATCTTGAAATCCACACACCTGAATGCACTGATTCTTTCTCCTTTGTGTTCACGTTGATCATGAATATCAGGTAACATCATATGTTTCAACTTTTGGACTTTTCAAATTTGAATCAAAACCTTCTTTTGATCATATCCGGTGACCTGTGACAACTATTCAATTGACTAGCGGTTGGGGCGTCACCCGGTGGCGCCGCTTAAGAGGAAGCTGGGCGGTGCCAGGTGGGAGGCGCCCCTTCGTCTGCTTTTTTTTTCTGCCACACATGCATGTACAACTGAGAACCTTGTTAATAAATGACCATAAAGCAGGCCAAATCCCTTGAGAGTAGTAATCCAAATCATTAGAGCTAAAACTGGATTGGGAGTCAAATGAGTTCAAACTACTTGATGGACTAAAGATCTAGAAAGAAGAATTTCATCCACATCTGGAACTTAAGAGAGATCTACTGACCAACATCAATACATTCTTGTCTAACCAAAGAGAAAATATACAGGGGTAGCAGATCATAGAAAATATATTGATGTTAACAGGCCAGAAACCTTCTACCTTCTAAAAAAGAGCTAAAATCTTTAGGCAAAGTGCGTTCTAAGTGCCTGGTGAACCGACTCCGCCCCCTCCTAGATGGCATCATATCAGAGACACAGAGTGCATTCATCCCAGGAAGGCTTATTATGGACAACACCGCCATTGCATTTGAATGTTTCCACAAGATCCAACATAGTAAGAACATCCACAACACCCATTGTGCGTACAAACTGGACCTGGCAAAAGCCTATGCTAGAGTGGACTGGCATTTCCTGGAGGAGGTTCTGCTCAAAACGGACTTTGATAAGAAGTGGACGAGTTGGGTGATGTAGTGTGTGCGGTCAGTTAGTTACTCAGTCAGATGGAATGGTGAGCTACTGGAACCGTTTCTGCCTTCCAAAGGTCTGCGCCAGGGAGACCCTCTCAGCCCCTACCTTTTCCTCTTTGTTGCTGATGGTTTGGTCAATATCTTGCGCAACGAAATCGCGACTAGGAGTTTAACGCCTATCAATGTCGCGAGGAACAGATCAGGCATCTCAAACCTACTATTAGCGGATGATAGCTTACTGTTTTTCAGGGCAACTGTGGATGAGGCAAAAGTCATTAGAAGGGTTTTGGAACATTTCCAGAGAGGTACTGGCCAATTGCTAAGTGAGAGTAAATGCTCTATTTTATTTAGTGAGATATGTCCTGCTGAAATAAGGGAAGAGATCAAGAATACTTTGGGTGTCGTCTCGTCGTCCTTCGAGAGCAAATATTTGGGCCTACCCACACCGGAAGGAAGAATGAAGGACGGAAATTTCCAGCCTATCATGGAAAGACTCGGGAAAAGATGCAGTGATTGGTCTGAAAAGTTTATGTCATTTGCCGCTAAGGAAGTGCATGTTCAGTTAGTTGTCCAAGCCTTACCATGCTACACAATGGGTGTTTTCCTCGTATCTAAAGGTTTCTGTGAGAAGTATGAAAATCTAAATACTACCCGAACGGTAATCTGCTGGATACCGTTTTTGCGTCTGGCGCGTCACCAGTATGGAGAGGGATTGAAGCTGGTTTGGAACTACTCAAGAAGGGCATCATTTGGCGAGTAGGAGATGGAAGGAGCATACAAACTCAACGGGACCAGTGGATCCCAAGAAATGAGGGACTCAAGATCGCCACTTTTACGAGGAGATCGAGGTTAAGATGGGTCATCCAACTCATACACCAAGACAGTCATGAGTGGAATGTCGCCCTAGTGAGACAAATTTACCACCCCTTCGACGCAGAAGAGATTTGCAAAATCCCCATCCCGAGGATGGAAGCGACAGACTGTATCGTGTGGCACTATGAAAAGAATGGTAACTTCTCTGTCAGAAGCGCGTACAGACTCGCTGCCAACACTCAAGGGAATGCGAACATGGCCCCATCATCCTCTACCCACAGCACAAGTAATCGTAGCATTTGGGATCTCATGTGGAAAGCAAAAGTACCCCCCCAAAGTTCATATCTTTGGATGGAGGGTGGCTACGAACACCCTACCTACACAGCACAACAAACGTACACGGACCATTATACCGGACAACACATGCATTATTTGTGGCACTGAAGTGGAAAACGAACACCATGCGGTAGTGAACTGTACTAAGAGTAGAGTTCTAAGGCAGGCCATGAGAGCCAGTTGGGAACTACCGATGGAGAAAGCTTTCCGCTACACTGGATGTGATTGGTTGCAGGTCTTGTTGGATTCGGCGACAGATGACATGTGGGCAAGAATTCTCCTTCTGCTTTGGAGGTGCTGGCACTTACGCGATAACAATGTGCATGCAGAGGGAAAATAATCTATATTGGCCTCAGTGCTTCTTCTGCAGCGGTACGAGGAAGAATGGAGAACTGCATCATTGGGGGAATTTCCGGTTTCTGGTAAAGTGGTCGGTGCCCGGACCAATCCGATGGATGATGCTCCCCTGACACAACACATGTTGTGGTCGGCTCCGGCGATGGGCTGGGCAAAATGCAACACTGATGCTTCCTTAATTGCAGACAGTGAGCACTGCTGGGCTAGAGGAGTGTCTCGAAACCATGAGGGCCTAGTTTTGACATCCACATGCAAAACGCTGGCGCAGGCACACTCAGCGGAGGAAGCAGAAGGAGAAGCGGCGTTGATTAGCCTCTAGTCATTGGCGAAAGTGTACAGGGGCCCAGTTGTATGGGAAACTGACTTTAAAAACCTGGCCAACCTCCTCAGCGCTGACTCTACAGTTCGTTCTTCACTATTTGGCCTGGTCATGGAAATAAGAGCTACCCTTGCAATCTTTGCAGATCACAAAATCGCTCATGTCCCCAGAAATTGCAACAAATTAGCACATGAACTTGCAGCAGCTGCCAGACTTGAAGGAGATCAGGAAATTATTGCTAATGTTCCTGTAAGCCTGCAAAGCCTAGTTGTATCTGAGTGTATTACTGCCTGAGTTTGTACTCTGGCTCTCAAAAAAAAAATCTCCAGGCAGGGCATACTTTCATCTATTTATATATATATAAAGTACTTTACGGGCTCACCAGAAAAAAGAGAAATATACTACAAAATCCCACAATAATTAGAAATATCCGACCATTGGTTTACTAGATAAGAAAACCGCAACCGCTAGACTAATTCTAAAGATGAAGAAATTACGCGAACCAACCTGTGATTGGATGGTTAGAGGGACTGTGGTATTCCCAGCCCACCGGGGTTCAAATCCTGATGCTCGCATTTATTTCTGGATTTATTTCAGGATTTCCGGCGATGCGCATTCAGTGGAAGGAGACGTTCCCGTCGACGACGAGGTACCTACGGTGACTTCGTAAATCTCAAGATGATATGCCGGCTCAGTCTTTCGAAGATGCTCATAGGGGTAGGATGTGCGTGTGTGCCTTCATAGGGGTGAGTGTATGCGTGTGTATATGAGCGCTTGTGTCTGTACTGATGTTCAAAAAAAAAATGAAGAAATTACCCACCAACGCCAAGGAAGATAAGAGTCCAAACTAATTTTCCCGTACATGTGTACTCTACCCAACCCCATCGTTCTCTGTGTTTGAATCGGAAGCCACCTCAACATCGTAGGAATTTCCCTAGCAGCCGCCAGCCGCCTCGACGCGATCCTACCGGCAAGACAACCAAGGAATTTCCCGTCTAGCTCTACCCCTAGGTACGTTTGGTGATTTCTACCCGAGCTCTTGAGCGGAGACATCGTCATGGCTAATTGCAGATTGGTTCTATTATGTTCCCTAGGTATGTGCGTTTCTAGCCGGTGTGGAAGATCAATCCACCTGCTTGCTGTACATGCATGTCCAGCCAGACGCCAGTAAAGATTGATCGATTTGCTTCAATGGATTTGGGCTAACTATGTACTCCTACATGGTTGCCACCGGACAAAAATACTACGTGCACAGAGTCCTATGTGCATGCGAGTCCTGCCAATTGTGAGTCCAGCCAGTTGAGATCTTTGCCAAATTGATCCACTTCGTTACAAATGTTTTTTTTTTCGGAAAAAAAATTGGGTGGAGACGGGCTGCAAACCTCCTCCCCTGCATACCCGATCGGATCTGCTGCCACCTGTCCTACCAATGCATCCCACGGCATCCTCTCATCCCCACCCGCATGTACGCTTCTCGGCTCAGTACCCTGCATCGGCTCCAGGAAACAAACTACGCGGCTTGTATCAATCACTTCCGCGGTAATCGGACTTTCCATGGCCGAGCGATCGGAGTCTTCTTCTCCACGCGATCGGACTGGTGGGCGTGGGATCCCTGGGTCGGCGATGGCTGCACCGCGCCAGAACGCCTCGCCGCCCTCTCTCTCCCATGGCTGCATCGGCCCGGAACGAGAGCCATGGCCGCCGCGGGTCGTGCTCCCGCTGCCTGAAGTGTTGCCTCCATCGAGAAGGACGGGAGTCGCCACGCCGGAGTTCGGCCCTGTCGCCGCCTTGGATGATGTAAACCATGCGGATGAGGACGGCCGCTGCTCCACCTCGTACAGCCCGCTGTCGACAGTGGCGCCGGAGGCAGCAACATGCGACATAGACTTACCGCCACCGCACGTATCAGAACACCAGGAGTATGACACAACCATGACTAGAGAAAGAGGCCAGGAGGACGATGTGATCGACAGTGGTCATGGAGCTGACGGAGAGGAGATACAAAAGGTATGGTCGTTGCCTGGTTCTTCCAGATTGTCCCTTACAACAATCTCAGCTTGCATGTGTACAGTACATTGTCATGCCAAAAGCTAGATCAGGAAGTCAAGATAAGATGTTTCTCTGTAATGAACAATTTGAGGATGACATATTATTAATTTTGTAAACAATGATTTGCTAATATTTGGCTTGATAGTACAATAGCTTATTCAAAACAAAGTATTCCGTCCATGACGCACCTAATGTAAAATTAATGTGTTGTGAAGAAAATAATATATATTTTACATTGTGGTAATGTAACGTTAATTCTCAACACTTTTTACTGTAGGTGGTTGATAAAGTTGGGCAAGCTTTGATCGTTCCCGAAGTGGGAAAGTCATTCGATTCAGAGCAGAAAGCATACGACATGTACAACACGTATGCCGGCAAGATTGGGTTTAGTATCAGAAAGAGCCAGACAAAGCGCCGCCAAGATCGAACTATATTCCAGAAATATATAGTTTGCAGTAATCAGGGAGAACGAGAAACCGAGTCATCAAAGGCCACAACAAGAACAGGTTGTCAGGCTCGTGTTCAATTTAGTGTCAGTAGAGAGGGGATTTGGACAGTGCAAAAGGTTGTAACCGATCACAATCATTATCTTGCTAGTCCCAATAAGTTACACAAGCTGAGATCCCAACGACGTGTTGTAGAAGCGGACAGAGCGCTAATTGGCCAGATACGTGAAGCTGGGATGAAGCCATCTCAGGTGTATGATTTCATGGTAGCGTTCTATGGAGGAGTCGACAAAGTGCCATTCTCAAAAATGGATTGCAATAATGAGATTGGTAAGGAAAGGAAGAAGTATTTAGAATCCAATGATGCAAAAACACTGTTAGAATACTTGAAGAATAAGCAGAGGGAGGATCCAACATTTTTTTATGCGATTCTAGTAGATGAGAAGGATGGTCAGATAGCTAATTTTTTTTGGGCAGATGGCCAGTCCATTATGGATTACGCATGCTTTGGTGATGCTGTATCATTTGACACCACGTTTGATACCAATAAGTTTGAATTGCCTTTCGCTCCAATCCTTGGTGCCAATCATCACAAGCAGACAGTAATATTTGGGGCTGCACTGATATTTAATGAGTCCATTGATTCATTTGTTTGGCTATTTGAGACATTTCTCACGGCAATGTCAGGCAAGCATCCAAGCAAAATTTTCACTAATCAAGACAGGGCCATGGACGGAGCAATTGCTTATGTATTTCCAAATACAAGCCATCGTCTTTGCTTGTGGCACATCTATCTTAATGCTGCTAAACATCTCGGGCACGTAATTCATAAGCATCCTGAGAAGTTTCTACCGGATTTTAAGAGATGTGTCTATGAAGATAGATCTGAATGTATCTTCAAGAGGAAGTGGCAAGAACTGTTGGAGGAGTATAACCTTGAGGACAACGAATGGATGGCAATTTTTTTTTCAATTTATAGATGATCACAAGAATCTATCATTTTACAGATCAGAAATTTTACAGTCAATAATTCTGAACAATTTACAATAGAGTATCAGCATTATTTTCATCATAAGCTTCTGAATCTTGAAATTAACTGAAGAAAGTACGTTAGGCCACTCTATCAATCCAACATCACCGTTAGGCCACTCTAAACCTATTTGCAAACCTTAACTATCAGTGCACCAATTATTATTATTTTTCGAGAATGACAGTGCATCAATTATAATTCAGAGAAGTTCAAAAAACTCTGGCATCTAAACTGTAGGAGGCTTTGTGGAACACAAACAAGTTGCATGTGATGGTGCCGGCAGCATAGAGCACATGACAATGAAATCCAAGAACGGACATGAACAGCTGCTGCAAGAAAAGGGAACCTATTCATGCTTATTGATAATAGAAATACAGTGTGATATCAAACAGAGTTGAAATCTGAAAATTATACTAGTTCAACTATTATACAGTCATGCTCTATGGAGAGAGGATATTACAATTGTGATGCCCATTGACAAGAAAATTGCAACGACCACAAAGCTAGAAAATCAAACTATAATGGAAGGCGCTGGTTCATCACTGAAAAGCTACTCTTCTTTTGAATCGGGAAAACGAATTCATTCAGTTGTTGGTGAACACGGACATCATATCCGGCGAGCTCATGGCCACGAGAGCACGCCAGCGCCATGCACGCACATACTCGCCGAGCGGGCGCTGCACCCCGTGAGCCAGCAAGGGCGCCTCCATGCCCAACTTCGGTCGTCCACGGTGGCTGCCATCTGATTTGGGTCTTCTGACGCCGGCAGTTTGAGCAGCTCTCCCACGGACGCGCACCACTCGTGGAGTCCTGGGCATAGGTGTCCATGGTGCCTCCTGGTCCGCCGTCGCCGCCACTCCGCTCCGCGGGCGCCGCCATCTCGCTCCGCCGGCATCACTCAGCCTTGGCTGTCCGCTGGACGTGGAACAAGATGGGGATTGTGTTCGGTTTCTTGAGCCGATATAGCAGCTTACCGATCGAGCCGAGCGGAAGCGCCGGGAGCGACGGAACGAGCCGAAGAAAGGAGCGCTACAGGGCGCGAGCGGATGCCGTGGGATGCATTGGTAGGACAGGTGGCGGCAGATCGGATCGGGTATGCACGGGAGGAGTTTTGCAGCCGGTCTCCACCCAATTTTTTTCCTTTTTTTCTTTTGAGAAAATCTCTTTAGATAGCTGCCACCGGCCAAAAGAAATATGTGCAAAGTAACTATTCTAATTATACATTCATGGAAGGTTGCCTCTACACAAACAAGTTTAACTTACAATTAAACTTTAAACTGATTTGTTGTACCAGGCCGGCGGCTACTACCTCGAGCAATCGGGGCAAGGCGATATCACGAGAAGGTAATGTTGTGATTTGTGAGCTCTAGCAATAAAGTTAGCAATGGTGCCATGGCGACGAATCTAGCCATACGAGCTAGCATCAAGTCAGTTTCAGCACGCCCCACAAGTCGGAGCCCACCTTCATCATCGTCTTCCTCCAGCGATCGACACTTGGACGTCAACTTCCTCCAATAGTTGCAAGCGCCCCAATCTCCTCTATTGACTCTCCTGGACTGTTATCAGCTCCGTCAAGCAATCACACCACCTTCAGTAAGTATCATGTGCACATAATTAGAGATCAAATTATCTCCAGTATGTACAACCTACACCAATTTAGATAATTTGCATGGTTCCTGTATATGGCATTGATGAATTTGTTACTAATCATGGATCAATGGATTAGGTTGCTTACCATGATGCAACCAATTTAGGAAGTACAGAAAAACAAGTGGACAAGCAAAGACAAACTTCAAACATCCACGAAATTTAAGTCCTTTTGCTAAAGTTATTTCAATTATGTAAGCAATTTTAAAATTACGTATATGACTTTTTACCTGGTCAAATATAATTCTTTCAGTCGTGAGAAGATAGGGATCACTCTATGGGGAAATATTTGAGAAAATATGGTAAATGGAAGTTTTGCACAAAAAGATGATTGTGACTGTCACTTCAAATTTTAGCAAAGTTATCAAAGGTGAGAACTTTAAACTATTTTTGCAATACCCCGAAATCCAATGTTCTTAATTGTTTATCCATAACCAGGATCATTATTGCACACAATAAATGCATGTATAATTATTGTCAAAAAGATGTTCTCCAAACAAAGCATGTTGGAAATCCAAGGAACACAAGATCCTTAAAATTATGTTACATGGAAGTCACATAATGAAGTTAAAAAATGTTGTACAGAACAAACTTCTCAATGATGACTTGATGAGGTATTCACTTTTCATCTTCTACGTGTGTTTAATAATTGTTGTCATTTTATGAAATTTTCGTAAACTGCTGGCAAATAGATTAAAAAATAAATAATGTTTATATGTAATTACAATAGATATGATTTAAAGAAAGACTACAAAGAAACTTTACACATGTCAAAAAAATTTACGCACAAAATTTAAAAGAGTACCTGAAAGAACACTTTACACATGTCAAAATTTTACATTTTTATTTTAAGAAAAAAGCTGGCTCAGCCTTTTCCGGCTGGGAGCTCTGAGAAGACAAGAAGACTAGAGAAAGGAGAAAATGAATATTCATGTTTTTTCTACAAACAAATGAATATTCATATGCCAAATAGATACATAGTATATAAATGCCCTTTTACTTCATATGCCAAATTCCAAAAATATAAATACGTTCACTAACACGTTCATAGTCAATTAAAAGACCAGGTTAAACACAATTGATGAATATTATAGGTACACACATCTACAACTAATAGGTTAGTATGTCAATGTTACACTGCGTTAGCAAATATACATATAGAAAACGATTAAAAAATTGCACAGCATGCATAACAAGCGGATACATGATTACTACATAGTATGTATATTTATATAAAAATAAGAAAACCAAACATACCTAAGACAAAGTTATGATTTTCGTTGGTTTTTCCAACGAAAAACAAGAACATTCTTTCACAAACTTCCTTTGATTTCAATACGCACTACATACGGATGTATATAGACATATTTTAGAGTGTAGATTCACTCATTTTGCTCCGTATGTAGTCCATATTGCAATCTATAAAAGTTCTTATATTTAGGAACAGAGGGAGTAGTTCGCAATCAAAACTTACTATTATCATTTAGTAACTTGGCCATGACTCAATCAAATGAAAAAAAGAGCGGCAATTATACAAGATGATACAATTAGTATATATAGTACTAATTTGCATTGGTATGTCTGATCAGACATATATTTGCGCTTTAAAATTTCTCAAACTTATATTAGTATATACTCTGTGCCTCATTCAACACTTACAAACCACTTAAAAAAAGAATCACATGTTTTCCCAAGATATCAAGACAAATGATGAAATGTTTACCACTAACAAGCATTTCATTGATTACATTATATTGGTTGAATCGCAATAACACAGGAAAAGGCTAAGAAAAAGGAAAATATGATAGTGTCGGGAAAAGGAAAAATGGGGACCTGCAGGTTGAACTTCGAAAAATATTGCTGTTGTGGAGGATGAGGATGATGTGCAGACCTGCCTCGAGCAGAAATATGGACAGTGATTCTGGCTTGCGCGCTTGGGGAAGAAAACAACGTCATCATCCCTATACAAAAGCTGGATCTAACAGGGTTGTGGCCCTGCGAAAAATGAAATCTATAACCAAATCAAATGCACGAATGTCAAAAGCAACCGCACAATGCAGATTTTGGATCTCGCTTTCTCCCTGACGCAGCAAAGCCTTGGTCCCTGCTACCCACAAATCGTTGTTTACCATCCTAGGAGACCGATGAGACGTACAAGCAGCCAAAAAAGCTGCCGTCGATGGCTAAACTATGGCAGAACCAGCTGCGGGTTGACTTCAGGTGGAGGACGAGCAACCTCAATCGGGCGACTAAGAAAAGCAAGCTGATGGGAGTTATCCGGTAGAAGCAAATTTTGGGCGAGCTGAGAGATTAAGGAAAGGAGAAAGGGGATCGGGGAAGATGAACAATTCTCACCAAGTGAAATAATAAGTAGGAGAAAGAAGAGTGGAGAAGTCAAGAAAACTACGGAATGGGTAAAGTCAAGAAGACTATTGGTGGGACCCATCAAACATATGGCATTTTCTAACGTGATAATATAAGCCACGTGTGTGTACATGAAGTAGTGCAGGCACTTTGAGAGCAAAATACTGTATATATATATATATATATAACGTGATAATATAAGCACCCTTGGTAGAGCTGGTGCTTGCATATGTATGGAAGCAAATACGGACCAACAAAGTTATTATGAATGTGTATAGCGGTTGAATTTTTTTAGGCGTGGATATACACGCACATGATTCAGAAGAAAAGACTATGAAAAAAACAACTTTTTTGCAACAAAAATAATCTAGCATAATGCTCATGTTTAAAGTTTCAAGAAATATTGAGTTATGTCATACTATGAGTGAAAACAATTAGAGCTAAAAAAACTATGAATAGTAGCTTTTACATAGCATTGATTCTATTGTATTTTCCTCGGAATGCAAAAAAAACTATTTATGTCAAAAAATAAACATGAGTATTATGCTACACCATGTATGTTTCAAAAATACTTTACTATTTTTACAATTTGAAATTGAAAGCGCGCGCACCATGGTTCACAGTTCTATGTTCGTAAATATAGTATATAAAAATGTACAAAATCACTCAACAAACTATGTCAATCTATAATATTATTAGAAAATAAAACTTTGAAAAAAAAGCATAACTATTAAATTAGTGCTTATAGAAAAAAACTAAGCAGGATAATAAAATGTCAAAAAAATATAAATAAAATTTAAAACAAAAGTTGTACGGAATGCACATTTGGCAACTAAAGTATCAACGGACAACACATATATTTATAATAAAACCCAAACATTAAAAAAACTATGCTCGCAAAATACCTATATTTGAATTTGAAACCAAATTTGGTTTCAATTTTTCTTTAGACAAATCAAACAATATGTCCTCACAATGTAACTTAATATAATCCTAGCCCGCGCATCGAGCGTGCCACTTTACTAGTTCTTTTAACAATATATTGATTGTTCCTGTAAAGAGCAAGCACATGGCCAATTAAATCTGTACTATCATCATTCAATTCATGTCTCCTGGAAACAACTATTAAAGAACAAATAAGATTACTTGGAATGTAGGAGGTAATCCTTCCATTTTTTATGGAAAATGCAAAATAGTAAATGACACTGAAATAATATGTTCTGCAACTACCGGTTTTCTCAAAAGAGAGTAAATTATTAAACCAATTCCCATTTCTGAAAACAATGAAAAATAACCAAGGTAATGTTGAAGATGCATGTGCAATTAGAGCAAGCATGCATTCTTGAATAACAATGAGACTTACAGTTGGCACAACTCTCGACCAGTTGAGGCTCAGATAGAACTGCAATCAAGATGTAGGAGGGGGGGGGGGGGGGGGGGGGGAGTGGTAGTCAGAATTCTGAATCTATCTATTGATGGATCATTGCAGGATGGAAGAAACTCAAGGTACAACCAACTCTATGTCGTTTATAATGAACAACACACTAAGGAGTTTTTTTTGATGAATTGGTCTATTTGTCAGCACATGAATGAATCAACCTGTCCATCGGCAGATTAGTGTTAGGACGGCACCTCTGAACCTACATTGCCTTTCGATTTCCCAAGCTTCATTTTTCCAAAATGAGCTGGGCCCAAGATGTGTCTTCACCAGTTATTTGGTTACCATGCTAACCAATAACAACCAGTTTTGCCACCAAAAAAGTTTCTTTTGTAACCCCATAAAGAAACCTCATTAACTTAGCCTATTATTTGTATGATTTTGACCAGTGTGTTTGTTTTTCTGCTCCTATCCAGTCATGCTTTCTTAGAAGTAGAACAATGCGTAACATTCCAGTCATGCTGTTTTAGAAGTAAGACCAATACAAGCTATTTGCTACTGACCAGTTCTTTAGCTCACATTGATCGTGTTTGGTTGATAAGAAGAGAGATTTTTAAGATAACACCTATTCTGATAAGTATGTTTATTTCTCTGCTCCTATCCATGTACACTATAAACTTGTAGTTCCTACACAGGTGGCTTCAAGCTCTCTTGTCCCATCGATTTACTCAGTTTGTTACTCCAATTTGTAATAGTTTTTCTAGAACTCGTGTACCCTTAACACACGCCTTGTTATATATTCATTTCCCATTTTTTCCCAAGAAGCCTATTATTAGTAAGAATTAATGGTCAGAATATTCAGTGCATAATATTTTGGAAAATAGTAAGAATCTCACATAAGAGAGATTGTGCGAAATAAATAATGTGTGTGCCTATCAAGGCGACACAAATACTATTCTTTTTATTGTTTAACATTCAACCAAGAGAATAAAAGAAGCATAGTTTCTTTTTACCAATTAAAAGAAGCATAGTTATAGGCACCCAAGAGATCATCTTCAAACGTGGAGGCACCTACCCTTGGTACTGACCATTGTAGTGGCTATACTTATACCCAGAGCATACTAAAGCTAAAATAGTAGTTGAGGGCATGAGAAAACATAAGCACTTCTACACAACAAAAAGGAAACTATAGGTCAGGAATATACATGCACACAGATGGTATGGAAGAAGAACAAATGAAAACCCTGAAGCACTGCAATATGTTGTGTGTATGGTGGAAGAACAAATGAAAAACCTGATGACATTGTATAAAAACATGATGAAACAAATCTCAAATTGGTAAACCAATAAGTTCTCAAGAAAGATAACCTGGAAAGCAAATCACAAGCACATCAATGTCGAACAGAAAGAAGATTTGTTTCTTAAAAGCATATCATACTATTTAGTATTTAGAATACCTACGGCCAGATACCTAGTAACAAAGTTGAGTAATGTTAGTCCTTTCATCCCTAGTTGATGCACCAAAAGATTCACCAAATAATGACCTCTACAACAGGTTTGTCCGGGACTGGACAGAGATGGGTTGGAGCAGAGTGTCATCAACGGTGAAGTGAGAGGCTGCAGCAGAGGGCTTCACGGCGAGGCGACGGGTTGGAGCAGAGTGTCGTCGACGGTGAAGCGAGAGGCTGCAGTAGAGGGCTTCACGACGAGGCGACGGGCTGAAGCAAAACAAGCATGCAGAGATGTATCTGCACAATAGAATTTTAAGCATGAACCTGCAACTAAAGCCCCGGCGGCGGCATCGCTGCCAAGCGAGTAGCAATACGCACATGAAAGGTAAATAGTAGGAGAGTGAGCATAAGGCCTCTCTGTAAGTGGTGCCTGTGGTTGTGCTTTTTATCTGATCACGAGCATTCCTGCTTTGCTATATTTTATGGGAACCTGACGGAATGCAGCGTTGTAGTTCATCAAGTACTCCAGCAGTATGTATGTTGACCCTGGTTGATGTATAAGTTTGTAATAAGGCTTCCAAGCCAGAAAGACACATTGTCAATGGGAAATGTTACTGCGTGTGGATGCATTGGTTGGGGGAGATGCTATATTACTACGTGTGAAAGCATTCATCTGTCGTTTGATGAAAAAATGGGAGAAGAAACATTTAGCTTCCATTTGCAATAATAATCAGGAAAAGAAGTAATATTTGGGTAGAAAATGATGTTCTAGTTTGTCAACCTCAGTAGAATTCGAAGCGAAAAGAGAAACATGCATCGCTACGCAAGTACTGCAAGACATGCCAATAGTTTCCTAAAGTTCACGTATAAGATGAATCTACGCAAGCACTGGAAGACATGGAATCATTGCATTGCTTCACACCTAGATAGTTTTGTTCCAGAACTTCATACGCATCACAGCGTTAGTGCACAGAAGAAGAAGAAAAAGTCTCATTGCTTCCTAAGGTTATACTTATCTAGCACAATGTCAATGGTAACACAAAGGACACATGCCTTGTTTAAGGATCAGATGCTTAGCTTCTTGGGCTTCTTAGGCATGACAAATTCATAGTCGTCGTCATCTGTGTTGCTAGATGCCTTCTTTCTCTTTTGTGATGTGGTTTTCCCTTTGTGGCTGAGTTGGTTTTGACAAAGTCGGCGTCCTCGTCGTCATCTGCGTCGCTAGATGCCCTCTTCTTTTGCACTATGGGTTTTCCCTTTGTACCTGAGTTGGTTTTCTTATCGCCTAACATCAGTACCTTCTTGGTTGGAGAACTTGGCCTTCTCTGTGTAGAAGGCGTTTTGACCGATGACCTCAGTTTCAGAACATGTTTCTGACCTTGTTTCTTGGCAAAGACCTCTGTAGCCACATCTAGCGGTAGCAAACCCCATTCCATCAACCTATACATCCAAGTGGTTACTTGTTTACATCAGAGGAAATATTAGTGTATGCATAAAATGTTTAAACCAGACATGAATGAATAACAATTTCAACACACAAGCTACAAGTAATTACTACTAGAATGAAATATTATGCTAGTGTATGATTCGGTCAGGAGCGACTGGTAAGTGGAAATCTAACTAAAAACAAGCAAGGTTTGTCAGTATTTGGTGATGAAACAAGGTCACATCTCTAACTCATGGTGGTCCTCATGTTTACCCAAGAAAAAACAGACCTCAGCTGCAAGCAGAACTTGTTTCAAAACAACAATTTAGAGGTACAAGGCAGAAGCATACAACCTACACAAACAACACTCACACCACGAAGCTGCTTTATAGCTCAACAGTAATGTGTGCTATAAATGTTCTTATATGGGATTTGCACCAGGCCGCCAAACAGATTTTGGAAAACAATACTAAGCCAGGATTTTATTGTCGTCGTAAGAAAATAACCATTCAGATTCCATGGCTGACCTTCAACATTTAACACCATAAATAAGTGGAGATTAAAAATTCTGGTGCTTTCAAGTTTTAACTGAACTTGGTTCACCTTTGATATTGCATTAATCTACCAGCAGCCGATCATAATAGCTTCATGTTAGTTCAGTAGTGCAAGACGCAATGATCACTTTATTGTGTTCAGAAATAGTTTAACAATTTCAGATTACTGATGTTCCACAAACACATAATTGCATTATCAGTCGAGCACAGTGGCATAAGTAACGCTAGCTATATTGTAGTAAGTTCAGTATTTATCAAATTTAGAGAACATGTATACAAATACCAATGTGTTTCGATTTATATCTCGTTTCCCAGCTTCTAAAAGGAACTCTAACCCATACAAAAAAAATCCTTACCTCCCCAAAAATTGCCATGTTTGGGAGTTAGACCCATCTAACTCATCCCCAATACCCCTTCTAACTACCAAAAAATTTTGGGAGCTCCAAAAAAATAGCTTTGGGAGGTTTTGCCCCTCCCAATACTTTTTTTGGCGGGAGAAAGTTTCCTTCCCTAACCGTCACCTCCCTACACCGCCAAAGTTGCCACTGGCAACAACTCCGGCCAAGTCACCAGCTCTGGCGAGCCACACCGACGCCTATCTACACCTCCCAAGCCTTCTCCCGACGCCAGCTCTGTCGAGCCACGCCGCCGCCTATCTATGCCTCCCAATCCTCCTCCTGTCGCCAGCTCTAGCGAGCCACGCCGCCGCCTTTCTACGCCTCCCAAGCCTCCTCCCGTCGCCAGCTCCGGCGAGCCACACCGCCGCCTATCTCCGCCTCCTTCCGCCACCACCACCACCTCATGCCACCAAGCCAAAGCTCGTGACCACCACAACCATCGCGCTGGACCACCCCCACCTCCTGAGCCAAGAAGCGGCCTTCAGCGCCGTCGAGGCTGGGAATCAGGGGATAGGGTCATGGCATATTTCCCCCCTCCATCCACCGGGGCGGCCGTGGCGACCTTTTGCCTGCCACCCATTAGACAAAATGGCCAAAATATATTTCATTTTATGGTAATAATGTGGAAATATAGTTGAAATGTAATCTTTCTATGCAAAAGGAGGTGTGAATTAGCCAAAAAATGGGATTCAAGTTTAGGGATGGCTCAGTTCGCAGTCTCCTAATACCCATAAATTATTGGGAGTTAATTTTTAGGATTGGGTTTTCGGGCCTGTGTATGAGAGATTCATGAATGCCACATCCATGTTGTGAGCTCTGTCAGGTCACCTAAAATTCAAGCAGTCTAATGAAAAGAAAAGCGACAACCAGAGAATCAATTCTAAACAAGCACACATCACTCACAAAATGACAGATTTATCCATCACAAGCAATCAATATAGGAAAGTTCGAGACAAGGCATCATGAAGGCACCATTGGTCGTAAACACACATTGGATTTATCCATCACAAAATGACATATTTATCCATCACAAAATGAAAATTGGTCATAATAAATTTGCGGAGAACACCTACTGGACAAAAGGTTCTGAACAAAATATGTAAGTGAGGTAAGCCATCCTAAATCCAATGAAAAACAGAAGAGAACTATACCAAACCTGAGCATTTCAATTTTATTTCACACATATGTGTAATCAGATCCATGTATTGCCAATAGAAGGGCTAAAACAAATGTAGGATTCACTAATACTTGACTAAAAGTCCCTTTCTTGTCTCTGTGTAACAATCACTCGGGGAAAAAACTAAAATCTGATTGTATAAAGTTGAACACATAGTTGGAAGAAAAATCTCAAATTCAACTATGTACAACGGTTTAGAGTGGCTTCCACACTAAACATCACTAACTATTTCACCCACTTAACCTCGAGAATAATAGCAAGCTCACATGTGTACAAACGAGCTGGGCAGAAACTATTTGAGGATAAACAAAAATGCAGACAAATAGGAGTGAAGAAACCGATCATATACATTCGTATTCACCTACTCGATTCTCCCAAAAACCTTCTAAGGTTGGGGCTCCTCTACCTGAACCAAGACCATTAAGCCTGCAAACCAATCAACAACACAAGAGGTAGTGTCCATCCATGAGACGTACATGAACATTTAGTAACTCAAATCTTGATACATAATGTAACTTGAGCAAAGAAGAAACAAAAGGTTCTGAAGGGTGCTCACTATCCTACTGATCATAAAGTTTGCACAAACAAAGGCATAACAGGTAGCATCCTTCTCAACAACCAAAAACATCAACCCCAGCAGCACAATTGGTACCATTAGCAGCTGAGATGAGGGTTGCAACAAGGATGGCCTGGACGTCAAAATGTAACCTTTTTCAGTATAGGGGCTAGCATCTTATCTAACAAAATCAGACATGACCAGATAATAAAACCAATGAACGGTAATCCAATCTATTAAGTTAACAATATAAATAGTTAAACAACATTCCCAGTCTCACCTCATTCCTCTTCAAGAATGATATCTCTGCAACTTCTTTGGCGAAAGATCTGTAGAAACAAGGAGGAAGTGGATCATGTCTCCCACAACCTCAGGCAGCCTAGAGGCGCTGCAACACCACCCATTCTGCACATGAATGTAAATAGAGAGGAGGACCACTAACCTATTCAAAGCTCTATTCGATGAACAAATTTCGCTATTGCACCCAAGACCGAAGGTCTTAGTTCCTTGCGCCATCGCCCATTTGCTAAAAAAATGTAGCACAAAAGACAAATTTAACAACCATATCTCATTGGCTAATCTCCATATTTTCCAATCTCCATTTGCATCAGTAAGAAAGAAGAGAAGAGGAGGAGCTAGCATACATGTAGAGACTCCGTTGTGCAGCGCAGCAGGAGAAGAAGCGGTAGACCTTGCGCCATCATCGATTCCCGCTGAAGCGATCCACCTCCCATGTGTTCGCAACCATCGCCACCTGCTATGAGTGCTGCTCCTTACCTCCATCAATGACGATGAGGCTCCGCCCACCTGCCACATGGGGTGCGGCCGACGAGAAGACCGGATGGACAGCGGCACGAGTCCCCGCCCTCTCCACTAGAGACATCACCGACAGGGAAGGCAAGGATCTGTATGTCCTGGGGGTCGGGAGGCGGGCGCACGGCAGTGTAGAGGAACATCGATGGGTGCCGGAGTGGAGGTGGCTCTGGCCAACTATGCGCGCGGCGGTGGCAGCTAGGAACCCTAGCGTCGTGGTCAAGAGCGAGCTATGAGAGAAAGAGTTTTGTGGGAGGTTAAAGAAGGAAAAGACGCATTTTGGCCCATGCCATTGCTACTACGTTTTACAGGGAAGGAGTTATCTGGGGGAATCCCTTCGACACAGTAAAGGGACGGGTGTACAGCGCGGTTACTCTCCCTTACGATGATGCTTATCGTGTTTGATTTCTTTTGCATTTGAACACATGTACCAAATACTTTCTGTTCATATAAAGTATACTTCAAATTCAAATACTTTCTGAACTGTTTGTAATTCAAATTTCATTTCACAATAACTTGCATTGTAGTGCTCCTATTCAATTCATTCTTTTTGCAAATGAACCCTTATGTCATACATGATCCGTCAAACACCACGTGTGTTTCTCCATATACTTTTGACCCATTCCATACTATGTCAAATAGAAGCTTATAAAGCAATATTCGTTGTTCATTAACTCTTTTGAGTTCATTCCTTCACCCTGACACATTATAGCACTATAAAGACCCCATATTATATATTAAAGCCTATTTATTTTGTTGTTGTTGCATAACCTCCCCATATTTGTTTTGTTATTCTTTTAGTTCTTCCATATGGCATGGTTATTTATTTGGATTCTTTCGCTTACGATAGATTGCTCAGAGCGTGACGAGTAGAATTATCATGAATTGTGAGTGCGACGAACTTCATCAAACTTACAGGCAAGTTACACCTTGATCATCCTTCATCCTATTATGTTTCTATGCATGTAGTTCAATATCACATTATATATTAGGCATGTGTACGAATATTATGCTATTGCTATTGAGATTCAGTTTATTATGACCTTATTGTATATCATGGTAGTGTATTTTTGCTATGCTACGTAGACGGGGATTGGTTCGTGTATGCATTGGTTAGTGTATATTGAGGACTATAATACAACTTAAGTAGAATCTTAATATAGAATTCACCTCTCAATGGACAGGGTTGCATCATGGAGTTTCTCGTTCCTTTTCTAAAGGCATGGACCATGGCTAAGTGCGCCCAAACGGTGTTGCTGGGTGGTTTCAAGAACATCATGGTTTCTACCCTCTGAATGTAAGTGGGTGTCGTCCAGGCTCAAAATATCAGACAAACTTAGTGACTAGTAGCTTACATGTACGTCCACTGGCTATATGGGCTCTTGCTTAGTTGATCAGTTGCGGAAACCTTGCCCGGATGTTCCAGCAGATGTAGTTATGATAGTTGGTATGGGCCTCCTTTGGGACTAGGCGATTGCTTCTGAAAGACTTCGTCTCAATATTCGGGTTGAGTCCAGTGGGTAAAGTATACTAACCTGTACAGAGTGTAAAAACTAATCATGATTAGTCGTGTCCCCGGTTACGGAAGAATTTTGAGCAGCTAGACCATTACAGTTGTTGGATGATCTTGACAGATGATACAACTAATAAAACTTGATGCGAAACTTAATGATGGGTATACGCTGGAATTGGAGCGCCCAATTCAACCATATGTATTTAATTGTAGCAAGACAAAATTAAAATTTGACTATTATATTATGTAGTTATGAGGGAAAAATTAGATTTTCTGCAAAACAACCACGAGCCATTTCTTTGTTATACTTGCATATAGACATAGGTCTATTATATCATTCCTGTGTGATTTGCCAGTACATTCATCGTACCGACCCTTGTGGCTGCACCTTATCATGTTGCAGATTTTATACGATGAGTAAGTGATATGATGTAGGGTTACAGTGTCTATACTCGACATTTGCATGTGGTGGTGATGGACTTCATGGAGATTTTATTTGCTTTTCTGCTGCATTTTGTTTGTATGCTAGCTTTGAGCTACGCAGGTATGTAATATTTTAATTCTAGATCTGAGATGTAATATTTATGACATGTGGTTTATTTTGATATTACATCTTGTACTGTGTGTGCTAGCTATTGATCCAAGGACTAGCACAGTGAGCACAAAGACTCGAATCTTATCAAGTTCGGTCGTTACGGGAGTAAACTTTACCTTTCTACTTGGGAACCGCCGACAATGTGTTTAGCATGGAAGATATTGAGAACTCTTGGTCGTGACGTTGACAGGAAAGGCACGCCTCTCAAAATTATATTTATATCTGATTTAAGCTTCAAGCTATGGCACCTTTGCAAATCCCTGCTTCCCTCTGCGAAGGGCCTAACTATTTACTTTTATGTTACTTTACCTTTACTGTTGAGTCATCACCTTCTCAATTAAAGCACCAGTCCTGAGAGCACTATTGTCATTCTTATGCACTGTGTATAGTTAATATTGTGTGCATCATGATTGGATCTCTTCTACCATGAATTACAATGTTTAGTCACTGCTTGAACTTTGGAGGTGCTCTGCATTTATGTTTTGCGGTCTCAGAAAGGGCTAGCGAGATACCATGTTATCATATTATATCATGATTGTTTTGACGAAGTGTTGTCATTTGAGATATGTTATTATTGCTCGCTAGTTGATTATGTCATTGATGTGAGTGAATATAATTTCTAAGAATTATCATTTGCATGGTTAGTTATGATCTTTGCTAAAAACTTGGGTACTATTTAAGTTTATATATGGATACAAGAACAAAAGAGTTCGTAAAATTTTTTATCTGTCACTTTCAGTTTGTCAACTGAATTGCTTGAGGACAAGCAATGAGTTAAGCTTTGGGGAGTTGATACGTCTCCATCGTATCTACTTTTCCAAACACTTCTGCTCTTGTTTTGGACTCTAATTTGAATGAAACTAACCCGGACTAACGTTGTTTTCAGCAGAACTACAATGGTGTTGTTTTTGTGCAAAAATAAAAGTTCTCAGAATTGGACGAAACATTTTGGAGATTTTTATGGAATAAATAAAAAATACTGGAGCAAAGACCTACAGGAGGGTATCCACTAGTGGCCCACAAGGCACTTGGGGCGGCCACCCCCTGGGCGCGCCCAAGTACCTTGTGGGGCCCACGTGGCTCCGCTGACCCTAATCTCAAGTCTATAAATTCCTATTTTCAGAGAAAAAATAAGAGAACCGCTGCGACCTCCTGTTCTTCATCAGGAGGCCAATCTGGAGTCCGTTTGAGGCTCCCGAGAGGGGGATTCGTCGCCATCTTTATCACCAACCCTTCTTCACCAACAATTTCAAGATGTTCACCACTAGGAGTGAGTAATTCCTTTGTAGGCTTGTTGAACGGTGATGGGGTTGGATGAGATTTGTCATGTAATCGAGTCAATTTGTTAGGGCTTGACCCTAGTATCCACTATGTTCTGAGATTGATGTTGATATGACTTTGCTATGCTTAATGCTTGTCACTAGGGCCCGAGTGTCATGATTTCAGATATGAACCCTTTATGTTTTCATGAATATATTTGAGTTCTTGATCCTATCTTGCATGTTATATGCACCTATTATGTGTTATGATCCGCATACCCCAAGGTGACAATAATTGGGATTCTTGCCGGTGATTACTGTAGTTTGAGGAGTTCATGTATTCACTATGTGCTAATGCTTTGTTCCGGTTCTCTATTAAAAGGAGGCCTTAATATCCCTTAGTTTCCTTATGGACCACGCTGCCACGGGAGGGTAGGACAAAAGATGCCATGCAAGTTCTTATTATAAGCACGTATGACTATATACAGAATACATGCCTACATTACATTAATGAATTGGAGCTAGTTCTGTGTGGCTCTAGGTTGTGACTGTTACATGGTGCACTAGTGGATAAAAGCCTAGCTATGGCGTGCCAAAAATAGCCTTGCTGGCGTAGACACATGACACCATTAATATGGCGCCATTGCTAAAAGGGAGTGGTGGCGTTGGAAGACACATCAGCAGTATCCTACAATGTGCTGGAGTATCACCAGTCCAGCGCCAGCACTAAGTTCATCATAACTCTGGCGTGCCTACTTGTCCAATGCCAGCAAATGATTTTTTTGGTAATAAATTTTTTACTCATCAACACTAGCTACTTCCTTAATAGATACTACTGGACACAATATACTCATCAACACTAGGTACTTACTTAATAGATAATCATTACATAAGAGGCTCATGAACTCAACAAGTTGATATTAAACTTCACAAAAGTTCACTCAAGTACTCTAGTTACTCGATCATCATCAACTAATAAGATGAACTAGCTAGCTACTTAAAAAAATAATCGTCATCAAGGAGTATGCCTAGCTAGAGAAGCTTCTTTCTATCCCCCTCTCCTTCTCTTCTGAAATGATCCATGTCCATCTTCAGGTCAATCCTCTCAGCCTTGAGGTGTCTCCTCTCCTCCTTCAGTTTATCCCGATCCTCGACGAGCTTATCCCTCTCGTCCCTAAGCTGATTAGTCTCCTGAACGAGCTGAACAGTATTCTTGCATAGCTCTTTAATCTCCCCCTTTAGATCGTCATTTGCCCCTTGCATGCTCTTGATGACATACTCAAAAGTGTCTAAGAATTCATTGTTCAAGATAATATGCAATTTCATATCACTGAATATTGGCAGCAATGTAAAGTAGTTCAAATATTGCAATGTATAGAACTAATTAAACCAAATAGCATGTGCTGACCTACAACATCAAGTTGCCGTGATTTTTAAACATAACACATTCTATCCATTCGTACTATATATATATATATATATATATATATATATATATCAATTTCTACTAAACTAGCTCAGCATCAGCCAACAGAGGGGAGACACACAAGTAAATAAATTCTACACATAACACATTCTATCCATTTCTACTAAATATATCAATTTCTACCAAACTAGCTTAGATCTGCCAAGGGAGGGAGACACACAAGTGAAATGCATTAATGAAAGACTTGACAAAATAAAAGACTCAAAATTTGAACTGGTGGTAAAGAAATAAAATTCCTAAAATGATAAAAATGATAAAAATAATGATGACAAAAAGCATAATATACAATTTTCTTTATTTTGTGACTAGTATAACAATTAAATACTTAAAACACTTGATCAAATGGAAAAAGTGTTTCTGGCGTGCAAAGAAGACGAATGCCAGCACTAACAAATTAACTATGGCGTGCAAAGAAAACCAACGTCACTAGTGCATTCCAAACGGTGAGTGCATATGTGCCAATAGATTTGTGGCGTTTCCAAAAAAGCAACGCCAGCACTAAGCTTGTAAAGCTGGCGTGTTGATTTGGCCTACGCCATCACAATTTGGAAAAAAAAGTGCTAGCATGGATGGAAAATTGTGCGCCACCAACGAAAGTTGTGGCTAGCACGTTTTCCACTAGTGGTGAATGTCACCAAACACAAATATCCATCACTGATCCAATGCCTATGCTTTTCGCATATTGATCTTTGCTAAGTTAATTTCGCTGCTGCTACTGTTACAATCGCTACAAAACTTCCACTGTTACCGTTACTGTTGCTACAGTTACTTCTACTACCAAACTAGCATACTACTGTGCTACAGATCACTCTGCTGCAGATATTTAGTTCTTCAGGTGTGGTTGAATTGACAACTCAATTTCTAATACTTGCAAATATTCTTTGGCTCCCCTTGTGTCGAATCAATAAACTTGGGTTGAATACTCTACCCTTGAAAACTGTTGCGATCCCCTATACTTGTGGGTTATCATGGGTGTTCTCTAGAGCGCTTGAGCATCATATTTTACTACATGCTTTCTACTCCCTAACTTATGTTTTCATGTCTCTATCTTAAGAAACTCTTTCGTGCATTCCCGACAAGCAAGTGTTTTCTAGAATAAATGAAATGAAGTGTTGCAAAGTTGTTTTATCTAGTAGATCAAAAACTTTGTGTTAACTATCTTTGCTTCACTAACACTTGCACTATAACCATGCCACCGCTATATCTATAATAAGTTTTAGGTCAAGAAGGGGAGGCCTATCTAGGCATACCGATCGTAAGTGAACCAAAACCTTCTCGCTATTTCAGTTTAGACAACTGAGTTCCTTATGCTTCAGATTTCTTTCTATGTTGCTCGAGGACGATCAAGTTTAAGCTTGGGGGAGTTGATGAGTGATATTTTTACACTCATTTCAACCTTGTTTAAACTGAGATATTTCATAAAAAGAGAGATATTCACTCTAACATTGCCATTATTGACTAATGAATGCAAAGGATTCCATAAATCCTCTCTTTGATATTTTTTCCACGGGAAATGGGCTAAAAAGGGAAGAGATCACATGGGAGAAAGGAAAGGAAGGAAAATGGAGAAGAAACAAGTCACCAGGAGGGGTCAGAAGGCCACCAGAACCAAAGAAGACGTTCCATGGGACCGCATGCGCTCACATGAGCGGTCATTTGGCATGGAAACCGAGGCAGGTTGTCCACCTGAACAACTTTTATTATGGTGACCCCGTCGAAATGTCAACAAAATGAGAGAAGGAGGAGCGCCGAGCACAGCCACAACTTGTTCATCATCATCTTCATCCACAAACCCTAGCCGCTGCCATTTTCACCTCCATAGCCATCTCCACTACCATAGCCCTCTCTCATCTAGTTCATACTTGTAATCGTACATCGCACAAGGCATCCATTGTAAGACATATTGCAATCAATCAATCCCGAGATGTTTCTTCAATGTTTTCTTCTCGCGATCTGATCTCCATGTGTGAGTAGTCCGGTAAGGTATGGGGTGAGGCATGAGCCTTGCAACCCCAAGTATTTGGTGAAGGGATCAACGAAAGTGTTTGACAGAACGTCTTGTATGTGTGAAATAAAATTGTTTCGTCAAGTATCTCTTGTCTTGTCCGTAATCTTCATCCCTGCAGGTCCCCAGGATCATGGAGATCGAACACCGGTGAGGCTGGGAGCAAGGGGACTGTGAAGTGTTATACCGAACACCGTTGACAGTAATGTTTAGTAGGTTAACATGGATCATACTCTTGGGGATTCATGAGGTGTACTCATTGAATGCCCAATGATTTTGTCTGATATTATTATATTAATTATCGAGACAACCCCACGAAACGGATAGGGCCTTTAGTAGGACAACTGATTCTTGATGCAGGACTCGAGCCAGTCAAGATGTAATTTGGACACATCCCCCACTCCGATAAGAAGCAGGCACCTATTGATGGGTGACTTCCTAAGCATAAATTAATATCATTTATATCCTAGCACCAATACATGGTTGTAAGCATTAAGACCTCATCCCCGTACCTTATTTTTATTATAAGTATTTGAATCACAATTTTCTTGCTTATCCGGTCAAAAGCTGGATTTGACACTTTAGAAGTAGCTTGCTAGAGACCATTGCTTCAAGGGAGTCTTCCTCTCGTGGGTTCGATACCCAGGGTCACCTCTGGGAAGTAGGTGCAGGATACCCTTTCTTGTTCCAATACCGGATCAATAAAAAGGAGATATCACTATGCATAGTCACTCGATGAGATTGCAAATGTGACATATGGGTGATCTCATGCATAGCATATGACAAGTCAAGCGGATTGCCAAACATGATGTGACTGAGAGAATTGTCACAAGAAATCCTATGCAACATAGCATCACAACTAATAGACTACACATGACAATCATCAAACTCACCATAAATGGGTAAATCATCGCATGAGGAAGTCACACTAGCATGAAGCATGTTAATGGAAGGATCGACGTCATGCAAGCAATCAATGTCAAGAATGTCCACTAGTGGGACAAGAGCATCACCTTCACCTATGTTACCTTTCTCATTCCACTCATGTGGTGTAGGTGAGGTGGCAAGGACCGATTCATGGTCATCTTCATCATCATGACGGAACCATGTGGAGGGTGCATCATATTCCACCATGGCCATCGTCTTGTCCAAAGGAAGGACGAAGTCACCAAGGATCAGCGTGTCATCATATATGGGACCTAGCACCAAATTAGAAGGCATAATAGAGGTAGAGGTTAAGTTTTTAGAAATCAAAATGGCCTCACATGCCCTATCAACTACCTCAATCTCTGTATGTGGTGGTGGCTCACTCACTCCCTCAAGGTAGGTGCACTCAATGTCACATATGGTGTAGTCACTCATCTCACTCAAGAGGTGGTAGTGATGGCTCTCCTCAGATGGGAATTGGGTCATCTCATATATATGGGGCTAGTGGTGAAGACACTCTCACTCTCAATATGGTCGTACAAGTCGCTCAACTCATCACCATACGCCTCCTTGGTCGAAGGGAAAATCCCATGCTCAACCATCTCATCGTCGTCGCCGTGGATGAAGGCCGAAGATGGCACATCATCACTCTTGCCTCCAAAGATGGAAGCATCATGCTTGCTCGCCACAATGTCGCTCACCTCCAAATCTTGGTACTTGATTGGCTCCATAGTCGTAGTCATCACCGCACCATCTTCAAATTGAGTCGTGGTAGACTCGGCATCGTCAATGCCACAAAGAGGGATGGCGGTGAATTCAAACTTTGGAGCGTCGTCTTGGAGCTCATTGTGCTTGGACATCTCGGTGGTACTAGCCTCATGCTCGCCGTCTTGGAGTGTGGTCGTCGTGAAGTGAGGTCGGGGTCGAGTAGACTTGGCCTTCTTGAGTTCTTGCTCCGCCTTGAGAGCACCAAAGTACATGTCATCGAGGGACTCATAGTTGTTGGTGAAGAGAGTCTTGGAAATGTTGTTATTCAATCCCATCATGAAGTAGAACTTCATCCAAATGGGGTCATCCACACCGGCTCGTGATACGTCTCCGCCGTATCTACTTTTCCTAACGCTTTTGCTCTTGTTTTGGACTCTAATTTGCATGATTTGAATGAAACTAACCCGGACTAACGCTTTTTTCAGCAGAACTACCATGGTGTTGTTTTTGTGCAGAAATAAAAGTTCTCGGATTTGGAAGAAACTTTTTGGAGATTTATTTCAGAATAAATATAAAATACTGGAAACAAGAACCACCGGAGGGGGCCCCTCGCTGACCACAAGACACCAGGGCGCGCCACCCCCTCCAGGCGCGCCCTGGTGGGTTGTGGGGCCCTCGGGGCTCCGCAAACCCTAATTCCAACTCCATAAATACCTATTTTCAAAAAAAATAAGAGAGGAAGTTTCATCGTGTTTCACGATACGGAGCCCCCGCCACCTGCTGTTCTTCATCGGGAGGCCAAATCTGGAGTCCGTTCGGGGCTCTGGAGAGGGGAATCTTCGGCCTTCATCATCACCAACCCTCCTTCATCACCAATTTCATGATGCTCCCCACTAGGAGTGAGTAATTCCTTCATAGGCTCGTTGGTCGGTGAGGAGTTGGATGAGATTCATCATGTAATCGAGTTAGTTTTGTTAGGGCTTGATCCCTAGTATCCACTATGTTCTGAGATTGATGTTGCTATGACTTTACTATGCTTAATGCTTGTCACTAGGGCCCGAGTGCCATGATTTCATATCTGAACCGTTTAAGTTTTCACCATTATATCTATGTTCTAGATCCGATCTTGCAAGTCATATGCACCTATTACGTGTTATGATCCATAACCAGTGTGACAGTATTTGGGATACTTTCCGGTGATGACTGTAGTTTGAGGAGTTCATGTATTCACTATGTGTTAATGCTTTGTTCTGGTTCTCTATTAAAAGGAGGCCTTAATATCCCTTAGTTTCCTTATCGACCCCACTGCCATGGGAGGGTAGGAAAAAAGATGTCGTGCAAGTTCTTTTCCATAAGCACGTATGACTATTTATGAAATAAATGCCTACATTATATTTATGAACTGGAGCTAGTTTTGTATCGCCCTAGGTTATGACTGTTATATGATGAATATCATACAATGAATTCACTGATCCAATGCCTACGAGTTTTCCACATACTATTCTTGCTAAGTTACTACTTCTGCTGTTACTGTTACTATTACCACTGCTATCAAAACCATCATATTATTGTGCTACTGATCACTGTGCTGCAGATATTTAATCTCCGGGTGTGGTTGAATTGACAACTCAACTGCTAATACTTGCAAGTATTCTTTGGCTCCCCTTGTGTTTAATCTATAAATTTGGGTTGAATACTCTACCCTCGAAAACTGTTGCGATCCCCTGTACTTGTGGGTTATCTAGACCTTTTTCTGGAGCCGTTGCCGGGGAGCATAGCTATATTTGTTGAGTCACTTGGGATTATTATCTATTTATCACTATGAAGAATCTGAAGGATACTAAAACCAAGATTTTTCCCTCTAAGACGAGGGGAGGTAAGGAACTGCCATCTAGCTCTGCACTTGATTCACCTTCTATTTTGAGTAAACTTGCAACACCACCACATGCTATTAATCCTGATATGTTGCAAGTTATTGATGAAGCTAATTCTGCTATGAATGATACTCATGATGATGCTAGTACCTTGATTGATGATAATGTGCCACTAGGAGAATTTCTTGATGAAAAAATTGCTAGAGCTAAAGATATTAAGAATGCTGAAACTGATGAAATTATTGAAACTGATGAAGTACTTGAAACTGAGAATTATGAAACACCTATTAGACCTAGATCTCCTAGAGTTGAAATGCCTAAGATACCTGAGGGTTATGTCATGGATGAGGATATAGCTAGAGACTTTCTTGCTTGCAATGATAGGGATGATCTTAAGAAATTACTATGCACACTGAAAGAAAAATCTTTGAATGCTAGAATGAAATGTGATCCTAAGTTTGCTACTTCACCTATCTTTGTTACCGATAAGGATTATGAATTCTCTGTCGACCCAGAGTTAATTACTTTGGTTGAATCCGATCCTTTTCATGGCTATGAAACTGAAACTGTGGTGGCACATCTTACCAAATTAAATGATATAGCCACCCTTTTTGCTCATGATGAGAAAATTCGCTACTACTATATCCTCAAATTATTTCCGTTCTCTTTAAAGGGTGATGCTAAGATATAGTACAATACTCCTACTGCTGGTTGTGTGCGTAGTCCCCAGGATATGATTTATTACTTCTCTGAAAAATATTTTCCTGCTCATAAGAAACAAGCTGCCTTACAGGAAATATTTAACTTTGCGCAAATTAAAGAAGAGAGTCTCCCACAATCTTGGGGGAGGCTTCTCCAATTGCTTAATGCTTTGCTTGATCATCCTCTTAAGAAAAATGAAATACTTGATATCTTCTACAATGGACTAACCGATGCTTCTAGGGACTTCCTAGATAGTTGTGTTGGTTGTGTTTTCAGGGAATGAAATGTTGAACGAGCTGAGGAATTATTGAATAATATATTGAAAAATTATGATGATTGGACTCTTCCTGAACCACCGCCTAAACCCACTCCAAAGAAGAGGGGTATCTTATATCTCAGTCCTGAAGATATGCAAGAGGCAAAGAAATGCATGAAGGAAAAAGGTATTAAAGCTGAGGATGTTAAGAATTTACCACCTATTGAAGAAATACATGGTCTTGACACACCACCACCACAAGTGGTAGAGCTAAATTCTTTACTAAAGTTTGATGAAGGTGACATCCCCTACAATAAACATCCTAGTCAATGCCTAAATGAGTTTGATAACTACATCATGAAACAAGACAAGATCACTTCAATGCAAATGTTATGAAAACAATTGAAATATAATTCTGATGTGATTGCTCGCTTGAGTGACTTGTTATTTAGAATTACTAATGATGTTAGGGGTGTAGGAAAACATGCTTCTATGGTACTAACCCAGTTAGAACAAGTTGCCAAATCTCAAAGAGAATTGCTTAATGAAATGAATAATAATATGAATGATTTTGTTGTTAGAGTAACAACTAGAGGAGGCAAAATGACTCAGGAACCACTTTTTCTTGAGGGACACCCTAAAAGAATTGAACAAGGCTCTCAAAGAATTAATGTAGATGCACCTAGTACTTCTAAAAAGAAAAAGAAAAAGAAAAATGATAGGACTTTGCATACCTCTGGTGAACCTGAAATAGAGAAACTTTCTGAAGATAACAATGATGTCTCTATCTCTGATGCTGAAACTCAATCTGGTAATGAACATTCATCTAGTGATAATGAAAAATATAATGATGATGTTCATGAAGATACTCAACCAAACAATGATAAAGAACCAGATAATGATGTTGAGATAGAGCCTGCTGTTGATCTTGATAACCCACAACCTAAAAATAAAAGATATGATAAAAGAGACTTTATTGCTAGAAAACATGGTAAATAAAGAGAACCATGAGTTCAGAAACCCATGCCCTTTCCACCTAAACCAACTAAGAAAAAAGATGATGAAGAATTTGAATGCTTTGCTGAATGCTTAGGCCAGTCTTTTTGCGCACCCGCTTGACTGATATTTTAAAGATGGCCCCTTATGCAAAATACATGAAAGACATCATCACTAATAAAAGAAAGATACCTGAAGCTGAAATCTCCACCATGCTTGCTAATTATTCTTTTAAGGTTGGAGTACCTAAAAAACTTGGAGATCCGGGAATACCAACTATACCTTGCTCCATCAAAAGAAATTATGTCAAAACTGCTTTGTGTGATTTAGGAGCTGGTGTTAGTGTTATGCCCTTCTCTTTGTATAAAAGACTTGATTTGAATAAACTCACACCTACTGAAATATCTTTGCAAATGGCTGACAAATCAACTTCCATACCTATCGGTATTTGTGAGGATGTGCCCGTTGTTGTTGCAAATGTTACTATCTTAACAGACTTTGTTATACTTGAGGTGCCCGAGGACGACAACATGTCGATTATCCTTGGTAGACCCTTTTTGAATACTACAGGGGCTGTTATTGATGCAATAAAAGCAAAGTCACTTTTCATATCAATGGTAATGAGCATACGGTGCACTTTCCGAAGAAACAATTCCAAGTGAATGGTATTAATGTTATTGAAAAATCTCCGACACTCACTATTGGAAGTTTTCAACAACCTCTACCTACTGCCAAAAAGAAACATGACATACTTATTGTTGGGGATATTCACATCCTCGTTGAGGTAACTTCGTGTTTTACGAAAGTTCTTCGGTTTCATGCTAATCGAAAGTGGCTGTTAATAAGACTTGACCAACCTTGTTAATGAATAATTTTTTAGAGGTATGAAGTCGATGAATTTAGTGAGCACAACTTTCTGTCCGTACCTTTTGTTTTCTGTTTTTCTTAGTTAAATAAAATAAAATGCCATGTTTAGTCTGTTTCCTAAATTTTTCGTGCAAAAAAAGGTGCCTAAAAATAAAAGTGCTCAGAATGCCCTAAAATTTTAACATGATTTTTTTCTGAATATTTCTAAATTTCTGGTGCAAATAACATCAGAGGGGGGGGGGGGGGGTGCACTTGGTGTCCACAAGACACCAGGGCACGCCAGCAGCCCCAGGCGCACCCTGGTGGGTTGTGGTCCCCACATGGGTCCCCTCACTTATCTCTTTAGCCCATGTCATCTCCTACCTCCAGAAAAAAAATCACCATAGCTCTCTCTCTCTCTCTCTCTCGTGTTCTGGCTCTCAAACCCGCAGATTTTGATCTCTTTGCTCGAAGCTCCGTTTCCGAAACTGCTTTGGGGGATTGCTACTTGGTATGTGACTCCTTCATTGCTCCAATTAGTTTTTTCTTTAGTGGTTTATATTTTGAATAATTAGCTGCTCTTGGTGCTGTTGTAAATGGGCTTGCATGTTGAATTCTTAGAGTTCTAAGTGGTTTGAATGCTTGAGATAGCCTCTAGACATCCCTATGAGTAGTTTCTATCAATCTTGTGAAGTTTTGTTGACAAAATTTTGTGACCCAAAAATTTCAGAAATTTGTACGTGAATAAAATGTACCTTTTTGGGAGGAGTTCTTCAAGGAGGAGGTCCTTGGAGGCATCATCGAGTAGTGGCTCGATACGTCTGTCTTATGTTGAGCCAAGTGCAAGCTCAATGCGGGATGCCGCTACCAAATCATGTCTATGGCCGTGTATCAATTTCATGATAAGCGCAGGTATTAAGGAAGAATTTGAGCAATATGTTCACAACGCCGAGCTTGGCCCCTACATCGAAGATAAGTGCATCCAACATCTCAACCTCGTAGAAACATTCACTAAGAAATTTAAATTTCATTCTCGTGAGTCTAGAGTTTCATTTAGTCTTTATGATCATCCATTTACCATGCCTCTAGAGGTGTTTTGTGATGCCTGTAAAATTCCATATTGGGGTTCGCTGGACGAACCACCAAAATCTGAGTATGAGTCATTTCTGATTAATCTTTGCTATGGAGAGGATAGAGGAGTGACACAAGGTAGAATAAAAAGTATTCATTTCCCATCAATTCACTACTTTGCACTCTTTAATGGCAAATGCATTATGGGCAAGTAAGATTGTAGCACACTATGTGCTCCTGACTTGAGCCTCATACACATAGCTTTGACCGGAATTGAACGTTATAATCTTGGAGCAATCGTTGCACGGAGGTTGCAACGTAATGCTGATAGTGGTCACTTTTATGGTGGGATTTATCCTTCTCGTTTAGCTAAAGAGGTTGGTGTGACACCTCTACCTAATGATCCCATCCTACCCACTCAGTACTTAGACTTTGGGGCCATGAAACATCATAAGTTCCTTACAGGCACAACCGATAATTATACTTATAACTTGAGGTTTAATAAAGATCCCATTGTACCTGTTGTCATGCCTGCACCTGCCCTCTTTGATTATCACAGTAAAAGAAGATATTACGTTCTCGAGAGCGAGGCCCGTTCGTACAATGTAGAGGTCAAGGATGCTCGCCGGGCTGAGGAGGCTGCACCAAGAGCCTCCGTGGACTATCACTTAGATTATTATCCAGGCCACGGACGGTGATTACCAAGCTAGGCCAAAAGCCTAAGCTTGGGGTAGTACGTATTTCCACCGGCATAACATTCATGCTCACACATTTCATTCCAGTTGTCGGTGTCCACACTCTTTCATTGTATTATCCATGCTAGATTTATTTTCTCGCTTTCTTGTGTGTTTGAAAAACTTTGAGAAAACCCAAAAATATTTCTCGCTTCTTTTCAGTTTTTCTGTCTAGCTTAAATTAGTTGTAGTGTTAAAAGAAAACCAAAAAATATTTCCATATTATTCTTTTGCTTGTTGGGAGCTTTCCCATGTAAATAGTTTTCCTCGTTTCTGTTTTCCCTTCTTTAATTTGCTTTCTTCAAGAAAAACTAAAAACTAAAAACATTTTAGTGTGTTTCTCTGAAATTGTTTTCTTTTTATTAAGTCGTACCAAGGAGAAGACCACGATGGAAATGTTGAGTGGCTCTCGTATGTATTATTGTTAATCTAACAAAGGTCCCAAATTACCTTGTCTTCTCCTTTTGAATAAAATGTTTGCAGATTCTAGCTTAGTCCATGGCACTCTTGCACTATTATTATTTTCATATCATTCGTTCATGCAAGTGAAAGGCAATAATAACGATATTTGATGAATTAACTATGGCAGAGAGAAGCGGGTATGAACTCAACTTGTTTTTGTTTTTGTAAATATGTTTAACCTAGTATCCATGATTCAGCATATTATGATCAAACATGTTTGCAATGACAATTAGAGATTATAGTTTCTCATGCCATGCTTAAGTAGCTCGGAGTGGATAGTGATTTATCTTAGGTGTCAACATGCATTAAAATGATTGTGATGTAGTATGATGATATGGTATCCTCCTCTGAATGTTTCAAGTGGCTTGACTTGGCACATGTTCATGCATGTAGTTGAATCAAAACCAACATAGCCTCTATGATACCCTTGGGGATTCATGAGGTGTACTCATTGAATGCCCAATGATTTTGTCTGGTATTATTATATTAATTATCGAGGCAACCCCGCGAAACGGATAGGGCCTACAGTAGGACAACTGATTCTTAATGCAGGACTCGAGCAAGTCAAGATGTAATTTGGACACATCCCCCACTCCGATAAGAAGCACACACCTCTTGATGGGTGACTTCCAAAGCATAAACTAATATCATTTTTATCCTAGCACCAATACATGGTTGTAAGCATTAAGACCTCATCCTCGTACCTTATTTTTATTATATGTGTTTGAATCACAATTTGCTTGCTTATCCGGTCAAAAGCTGGATTTGACACTTTAGAAGAAGCTTGCTAGAGACCATTGCTTCAAGGGAGTCTTCCTCTTGTGGGTTCGATACCCAGGGTCACCTCTGGGAAGTAGGTGCGGGATACCCTTTCTTGTTCCAATACCGGATCAATAAAAAGGAGATATCAATATGCATAGTCACTCGATGAGATTGCAAATGTGACATATGGGTGATCTCATGCATAGCATATGACAAGTCAAGTAGATTGTCAAACATGATGTGACCGAGAGAATTGTCACAAGAAATCCTATGCAACATGGCATCACAACTAATATACTACACATGACAATCATCAAACTCACCGTAAATGGGTAAATCATCGCATGAGGAAGCCGCACTAGCATGAATCATGTTAATAGGAGGATCGACATCATGCAAGCAATCAATGTCAAGAATGTCCACTAGTGGGACAAGAGCATCACCATCACCTATGTTACCTTTCTCATTCCACTCATGTGGTGTAGGTGAGGTGGCAAGGACCGACTTGTGGTCATTTTCATCATCATGATGGAACCATGTGGAGGGTGCATCATATTCCACCATGGCCATCGTCTTGTCCAAAGGAGGATGAAGTCGTCGAGGATCAGTGTGTCATCATATATGGGACCTAGCACCAAATGAGAAGGCACAATAGATGTAGAGGTTAAGTTGTTAGAAATCAAAATGGCCTCACATGCCCTATCAACTACCTCACTCTCTGTATGTGGTGGTGGCTCACTCACTCCCTCAAGGTAGGTGCACTCAATGTCACATATGGTGTAGTCACTCATCTCACTCAAGTGGTGGTCGTGGTGGCTCTCCTCAGATGGGAATTGGGTTATCTCATCATATATGGGGCTAGTGGTGAAGACACTCTCACTCTCAATATGGTCGCACAAGTCGCTCAACTCATCACCATACGCCTCCTTGGTCGAAGGGAAAATCCCATGCTCAACCATCTCATCGTCATCGTCGTGGATGAAGGCCAAAGATGGCACATCATCACTCTCACCTCTAAAGATGGAAGAATAATGCTTGCTCGCCACCATGTCGCTCGCGTCCAAATCTTGGTACTTGATTGGCTCCATAGTCGTAGTCATCGCCGCACCATCTTCAAAATGAGTCGTGGTAGACTCGGCATCGTCAATGCCACAAAGAGGGATGGCGGTGAAGTCAAAATTTGAGCGTCGTCTTGGAGCTCATTGTTCTTGGACATCTCGGTGGTACTAGCCTCATGCTTGTCGTCTTGGAGTGTGGTCGTCGCGAATTGTGCTTGGGGTCAAGTAGACTTGGCCTTTATGAGTTCTCTTTCTGCCTTGAGAGCACCAAAGTACATGTCATCGAGGGACTCATAGTTTTTGGTGAAGATAGTCTTGGCGATGTCGTTGTTCAATCCCATCGTGAAGTTGAACTTCATCCAAATGGGGCTGTCCACACTGGCTCATCGCAAGGCTTTCTTCATGTTCTTGAAGTACTCGTCGAGGGAGTTTGATCCTTATATGGTGTTCTCCAATGCATTGAAGATGTTTCATGTAGGTGGAAGGCACAAATTCTCACCACATCGCTTTCTTCGTCTTGGGACAACTCATGTTGAAGCTCTTCGAAGGCGTGTGAAGCCACCATGTCGACGCGTAGTCATGGAAGGTAGTTGTGGTGCACTTCACTTGATCTTCAGAGGGGACTTCATGTAGCTTGAGGTAGTCGTCCATCTTGTGCTCCCATGCGAGGTACTCTTTGGGGTCATGAGTCCCAAAGAATGGAGTCTCATCAGCGAAGTCGAAGTCATAGTAGCTCGTGGAAGTAGTGGACATGCGCTCGTGGAGTAGGCAAAGATGTCGTACTCCCATGTCGGGGTAAACAAACAGGGGTGTATGTTTTCCCCTGACTTGTGCCCGGACAGGCAAGTCTCCAGCACGACCACAACAAAGCATGCTACACCACGCATCCAAGACAAGGCGAAGCAGAAGAGATAGCTCTTTAAGAAATCAAAGGGCGGATCAAGAAGACCAAGACCAACCAAAGGAGCAAGACATCACTAAGGAAAAACCTCCCTTGCCGGGCAGGCGAGCCTGGCGGGGTCGAGGTTACCCCGAAGACAAGTCTCAAGACTCCCCCGGCAGGCTTGCCGGAGACGCTGAGGGCGGATCACCCCGCCAGGGCTCCACCGCTCCACCTCACAGCAACGCAAGTCACCTATCGGTGCGGTGTCAAGCCCCCAAGTGATTAAGTGGCTGTTACTTGTCACGTGGCAGCCATTTCCGAAGGAAATCATCTCCAGATGACACCCGTCCAGGGACGTGTCACGCAGACAGGCGAGGAGGTGGCCGAACAGCATGGCAAAGCTTGCCGGGCTACACCATGATGTGACACTAAGCGGTGCATTTATTGCGCCTTGTCCTGTCTGCAGAGTTAGGTATGATAGCACTGTTTGCTATCTAACCAGTACGTAATGACTAATTTGCCATTGTGGTGACCCCTTAACCTATAAAAGGAGGGCCGTGGCAACCTTAGAGAGGATTCGGACCTTTGTACACTCATACGCGCGTAGCTTCTCTCGTTCCGAGGCGACCTTGCCGGGCAAGAGCGCTGCGTCTCCACACCGTCCATACATCAATCCACCAAAGCAGGAGTAGGGTTTTATGCCTCGCGGCGGCCCGAACCTGGGTAAAAACTGCCCGTGTGATCGCTGTCGTGCTACTCTACGCCCTTCGCTCTTTGTGCAGTGTGCTCTCCCCCCCTGATGAACCACAAGTGGCCGATGGCCCCATAGGTGGCCGTGTTTTCCCACGACATCTTTGGCGCGCCAGGTAGGGGCAGAGTGCTTGCGCGAACCTAAGAGTGTAAGCAGCACGTCATCTTCATCATCAATGGCTTCATCATCCATGGCACCCAAAGGAAAATGCGGCGCGACAGGTCGAGAAGGAAGCGACATTGCTCCTTCATTCATCCCGCCCGATCCCCATCACTCATACCCACCGCAGCCGCAGCAGTGTTGGGAGCAGTGGGTGACGGCGACACGGCGACCTTGGGCTGCTCGAGTGGCGTGGCCGCCATGCGACCCCCGTGCGAGAAGCAGGGCGAGGAGATAAGGTACATGGTTTCTTCCTCCAACACCTCCACTTGATAACGATCGAGCCACGTCGAGTTAAAGCGTCGCTGACATTGATGAGCCCACGCATCACTCGGTTCGGCATTTTCCCTGCTAAGGACAAATCCCGAGTAAAGCGTTGGTGTGAATCTGTCGGTCGATGCCCCGGCCAGTGTGCTCCGGCAAGGCCGTCCACGCTAGCGCGACTTTTGTGCCAGCCACCAGGAGATCGCTAAAAGTGCGAGGGGGAGGAAAAAGAAACCGGCCTTATCTTACCCCATTTTTCCGTCGCCCATGAGAGACTTGCGATCCCTTCTGGCTCTTGCTGGGGGTCCGAAAGCAATACGAGAAGCACCATTCTCCTAAGACATGCGGACGCAACGAGCGGCTGCAATTGAAGAGGGAAGGGAGCACAGCCCGAAAGCTAAGTCTACATGTTCACTTTTTCTCTATTTTTAGAATCTGCATTTGCTTATCCCTCGGATACCAAAGGTGTTCGTATGAGGAAATATTTCGTCTGATGGTACCTTAGAGATTTTTGTTTGCGCCCTTGCTCTGTTCCGAGCCAGCTCATAGGGTGGGCGGCTGCGTCAAAAAACTACCAAGGAAAAACCTGCCGGGACGTATCCTCGCCAAGATGAATGCTAAGGGCCCGACCCTTACGACAATCGCGGCAGTATGATACCGTCAGGCAACCAAAATACACACAGAGACTAATCGTACGAACACCAATGGGTGAACTCAAAAGGGATAAACATGCAGTTGAGATTAAGTAAAGACATCAGTTCCACACGAGCATAAGCAGTACGGGATCTAAACACAGGACATGCATAATGTTTTGTTACAGGGAGGAACTCCAATGCGAATGATTCGGAGCCGTGCTTGGCGGTCTTATTGAGCCCAAGGAATGGAGAGCACCTTGTCGGTGTAGGGGGCAGCCTTCTTCCTCCCGGGAGCTTCCTGAAGCCATCTGCAAGATTGAGTTCGGGGTGGCGGTATGCGAGATTGCTCAAAACCATGAAGAGGGCATTGCGGGCAAGCTTTTGAGATTCACTCTCGAAAAGGGCGTCTCTTCCTTCTTCATGAGCCTTCAGCTTTTCAATCAACTCGTTGAAGAAGAACCCCAGCTTGATGCTCGGGACCTCGTGCCTGCTGATCGAGAAGACCGGCCCATCCATGCTCATCGCTGCAGCCTGGGCAGTAAGGCGCTCAGCGATGTCGATCAAGCTCTTGATCCAAAGGTCGACCTGCTCGGATTGGTTTGCCAGCTTATCCTCCGCATCTTTCCGAAGGAGTCTCGCGTTGTCCAGATCCTTCATCAGCTGCTTCTCTCGGACCTCACCGGATTCGATCGAGCTCTCTAGGGTGCCAACCCTGGCCATCATGTCCTCAATGGTGCCGTTGGCAGTCTCAAGGTCTTGGCTCTTGGAGGAGAGTTGCGATTGCACCTCCTTCAGAGAGCTCTCTGCCTTCTGCACCTCCTCCTTGAGGGTCACGACTTCTTTGGCACTCCCGGCAAGCTTTTCTGTCAGTTCGGCCACCTGTTGATCAAGCTCAACCTTGGCAGTAGATGCAGCAGCAAGATCATCATCAATCTTCTTCAGTTGGGCGGTAGAGTCAGCAGTAAGAGCATCCAGGGCTGCCTTGTGCTTGTCCTCCTGCTCCTTGGTACGCTGCTAGATGAGGGCTTCCATTTCATCATCCTTGGTGCGGAGGGTGGCCTCGAGTTTTGCCTCCCGGGAAGAGATGCTCTGCTCCTTGGCGTCCAGAAATGCTATGCATTCTGCCAGGCGGGCTTCTTGGGCGACGCCATCCTCCCTTGCCATGGAGATTGTCTCTTGCTGCCGCAGAAGGACTTGGAATTGCTTGCCGTGCCACTGGCGCAGTTCATTACCCTTATCCCTCAGCTTCTGATCAACACTGTTGGCAGAACTACGTTGCTCCTTGAGTGCCTACCATTTCTGGCCGTACTGGGCCTGCATTTCCTTGATACCCGCCGCCACAGACTCCAAAAAGGACAGGTCCAAGACCGCGTCGATAGAGCCATCGGTTTCTCCAACTTGCTGAGACAATGGCGCTATGATGCGCTGAATCTCTTCATCGAGCTCCGCGCTCGTTGCTGCTGAGGAACCGGAGGCTCCGAGACCGGGTTGGGCAAGCACAAATGCCAGTTGGCTGCGGGGTCCCGTTCGAGGTGCCAAAAGAGGGAGGAGGGCTCATGGTTTGAAGGGGGACCTTCTCTTCCACCAGCGTCCCCGATCCTGACGCACTGCCAGAGGCCTGACCTGCTTCCTTCGGGGGCTCCTGCACATCCCCGACAGTGTGTTCCTGCCCCTCCACGGCAGCAATCTTAGCGGCCTCCTCTGCGGCATCTTTGCCAATATTGGCCACCTCCTCCAGTAACTCGGGCTCCTCTGCTAATGGTACTGCAAACAAAGGCAAACCAGCAATCATGAGGAGGGAGAAACATTGCAGGGCCAAGAACTTGGAGCAGGCACATAAAGGAAAAGCAAATAAGTTACCGGGGGTTGTCTACCGTGGAGGGTCTTCTTTTTCCAATGTTGCCGGGACATGGTCATTACCCCCTTCCCGGGTAACTACAATATCAACCTGGGCGGAGCCTTCCGTGGGAGCCTCTGTCAGGGTCTCCTCAGCTCGGTCGGCAGGCGGAGTGGGCCCCTCCTGGAAGGCCCCACCCTGGGCGGATCCCTCCTCTTCTCTGATTGGGGATGGGGGGTGCTCTTCTGTGTCATCCTTGGCGGGAGAAGTTGATACCATGTCTCCGTGTCGAGGGCTGGGCTGGGGGCTTGTCGCTGGGTTGTTTGTGTTGCTCCCCGCCTGGCCCGTGCCTTCCGAGGACTTCGGCGGCTCCGCATGCCTGAGCCGCTTAGCTTGGTGGATGAGGGTCTCCTTCTCCTCCTCCTCTTCCCTATCAAAGGCAGCAAGCAAGGTCGAATCAGAAAACCAACAAGAATGTTGGACTAGGGTGAGAACGAAGAATATTGTTCTTACTCTGAGTCCATAAGCATGGAGCCCAACTCGAACTCCCTGGACAGCGGAGGTGCTCTGCCCCTCTTCAGGACCGGGGGGATAGTACTCCCGGGTAGCCTCAAGTCCTTCTTGGGTGGGAGGATCTCCGGCAAGGATGAGTTGTTTGAAGAGCCCGAATCTGATGGGGAGCTGGAGTCGTCTTCCATGATCACCCGTCGCTTGACGAGGGGAGTCTTGGCCTTAGCCAGGAGAGAAGAATGGCGGCGCACCACCTCCGCCCCGTCGCTCTTGGAGGCGATCTTCTTCACCTTCTTGGCGGGCCTGGGGGCTATGGCTACTGCTCCTCGGCTGGGCTGCCTGCGAGGACGAGGGTCTAGGTCTGGCTCTGGAGCCTGGGGACCCGCGGCAAGCCATTCTTCCTCAGGCTGCTCACCCTCTTCGACATCATCCCCTTGCTGGGCTTCCGCTGCAGCTGCGTATAAAGCCTCTATCCCGGCAGGCTCTTCCGCGGCAGGCTCATCCCCGGCAGGTTTGTCCATGGCAGGCTCTTCCACGGCTCGCCCTTCACTCCTGCCATGGGAAGACTCCTTGTCTTTGTCCTCCTCCTTCTCCTCCTCCTTTCCTCTTCTGGGCTTTGCTTTTCCGGCGGCCCAGAGCGCTTTGTCCTCCTCAATCCGCCTCTTGATGAATGCCGCCTCCGCCTGTGAGGTGCACTTGAACATGTTGGTCTCTACCCTGGTGGCCCTTTCCACCAAACTGGATGCCCACACAAGCTCTTCATCAAGTTCGGGCAGTTGCTAGTCACCCACAACCCCATGGGCATTGCAATCTGGCATCCATTTCAGAATTTGATCTCGGGCGGAGTTGATGTTTAGCGGAATGATATTTGCCGGCAATTTGAACAACCCAAGACTACCGAACAATTGATCGCACAACCAGGCATGGCCGTAAACTGACAAGTTGTTGCCGAGGCTTGGGTCCAACTGCATCCTGTCAGCGGCATCGCCGTACAGCCAGGCGAACCTGTCCCTCTTCTGCAGTGGCGCGATGCGGCATCGGAGGAAATCTGCTCCCACTTGCTCGATAGATAGCCTGGCAGTCTTCAGGTGGGCGATCCTGTTCAGTGCTGGGTGGAGCCTGTCATCAGTGAGGCTGAATGCCCTCCGGTCATTGCCGCTCTCGATGCATTCCGTCCGCGCCTGGCAAAAATCTGGAGCTTCCTTATCCTAGATCCAACACCAATCCACCCTCCACTCCTCCCATCTGCCGTGCTGCTAGTCGGGAAGGTAATCCCAAGTTTCTCTCGACATCCGAGACATCCAGCTTATGTTTCCAGAACGGTGGGTCTTGTTCTCCACCCGCGGGACGAAGAAGTGCGAGAACAGGTCCACATTGGGGGCGACCCCGACAAAATTCTCGCACAAATGGGCGAAGATCGCCATGCATGCCATTGCATTTGGCATGAAATCCAAGAGGTGGAATCTGTATACCACCATCATCGCCTCAAAGAAATCTGAGAAGGGGGGACAGAGGCCGCAGAAGAAATACGCGCAGAAGAATCGGTATGCATTCGGCGGATCCTTCTTCCCCTCCGACAGGACATTGGGTGCGCCATGCCCCTTTGGAACTTCCGTCACCCACATATATCCATACCTCACAACTAGGGCGTCGCTGTCCAGATTCGACGGGAAGAAGACCATGTCTCCCCACCGCTTCTTATCCAACTCCGCCGCCCTCTTCTTGTTCCCTTCCACGGCTGCTGTTCTCGTGGCAGCCGCACGCTTCCCCTTGTCAGCAGCGGTTTTCTTCCCCATCCTTATGAGAAATGGAGGGGTGGATGATCGAGCAAGGTGATTGGGAGCAGGAATGGGCGCGGGGTTGCTGCGTGGCTTGAGGAAGAAGATGAGGGATGGAGGAACGGGTGCGAATGAGCCACGCCCCTCCGCATTTTCCCCTTTATGAGGAATGAACATGGGGGAGAGGAGCGGTTCTTTGCCACTTTCCCACAGAAAGTTACCGTTTGAAATTAACTGCTACAGTCCCACGACCCCACGGCCTGCAGTAATTGCGCGGAGTGGACGTTGGATTGACTGGTCATCATAACAAATCGCTGCACGCGCAGCACCTCTTCGACACATGTCCGTGCACCATTTTGGGACCTGACCCAACGTGACCGGTGACATGTATGGCTCAGGCCCGAGGGCTTCTGTCAGGGTAAACAAACAGGGGTGTATGTTTTCCCCTGACTTGTGCCTGGACAGGCAAGTCTCCAGCACGACCACAACAAAGCAAGCTGCACCACGCATCCAAGACAAGACCAAGCAGAAGAGATAGCTCTTTGAGAAATCAAAGGGCGGATCAAGAAGACCAAGACCAACCAAAGGAGCAAGACATCACTAAGGAAAAACCTCCCTTGCCGGGCAGGTGAGCCTGGCGGGGTCGAGGTTACCCTGAAGACAAGTCTCAAGACTCCCCCGGCAGGCTTGCCGGGGATGCCGAGGGTGGATCACCCCACCAGGGCTCCACCGCTCCACCTCACAGCAACGCAACTCACCTACCGGTGCGGTGTCAAGCCCCCAAGTGATTAAGTGGATGTTACTTGTCATGTGGCAGCCATTTCCGAAGGAAATCATCTCCAGATGACACCCGTCCCGGGACGTGTCACGCAGACAGGCAAGGAGGTGGCCAAACAGCACAGCAAAGCTTGCCGGGCTACACCATGATGTGACACTAAGTGGTGCATTTAATGCACCTTGTCCTGTCTGCAGAGTTAGGTATGATAGCACTGTTTGCTATCTAATCAGTACGTAATGACTGATTTGCCATTGTGGTGACCCCTTGACCTATAAAAGGAGGGTCGTGGCAACCTTAGAGAGGATTCGGACCTCTGTACACTCATACACGCGTAGCTGCTCTCGTCCCGAGGCGACCTTGTCGGGTAAGAGCGCTGCATATCCACACCGTCCATAAATCAATCCACCAAAGCAGGAGTAGGGTTTTATGCCTCGCGGCAGCCCGATCCTGGGTAAAACTGCCTGTTTGATCGCTGCAGTGCTGCTCTACGCCCTCCGCTCTTTATGCAATGTGCTCTTCCCCCTGCCGAACCATATGGGGCCGATGGCCCCATAGGTGGCCATGTTTTCCCACGACAGCCCAAAGGCGAAGATGCCGTGAAATCACTTGGAGAAGATGCCAACATAGTGGATGAAGCCACAGTCTTGGTGTTGATCTTGCTGCTCTGTATGATTCGTGCACACGGGTTGTAGGAGGCCGTGTGCATGGGGTCCCATGTGTACGGGGGTCGCAGGCCCGTGTGCACGAGGGTGTCAGAGCAGCCAATTCGCTCTTGAATGGTCGCTCTTTATTTCTTGTGGCACACCCTTGATGATCTTCGGCGTCCTGGTCTTGTTGGTGTCGACGCTGGTGTTTCCTTGACGAATATGGAGGCTCGGTAGTATGTGCACTTTAGCTTCTTCGTGAAGATGAGGAAGACCTCTTGCTAGTGTTGATGAGGGCTTTGAGCTCCTCCATGTGCTTGTCCATCTTAGCGTCGATGAAGTTCTTCATGGCATCAAATTCGTCATCGTGGTTGTAGACAGGAGATGATGTGCTTTGCCTATCCATCACAAGACTCGAGCAAAGGTGAGTAGGAAATGAGATAAACAATACCAAGCTACCTTTTCCCAAAGTTGAGGATGTATCCCGTGTCACTCAATGTGAAATGAAAGAATAGTGGAATTGGTACCGGACTTCTTCACTCACACCTACAAAGTAAAGCTTATCGAGTGGCTTGGTTAGGACAAGTGGCACAAATTCATGCAAATTGAAGTCCGACATATTGTCAATGTTGAAATAAATCCAAAGGACTCACAATGCAAAGCAAGTGATCACAAATATAGAGGATGGAAATAAAGAAACACACACGGTGGGTGTCGGTGTCAAAACTGGCAGACCTCAGGGTAGGGGGTCCCAAGCTGTGGATCTAGGATCGATGGGGAACAAGGGACGATGAGCACGGTGTTTACCCAAGTTCCGGCCATCTCGAAGAGGTAATACCCTACATCCTGCTTGATTGTATTAGATGTATAGTATAATTTACAGAGTAGATCTACCTCGAGATCAGCATGAGCTAAACCCTAAGGCAATGAGGTGCTGAATATAGCTCTAGCACTAAAGACTACAACCCTTGGTTTATATAGACACCGGTAGGGTTAGGGTTACCGGAGACAGATTACAATAAGGGATAAAGAGATCCTGCCTATCCTTGACTTGGAGGGCACACCACGGCTTCATAGATCTCCCGTCACTATACGGCTTCTCCAGTCCGGCCCATATTCAATGGGCCGACGCCTCGAGGACCCCTTAGGCCATAACTCCCTCAGTAGCCCCCAAACTAGCCTTCAATGCCGCGGATTGTCCTCTGGAATCTTCATATCATCGGCTTGCGAGATGAGTTCTTCCATTCCTTTATTCAGTTTAGAGTCGTATCAATCTCGCCGAACACTATCCAGAGCCTGAACTAATGTGCTCAGGCCCGGACAGTTTCAAGATTCTGGGATCCGAAGATATCTCGAGATTGAGGTGGGACCATCAGAGTTTAATGCCATTCCTCGGGGCAAGGGCTTCGTGCACCTTTTCAGAAGGCATGTGGCCCAATGCCATCCTTCCACGAGCCCGTCCTTCCAGCTTCATGGTGAGACGCTTATTTATAGGTCCAAAGGTGTGGGGGACAGCTTACCTCACCCTTTCACAAAGAACGACACCGAAGAAATTCCTCGACGCCATGGCCGACCTCCCAGGTTCCTCCTCGCACCCGCACGGCCCACTCCCAAGCGATTGGTCGAGCTGTTAAGTTTCACACCTTCAGCTGAGGTGCCTGTAGACGCAGTGCTTCCTCCCTCCGGCAGATTTGGTCCCCATCCGCGCCGGTCTCATCTCCGTCGATGGCTGCGCCCTCGCCGAGAAATCCCGTGCTCCGAGCAAGGAGGAGAGGGTATGTCTCATGCCCTTCCTTTTAAGAGGTTTGGGCTTTCCCATCCATCCCTTTTATGGGGTTTGTTGGAGTTCTATGGGATCCAGCTCCACAACCTCACCCCGGGGTCCATATTGCATATCTTTGGCTTTGTAGCCCTTTGCGAGATATTTTTGAGTTGCGAGGCCCACTTTGATTTGTGGAGGAAGTATTTCTGTCTTGTCCCTCGCCACTGGGGGGATCAATATTAGAGGTGGGCGGTGCCGAAGTATGGCGTATAGCTGGGACAGGGTACCCAATTGGAACCCCACAAAAAGATCCCGAAGGATGGACCTCGGAGTGGTTTTATATTGAAGACGTCCCCCTCACCGATCGAATTCGGCAAGGGTTGCCCGAATACTCAAACGACCCGCCTATAAAGCGGTTCAACTGGCGGCCCAAAGGCCCTTCCCAACAGGACAATGAAAAGGTGCGTTCGTTGGCGGCCAAGGTCAGGCTGCTAACTAGCAGTAAGCTGACCATGATCGAAGTGATGGCCATCACTATTACCCGATGTGTGCAACCCCTCCAGCAACGGGTCATCCTTTATGGTGCTATAATGGGACCAACGACGTGACCCGCTACCAGCGACAAGGGCCAGACAATAAGGCGGCTCTGGCCAAAATATTGGCCGATCTCTTCAAGGGAGAGGAGGCAGATTTCGCTCAAATGAGTATTCGGGAAGGTTGCTCCGGATACAATCCGGTTGACTGGGTAAGCCACAATCCACTGTCTTGAGCTCACAGATTACGTCCGAACTCTGACTGGTTGTATTTGAACAGGGATGGAGGCATCAAGTTGCGTCCATTAATTGCCCTCCTCCTTAACCGGAGGATCATTCCCGTGACGACGATCCAGGGTATCATGACGACCCAGAGACATCGATTGATTTTGAAGACGGGGTGTTTTATCATGAGAGCCTTGACGGCACCAAGGTCGTTCTGACAACCGATCACCCCGGGGCTATTCCCACTTCCACAGTAAGTGAAAAGAAGACCCTCTCCCGAACAGGGCGCTCATCTCGCGCTATTTCCCACGTGCTGACTTCTGCTCCCAAGGGTCGCCGCACTACGCGTCAGACCATCTTGGGAGGAGCGTGGACCGCGCCAGCTTCGGCCCCTAACGGGAGATCAAAGCGGAAGGCCTCCACCGAAGCAGAAGCACCTACCTCCTCGGCCCAGAGGTGACGTATTTCAGAATTACAGCGAGGGTTGCTTTTAATACATTTTTATTAAAACTTGCTTAATTTTGCAGAAGACGTGTGCCCCTGCATTAGTCCGAAGATTCCCCGGGTGCACCAAATCACAGCTCCGGTCCTATGTCTTCGGCACAAGCCGGAGCTTCCTCCAATCACGCGGCAGCCGGCGCGTCTCCGGCGGATTCCGATGATGTTTCAGTTACCAACTCTGAAGTCGAGAGCGTGATGAATCATCGCCACTGGAGGGAAACTTTACATCATACTGCCTTTGCCGACCAGGAATTTAGTGCCTTTAATTTGGTGGATGCGTACCTTGGAGCGGCCCGGACAAGTCTTGAAGGGATCGCCGGTCTTTTCGCCGCCAGAGTGCAGGTATGTAACAAAAATAGCTTGAAAGCAGATCATGTTCCCTAACCAACTAGCCCCCAAGACTTAATTTGGGCGGGACAGCCGAGTTAAGGATTTCTAATGATATGATTTTTGTAGGCCGCAAGAGAGCAGAGCAAAAAGCTGTCCGAGGACCTTGAGGTGAGCCGGACACAGTTGGTCGAAGCCAAGGCCGAACTGGACGAGGCTCGAAAAACTAGCAGCGAATTGTCCAGTAAGTAGAAAGAACTGTTTCCCAATGCGTAGAAAGGTATACGGTGTATTCTATGCATTAACACCTTTTTTCTCCATATAGCCGCGGAAGCCGTAAGCGGGTTGCGGAAGGAGCTGGAGGCTGGTAAACGAGTGCTGACGTGAAGTCAGGAGGAGAAAAATGAGCTCAAGGCAAAGAATTAGCAGAAAGTCGAGGAAATTGAGAGCTTGAAAACTCAGCTGGCACAAGCCTTGGAGGAAAACCAGAAGCTGAAAGGTTCCATATTTGGTAAGCACTGATCTGACTATTTCATTGGTCAAGTACCATTGGCATTTTAATGACGATATGCAACACCTGCTTGTTAGGTCTCCTGACTGGGCGGCCCGAGGAAGAAGTCAGCATCTATTACGGGAACCTTTTAAAGGAGCTGTCGAAGACTTACGAGAGGGCCCGAAAGGCCATGAAGAGTATGGCAAAGGCATTATGGCCGTCAGAGGTGCCGCCAGAGAACATGGCCGAACTAGCCAGTCGCTTTAAGGGAGCTCGGTGAAGGTTTGAATTATGGAAGATCTCGTCTTGCCGAGAAGGAGCGTGCGAGGCATGGGCTATGGTAAAGACCCGTTTCACCAAGCTAGACCCGGAGCATATGGCCCGGGTTGGTCCAGTGGGCCCTGATAGCCGAGAGATACCTCTAAGCTTGGTGTATGATGATGTGATGCCAGTCGCTCGCTATTCTCAGAAGGATTGTGCTTTAGAGCAATTGATAGACAATGTTGATCAAGAGTAGTTTTGTCAATTCTATGTATCTATGTACTGTACATTGACCGAGCTCAATCCGCGGTCTTATTTTTATTTTTAAAGAATGTTGTCTTAATCGGCCATCGGCTTCTACCTCCCCGATCAGTGATTGGGAAGTGTTCCGTACTACGTGCCTTGGGAAACAAGGCAGCACTTCGGGAACCAGGCAATCCGGCCATCTGGCTTGAACGAATGAAACATGTTCGGAGAGTTATGTTATATTACTGTTTGACATAAGAAACATCTTCCGATGAAAATAGTTCCTGCAAAGGTTCCTTTCTTCGGGTAAATTTATAGTCCGGATACGTGAGATCAACGGAGACCAATGGCTGCGAATAAACCCTGGTGATAAGCGCGAGGCTATATTCACTTCCCTTAGGCCGACTTATTGTATTCTGTAAGAACACTAGCTTTCGGCTTCACCCGTCTGAGGTACGGTCCTGGTTGACCTGGTCGTAACAATCACAGAGGTGCTCCCTTTACTCCCTAGCCGAACAATCGGGAACATAGGGGTAAACACAGGAGCCAGGCAACCCAGCTTGGCAAAGATCTTGAGTCAAATAAGTGCATATTTTGGCTTGAAAGATATGAGAAGGTTGCAATCGAAACGAATGCGATTTATATTGATTATATTACTTGGCTCCTCTAAGGGAGCCCCCATGCAAAGCTGGGTGTTACATTCAATGATGTATACGGTATTAGCTTGGTATGGTTCAGTTTAGCCGAACGCCTGCCATGTCCCAAAATTAAAAAGAAAAAACAAAGAGAGGTGAGGATGTATGCGGGTGACGATGTCTAACTTAGGCATAAAAGCACCGCAGCCGGGCTGCGTTCCACGGGTTTGGCTTGTGGAGATCATCAGACATGTAGCGAAGGCGATATGCTCCTCCTGCAAGTACATCATCAATGATGTACGGGCCCTCCCATTTGGGCGAGAGCTTATGCTTCTGCTTTTCGGGGAGCCACAGGATGAGGTCGCCCACGTTGTATGTCTTCGCCCGGACTTCGCGGTTTTGGTAGCGCCGTGCTTGCTTCTGATAAAGTGAGGATCGAGCCCGAGCTATATCCTGTTCTCCTTCAAGAGCGCCCAAGTCATCCTACCGATCCAACTCGGCTTCCTTTTCTTCATACATGCACACTCTAGGCACGTCATGGATGAGATCACATGGGAGAACAGCTTCCGCACCGTATACCATAAAAATGGTGTGTATCCGGTTGACGGGTTAGGAGTAGTGCGCATCCCCCATAATACGGAATCGAGTTCCTCGACCCAATGGCAGTCTGATTGTTCAAGTGATCGGACCAGACGAGGCTTGATGCCACTCATAATGAGCCCGTTGGCCTGTTCGACCTGTCCATTGGTCTGTGGGTGGTACACCGAAGCGTAATCGAGCTTAATGCCCATTTTGCCGCACCAGTCCTTGACTTCCTGGGCGGTGAAGTTGGTACCATTATCAGTGATTATGCTGTGGGGGACACCATAACGGTGTACGACGTCAGATAAGAAGTCGACGACCGGTCCGGATTCTGTCGAAGTGATGGTCCTTGCCTCAATCCACTTGGTGAATTTGTCGACCATGACCTATAGGTACTTCTTTTTCTTTGTGCCCCCTTTGAGTGGCCCGACCATGTCGAGACCCCAGACCGCCAAAGGCCATGTTATCTGTATTGTCCGAAGAGCTGTGGGGGGCATGTGGCTTTGATTTACAAACAGCTGACATCCAACGCAATGTTGGACGAAAGCCCGGGCATCCTCACGGGCGGTAGGCCAAAAGAATCCTGCTCTAAAAGCCTTGCTGACCAAGGCCCGAGCTGCCGTGTGGTGGCCACCCATGACCATGTGTATTTCTGCTAGGAGTTGATGCCCCTCTTCTTCGAAGATGCACCTTTGCAAGATTCTTGTGGTGCTTTTTTTGTAAAGCTTGCCCTCATGGACCTTGTATGCTTTAGAGCACCGGACTATACATCATGCCTCCGTCTGGTCCTCCGGGAGCTGTTATCGAGTGAGGTAGGAGAGTAGAGGTTCTATCCAGGGGGCAATTATGGCCATGAATTCATGGGCGGAAGGTGTTTCCTCGAGTGCGGAGCCACCGATGATATGGTCGTCGGGCTCATTTTCCGGGGAAGCATTGTGAGCGGGCTCATTAACTAGTGCGCCGGCGTCACCGTCCTGCCATACTACGGAGGGCTTGAAGAGCCACTCGAGGAAAGTGTTTTTGGGAGCCGGGTCGTGCTTGGCGCCCATGCGGGCAAGGACGTCTGCGGCTTGGTTGATGTCCCTTGAGACATGGTGGAATTCTAGGCCCTCGAATCGGGCCGATATCCAGAGAACCACAGTTTTGTATGCCGCCATCTTGGGGTCCTTGCCGTCAAATTCGCCGTTGACTTGAGAGATCGCTAGGTTTGAATCTCCCCTTACTTCGAGGTGCTGCACTCCCATTGACGTGGCCAGACGAAGACCATTTAGTAGTGCTTCGTATTCGGCTGCGTTGTTGGAGTCCATGTACATTATTTGTAAGACATACCGAACAGTGTCGCCTGTAGGGGAGATTAGGATGACCCCAACCCCCAGTCCGGCTAACATTTTTGAGCCATCGAAATACATCGTCCAGTGCAAATATGTACTGTACTCTCGGGGTAGTTCGGCTCCGGTCCATTCGGCTATAAAATTGGCTAGTACTTGAGATTTAATAGCTCGGCGTGGTTTGTATGATATCTCGAAGGGAAGGAGCTCGATGGCCCATTTGTCGATGCGGCCCGTGGCGTCCCTGTTGTTGATTATATCATTCAAGGGGACCTCTGGCGCCACTGTGACCGAACATTCTTGAAAGTAGTGTCGTAGCTTTCGGGATGCCATAAAAACCGTATAAGCTATCTTTTGATAGTGGGGGTATCGTGATTTGCATGGCGTAAGTACCTCAGACACATAATAGACTAGCTTCTGGACTTGGAACTTGTGGCCCTCAGACTCCCGCTCCACGACGAGCACCGTGCTAACCACCTGATTGGTGGCTGAAATGTATAGTAGCATGGGCTCACCGACGCTAGGTGCTGTCGTGGGAAACCACGGCCACCTATGGAGCCACGAACCCCTTTTGGTTTGGCAGGGGGACTGAGCACATTGCACAAAGAGCGGAGGAGCGCAGCGCAGTGCGGCAGAGATCACACGGGCAGTTTTACCGAGGTTCGGGTCGCCACGAGGCGTAAAACCCTACTCCTGCTTTGGTGGATTGATGGTGGATGGTGGTGGAAACGCAGCGCTCTTACCCGGCAGGGTTGCCTCGGGGCGAGAGCAGCTACGCACGTATGAGTGTACAAGGGTCCTAATCCTTTCTATGGTTGCCACGGGACTCCTTTTATAGATCAAGGGGTCACCACAGTGGCAAATCAGTCATTGTGTACTGATTAGATAGCAAACAGTGCTATCATATCTACTCTGCAGACAGAGCAGAACGCATAAAATGCACCGCCTAGCGTCACATCATGTCCTGCCCGGCATGCCTTGCCGGGCTGTTTGGCCACCTTCTCTCCTGTCTCCATGACACGTCGCTGGACGGGTGTCATTTGGAGGTGATTCATGTAGGAAATGGCTGCCATGTGGCAAAAGACAGCCACTTAGTAACCTTGGGGCTTGACACCGCACCGATTGATGACTTGTGTCGCTGTGAGGTGGGGCGGTGAAGCCTTGGCGGGGTGTTTTTCCTTCGTAGGACCCGGCAGGCCTGCCGGGGCGGTCTTGAGGCTTGCTTCCGGGGCAACCTTGACCTCGCCAGGCTCTCCTGCCCGGCAAGGGAGGTTTTCCCTTAGCGGTGTCTTGCTCCTTGGCTTGACTTGGTCTTCTCAACCTGCCCTTTGATTCCTCAAAGAGCCTATCTCTTCATCTTGGCCTTGTCTTGGATGTTGCAATCCTAATCTCGGGCCTGTGCATGGTTTGGGCAACAGACCCAGGGTTTGTTGTACTGACAGGTGCCCCCGGGCCTGGCCCGAACACGCTGCCGGGCGTCGTCGGGGTTGGCCCTATCTTGTGCATAGGCGAGGGGGAAATAGCTGCTTGTCCTTTGAGATCTTCTGGGCTTCTTCATTAACCTGAGCCCAGGTCAGTTTCCGGTTCTTCCGCCTGTCGCGTAATGCCAATTGTGGTGGGGCCATTCTTGTAATGGCCCGTGAATGACTTGCGAGTAACTGCCAATTCACTCTTCCCACCACGCCCTTATCCCTGGCCACGTACACTTTCCTCCTTCATTCTCTGCTTCCTCCTGGGGTATGCCGAAGAGGAGAGCTCGGGGCGAAGCCCCGGGCCCTAGCTTGGGGTCGATGGTGTCGAGTGCTGGGGCAGGATCCTCTTCCTGTCTTTGTGCATGCCTCAGGGGGGTGTGCGGGCGTCGCGGTGGTAGTGCCGGAGGTAGCGACTTTGGTGCGCTCGTCGCCGGGCCACCCGTAGCTCCAATTTTAGTGAGGGGCAACGCAAGCGACAGCACGCCGAGGCCCATAATGGACATGAGGCATGGTAGTCGATCGTGGCCTATTCCTCCTTTTCCTGTGACACTGGAGGGGGGTCGCAAAGGTGGTTCAGTATTGGTAATGGCAGATTCCTCCTCTCAGGGTACTGCCTGTCCGGCGTATGGGCGAGCTCCTTGTCCCCATGCGTGCTTCTTTAAAGGGTGGCGGCCTCTTGTCTTCGGGTCGTTGGAGACGACCATGCTCTCTGTGGAGCTACCCAGAGCGCATGGTGTTCGCCCTGGTTGGCATGGCGAGAGCTTCGAGCAACAATGGTAAGGAAGGTGGCGGCAACCCACGACACGTCAAGAGTGGGGACGACCGCTCCAACGAGGCGTGCTTGCTGGTAGCTCCATCATCACCGGCCGGGCTTCCGGCAGCGTCACCATCCACACCTGCCCTCTGGTTTCTTCCTCCTAGCCCGGGAATGGCGCCATCCTAATCCTGGGGAGGTGCCGAATCCCAGCCAGGCCTTCCCTCCGTCTTCTTCGTCTCCCCCTGTAGTTTCGAAGAAGGGGAGGACAGAGTAAAAAGGCATCATGAGCATTTATCTTTTTTCAACCTAAAATATGTAGGCACTTGCCAAACTTTAGCTCAAATTATATAATCTCTTTTATCCATGTTTGTGTTCTGTAAGGTCTATACTTGTTGATCAACATATTAATGAAAAAGATAAGCCATGCCGGGCACTTGTGCATGTAATACGTCCATGCAGAGGGAGAATGCCTCTATACGCTCAAGTAAACAAGTTTTTCCCCGGTAGGCTATCCTGCTGGTACTCTCAGTTTGCTGCCGCGGGGCTGGGCCTACCGGGCATAAATTGTAAAGAGGGACCAGCCCCCCGCCAACTTTCTCGCCAAAGACCACTACAACCACCCCGACCCAAGCAACGTTCGAGTCAAGGGACGGGAGCACCTAAGTTTTGAAAGCGGCGAGGTTTTCCTATGCACAAGTTTTTACTTACAGAACGCGTATGGATAAGAGAGAGAACTTATCTGTTTGGGCTTGCCGGGGATCTCAATGTAGGCTTGTCTTCTCTTCTCCTTTTTCGGGACCGAATCCATGGTAGGAGCCTGCAATTTGATGCAGATGAAAATGATGCCTCATGCGATCTTATCTACATGAACATGCAATGCTCATGATATGCTTATGCATGCATGCAATTTGTTGGGGCCCCCCAGCGCTTCATTTATTTCTCTGTTGCTCAGGGTTTGCGCCTGGCTTTGTACAAGGGGTTACATGCAACAGAGGCAAGGCCTGTACAAAAGGGTGGCTGCCGGCAAGGCCCGATAGCCGCGCCTTATGGGTAGAACTTGCGGAGATGCTCAATGTTCCATGAGTTTTGCAACTGAATGCCATCTCCAGTCTCCAGATGGACTGAGCCAGGTCTGGTGACTCGTACTACCCGGTAAAGGCCTTCCCACTTCGGCGTCAACTTGTTTGCACCCTTGGCGGACTGAACGCACCTAAGGACAAGGTCGCCTTCCTCAAAACACCGGGCATGAACCCTGCGGCTGTGATAGCGACGTAGAGCTTGCTGATAGCGTGCGGCACGCGTAGCAGCCCGGAGACGATTCTCCTTGAGTAGCATAGCGTCGTCATGCCGGTGCTGATCTTGCGCTACTTCATCGTAGGCAAGCACTTGAGGTGACCCGTAAATGAGTTCCGTGGGGATAACTGCTTCTGCCCCATAGACTAGGGAGAAGGGAGTCTACCCGGTAGCTCGATTTGGTGTCATTCTGAGGGACCAAAGAACCACCGGCAGCTCATCAATCCACCGCCTGCCACACTTCTGCAGCCTATCAAATGTTCTCGTCTTGAGTCCTTGCAACACTTCAGCATTCGCCCTCTCAGCTTGCCCGTTGCTCCTTGGATGGGCCACAGAGGTGAACGAGATTTTGCTCCCGAGGGCATGAACATATTGCATGAAGGCGCGACTCGTGAACTGGGTGCCGTTGTCAGTGATGATCCTGGCAGGAACTCCGAAGCGGCACACCAATCCTTTCAAGAATTTGATAGCTGACTGAACAGTCACCTTTCTCACGGGCTCTACTTCCGGCCACTTTGTAAACTTGTCGATTGCAATGAACAAGAATTCAAAGCCCCCTACAGCACGAGGGAAAGGGCCGAGGATATCGAGCCCCCAGATCGAAAACAGCCATGACAAAGGGATTGTCTGAAGAGCTTGGGTAGGCAGATGGATATTCTTGGAATGGAACTGGCAGGCTTCACACTTGGTGACAAGCTCGACCGCATCTTGGAGGGCTGTGGGCCAGTGGAATCCTTGCCGGAAAGCTTTCCCAACCAACGCCCTTAATCCAATGTGGGAGCCGCACATACCCTTGTGTATCTCCGCCAGCAGTTCCTTTCCTCCTTCCCGGCAAATGCACTTCAATTTCACACCATTGGGCCTCCTTCTGTTCAGCGTATCGTCAACGAACTGATAATACTGGCCCTCCGGGCTACTCTTTCAGCTTTTTCTTGCTCTTCGGGAAGTTCTCCAGTTTGGAAGAAATGGACTATGGGCCATGCCCAAGACGGAGCATGTGGCTCGGCAACGAGGAATAACGGCACCTCCTCATTCGTGAGAGTGCAATCCTCGACCGCGGGGACCGGTGGCCTGGCGGGAGGATGCAGCTCAGCGACTGAAGGGGAGTTGCGCCCGACAAGCTTTCTGCCGGGATCCTCAGAAGGTTCTACCGGGAGAGACTTGCTGGAGTCCAGTTTCCTCCTCTTTCTGGCCATTGTTGCCGGGGATACGGAGGGCTGAGTCAGATGGAGAAGAAAAGTTCCTGGTTCCATAGGGAGCTTTTGCGCAGCGCACTTCGACAGATGATCAGCAATGCTATTTTCCGCACGGGGTACGTGCTCTGTTTGCAATCTGTCAAAGCGCTCCTCCAACTTTCTCACTTCCTCAACGTATGCCTCCATCAATGGACTTTGGTAATCCTTGTTGAATTGTCTCACCACAAGTTGTGAGTCTCCGCGGATGATCAGCTTCTTGATCCCCAGTTTTGTTGCAACTCTGAGCTCGGCAAGGAGCCCTTCATACTCTGCTGTATTGTTGGTAGCCTCCTCCCGGGGAAAATGCATCTGGACGACGTACTTCAGGTGCTCTCCAGTGGGAGCAATGAGAAGCACGCCAGCCCCCGCACCTTGTAGGGAGAAGGCACCATCGAAATACATGATCCATTCTTGGGGCGCTTCCTTGCCGGGAAGAACTGTCCCCAACACCTCTTCGTCAGGAGTTGGCGTCCATTCTGTAATAAACTCTGCCAACACTCTGCTCTGAATAGTTGATGTGCTCTCAAACTTGAAACCAAAGCTGGATAACTCCAAATCCCACTCCACTATCCTGCTGGTAGCCTCAGGGTTTCGGAGTATTCGTTGCGAAGGGAAACGGGTGACCACTGGGATCTCGTGGGCTTGGAAGTAGTGGCGCAGTTTCCTTGAGGCCATGACATGGCCAAAAATCAATTTTTGCATGCCAGAGTACCTGGATCTAGCCCACTGCAACAGGGAGCTAACGGAGTATACTGGGCGCTGCACCACTTTGTTCTTTGCCGTGACCAAAGAACTTCTTCCGCTGCTTTGCTCTTCTCCATCTTGATCTGCATCTGACCTTGCCGGGGTGTGCTCACTTTCCTCCCCGGGAGGGACACCAGCTATGTCTGCTGCTTCATCCACTTCCCGCTGCACCACCAGTGCTGCGCTAACCACTTGATTAGTTGCCGCCAAGTATAGCAGCAACGGCTCTTGAGGTTTTGGAGCGACCAAAGTGGGCACAGAGGAAAGGTAGGCCTTCAAATCTTGTAGTCCAGCGTCTGCCTCTGGGGTCCACTCCATGGGCCCTGCCTTTTTCAAAATCTTGAAGAACGGCAAGGCATGCTCAGCAGACTTGGAAATGAATCTGCTAAGCGCGGCAACACACCAGTCAAATGCCTCACGTCCTTGACTGTCTTGGGTGCTTGAATCTGCTCGATAGCCTTGATCTTGTCGGGGTTGGCCTCTATCCACCGGTGGGACACAAAGAAGCCAAGTAGCTTGCCGGAAGGAACGCCAAACACACACTTCTCCAGGTTTAGCTTCAAGTTGAGCTTGCGCAGATTAGCAAACGACTCTTCTAAATCCTGAATGAGGGTTGATCTGTCCTTGGTCTTGACCACAATATCATCCATATAAGCGTCAATGTTTCTATGCAACTGTGACTCAAAACCAATCTGGACTGCTCTTGCGAAAGAGGACCCGGCACTCTTCAACCCGAAAGGCATCCGCACGAAGCAGTATGTGCCACATGGGGTGATGAACGCGGTCTTCTCTTCGTATTCCTTGGACATGAAGATCTGATGATATCCAGAGTAGGCATCCAGGAAGGAAAGCAAGTCACACCCAGAGGTGGAATCCACAATCTGGTCGATGCGCGGCAAGGGAAATGGGTCCTTCGGGCATGCCTTGTTCAGATCTGTAAAATCTATGCACAGCCTCCACTTCCCATTAGCTTTGCGTACCACCACAGGATTCGCTAACCACGTTGGATGCAAGACTCCTCCAACCAGACTAGCTGCCTCAAGTTTCTTGACCTCCTCGGCAATAAACTATTGCCACTCCAAAGCTTGCTTTCGGACCTTCTGCTTGACGGGCCGGGTATGTGGGCAGACAGCAAGGTGGTGCTTGATTATCCCCCTGGGAACACCGGGGATGTTAGATGGTTGCCAGGCAAACACATCGACATTCGCCCGTAGGAAGGCAACGAGCACGCTTTCCTATTTGTCATCGAGGGTGGCGCTGATAGTGAAAGTACCATCAGCGCCAGCCAGCCCTGCCGGGACCTTTTTCACAGCGGGTGCAGAAGCCTTGGATCTCTTGCTATTGGAACTCTCCGACAAGTCATCAATAGGCGCAACATCCCCCGAAGAGGTACGCTTCCCAGATTCCTTGCCGGCTTCCCTGTTAGCCTTCTTATTTCCATTACTTTCCTTGGTGGGGATTGCAACTTCAGTGGCCTCTGCCGCGACTGCTTCCCAGTACATCTTGTCCACGCAAATAATTGCGTCCTTTTCATCTGATGGAATGGAAATGACGCCCACCGGCCCTGGCATCTTCAAGGTGTTGTAGGCATAGTGGGATGCCGCCATGAACTTGGCCAGAGTTGGGCGACCAAGGATTCCATTGTATGGCAGGGGGAGGTCAACCACATCAAACACAATCTTCTCAGTCCGATAATTCAACTCTCCCCCAAATGTCACCGGCAACGTGATTTTCCCCTTAGGACGACTCCTGCCGGGGTTGATTCCTTGAAACGTACCAGTAACCTTGAGCTCTTCTTCTGCTATCTGTAGTTTGCTGATGACCTTTGAAGAAATCAAATTCAACCCGGCCCCGTCGTCAACCAACATCTTTGTGACTTTGAGGTTGCGGATTGTTGGTGATACCAACAACGGCAAGCACCCTACCGTGGTGGTGCGGTCAGGGTGGTCCTCTTCGTCAAAAATGATGGGCGTGCAGGACCACTTGAGCGGCCTCCGAGAGTCTGCCGCTGGCTCCACGGCATTGAATTCACGCCCCCACCATTTAAGTTGGCGGTGGGAGGAGTGCAAAGATGCAACCCCGTCAATGCATAGGGCGTTAGTGGCTTTTTGGAATTCCTGCTCGCTGGTTTCCTCTTCATCTCCTCCATCACTCTCATCGTTGCAATCCTCCTTCTCGTGGCCTCTGGCCGGTTTCCCTTGATTCTGAGGAGCCTTGACGGGGCGCCTTGCTCCACCACCCCGGCCCTTTCCGCCAGCGCCATTCTAACCTTTCTCTTTATCTCGCTTCTCATATTCAGCCCTCTGCTTCTTGACAAGCTGCTCAACCTGATGACACTCCTGGAGATCATGGCCCTTGGTCCGATGGATCTTGCAGTACGGGCCATCGCCTTTCCTAGCCTTCTCGGCAGCCGCGCCTTCCCGGCAATCAGTGCACGCAGCAACTTCCTTGCGGGGTATCTCAGCCTTGGCTTTCTTGCCAGTACTAGGCATGCCCAATCCCTCAACGGTCATCACTGCTTTATCCTTGCGCCTTTTGTTGCGCTTCTTGTTCTTCTTCTTTTGACTGGTGGTCTCGTCATCGTCCTCTGAATCGATGTTGATGCCATCCTCTTCTCCGGGGAGCTTCCTCCCCTCCTCTATTCGAGCACACTTATCCACTAGAGTGTAAAGCTCCTTCACAGTCTTGGGCAATCGAACGTTCATCTTGGAACGTATCCGACGATTGCGCACGTTGGACTGGAACGCAGCTATCACAGCTGCCGGGTGGATGTTTGGAATATTCGTGTGGACTCGGCTAAACCTCTGCATGTATTTCCGCAGGCTCTCTCCTTCCTTCTGCGGGAGAAGCTGCAAATCGCTAGGCCGCCCTGGTTCTTGATGGCCGCCCATGAAGGCGCCAACAAACTCATGGCACAGGTCAGCCTAGGTCGAAATGGAGTTCTCCGGCAGGTGCATCAGCCAAGACCTCACATTTGGCTTGAGTGCCAAAGGGAAGTAGTTGGCGAATACCTTCTCATCTCTCCCCCCGGCAGCTTGAATAGTGATGGTGTAGATGCTCAAGAACTCTGCCGGGTTCAATCTCCCGTCATACTTCTCTGGTATCTCCGGATTGAACGTGCGAGTGGACGGCCAACGGACTTGCCGCAGCTCGCGGGTGAAGGCAGGGCACCGAGCCTCGAAAGGAAGGTACCCGCCTTCAGCGAGTGCGGGCTCATCGACGTCGGGGCCATCATGCCTGTCGGACTGGCAGTGGGTGTCGCGGTGTCGCTCGGTGGTAACACATGCGCCTTCCCTCTGCCTGTCTTCCAGGACTCGCCATTGGCCTTGACGCGCTTGAGGGTCGGACGAAGCCATCGAGCCATCGTCGTCTTCTTGGTTGCGCGGCTCCCGCGCCGGCTGCCGTGGAGGGGACTGCACCATAGGAGTGGCCCCTTCTGCACGGCCAGCATCGTGGGCCGTTGTCGTTGCCTGGGGAGGCCGTGGCGGGCCAGCATGCTGCGATCCTCCCGCCTCGGCAAAACCAATCAGACTCTGAATGGTGGCTCTCCACTCATCCATCTAATCGGCTGTCGGTGGAAATCTCAACAGTAGCTGGGCCCGTGCCATGGCCTCTGAAGCGGTGCTTGGCATGGATGTCGATGAAGGCCATAACGTCGCCCGGCTCCTGACGGTGCCGGTAGCGGTCGCACCGTGTTCTCGTCGTCGTGAGCCAGCTGCCTGGATGGCGTGGTGACGAGGTGGAGGTGCTCGAGGGCCAGCGGCTCCATTTAGCGTAGCGGCTGGGTCGACTTGTTCCGGGGGTGGGGCATGCTCTGCGGTCGCACCCGCGGCGGGAGCGGTCGGGGAGTTGCGATTCCCCCCAAAGTGAGTACCCCCGCTGCGGCTGTGCCCCTCGGCCGGATGGGGAGGTGTAGATGGAATGATCTCTCCTCCCGTACCACATGGGGCATGGCCGCTGGGATGTTGTTGGTGCTGTCCTTCTCCGGTGCCTCCTGCTCCTGCTTCGGCCGTAGGGGAGGTGGTAACGACGCCGCCTGCGCCGACCACGTCCCCTACAGCGTCCACACCCCCAGGCATCCCCGTAGCCCCCATGGCATCGGCGGTAGTGTGCGGCGAGGCCTTCGAGGTGGATGGATGAGCTGCGGTGCCGAGCTTTTTCTTGGGCGCTATGGGCGATGGAGCCGTTGATGAAGAAGGTGGCGGTGAAGGTGACGCGCTACATACACTTCTCGGGTTCGCTAAAGCGCGTACCCCTACCTGGCGCGCCAAACATGTCGTGGGAAACCACGGCCACCTATGGGGCCACGAGCCCCTTTTGGTTCGGTAGGGGGACTGAGCACGTTGCACAAAGAGCGGAGGAGCGCAGCGCAGCATGGCAGAGATCACATGGGCAGTTTTACCCAGGTTCGGGCCACCGCGAGGCATAAAACCCTACTCCTGCTTTGGTGGATTGATGGTGGATGGTGGTGGAAACGCAGCGCTCTTGCTCGGCAGGGTTGCCTTGGGGCGAGAGCAGCTACGCGCGTACGAGTGTACAAGGGTCTGAATCCTTTCTATGGTTGCCATGGGACTCCTTTTATAGATCAAGGGGTCACCACAGTGGCAAATCATTCATTGTGTACTGATTAGATAGCAAACAGTGCTATCATATCTACTCTGCAGACAGAGCAGAATGCATTAAATGCGCCGCTTAGCGTCACATCATGTCCTGCCCGGCACGCCTTGCCGGGCTGTTTGGCCACATTCTCTCCTGTCTGCATGACACATCGCTAGACGGGTGTCATTTGGAGGCGATTCCTGTAGAAAATGGCTGCCATGTGGCAAAAGACAGCCACTTAGTCACCTTGGGGCTTGACACCGCACCAATTGATGACTTGCGTCGCTGCGAGGTGGGGTGGTGAAGCCTTGGCGGGGTGTTTTGCCTTCGTAGGACCCGGGAGGCACTACAAAAAAAAGACACATCCGTGACATTTTGGGCCGAACGAATTTTTTTCCTGTCATGCTTATGACACTTCTGTGACGATAATTGTGAGAAAACCTGGTATCATCATAGATCTGGTGGGCTCCTACTTCTACGACAAAAAATCATGACAGAAAATGGGAGTTTCGTCCTGGGCGGGCCAGAGACGCAGCTGCATGACATTCTTTGTGCCGTCCATGACGGAAAAAACCGTGGTAGAAGCGAGGGCGAGGAAAATATCGGGGAGTTCCCGGTTACGGTAGGTGATTGGGGCCGAGCGATGCATGGAGGGATTGCGCGTTTCTCTCGTACACGTACGCGCGTGGGTGCGAGGCATTGGGCTCTAACTGAACCCGAGCGAGGCATTTGCCTATTGAACCCGAGCGATTGCACTGGCTACGCGTTACTGAACCCGAGCGATTGATCGATCCCTGGCTGTTAACTGAACCCGATCGAGCGATTCCTTCGCTACTGCTGCTAACTGAAGCCGATCGAACCTGCTGCCTCTTGATGAGCAGTGAGTGTTGTTGGGGGTTGGATGAACAGTTCCCGGTGGGGGTTGGATGAACAGGACCCCGTGGTAGTAGAGGCCGTTGCTGCTGGATGAACAGGAACCCGATCGAGCCGGTTGGGGTTGGATGAACAGGACCCCATGGAGGGCTGGTTGAACAGTAGCCGGTGGAGGGCTGGATGAACAGGAGCCCCCCGTGGATGAACAGTAGCTGGTGGAGGCAGGAGGGAGACGCCATGGATGAACAGTCGCATGTGGAGGCTGGAGGAGGTCGACGGTGGATGAACAGTAGCCCGTGGAGTCCTGTTTTGCGGTACGCCACACCCCTCTCGATGAACAGGACCCCTGTTTCGACCGTAGGAGATCGAAGAGAAGTCCGTTTCCTCCGTTTTGCGGTACGCCACACCCCTCCCGATCAATAGGACCCCGTTTCGACTGTAGGAGGTCGAAGAGAAGTCCGTTTCCTCCGTTTTGCGGTACGCCTGACCCCTCCCGATGAACAGGATCCCGTTTCGATCATAGGCAGTCGAACAGAAGGCTGTTTCCTCCGTTCTGCGGTACGCCAGGCCTCGTTTCGGCTGTTCCGTCCAAGCCGGTTGGCTCCCGATGAACATGACGCATTTCGTTGCCTCCCGATGAACACGACATAGTTTCTCTGTTCCGACCAAGCCGGTTGGCTGCCGATGAACAGGACACCGTTACTACCTTCCGCTACCTCTCCATGTACACGAGCCCTGGCCGTACGTATGCGCGAGTAGGCGTTCGAGACCCCGCCCGTATGTACGTACCTACATGTACACGATATAGACGGGACTGCCTGAACAGCTACCACTCCTTATTGGGCCACGGTTCATCGTGGCAGAAGAGACCGATGGACCAGTATGTACGTACACGTTTGCGACCAGAATGACAACGCTACGTAGCTTCGACCGGGTGGGTCCTGACTGTCAGGGAGGATAAGGAGGCACTTCTTGCATGCGAAGATGTAGCTGGTGGGTCCGAGCTGACAGGGGGAGGATTCTTTTTTTGCGTGTAGTAAGGAGGCACTTCCTTGCGTGCGAAGATGTAGCTGGTGGGTCCATCTGTCAGCCTCACCGCGTACAGTCCTCTTCCGATGGCTGTCGTTCTTTGACCACGTTGACCACGCCGCGCGGACAGCACTAGGTGGTGGACGACGGTGAGGCAGGGAACGACGCGGAGCCTGGGAACATGCGGAGGGTAGTACGAGGGTTGACTGGTTCGGCTATGGTGTGAGGCTGCCATCACCGCAGAATAACAGGGGGTGTGGGTGAGTAGAGGGATGGCCTGGCCAGCAGTGGGAATAGTAGGGGGCGGTGAGGCCTCCGCGGCAGCACAGGCGGCCACGGGAGGCAGGAGCACGCGGTGGTTTGGACGGCTGGAGCAAGAAAATCAGAGGTTGAAGAAGTAGGACGACCGTTGGATGTTAACAATCCAACTGTCACTGGTGATAGAATTGTTTGTTGACTAAGTTGACAAAGCCCTCCGTACGCGTCAACTTAGTAGGGCCATAAGTCAGCCTCCAAATCTGGTGTGCCCCAGCTGTCATGGGGAGCACTCGTTATTTTTTGCTTAATAAGGAGGCACTTCCTTCCGTGCCAAGATATAGCTGGTGGATCCCAGCTGTCATTGGGAGGATTCATTCTTTTTGGCGTAATAAGGAGGTACTTGCTTGCGTGCGGCCATGGACCATGTGGGTCCCAACTGTCAGCCTCTCCATGTACATCCCTCTTCCGATGTTGTCATTTGTTGACAACGTTGACCACGCCGTGCCGAGAACACCAGCGAGATGGACGACGGCGAGACCCAGGAAGGGAATGACCCGGAGGCGGCGAAGCCACAGCAGTGGAGGGATGTGGGTGAGTAGAGGGATGGCCTGGCTAGCGGTGGGAGTAGTAGGGGGCGGTGAGGCCTGCGCGGCAACACAGCCGGCCATGGGAGGCAGGAGCAGGCGGTCCCGCCGGCGTTGGATTTGGCGGCTGGAGCAAGAAGATCAGAGATTGAAGAAGCACGACGGCCGTTGGATTGACATCCAATGGTTACGTCTGCTAGAATCATTTGTTGACGTATATAATAAGTAAAAAAATCTTGCATACACGTCAACTTAATAGGCCCACAAGTCAGACCATTCCCTATTCTTTTAATAATTTACAGCTCATTGCAACTTCTTATGCAATTTATTGCAGACCATTTTTTTTGTTGGCCAGGGCCAGGGTTAAAAATTTAAACGAAATTTCGCATATTTTGGTGGGGTCCAAACTATTTTTAATACTGAAATGTCGACCCAGATTTAAAGTACTTTGAAGATATATTTAAATTAGGTTAAAGCCCAGTGAAATTGGAATCTGAAAATGTGAAAAAATTCAGAAATTATAAAGTAATTGCCAATTTGTCATCTGTTTTTTATATTTACAACCCATTTCATATTACTTTCAAGATTTGCTGCCGTCTTGAAAGAGTTGCAGCCCTTCAGGGCGTAGAAAAATAAGTAGGCCTGGATTGGGTATTCTTCAGAAAAAATAAACTGGGCTCATTTCATAAAGAAAAAATAGCTGGGCTGGTCATGTGGTGAACGTAAAATATAAGCCTGGGCTAGATGGGCCATAGCCCAGTTGAAACCCTGCTCCATCTCAACAATAACAAAAAAAATACTGCTCGAGCAGCTACGTCCCAGGTGTCAGCCGATCTTGTGCTGTTCTCTTGTCTATTGACTATATACGTTGACAATGTTGTGTGTCCCAGATGTCAGGAAACCACTAGGAGGAAGCATTTTCTTTTTCTATACGCTGACAATGGAGTATATATAACAAAAAATCAGGAACTTCCTTGCATACGACCATGGACATGGTGGGCCCCTACTGTCATCCTCTCCACGTACAGTCCTCTCCCAATTCCTCTTGTTTGTTGACCATGTTGACAACGTGAGAGGGCGGCGCCACGGCGAGCGCACCAAATCGCGCGGAGGACGACGACGAGGCCTCGGACATCGGCATTAACGATTTAGGAGACGGTGGGGCGGCGATGCATGCGCTGAGGCGCAGCCAGCCGTGAGAGGCGGAAGCAGGTGGCCCCGCCGGCGCTGGTTTGGTTTTGGTGGCTGGAGGAATACAGGACTGAAGAAACACGACAGACTGTAAAAGCAGCAGGAGTACTTAACAACCTTACCTGAAACCAGCAGGGGCACTTAACAACCATAGCTGAAAGTAGTATGAGTACTTATACAGGTTCAACCGTACAAAGCACGCCTCGAACAGTGCTACTTTGCCTTCAGTTAACCAATGGTGAGGCCACCAAGCCCCAGGACAAGGCCCAGGCGCCACCCCGCGCATCCACAACCTTCTGAAAGCGGCTTCATCTCGCAATGTGGTCAATAAATAGGATATTCGCTTTCGAGCCATGGAAAAGCATGGGCATAACCTTTTGTCCTATTCTCCAAGATGGACGGGCCTTCATTATTTGAGACCACCCATGAATAAGTATCTTTTCACCTCCAAGGGGAATGGAGTAGGTCGACATAAACATCATGTTGTGACCAAGCGCAAGTCTGACCCGACCATGGTCAGGCATCTGTATAGGAACAATAGAACTGGGCAGTTTCTATTTCAAGAAGATCACAGCTGTAAAACTGTGTATAAGCAAGAGTTTATGAACAACATATATAATAGAAAACAGCTCGTACCATAAGTTTCTCTACACAGTTGGACCTGTTCAACGTGTGCAGCAGTGGCACACATATCCCACGTGGCCTTCCACCATTGAAATGCCCCACAAGGACCTCAAGACGATCAATAAAGTGTAGGGACTTGTGGATGTCGTCCCAGTCAACTTCAGTGCCATCAGTAACAGTCGAGTTCTTATAGATTAACAAACGAGTAGCGTGCTTAACTTTGAAATAACCTACATGTGCCACCAATTATAAGAAATATTAGTTAGAAGTAGCATCTTCGTGAGAGAAGGGAATCACAAATCGTTGCTACTTCTAAAGTTAAATTGTGATTAGTTAGATAGAATAGGTGGATTAAGAAGTAATCGAGGCAACAAGCAAGAACCAGATACAAAACTAACATGGATGAACTACTGGAACGACGTCGGGGTGGAAGATCACAGTGAAGATGAGACCAGGTTCTGCTATTTCCATCAACATTCGTGCGCCAACTTTCAGTCCGTAACACTTGAGAAAGTTTATCCAAGTTCAACCATAAAAAAGCAGCGATCTTCTTGGTTCATGAACCCAACTCGGAACTTATATCCATGGCTTGTCTTCAATGTGACCATTAAACTGGTGTATTTAGTTATGGCAAGGCCGACCATCTTGAGTACATGTGTTCTGGCAGAGCAAGGAATGCAGTGCAGGAAAAATAATATGAGAACACAATGTATTCGCTATCCAAATCTAGAAATAATTTCCTCCTTCATGTCAGTTTTGACCATGGTACTAGTACCTTTTATCCAAATATAGCAATCCAAATTTCCAAATTAGTCGACAGCATGTTCAAAAACCCCCACCCTCCCAGATAGAAAAGAGGATTCTAGGAACATACTGTGAGCGTTTTAAAATCCTGTGTTAGGATGAGAAGGAACAAGTGTGGCGTCTCGCCGAGGGCGCAGAAACCTGTAGGGTCCTCGCACTTTGGGCACTGCAAATGAAACACACTAGATTCAGTAGGAAGAAAAATGCATCAATGACGGCGGCTGCCATCCTAGGATTACCCGCGACCAGGGGACTTGGATTTATCGGGGATGGATGAAGAATTCGTACCTGGTTCTCCATGAGAAAACCCTATGCAATCGCCGAGAGGGGGTTTTCTCTGAACAAGCAGACAAGGGAGAAGGGGATTCAGGCCCAGTGAGAGAGGGGGTTTTCTCTGAATAAGCAGACGAGGGAGAAGCGGATTCAGTCCCAGTGAAATATTGCTACTTCGTTCGTCCAACTTACTGCTAAAGCTGGAAAGGTGGGGGTTTTTGTGATTTGATGGCTCATTGGGCATTACTGCGGCACTACGACCGGGGTGAGTCTACCGTGCAGTTGTGCACTCTAATTTGGTGCATGGCACATGGACCCCGTTGCCGGATGCCCCACATATCAGCGAAAGGAAGTAGAAAGGCAGGAGTAACTAGTTACACATAAATATATTTTTGACAGAGAGATACTCCCTCTGTAAAGAAATATAAAAATCTTTTATATCACAACTTTATACATAAGAAAAATCAAGGGGAATATATATATAATGTAATATGGGGGTTCAGCTGAGAATATAATACTCAGATAGGCTCACGGTTCTGGACTTTGGGCCACAGGCCGGTGGGCCTGCATGTTTGGGGGCCCATGTGTTCTACCTCAGCGCATTTCATATTGCAAGCGATCGATACGGCGCTGGTTTTAGATGCTGTCGCAAGGCGAATACAGAAAATTAAATAAAGCACGGCAGCTGTTAGAATGAAATCGAACGACAGTTCCTAACCAACCATCAGAGTTGCAATTCTATCAACGATATCCTACGTGATAAATAATACTGTCGTACTACTTATACACACAGGACACTTGTTTCACCATGCCATATTATTACATCAAAATCTCTCGAAGGATAGATCTGTTCGGCAGTTGCGTGCTGCTACTGAAGAATTTCAAAGTTGATTTGGACCAACTCTCCTTGCCGAGAAAGTTTGATTTTGACATCATCCCCTACCGCAAGATTTGATTTAGATTTGAACCTTGACCATCCTTTAGCATCAATCATCATGCGACCATCCTTTGTACTTACGGTATATTGAGCAGGTTCATTCACACCAAGGCTGCGCATGGTAAGAGAAACTAGGCCACGGTCGCCCGGATTGTTGAACGACTCCCTCGTTGCTCTAGGAATTCTCTGTTTACAAACAAGAAGACATACACAAACAGTTAGATCAACACAGTGAATCATGTGAAACAACATGGAAAGAAAAAAGAATGAAGCACTTGGGCGGCCAATGCTTACCAAGAAGGTGGAGATGTCGGTTTTTGTAAGGACTTTGGTATATGTAGTGCGAACTGCAGCCTAGTCTGTTGCCGGTGCAACTGCTGGTTCTGTTGCCGCTGCACGGGCCGGAGCAGATGCAAGTGCAACTTCAAGTGTTGGTGCAGGTGCCGATGCCGTTTCTAGTACCTGTGCCGATGCGACTGGTAGTGCCGCTGCTGCTGCCGGAGATGGTGCTCCTTGTGGAGCTGGTGCCGGTGTCGATGCCCGATCCTCTGGTAGATCAGCCTGATCCGCTGACGCGGTCGGTGCCCAATCCTCAGGTGGATCAGACTAAGCTGCTGCCGCTGTCAGTGCTAGAGCAAGTGCCGTTGGAGAAGGTGCCGGTGCTCAATCCGTTGCTGAAGGTGGTACCGATGTGCGAGACAGCGGGGATCGTCTCTGGTCTGCTATGATCAGCTTTCTAACTTGACTTGGCTCCGTGACCTTGATCCAGTGTTTTTCTTCATTTCTTTTAAACGCAAGAAGGACTAATTGTGGCGTGTTTGTTAAACCAAACTGCAGTTCATCATAGGGCTTCAGATTGTACTCAGACAACAGACTAATCCAATTGTGTCCAGTAATATAAGTGATGGACAGTGCCTTCATTACTGACACGACATAAGAAGTGAAACCTGCAAAAATAACCATCATAGAGCAAACCAAATGGTTTATTCTGTGATGAATGTCACATGTCAAAACCTGCATCGTAAAATTGCAGGAAAAGTAAGAAAACATGACATTAAATCAATAAGATTTAGACAGTAAATCAATAAGATTTACTTGATGTGACACGAGTGAATCCTTACCAGGAAATCACTATGTTCAAGTTCTAAACAGAAGATTGATCGTCCAATTACGCGTGGCATGCAGGGCCCCCGCTTACTCCCACAAGCAGGATAGTCCAAAGGTCGTGACAAATCATATGGACTGAACATCCATGGGACTGGAAATCCTCGTGGGTGCGATAAACCCTGCAATGCATACAAATATTGGAGTGTAACCATAATTGATAAACCGTCCTCACAAAAAAGATGATCTGGATACTTCAAAATATACAGACTGAATTGAGTGGACAGACATTAACATAGACTGTTCTCAGGACTCACCACACAACAAAAGCGGTAGTACTAAACAATACAGGGTTCACACACACAAATCAAGTACTAAACAATAGTACTTACTATAGACAAGCAAAGTTGCACTAATTAAACTCTGCAGACTATTTCTTGCCACCGACCTACGGGATGTACCCCGCATAACTGACTAGGCCATGGACTTCGTGAGAGATGTCTACCAGCACCATCACCATCTTGTCAACCTTGGAGAACCTAACAGAGTGGTCTTTCCACTCATAAACATGACGATGAAGACAGTCCGCATCAGATTTGTCGGGAAGCTTTACAAGAACCACACCCTTCGTAATCGAAGGCACCGCCAGGAAATTGTTGTGGTGAAGTACACCCTCAAGAACACGCCAGACAACAATGCTACAGGAAAACACTAGTTCAGGACACGTGGCGACAAGGACACAGCAGCTGGATAGTTTAGCAGTAGAACTCATCCTCAGTTCTTCCAGTTCACACGGCATGACTTTGAGAACTTCATCTCCACCGCGGACCTGGTTCTAATTCAAACAGAAACCAAATATTTTATTACTACCTCTGTTCAGAAATATAAGATGATTTTCGATATTTTACTCCATATAAGACTACATATACGCACAGAAATGAGTGAACAAAGACACTAGAACATGTCTTCAAAGGCATGAGAGCAGAGGGATTACTTGCAATATCCATAACACAAGTTACTGAGGCTAATATTGTAACGTTCGGCAGGACTCCTCCAGCCTCTACCTATTCCGGAATGGAAGTTTGATCATATCGAGATGGACTTTGTCACTGGTTTTCCCAAGTCCAAGCGCGGGAATGATGCTATCTTCGTTGTCATTGACAAGCTTACAAAAGTGGCTCATTTCCTTCCAGTCAAAGAATCTATCATGGAAGCTCAGTTGGCAGAGCTATACACCTCCAGAATTGTCTCGTTGCACGGGATTCCTCAATTGATCTCCTCAGACCGCGGAAGCATTTTCACTTCCAAGTTCTGGGACTCCTTCCAAAAGGCCATGGGCACAAACATTCGTTTCAGCACGGCCTTTCATCCTCAAACGAGTGGCCAAGTTGAAAGAGTCAATCAAATCCTTGAAGACATGTTAAGAGCTTGTGTCATCTCCTTCGGTGTGAAGTGGGGAGATTGCCTCCCGTATGCCGAGTTCTCCTACAACAATAGCTACCAAGCAAGTTCGGGTAAGGCCCCATTCGAAATTCTATATGGCAGAAAGTGCCGTACTCCTCTCAACTGGTCCGAGATGGGTGAACGCCAACTTCTTGGCAATGACTTGATCACAGAAGCTGAAGAAATGTGCAAAGTCATCCGTGAAAATCTCAAAGCCGTGCAATCGCGCTAGAAGAGTTACTATGATAGCAAGCACCGTGACTTGGCTTTCGAGATTGGAGACCATGTCTATCTCCGAGTCTCTCCTATGAAAGGTACTCAACGCTTCGGTATCAAAGGGAAGCTTGCCCCAAGATATGTGGGTCCTTTCAAGATTGTTGGCAAAAGAGGCGACCTTGCCTATCAACTTGAGCTCCCTTCCAACTTCTCAAATGTGCACGATGTGTTTCACGTGTCACAACTTTGCAAGTGCTTCAAGAGGCCCGAGCGCACCATCAACTTCGAAGAGATTGACCTCCAAGAGGACTTGTCTTATCATGAGCATCCCGTTGCCATTCTTGAAGAAACCGAGCGCAAAACTCGCAATAAGTCGATCAAGTTCCTCAAAGTTAAGTGGTCTCACCATTTCGACCGAGAAGCTACTTGGGGAACTTTGAGGAACTTGATCGACTTATTTCTCCCCAGCAATCTTGCTCCAAGTCCTAAACCTCTCTGCCAAATTTCACCTCTTTTGAAGTTGTTTTGGTTGGGTTCAAAAATGCTCCAAGTTTGAATTATATCCAAACTTGTTTTATTTTTCTACCTCTAAAATTGTCCAAACCAATTTATTAAAATAGGGCATAATTCCAGGAGCATGGGGATATTTTTATATTTCTCTAACTCCTCTCCTTCCACCCTGTGCTTTTCTCTTTGTTTTCTGTTTGAAGAAAATTAAAGGAAAAGGAAAGCAGCAGCAGCAGCCGTGCAGCCTAGCCGCAGCAGCAGCTTACCTGGGCCCCGTCCACCAGGCCGGCCCAGCTAACCCCGCGCCAGCCAGCCTAGCTAGCACCCGCGCACGTCCCTCTCTCCCTTTCTCACCCGCGCGCTCGCTCACCCCCCTTTGGCTCCCTAACATGTGGCTAAGCAGGCCCCATCCATCAGGGACTGCCGTCGCGCCCTAACCCACCTTTCCCCTTCCTCGGTCCCCCTCGCGAGCACGCACATGGCGTGGCCGAGCGCGACAGCGTGCTCCACCCGCTCGCCCTAGCATCCCTTTTAACCTCTCCCCTTGTCCATCAAACCCCCTAGGGTTTCCTCTTCCTCCCCCCGCCGCCGCCAGGCATCTAGACCACCAGATCCGCCGCAATCCGCCCTACCCGAGCGCATCCGAGAGCACGGCCTCATCGCCGGCGTGCTCCCTGCCCGTCTCCGCCTCGGCAACCATGCCGAACTTCTTCCCCGTCGTCGTCTACTTCCCCGACGTCGACTACACGGACCCAAGGGCCCCTGCCGCGTCAAGTCCATCTTCGTCTTCATCTCCGACCATGCAGGTGTTCGGTCGTCTTCACCGGCGTCCTCGTCCACCTCCCGGGCAGCCAAGCACACCGCCGTGCTTGTGGTTAGCCACACCGTCTCCTGAACCTTTTTTTCGTTGCCTTTCCGCCTCTCTGCCACCGTAGCTGCATGCGCACATCCTCGCCGTCGTCGGACCTCGCCTCAGCGAGTGCTCCGAGCCCCTTCCGCGTAGATGCTCGTGTCTAGTAGGTCCCCGCGTCGCGCGGCACTGCGCTGCCTGCTTGTTCCTCTGTTTTGAGCTCGTGCTCGTTGCCGTTGCCGCCTCTGTCGCATGTCGCCGGCGTCGCCGTAGTCGTCGTTAGGTGCAGCACGTCCCAATCGCACGTGCAGATTCCCCGTGCGCGTCTGTTGCCACCCTCCGCCGCTCGATTGGGTCGCCGGAGCAGCTCCGACGAGCTTCCCCCAGTCGCCCCTGTTTTTCCTCTGTTCGGCCTCGTCGGGCCACTTCAAAAGAAGAGGAACACCTCTTCTGTCGAACCCACCTAGCTAGCCCAGTGGTTGACCACGGAAGCCCGCACCGGGGAGACCCGAGTTCGATCCCCACAGGCGTGGGTTCAAATACCCAATATTTTTGCAACAAGTCCGAGTAGGTGGCCCCACTGGTCATACTCACTTCCCCCCAGGACCCACTTGTCATACTCAGCAGCTTTTCCTTTTTTTATTTTTTTATTTTCTTTAGACCCAGCGAATATTCCATTTCTGGAAGATGCCATATTCCATTTCGGGTAAGTCCATTTCTGGACGTTTCCAAATATGGAAAATGCCAATTCTGTCATAGCCATTTTAGGCAGATTGCATTTTTGAGTAATTGTGGTGATTTTTCTATAGGGACCCCAACATATTATATATGTTTTTGGGCCAGAAAAATCCAATGAATCCATTGGTGGCATCCATTTCATCATTTGAGCAAGTTTGCACACATGCCATTTTACATTATGTTGCTGTTTTGTCATTTTTGTGTGATTAAATTCCTATGTGGTAGTTTGGCACATGTATAGCTTCTTTTGTCATGTCTACTTCATGCTAGATTTTATTCCATGCCATAAAGTGCACTGTGATGAGTGCCACAAGCTTGTAAACATGCCCACATGAATCTGTTTTGCATGTTTAGTGAAATTCTGCCAAGTCTGTAACCCTGTTATCATTTGCAATCTTGCCATGATGTTTTAAGCATGTTCTACTGGTTTCCAGCAGTAGCTCAGTAATCATGTTTTGTAGTGCTTGACATGTAATTCACTGCCATGCCATTTGTTATCATGTTGGAGTGCTGTAGCATATTTAGATGTTGCATCTTAAGTGCCATGTTGCTGTTAATGTCAGTTTTACATTGTTATTGTTTTGCTCACAGTTTGAGTTGTGTGCATCCGTTCCTCGTGTTGTTTATATCAATTTCAACCGAAGTATTCCACTCTATCCAGTGGCATGGTTGGATTACCAAGATTGTGCCATGTTCATCATTTATCCGTCCGACTCGATTGCACCCCTTCCGAGGCTCCTCATATGCATATCACATCACATCTTGCTTCACATGCCATGTCTTGCATCATGTTGCTTGCGCATTGCACCGTGGTTGATTGTTGTTCCGTTGTTTGTGTTCTTGCTTTGGGTAGAGCTAGGAAATGAGTTCATGACCGATGACCCTGTCGAGTACGTTCACGAGGAGCAAGCTTTCGTTCCCACTTAGGATATTTCAGGCAAGATGATCATTACCCCCGATATCACTTCTATCTGTGCTTGCTAGTTGTTCATTCTATTGCTATGTCGCGCTACCTACCACTTGTTTATCAGGCCTCCCATATTTCCATGTCAAGCCTCTAACCCACCTTCCTAGCAAACCGTTGTTTGGCTATGTTACCGCTTTTGCTCAGCCCCTCTTATAGCGTTGCTAGTTGCAGGTGCAGTGCAGGTTGTTCCATGTTGGGACATGGATATGTTGGGATATCACAATATCTCTTATTTAATTAATGCATCTATATACTTGGTAAAGGGTGGAAGGCTTGGCCTTTTGCTTGGTGTTTTGTTCCACTCTTACCGCCCTAGTTTCCGTCATACTGGTGTTATGTTCCTTGATTTTGCGTTCCTAACACGATCGGGGTTTATGGGCCCTCCTTGACAGTTCGCTTTGAATAAAACTCTTCCAGCAAGACCCAACTTTGGTTTTACCATTTGCCTAATAACAACAAAAACTTGCATAGGGAGTAATTAACCCGAGGATTCTTAATCAACAACCCGTGCTAGTGCTCCTCATGAGTGTTGGTCCAAACCGGGCAGCCTGCAGGGCCACCATGGGAAAACTCGAGGTCTGGTTTTACTCGTAGCTTGACCCATCCGATCATGGCCTGAGACGAGATACACGTGGCTACTATCAGGGTGTCGGCACGTCGGGAGGTCTTGCTGGTTTTGTTTTACCATTGTCGAAATGTCTTGTGAACCGGGATTCCGAGCTTGATCGGGTTGTTCCGGGAGGAGGATTTTCCTCTATTGATCATGAGAGCTTGTCATGGGATAAGTTGGGACACCCCTGCAGGGTTTAAACTTTCAAGAGCCGTGCCCGCGGTTATGTGGCAGATGGGTTTTTTTAATATCCGGTTGTAGTGAACTTGACACTAAACTCAATTAAAATACACCAACCATGTGTGTAACCATGATCGTTTCTTTTCGACGAAGTTCGGGAAGAGAACCCGGTGGGGTTATGTTTGAACATAAGTAGTTCAGGATCACTTCTTGATCATTACTAGTTTGCGACCGTTTGCGTAGCTTATCACCTTGTTCTTGTATTCATAAGTTAGCCACCATACATATGCTTAGTGCTTGCTGCAACTCCACCACTTAACCATGCCATACCTATTTAAGCTTTGATAGTCTTGCTACCGTGGGTGATATGATTGTTGAGTCCCCGTGCTTCACAGAATACTATAACCATAGTTGCAGGTACCGTTGAGTCTGATGCAGGAGATGCCACTGAGCTCCAGTGGGAGTTTGACGAGGATCATGGTCGTTTCTATGTTACTTATCAGGAAGATCAGTAGAGGACCTAGTCGGAGTATCCGGGGATAGTAGCAGGGTGGTGTTTTCTTTTTATCTAGTCCGTAGTTGGACTCTACTATCTGTATGGATGATTGTATGATGATTGTCATAATTATGCTATTCTAGGGCAAGTGTTGCCTGGATCTCGTATTCTATCTATTCACTTGGTTGTATGAATTTGTATGCCACCTTGCTTGGCGTCCAAAATGCGATTGTGCCCCAATCATGAGTTCATCACGTGATTGGGATAGAATTGCATCTTGGGCATTACAAATATACTCTCTTCAAAGGTAGCATTGATGTTCATAAAGTACTTGAAAGTAATCTATAAGAAATCAGTGTCAACCTCTCGCATGTTTTGGTCAAAAGAGGAATTTAGAACCGTCATTTGGCACACAAAAATCACATGCAAGATCACCCAAAAAGTTGTACTACTAGTACTAGTACTGCGTGTTAGATGAAAAAACACGATCAAGATCGTGAAAAAGATCGTCAAGAAGAGATATTACCTGGACTTGCTTAATGAGGGATCCCGGAGAGGGGGCCTTGGACAAGGCGATGGCCTTGAGCTTGTCTGCGGTAGTCTCGGCGGGGTGCTTGCGCTTCTTTGTACCCTGAGCCTCGACGGTTTTGGCCAGAGCCATAGACATTACTTCGGTCGGTGCTCCAGGGTCCATCAAGAAACTGTCAAATAGAAATAAAAGAAAAGAAACCATAATCACAAACCCAAAATAAGAACAGAGAGGGAGTTATAGGATCAGTCTTGGGGTTGCAAGACCGGGCCTTGGCCAGAATCAACACCATTGATGCGCTCACCTTTCCTTCTTTGGGAGAGAAGAACAATGACAGAAGCAGGTCTGGGTTTTCTTGAAGAAATGAGGAACAAGATGAGGGAGAAGCGAGTTGGGGTTTTCTTCAAGAGAGGAAGCTGAGGGAGAAGAGTGAAATGATGGTTGCTTCATTCGTCCACCTTACTGCTGGAAAGGTGGGGGTTTTGTGATTTGATGGCTCATTGGGCATTACTGCGGCGCTTCGATCGGGGTAGTCTACCATGCAGTTGGGCACTCTAGTATGGAGTAATTTAGTGCATGGCTAGTGGACCGCGATGCTGGCTGTCCCACACATCGGCGAAAGTGAGTAGCAAGGTTCCCGATGACCGTCGAGGAGGATACGCACGGTAGAGCGTGTCCACTGTTTCTGAAGAAAAAATTTATTACAGCAAGCGTTTCCACTCTTGCGACGGAGGAGTGTGAAACACGGCAGCCACTTGAACTTACACAGTGCTCCTACTACTAGGCATGTGCAGTGGATCATACGTCAGTACTACATAATCTTGTTTCTAGTGTAGTAAGATATGACGATAACAAATGATGTTGTGCGCATGTCAACTATATGAACAATAATGTAACATAGTACCCCTTTTTTGACTGTCCGGTCGAGAATGAACGGTGAGATCAATGTTAACAGAACTAGGTCTACAGCGCATGGAGAGTATGGTGCTACAGTACTCCATGGAACATGAACCATATGAAGCACGAATCAGTGTTAGGCAGGGTGTATGAAGGGTGCATGGGATGGGAGCAAAAGTTCCCTTCTCGACCCACTTTTGGGTGTTTAGCAGAGTGCATGAAGGGTGCATGAGTCCACACTAGTAGGTTAACACAAATACACTAGGAGCATGCATGAAGAGGGGTGCTGAGATGAGCATGCACGAAGAGGGAACAACTATATTGAGATGAGAATGCAACCAAACACACCCACACGCTTTGTGCTACAGTGACTGATCTGCACCGTCTGAGTTTGATCCAACGGTCATGTTGTGCTGACACATGGACATGCCCATGCAGAGGACGCCTAAACACCACCGAAGTCCCTCTGCTTCTCGAGGCGCATGACATTGGTGATGCAGGGTGCCACCGCCCGCAGAGCCCGCTCCCGGTCGACAGGAGCCAGCTCGTCAAAGACGGCGTCCAATGGCACGAATGGATTCCGGTGACGGAGCCCTGAGAGGATTCGCCCAGCAACGGCGATGGCAGCCCGCAACCCCTCCTTGTCCAGCTTCGCCCCCACCATCGCGCGGAGTCGGCTTAGCTCCTTGGAGATATAGGTGAAGAAGGAGACCAGGTCAGGAAGCCGCAGCTCGTTGAAGTCGACGGGGTGGTCGAACGGGTTTAGCCTGATGCCCGGCATGGTCGCGCTGGCACGACGGTAGGCATGGTGCAGCCGCAAACACATGTGTGGCAACATGGTCCACCAAGTGGCTGTGGCGATCCTGGACCTCATCACGATCGGCCCGCTCGCGCTCCAGCCGGCTCGCCTGACCACCTATCGTATCTCCCGCTTTCTGTAGCAACACCGCCAACGCCTCGAGCATCTTTGTGGTGGACGTCTGCAGCTTTTGAAGCTCCGTGAACTCCCGCACATAAAGGAGGAGCATGGCACTCCTCTCCTACTTGAGCTCACGGAGCTCCACGTCCTTGGCCCTGAGCTTCGCATCCTTGGCCTAGAGCTCCTGTGTCAGGCGCCTCACCTCAGACTCCATGATCTAGTGCGCCTCCATGGAACCAGGTAGAAGCATGGGGAGAGGAAGAAAAGGGGGCGAAACGGCTAAAAGGCAATGCAATCTATGGGAGGGCAGAGGGATCCAGCCGAGGAGCGGGTGAATCTTTTGGTTTTCACCATGGGAAAACACCAGTCGATGACTTTTCACATCAGGGAGCAGTGGGTTTTATAGGCGGAGTCATCGTGACTAATTGCTGCCGCGCCTGCTCCCGTCAATAAAAAAAATAAAAATCCTGCCGCGCCTGCCGCACCCAAAGACCAGAGCAACGCTACGGTGGATATTTAAATTTACCTGCCGGCAAAGAGAGAAGAAAAGGGGTGAAAAAACAAATGTGGCGGCAGCCTAGCTAATCGGTCGCACTAGCCCAACTAGCTAGCCACCGTGCTTCACTGATGTACTCGGCGGGAAAGGTGGTCTTTCGTAATTTGATGACTCATTTACTTGCTTCGGCGCTACGACTGAGGAGGACCCAGAAAACACGTGGTAGGGCGTCCCACATCTCGACAAGGAAGAAAATTTGCGTGCACCACCCGGGAGGACCCCAAAACTGCGCGATAGGGTGTGCCACGTCTCGGCACGGAGGAAAAATGTGCGTGTAAAAATATACTATATCAGACGTACTACCTATGGTTCGACCTCGGGACCCAGCCAGTCGGTCGAAAACACCCCACTAGCCACACAGCTTCATCATGCTAACGTGGCACGAAGGATAGGTGTGGTTAGCTCCGTCTCGACCAGCCACAACGTCTCTTGTTCTAGGCGATTCTTCTATTTTGTTATAATAACACCACGGCAAGCTCGCGCCGCTCTTCGTGTGTGCCCGTGCGTCTAAAGGTTAGGCGATGGAGAGGAGAGAAAGATCGCAGACATGGGACCCACCAGTAAGTGAGTCAACGGTCATGCACATGTTGACGAGCCACTCCCTCTACTCTACTCAACGTAATACTGTATAAAATCAAGTTATGGGACAAAGCCAACAACCGTTGTTGTTTCAGGCTATCGACTTACGCTTTGTAGTCCAGGTTGCCAGTTCGAATCTCATCTTTTAGATTTGTTAGTTTTAGGTCCAAATTTGATCAATGACAAGTGGGACACCCGTGTGTTGTTCCGATATTTCAGTGTAGGATGGTTTTTTTGCACAAACACTTTGCGCGGTTAAACAAGTAACGGCACGAGTTACACGTATTTTGCAAGTTTAGGAACAAAAATGACAGCGGCATAGAATATCACATCCACCCCGCATCTTAGATGCTATGGTGATACGAGTTTTTACGTCGTTGGAACTGAGATCCAATGGCTTGGGAGTAGTCTTTGTAATTATGCGCAATTTCCAAACTCTCTAAGGGTTTTTTTGCAAATAAAACATTCAGGCCTCGTGTGTGCCACTGCATCTTGGATCCAACGGCTCCCAGTTGCTCATATTAGGTGCTCCCCAGAGCTTAATTAGCCGCTACGGTGATACGAGCATCTAGGTCGTATGATCTGTGATCAGATGCCACATGCGTAGTACTTGTACTTTCTGCGCAATTCCCAAACTCTCTCAAGCGTATATTGCAAAAACATTCAAACCTCCTACTGTGAGCTGCTAGATCTCTGGGAACTCGTATCACCATAGAATCTACGGTGCGGGAGCACCTCATATTTTCCCGTGCGAGAAAACATCAGGTGCTCTCGCAGCTTGGATGCTACGGTGATACGAGCTTCGAGGTCGTTCGATCTGAGATCCAATGGCATCTGAGCAGTCTTTGTGCTAGTAAGCAGTGGCCGAACTCTTTGGGGGCTTTTCTGCAAAAAAACATTCAAACCTCCAAGGAGTTGTTGGATCACAGATCCAACGGCTCTGAAGAGCTTGTATCACCAAAGCATCTAAGGTGTGGTAGCACATGATATTCTTACATACAGGAGAATATGAGGTCCTCCTTCATCTTAGATGGTACGGTGATACGAGCTTCGAGGTCTTTGGATATGGGATCCAAGGGCATCTGAGTAGTTTTTGTACAAATTGTGTGCAATTCTCAAACTCATTAAGGTTTCCTGTAAAAATATTAAGACATCCTGTGAGCTACTATATCTCAGATCTACAAGCTCCAAGCAACTCGTATCAGCATATAGCATCTAAGGTGTGGGGGCACATGATATTCTCCAGGGGAGGGGGGTGCACAACCAATCGATGTTTGGGAGGGTTGGGACAAATATAATGTTCAAAAAATATAATCTAAACAATCCTAAATAGAGCTTCACAATTTTATCTAAGGTTGAGGGGTTAACCCCCGACAATCTACATAGCTCTGCCTAAACACAACATTTGCATGTATGTAGTACTAGACTTAATATTCATGTTTCAGTTTCCTGTTCATTTTAAATATTGAATTGAGGACCATGCATGTCTTACATTTTACTCCCTTCATTCCTAAATATTAGTCTTTTTAGAGATTTCAAATGGACTGCCACATACGGATGTATATAGACATATTTTAGAGTGTAGATTCACTCATTTTGCTCTATATGTAGTCACTTGTTGAAATCTCTAAAAGACAAATATTTAGGAACAGAGGGAGTATTTTTGAATTCATGTCATACATGCATGGTTTGGAAAAATAGATGCAACATACTTACTGGATTGTTGTTGTATTCGTGTGTGTGTGTGTGGTCATATGCTTGATACATACAAAGTTTTCTCACCACCATACCATTCATATTTTAAATTTGAATTTGCAATGAAAAACTTACTAGGGATACCATGAAATGTGAAATCCATGTTTAGATCACTATATCACAAACTCACTCTAATTCAAGAACTCATCATAAATCAATTACCACGTTGAGATTACTATTTGCAAGGAAAATACGGGCATTGTAATACATATAGATTCGTTTGGAAATTTAAAAGATTCCTTTCGTATTCTCGAATGGTAGCACCCAACGGCGTACCAGCCAGACCCGGGCTCGTGTTGATCCTCAAGAAAAAAAAGCCGGGCTCGTGTCCTTCTGGTGGCGTGCGTGGTACGCACATTAGCCAACCCCAACCAGCCGAGCCTCCGCGTTTCGAGTCGAAATATCTGGCAGCCAGAATTCCAGCCCTAGGAAATTCCCCTCATGTCCCCGGTCCATAATGACTACCGATGAACAATGGAGGGATGCTTTAGTAACTAGATAACGTTACCTACCGTGCCGAGCATGGTTCAATTCCCTCGATCGCCGCTACCCAAGGTCACCCATCAACTCCATTGCCTAGTACTAATAGGAGTACTACACCAGGATGAGCACAGAATTGAGCCCCGTTTGTTCGTGCCTAGTATTTGAGTTAATATATCAGGCAATGCACTGGTACGGAGGGATTATCCTTTTACTCTGCATATATAACTTGTCTGAAGTCTAACGAAGCAAAATGTTTGAACAAATCCTTTCTTAAGAAATATTAACATCTACAACAGTAAAGATGTATCGCTTGAAAATTTATTGCATGATGCAGGTTATGATATTGTTTTGAATCCTGGATTTTAATTTTCAGAAAATCCAAAAGTGACCGGAAATTCATGAAACTGAGCATGGTCTCGTGATATGGCACAAATATGCTGTCGTAATTTTTTTGTTCAATTTGAGACAAGCTGCTTATGAGAAGTTGCACAAATGAAGAGCGAAGGTATTTTGGAACAAAGACCTGTCACGTTAAGGCGAACGCTTTCACTATTCAAACCGTGGGCGTTTACGTGCCACCACGAGTCCCGCTTCTCATCGGCAGGTGCCGTCCGAGCAAGCATGTGAGTCGACGGGAGGCGTGCGAGTAGACCGTTGCGCCGGCCGACCGGGAGGTGTGCGAGCAGGCCGCTGGATAGGCTCACCGGGAGGCAAGCCCTTTGACTAGGCTCCGCCACCCACCTTCGTCCCAACTGCCCCCACTTTTAATGGCACCGATGCCACAGTTTAAAATCACCCCCGCACTACCCGGTATCGCTACAATCTTCTCTCTTCCTCTCCGATTCTCCTGTCATCTACCTCCAACCAGCCTGACCTAACCGTACGCAATGCCGCATCACGATGGTCTGCCCTTAGTCTTCCAGTTTCCTGAGGAAGACACCCAGCCGGAGTCTCAAGAACATAAGGCACTTTGGGACGAGCTTGAACTGGCCTTGCGGGAAGACGCCGTGCCTGTCCCCGCTCCTGTTCCGGCTCCCGTCGCCCCGACTGCGCCAGCGCCCATCCCCATGGCATTGATGGGCTGGGAGCCGCACATTGTCCTCAAGCTTGATGCCACGGGGTTCCACGAGGTCCCTGCCGACTTTCACGCACCCGTGCACCTGCCAGCGCATGCGCCTGCGCGTGCACTGACGCGTGCGCCCGTGCCGGTGCCCGTGCACACGAAATGTCTCCGCCGCGCCGTTGCCAGCGCCTGTCCCCGCGCGGGTGCCAGTGCCCCCCTTAGCGGCATGGATGACTGCCATCGACCGCTTCCTTGCACCAACGCCAGTCGCCTCCTCCTCCCAGTTGACTTGCTCACGGAGACTGAAGTCCAGAACATTCTGGCCTTCCTTGAAGATAGGGCCAACGTCCATGAGTACGCCAACAACGGCGCAAGACGCCGCCGTCGCCGTCACCGTCGGTCAGTGGCCCGACGACACAGAGAGTGCGGCAGAGGAGCCGCTTCCCACCGCAAGACGCCGCCGCCGCCGCCGCGTAATCTGAATTTGCCATGAAAAACGTTTGGATTGCCATGCTTAAAATCCGAACGTTTATCATTTCCGTTTATTTTAGATCGATCGTCGTATGAATGTAAAGTCGGAGTCAGACTGAATGAAATCTATGGTTTGATCGATTGAATGTTCTGCTAGAGCCGTATCAAATTAAATATAAAACGTCATCAAGCCACATGTATTCCTTCTCATCGCAAACATTTCATATTAAATACCACATCAATTCCAAATATTTTCTTAGGGAAGTCAATTCCAAATACTTGTAGGGCGCGACCAGTCCCCTTGTTCGAGCACTAGGCGATACATCTATTTATCAACGCATTTAATTATTACGGAGTAGTAGATAAATAGTACTAGATAACTTGTCCGTCACGGTCACTTTTGTTCCTAAACTTGTTACATGTATAATCTATATCTATACCATCTATACCAAAGGGGCAGATCCAATTAATCTCGGCCATCAAATCATGTCAATCCAACGACCTAGACTGCTTCAATGTCGAGCGCTCAACACGTTTAGCGTGCAGTTAAGTTCATGCCAAAAATAGTGCTAATCACATAATAACATGCAAATAGTATCCTACTTAATATCCGCATGCACTTAACATACTTCCAAATTAACGTGCATTGCACGTACACATTGACTAGTACTACTAGTACATGAAACTGGTGCCGTAACTTGTGAACGCGTCCAGATATGGTCAACGGCAACATCGCCAGCAAGTTCTTCGTGTTTGCCCGTGCGTCTAAACGTAGAAGGGGAGGAGAGAGAGAGAAGACATGGAACCCACCAGTAAGTGAAGGTGAATAGTACGTGCTAATGAGCCGGTCCCACTAATGTACTAAAAATAATATTAAAACATGTTATCCATTAAATAGGCTGTGGTAATATAAAAATATTATATCAACAAAGGGGGGGTACAACAAACGTTGATGTACTATGTTGCCTATTGACATGCGGCTTGAAGGCCCTGGTCGCATGTTCGATCCTTGTCCTTTTTAATTTTTAATTTATATGTGGGTCCAAATTTGTTCCATGACAGGTGGGCCCCTCGGTGTGTAGTTTGTAGAACTTTAATTTGTGGGTCGAAATTTGTTCCATTATAGGTGGACTATCGGTGTGTAGTTTTGTAGCTTATTTGTAATAATTAAAGAGAACAATAGAGTTTTTTGCAATAATACCATGGTGCGACGTTGAAGGTGAGAAAGGACGTGCGAGAGAGCGATGACCGAGCCAGAGGGAAATCAATTGGGGGGAGGTGCGGGGGTTGCAACGGTGTTTGGAGTAGTTGTGGGCCGAATGCTACGAAAATTTAATCTAAACCCATGGGAATAAATGCCTTCACAAATTAATCCAAGGTTGGAGTCCCCCTCACAATGTAAATAGCTCCGGCTCTGCGAGGGATGGAGAGGTAGCTTCAATGTGTGGAAGATACGGCGTGAGAAAGCGAGGTCAATCGAGACATGGATAGATAGAGAGACAAAGTGAGTGTGGTCCGGCATTCGTTGAAAAGATATATATGCTCTGGAGAGATATTGTCCGATTGAGCTTTTGGGAAGGGTGAGGGCTGTAAGATAGAGCTTGAGAGATGATCCAGTCACAGACATGTAGATATATTTTGTGCGTGGGAGGAAGCAAGCTCAATCAATTACATATATAAAGGGAGAGAGATTGAGCGAGTGTGGGTCATCATTGATCGAAAGAGTGAGACGGGTTGGAGAGAGTGACCTAGATAGACAATGTGCGTGAGAGATTATACAATATGAATATGTCGAATTGGGCTCAAACATGGAGATATATCGTTTGTGTTCGAGAAAGAGCAAGGTCAATCGAGACATACAAAGAGAGAGAGAGAGAGAGAGAGAGAGAGAGAGAGATTGAGCGAGCGTGGCCTGCCATGAGGTCGAAAGAGTGGGGGCGGCTTGGATGGACTGACCTAGATAGACAATCTGCGTGAGAGAGTATAGAGTGTGTCAATCGAGGCCCGAACAGGGAGATATATCATTTGTGTGTGAAAGAAAGCGAGGTTAATCGAGACTTAGATAAAGAGAGCGAGATTGAGCGAGTGTGGCCCGCCGTGCGGAAGAAAGAGTGAGACAATCTCGAGAGAGTGACCTAGATAGACAATGTGCGTGCGTGCACACGAGGGGGGGGGTCTAGATAGGCAATGCATGTATCTAGCGAGAGAGGTGGGAGGGGGGGAGAGAGGAGGGAGCTCGGCATGGAGTGCAATGGCGGGTGTGTGGGGTAGATACATTTGGTAACAGAGTGGAAAAAGGGGTGGTGTGTAGTTGAGAGAGTTAGAGATCGAAACATGGAGAGAAAGAATGAACGTGTGTCGGAAACCGATAGCTTCCTAAGGTGGTTAGGAGAGGAAGATTGATCGATACAGGAAGTATGTAGTGTGTGTGCCGAGGGGGGGGGGGGGGTGGGGCTAAAAACAACATTTGAATGTAGATAAGTACGAGACTTAATATCGACGTTTCAATTTAGTGTACATTGTAAGATTTGAATTGAGGACCATGCATATGGCTTCCGTAATTATTTCGAATTCGTGCCATAATAGGTTTGGAAAAGTTGACATTGACTCGATTGTTGTGCTATTTTGTAGGTCATATGTTTGAATCCATCCAAAGTTTTCTCACTACCATGGTGTTCATCATATACATATGAATTTGTATTAAAAAAAGTAGCGTGGATACCGTGAAATGCGAAATCCATGTTAGAATTGGAGATCGCTATGTGACACACACTCTAATTCAAATAACTTCTCATTAATTAATTTATAGTATCTCGTTTCGAATGACTAATTATTTGCAAGGAAAACACGGGCATGGTAATACATACAGATTCATTTGCAAATGAAAGAAGATTCGTTTGCATTCTCAAATGTAGGCGCACCAGGCAGACCACGGTCGTGTCATGGTGGTCGCGTGTGTCGTACGGACGCTAGCACCCAGCCACCCACCCCCCTCCCTCCCTCCCCCCGCCCCCCAAAAAAAAAGAACGACGACAAAATAAGTTCGCGCTTCCACGTTTCGGATTGAAATATCTGGCGGCCCCAATTCCAGCCCTGCAAAATCTCCCTTCTCCACCGTCCCCTTCCGCGCCAAGAGCGCTCAAATCCCTAATTCGCCGCCAACCCAAGCAAAGTTCAAATCGCCCCTCGTCTCGTCTCTTTCCCCACCTCTGTGCCGGACGATGACGACGAAGACGACGGTCGCGCTTCACCACCGCACCGGAGCTACCTCATCTACGCCCTCGTCCACTGCACCGGGTAGTCCACCGACAACGTCGGCCACCGCAACCGACGTGCCTCACAGACACCGACTTCCACCGCATCAGGTGCGCTTCACCGACGCCGTCTCCCACCTCACCGGGGCTACTTCACCGAGCACATCGTCCCACTTCCGACCCCAAGGCCGTTGGGGCTTCACCAACGGTCTCGTCTACCGCATCGTAGTGCTCCGCTGCCACTCAAGATCTACATCTGTGCGCGGCTAGCCAATGCTAGCGCATCACCCTCAACGGTTCTGAAGTGGCCCACACTCTAGCTAGGCGAGCATGCCCAAACGCCGGGTTGAACTAGGTATCCACATATCACTCCCTTGTGCACTGTTCTGACGATGTTTGGATATCCTTTCACTGCTCTCTTAGCTTACACGCCTATGCAAGTCTGACTTTAACTCTTATTTCTTCTGGAGATATCATCTGAAACAAGCAAAACCATTTTTTAGCGAAGCATGACGGCGCTACGGGATCTGGTACACATTCCGCACACCGGTATAACCTTGTTAGTACCTGTCCTCCGGTACAATAGCATGGTCGATTCCTCTTATTTGATCAACCATTCGCCGCGTCAAAAATGCAGAGGGGGATGCAAGAAGCACAAGGCCTGCACATCCAAGCAAGTGGTAACATGGACTTGTACATGGAACATCCCAAGCGCAAGCAGAGCTGCAGCGAGCCTGTACAACGAGCTAGCGTAAGTCCCTGCATTTCATTTAATTCATACTGGCCTACGTGTATGATTTGTGTGTAGTCGCGGATCCACGAATTCAAGTTACCAGGGGCAAAAATTTAACTTAAAAAATACGAAGGCACTTGCACTCCGGAAATCAACATAACTTGAGAAATGTGAAGCTACATGCACTTTGAAAACCAACTAATGATCCAAAGTAGTTCCAGATTATAAAACACTAAATGATGTAAGCACCAAAAAACAAAAAATGCAACATGGTGTATAAGGACTACTAACATGGTCTGTACCTGCTTGAATTATTCGTTCTCTGGCTGAAAATATCGAAGTGTAATTGCACCTATAACCAGTGCGCAAACTGCATATCAATATATCTATCCTGCACAAGTATGCCAATAGTTTCAAACAACAGATTAGAAAAGTATTTATGCTACGTTGTCATGATACGGGGACTTTCTGGTAGATGGCCTCGACATTTCCTCAAGCCATGAAAATGTACTATAATTTGCTTGTCATCAATGCCTGCAAATCTCTATGTTTCTCTCAACATAGCAGATCATCATTAGACACTAAATCCTTCAATGGGAGCTTGCAAAATGCTTGCATTAGATCCCTCATTAGACACTATATGTTCATCACCAGGAGCATGTAAAATGTTTGCATCAAATCCTTCATTAGCAGTCTGTTCATTAGACACTTCAGGCTCAAGAACAACATGAGCTTGTATGTTTGCACCGGAAACTTGATTAGATACATCAGGTTCAGTCAGTTCAGTATTGACTGGGGGAGTTATAAAATAAGCAGAAATTGGTTTCATTTTCTCATAGATTCCCTACATACAAGCAATTTTACAACACCATCAGGTTTAACTATTGGCCAGAAATTGAACAGTTGAATTAGATATAATCAGGGATGTGATGTACCTACTCATTGCGCATGCTGCTCTTGCAAGCTGCGACTGTCCGTTTGCGCAAGCTCGATGCCATGCCCGTGCTGCCGCCGCTGCCTCCCACGCAGGCTACACCCAGGGTTGGATCTTCATCTTCTTGTCCTTCCATTTGCTTGAAACCAGGCGACTGGCATCCAATGAGGGCGCGAGGAAGTGCTGTGTCAGTCTGTCCAGTGGCGGCTAGGTTAGGAGCGAACCAGACTGGAGGCTGGAGCGAACGAATTGGGATTTTTCCTGCTGTCGATCGATATGGGAGGCGCTCGTTTGGGCCGCGAGCCTGCTATAGGGACTGCCTTGCATTTATGTTATTGGCCCATCCAAATTGAAATGTTTTTCTTCATTTTTTACATTGCCTGCTCGTGCGTTGGGACAAACAAAACTAGCCTGGGCCAACCTGGATGACTCAAACAAGGTGGACACTTTCCAGCCACCCGAGGCGGCCGCCCATACCAGCCCCTACGGTGGCGTCGCCCCTTTTTGCGTGTATTATTGGGGTAGTGAAAAATATTCCAGTGGCGCTTTTGATTTACCCACATAATGGTTGAATTGCTTGTTTCTATGAACTGAGTTCGCCAATAATGTGAAGGATGTCATTCTTTTCATTCTATTGTAGATTGCTTAGATCTCAATATGCCAAATGTAATCGCATGAAATATACAGTAAAAGCCAGTGTGATGTGTGTGGCTACTACTAGTCTGACAACCCGTCCTCATATAACATATCAAGGACGCACCATCTTATCAGATTAACCATTCGACTTACCAATGTAGTGCGGGAAGAAAGAAGTATTGGGACTGCGTATCCAAGCAATTGATGCCATGGACTCCTTCGTAGAACCTTGTAAGCGAAAAAGAAGTTGCAGTGTGCCTGTACAAAGAGCTAGCGTAAGTTCAGTTACCTGCTTCTCGGAATTTTAGTTAGCCACTTGTTGTAAAATTGTTCAATTACGTTGCTTGGCTTAATTTAGTTTGCTACTGATTACATAATGCCATAGCCTGTTAATCCTATTATAGACTGCGCCTATCTATGTGTTTGATACTTACTGTTAAGAATTACCTGTTTGCCTGAACTTAAATAGCTACTTAAGCACGTAGATAGCTGGTCATATGTACTTCTATGGTGCAGCAGAATTCACGTGTAATTTACGTTCTGATACCCTGTTTGTTTAAATGGTTGGCTGTTATCACTTGTCGCACTAGTAATGTTTGCATATTCATAGATAGACAACTGTCAGGTTTATATGAGGGACACCGTCGTTTTAACTTATATATATATATATGTTGGAATCATTTTGCTTACATCAAAGAAATTTACAGATGTCTGTGTTGCTGGTAAACGGTACCGACTTGTTACTTTAATACATTGCCAAGAACTTGTTAGTTTTACTAGTTCATGTGTAATTAAATACGTTGCCAAAACTGGTTAGTTTTACTAGTTTGATGTTAGTTTCTTATGGCTCTTGCAACACTTTATTTATGATTGGTAACATTCAAGTTTGCAGGATCCGACTAAAACTCTGTTGGCATAACAGGTATGTTTTCAGAAACTTCCTTGTTTACCTGGTTTGCTGCTATAACTTGTTGCTGTAATCATCTTACCAACTTCAAGTTTTCAGGATCCAATTAGAAGTCCAATTGCACAGCAGGTACATTTTCAAAAATATATTTGTGTAACAGGTTTGCTGCTGTAACTTGTTGCTCTAATCAAGTTACTGACTACTCAACTTTTCAGGATCCAAGAGAAACTCTAATGCCACAACAGGTTCCTTTTGGAAAACTTGTTTGTTTAACAGCTTTGCTGCTGCAACCAGTTGCTCTAATCACGTTATTGGCTACTCAACTTTTCAGGATCCAAGAGAAACGCCAATGCCACAACAGGTACCTTTTGCAAAACTTGTTTGTTTAACTGCTTTTTTGCTGCAACCGATTACAATGATGTTAATAACTACTTTTTAGCATCTAATTGAAACTCTTTAATTCCTTGTTTGTTTAACTGGTTTGCTGTTATAACTCCCAGTTGAGATGTTTTGCTAACTTCAACTTTTCGGAATCCAATCGGAACTTTAATGGCAAAACAGGTTAGCCCAAGATCAAAGAGCGAGGACCCCATGGACGATGTATCATCCCACAGCAGTGGCACCGGCCCAATCGTGCATCATGAATTGCCAACTGCTGATGCTCTAGAGGCTAAACTATTGGTAGAAAGAGATTCTGCTTCTACACTTAGAGATGAAGTTGACATGTTGAGGAAGCAAATAGCACAATCACAAGCAGTACTCAAGACAACCATTAAATATTTGGTGGATTTCAAAACAAAGCAAGCTGAGACTGACCGCATTGTTAAGGTCCTGAAGCAAAGAAGGAAATTAAATTCCCAATTGGTAAATCATAGGTGAAATGTTCTTTCCATCATTGAATAACCTTTGTGTTGTTTGTTCATGTAATCGATCAAACCATTTGTTTTAGAGATCATGTAATAATTGTTTTTTGTTTTTTGGTTTGTAATTTTTTTAGCACAAGTCTGTATTAATTGATAAGACTCTGAGACATTTCATTTTGATTGCTATGCCAGACCTACAAATATGCCAATCGGGCTGAATGTGCATTTAGCAATAATAGTAGTATAGATGGTCCTTAAGTGGCATGCATCTGAAAGGGCCAAGATGTTGTACTAGCTTCGCTAAAAAAAGGATGCTCTTCTAGCAAAAAAGTACAGCGGCCTGGCTTATGTATGTTAGTTGATATTATTGATCCATATACTCTATAAGTGTTTATATGTCTGTTAGTTTTGTACATTATTGGTTGATTGACTCTGTAGTTTGAATCTTGAGACATCGCTTGTGTACATATCTAAATGGGAGTAAACATTATGCTGCGCGTGGCACTTGAGTTGGACATAAAGTGGTTTCAAATATTCGAATTCACCTTAAACTGGATTCTAGCTTCTGAATTCGAGTATCGGTATTTGTAAATCATATTCATATATGACAGTGGAATACATCTTTGTCGTGCTTTTGAAGATATATAAAAACACATAGAATGATTTATAAAGATTCGTATAGGAATACAAAATGGATTCGAATTTAGTTGCCAGGGTAAACGTGGATGCTTATTGTCCCAAAATTCGAAAGAAGCGGCAAAATGTCCACTCCCACGTCGGCTGCCCGAAGCCAGTGTTTGGGAGATGGAAATTACTGTCTACCCCTTACACGGACAATCCATCGACCCGATTTCCACTGCTCTCAATAGGGGTAGGTTAGTAACTTCAATTAGACGTGACACGGCCGCCTCTGAGCCCATTCCGACACGGTGGGTGCCAAACATGGGCGACAAAACACATTTGATTCAAGCTCGTCTGAAAGACCTCTGTCTCTCCCTCCATTTCCCCATTCATACACGGTGGGCGGCAAAACAAACTCGACTCGGCTGAAATCAATGTAGGCAAATATTTTCAATAGGGGCAGGTTTGTAACTTCACTCAGACATGACACAACCGCCCTACCTGTCAGCCCCGTTCATACACCGTGGGCGCCAACCATGGGCGCCAAAACACCCCCTCCGCGCCCGAAATCGCTCTGGGCAAATATTGGGGAGATGCGAGATTACCATCCTATCACCAACCGATGAGACGTCCAAATTTTAAACGGGGGCTAAGTTCGTAACTTTCCCATATTTCAGACAGGCGCGTCCCAAAAACATGGTTCCCCGTACCTCTCCCTCCATTTTCCCATTCATACACCGTCCGCGCTAGAACACCATCCCCACACCAGCCTCCTCCGTCCGCCATCCCATCCATCGCCGATGTCCTCCATCCCATCCATCGCCACCGTCCTCCACCATGCCGGAGCACCTACCCAGACCGCGTCATCCACTGCTAGAGATGGACGTTTCTCATCCATGGCGATGGACCAGGAGCCTTGCATCGCGTCCTCTCGCTTCATCGGCGCCGTCGTCCTCTTTGCCGGGGCCGCTCACATGACCTTCTCGTCCACCGCAACGAGACTTATCCCCCGATGCACCCGTCTACCGTCGCAGATATGCTTCAACGCCATCGATAGCCATCGCACCCCCGATGCCTACACGGCACCGCAAGAGAGGTGGTACTTCATATCTGCTCAACTTTTTGATCTCAACCAGAAAATAGATCGTAACTTGGTTACTGTACTTTCTTTTCAGCTCTTAGAATCTAGTTCTTAGTTCGAAGCAAACAATGGATGCTAAATAGCATTTCTGCGGTTTGCAGCTTTAAATCTGCCATGGCACAGTCATAATAGGGTTTAATTGATCATGCTTAGGGTTTAATTGATCATGTTGGTTCCGTGGTGGTTTCTTTAATAGAAATCGGAGGGGAAACCCTCTTTTGCTCAAAAAAATGCTTAGGGTTTCCCCGTTTTATGATCACTATACGATCAGCATACATGCTTTGTGTCATAATAGCACTGCTCCACCCATCAAGCTAAACAAGCTTAGTTCTTCAAATACAAATATGATATTATTAAAACAGAGTCGTTTAATTGGTCAGCTAAATGTTCCTAATTTAGTTTCGAAAATGCATGTACGTCGTTCGGGTGTGTATCTACAGGGTGCCCACGGTTGGCCGCAGCCCACCCTGGGATTTTGGGTCGGCCCAGGCCCCGATTCCCCTCTGTCATGCTGCGCTTCCGATCTCTACTCGTCCCCAGCCGCCTGCCTCGCTGGCGACTTGCTGCATGACTCTAGGAGGAGACGCTGGACAAACAGGAGGTCAGGAGCCGCTCGCCCAACAGCGTCACCGCTGCCCGGGCACGCCGCCGTGCCTACCTTCCCAGTCCGTTCAGGGCTCAGGCATGCAGCAGCCATTAAGCCAACCCGATTTATCCTGAGATACGTCCTCAACACTCAGCAGCCACTCCTCATCACCCATTTTCTAATTGATTCATTACTCATTAGGCAGGACTGTCATTAGGGTTTGTTGTGTACTGAGTGCTACCTACACTTAATGGTTTAGATGTATTTCAGTAATCTTTAGTACCTGTAAAGTTCACAGGGTTTCAAAATTCTAGCCCTAGGAACAGACACTAGTCATTTTGGATTGTTGGTCATAGTGACATTGACCCAGATTACTAATGCAGGCCAGGTTTGTTGACAATTTTACTTGTCTTTCTTACTCATTCGATATGATATCCAATTATTCACGTCGATTAGTTGCAAACAATAAGTGCTAGACCAACTTCTTGATTCAGATTTTGGACGGTCTCTTACTGCAGTTACAATTCTGCATACTTGTCCTAGTAAGCTCACAAGTAATGATTGATTCACTACATCTATGCTTGCCTTGTCATATTTGTTGTCAATATTCTTTTAGGGTGGACCACCCTGTTTCAAAATACTGGAACCGCAGACATGAGTGAATAGTATTTCTCTTTGTGATCTCTTCCATCATGTGTGGGCAACGAACACTGCATTGTATAGAAAGAAAGTGTCATTTCCACCTTTTACATAGACTACGATCTTTTACATGGAATACAATCTGCCTACTTGCTTTGTGTCGCACTACCAGCACTCCACCCTTGAAGCTAAACATTATGCCACTCATAATTCCTTAGTTTATTTGTTCAAATACGAATTTGATATGATTCTAATGTTCCTACTTCAGTTTTGAAATGTGTGTCTGCCTGTTATAGAGACATAAGAGGTTTGTATTTCTGTGTGTGGTCTGGTCAGCAGGGTTGGGGGGTGAACTTTGCATATGCAGGGGTTTATAGGGAGACACTCTTCAAGTTGAATCCGCAATGCATTCCATAGATAATCTGACTACTTTTTATGTTTTCATGAATCTCAGATACTGAACAACATCATAATGATTATGAGCTTGCGCGCATGAAAAGAATAAAGCAGAACAATGCCATGGCTGTCAAACTTGGCATTAAGGGACTGAAATCAAGTCTGGATGCAATGAAATGCAAACGCTCTCCACCTATAGATTCATGCTCAGAATATGATCCTAACAGTGATTCTGAGCTAGAGGGAGACCTAAGTCATTGTAGCTCCCTAGTGGAGGAGTCAAAGGCAGATGCCCTATCCTATTCACCCATCAAGGTGCTTGCTCTAACTTTCCAAGGTTATATTGGTCGCACATATCTTACAACTGATGCTTTGCGTTGCTTCTACTTTGTTGCACTGCCATTAGCTTAGTATACACATTGTGTATGTGAATACGCCCTGCCTATCCATTTTCAGTACATATTCCATCTGTCATCATACCATATTTATCCATTCAAATGCTGTTCTTGTGTATCAGACGTTCAAAAGGAAGAGGGCGATTGCTGATCGCGGAGGAGCACGAACAAAGTATTTGGAAAAGGTAGTGACACCTGATAAATCAAATAGCCCATTAGGTGTAGTTGCAATATCACCAGACCCAGAAAACACGACCACAACTCTAGCAGACTCTAGCCCTACTACACTGCCATCTCTGATGCCCCAACTCAGCAGACCCCAGCTGCTGCAAACAGTATGATGATGCCAGTTGACATAGCACCAGCTCTACGACACAAAACCCCCATTCCAGCAAAGAGTACACCAAATCCAGTTGCCAAATCCCTTTTCGAACGAGAGAGAGAGCCCTAATTGCAGCAAATAGGACTCCTGTTCCACTTCTTCCCAGTTTACAAGACGAAGCTTATATTGTTGTTAGGAACTTTGTGCGCATCTTTCCTTCATGGAAAGATTATGCCACAGACAAAGAACAATTTCCAATCTTCCTCCGCAACTTATGCGTAAGTAATGTACTAATGTTATTCATGGTAATTACTGCATATGTTTCTGCTGACAGAAGACACAAGATTTCATTCTTTTAAATAGGCGAGGACCAAACTGGATTGTCAAGACGAGCAAGGGTTGGTTGCGCTTTTCAACCACTCGTTGATGAAGTATCGTTCCTACCTGAGGAAGCGCACTTCGATGGCAAGCCTCTAAACGGAATTTCTGTAAAGTCTCCGGTGCTACATTTATCAGACAGTGACTGGAATAATCTTGTTACACATTGGTCTTGTCTGCAGCGTAAGGTACTGTCTATGATATCACATCACAATTTGAACTACATTTCTGCATGTGCCTTAATGTCTCACTTGTACGAAAATTATTTGCAGAAGAACATTCATTCTCAAGGGACCACAGAATCTCGCAACTATACTGCACACTGCATTGCTCTTGTGAGTACCTCTTGCCCTGTATGACCATACTTACTTTCATAGCTGGTTGATTATGTAGAATCACTACACATGTTAGCCTCGTTATCGTCCATTTGGTGGACATTATAAGATCTGTATGGACTCTTACATAAATTTAGAATCAACCCAATGCTTTTGAAGAGGTTTAGCTCTACAGTCCTCTTGTAAGGACTGAATGTCGTCTATCACTGTACTTACATTAATAGCTACTCCCTCCATCCCATAATATAAGAACGTTTTGTACAGTACACCAGTGTTCAAAACACTCTTATATTATGGGAAGAGGGATTGGTTCATTGTGTAGCATTCTGCATCTTATCTCCCTTGCCCACCATTTACTAAAAAAATATCAGATCTATATTTAATCTTACCAAAAAGTTGAATACACAGACAATGCCAGTGCAGAAGTGTAGCCCATTGCTCTTGTCAGTACATTTTTTCCTGTAATGCTTGTACTTCCAGGGATTGGTAGTTGATTATGTAGCATCAATCTGCATCTTATCTTCATTATCCTCTATCCCTTCCAGTATTATCATATCTATAATTACTCTCTACAAAATGTAGAGTACATGCAATGCTTATGAAGAAGATTATGTGCTAAAATTCTTGAGTTATCCTTCCCTTGACATGGAGAAGGGCATTATAAAGCCGGTGTTAACTATTAATGTAAGTCAGTCCTTCTAAAGCCTTTATCCTCAACTACTGTTTAATTTGCTCATACTCCATATCGTTAACTACTGTTTAGTTTGCTGTTTCTATCAAAATGCATGTTCGCAACAACCGTAAGTTCCAAGTTTTACTTGTAAAACCAAATTCCTTATTCATACCATGCACATTACTCAATACTCCCTATATGTATGCTTGTTTTTGTGGATCTATAATCTAGTGTGTGGTGAAGCAGCCCACATTTGCACCTTGTCATCTCCTGTTTTATCTTACTGATGTGGCTGATGATATGAACAACATGCCATGCGCATTAACCAAAATAGATACAATGATTGTCTTTGCCCTTCACCTATGCTTGTTATGTTGACATGGTAATCAGTAGTGTGGTGAAGCTCCCCGCATTATGAACAATGCCAAATTATGCTATTGATATTTTGAACTTACTCTTTATTTTCTAATTTGAAATTGGATGGAATTGACAACACAGTTATCATCTTTGTTTATACACGTGCAAAACCTGTCATCTCTCTGCTTGTTTTAGGGTGATATGCCTGATGGCATGCACAAGTCTGCTGAAGGCTGTGAGACAAACCCAACATATATTGCAGCAAAGAAGGCAAAACATCTTGAAGATAGCGAGACAACCCCAAAGTCTTGTCTTGATGCAGTGTTCAAGTTACTTGAGACTAGCAGTCAGACAAGCTCATAGAATTCCCTGTCTGAATCAGTTTGACTTCTTTAGTCCCAAGTTCTAGCAGAAAGGCATTCTGCAACTCAACTTCGACTTGAAGTCCTATCTCTAAGAAAGATTGCGGAGAACACCAATGAGAACCTCATTGCTAAACAGCTACACCTGGAAGCTATGACCGACATGCTAGGCCGGTCTCACAGCCTTGCTCAGCAGCTTGCGCAGCAGTTCCCATGCAAGGCTAACCTTTCTTGAACTGTCTTGGAAGTGGTCTTGGTTCAGTATTATTTTGTTACGCTGCAATGGCGCCTAGTTTTTGTAATCTGCTTCTTCGTTGCGCTTTATGATCACTGGTGGCGAACTTCGATGCCCAGTGGATGTAATATACCATAAATCCTTTATTGTATAGTGTAGGTTTATTCTAAGTTACTATGCCGCAATTTCTTTATTGTATAGAGTAGGTTTGTTCTTAATTCCTACTAGTTACTGCCGCTATCTGAAAAAAATGGAGAAAATCTGATGTAGTCGATCGGGCCGAAACATTCGCCTCTAACGGGCCTGCTTTTTAGCGGGCCACAATTGGGCCGGCCTGCAACTTTCTTGGGCCTGAAAGGCCATTGGGGCCTTCACACTTTGTGCCAGGCCCACAACTTACATGGGCCTATATTCGGCCCAAAGTTTAGTTGGGCCTTTAGTGGACCCAGCGCTTAGTTGGGCCCATGTAGCTTTGGGCCATTAACAGGCTGAATATTCTGCTGGCCTGTTACGGCCCAGAAGAAACCATGGGCCTTTAGCAGGCCGAAATGCATGTTGGGCCTCAATTTTCACTAGTCGTCGACGGGCCTTCAGTAGGCTGAAATGTAGACCGGGCCTTTTTTGGCCCAGTTATATGACGTGCCATTACCAGGCCGAAACATATCTCGTGCCTTAGTTGGCCCACCGATATCATGGGCCTTTAAGAGGCTGAAAGCTTAGTAGAGGCATCAACAGGCCGAATTATATGACAGGCCTTTAATAGGCCCAAAGTCACGTTGGGCTGAGCTGTTGCCACCTTTATCACGGGCCGTTAGAGGGCCGGATGTCGCGTCGGACCATATATGGCCCATGGGCAGCACGGGCCATTCCCAGGCCAAAAGACACACCGGGCTGAAATGGGCCCATGTCTACATCGGGCCTCTAATAGGACGAAATGTCACTGGGCCGTCATTGGGCCCAAATGTTCGGCGAACAATTAACAGGCCAGATTTGGCTTCGAGTCGTAAATTGGCCATGTTTAAACAGGCCGTTATTGGGCTGGCCCACTAGTACCTGAGTAAATACTACGGGCCTTTGACTGGGCCGGCCTTTTTAACCTATATGGGCCTCTGTTGGGCCCTGCCACGTGTTGACGTATCATAGGCTTGTCTCCTCCATTGGACGGACGACATCTGGCCCACCGAGGAGACGACATGTGTTTCCTCCAGCCAATGATGATTTGACACGTGGAAAATCCCCATTGGTCCGGGCTGTTAACGGGTTATCAGATCCAAACCAGCACCTGATAGCTTAACAGCGACCCGTTACGGTGGATGCCATGTGTCGGTTACCCTTGACAAAAGCACTTCCATGATGCGCCATTTATCGTCATGGAAGTGGACACTTCCGTGATGATAATTTTGGTATTGTCATGGAACACTTCTACGACAGCACAGGTATGACTATCTTGATTCTGTCATAAAATCGTCATGGATGTACATGCATGACAAAAAATGTGACCTACTGTGACAAACACGTATCATCATGGAAGTGTATTTTTTTGTAGTGAGGCCTGCCAGGGCGGTCTTGAGGCTTGCTTTCGGGGCAACCTTGACCTCGCCAGGCTCTCCTGCCCGGCAAGGGAGGTTTTCCCTTAGCGGTGTCTTGCTCCTTGGCTTGACTTGGTCTTCTCAACCTGCCCTTTGATTCCTCAAAGAGCCTATCTCTTCATCTTGGCCTTGTCTTGGATGTTGCAATTTTGATCTCGGGCCTGTGCATGGTCTGGGCAACAGACCCAGGGTGTGTTGTACCGACAGGTGCGGCCAGGATAGGGTTGCCATCGATAAGTGTTTTTATCTCCTCGAGCGCTGCAGTTGCTTCGTCTATCCATTGGAAGTTCTTGGTCTTTTTAAGCAGTCTGTAGAGTGGGAGCGCCTTTTCTCCGAGGCGACATATGAAGCGGCTCAATGCTGCCACGCATCCGGCCAATTTCTGGACGTGCTTGAGCTCTATTGGTATTGCGAGCTGGGATATCGCACTAATTTTGGCCGAGTTGGCCTCGATTCCTCTATGGGAGACGATGAATCCGAGAAACTTTCCGGCAGGGACCCCGAAGACGCATTTTTCCGGGTTGAGTCATATATCATAGGCTTGTAAGTTGTCGAAGGTTTGGCGGAGGTCATCTATCAGCTGGTCGATGTTTTTGGTTTTGACAACCACATCGTCCACGTACGCTGTCGGTGTCAAAACTGGCAGACCTCGGGGTAGGGGGTCCCGAGCTGTGGATCTAGGATTGATGGGGAACAAGGGACGACGAACACAGTGTTTAGCCAGGTTAAGGCCCTCTCGAAGAGGTAATACCCTACGTCCTGCTTGATTGTATTGGATGTATAATGTGGTTTATAGAGTAGATCTACCTCGAGATCAGCATGAGCTAAACCCTAAGGATTTGAGGTGATGAATGTAGCTCTAGCCCTAAGACTAAAAACCCTCAGTTTATATAGACACCGGTAGGGTTAGGGTTACCGAAGATAGATTACAATAAGGGTTTAAAGAGATCCTGCGCCTTCTTGACATGGAGGGCACACCACAGCTTCATAGATCTCCTGTCACTATACGGCTCCACCAGTCCGGCCCATGTATAATGGGCCGTTGCCCCGAGGACCCCTTAGTCCATGACTCCCTGGGTAGCCCCCGAACTTGCCTCCAACGCCAAGACTTGTATCCGGCATCCACTCATCCGCCCAGTATTCGGCTTGCGAGGTGAGTTCTTTAGTATGTTTTACCCATGTTTGGAACCAAGTGATGTCCGAAATTTGAAACAGCAGTTTTACTCAACACCGAAGGCAATAATGAAAAATACCGTTCAAGCGCAAATGGTGCGTTCGTCTGACAACTTTTTCTCCTCCAACGAAGAGTCGCTTCCGGCCATAACGCCGAGCAGTTACTATTTGTCGAAGCGCGGCTCGAGGCCGGCACCATGTTTGGCACGTCCCCTTGAGGTGGAGATCGTGTCCCGCTTTTCGGGGGATATGGTTAATGATTTCTATTCCCCTCCCCGCACATAACGTCACGGGCATATCGGGAAGTGGAGAAGCCAACGGCGTGGAAAACGGAATCCCAGGCCTGTCAATAGTCTATAAAGGGAGGGCTGCTACAGTCTGCATCCCACGCCCTCTTCCATCTTCCGCTCACGCAGACCTTCAGAGCTCCAGCGCCCTTTTTCTCTGCTTCCATAGCGAATCCCTCTTTGCCTCCTTCGACCATGGCTGGATCTGGAGCCAATGGGAAGTGGGAGGCCTCTAGCGTCACCGAGGGGGACATCTTGAAGCTGAAAGAGGCCGGCTATTTGTCGGCCAACATCGCCCATCGGGCCCCTGAAGAGGGCCAGATCATCCCCACGCCCGAGCCAGGCGAAAGGGTCATGTTCCTCCCCCATTTTCTTAGGGGGCTCGGATTTCCTCTGCACCCCTTCGTAAGGGGGTTGATGTTCTTTTACGGGCTTGATTTTCACGATCTAGCCCCCAATTCCCTCCTCCACATCTTGACCTTCATCGTCTTTTGTTAAGCGCTCCTTCGAGTTCAGCCGCACTTCGGTTTATGGCTGAAGGTGTTCAACGTCAAGCCCAAGGTGGTTGGCGGCGAGAATGCGGACTGTGGAGGGGCCATGATTAGTAAACTGACGTGGGTCCAGTGGCCGGACGGCCACTTTGTCGACACCGTCTGAATGTGGCAAAAGGAGTGGTTTTACATCGTTGAGCCGAGGGAGGCTGCCTGGGGAGCGACCCCTGCATTTAGGTCCAGACCCCCTACCAGATTGGCCTCATGGACCACCAAGAGCCCAGACTGGGGGTGTGTCGCTCACACGAAGGTGTTGCAAAAGCGCGTCGATAGCATAATAGAGACCGGCGCGAAGCTGGTCGACGTGGTCCAGATCATGCTCCACCGCCGGCTCCTCCCTTGCCAGGAGAGGGCCAAGCCTATGTGGGAGCATGAGCCCGAGGATCCGGCCACCGTGCGACACTTCTACGGCACGACTCCTGACAAAATATGGGGCCACCTATTCCATCCCCAGAAGGAGTGGCCGGTCGAGGGGAAGGATATCACCGCGAACCCCCCAAAGGAGGTGAGTGGAACTCTTCTGCGAGGAGTGTTCGGATATTCATACTACGTTTGATTCGGCCTGACCTTGTTATGCGGATTTTACAGGGCTGGCTTGCCAAGGCCAAGAAGATCAGTGGCCCGGTGCCACTGCCGGAAGAGCCCTGATGAGAGCAGCTGGAAAAGATGCTGGTTGTAGTGCCTTATAAGGCGCATGTCAAGAAGGTCAAGAAAAAAGAAGTATCGGAGGCCAGGGAGGGCCTCCACCGTAGGGTTCGTCCGGGCAACCGGTCCGGAGACACTGCAGCCAGATCTGTACAGGATGGGGACGAGGATGAGGACGAGGATGAGAGCGCCTCCTCGCGCTCCAAAAAGAGGGCAGTGTCCGAGGATGTCGTGGAGGTCCAACCTTGTCCGGCCCCGAAGAGACGATGCCGGCCTAAGCTGGTCCTGTCCGACAGCTCGGACTTCGACAAGGAGTCTGAGGCGTCCGAGGAGATCCCGCAGAAGAGACCCAGGGTCAAGCCCCCAGCCAGAAGGTAAGGCATTGGTATTTTTAGCTATCCTATTTTCAGTAATTCATTTTAGTTGAAAGCTAACCCTTCTAAACGCCCCACTGAGCAGACTTCGGAGGGGATGTCTCCGCCTGCCGAACTAGCGGACAGTGGGTCTATGGCGCACTCCGCGCCTCACCTAGTCCCCGAAGAGGTTGAGGAGGTGCGGTCCCGAAGGACTCCTCCTCCTCCGAACACAGAGGGAGAGGCCAACGCTGTAATGGCCGAGGTTAACACCTCGGTCACCAAAGACCAGGAGGGAGCGTCCCTCCTGGTTGACGCGGGAAAGGAGTACGGACCATCCGGACCCCATCTGTCGACCGCTCCCGAGCCCCCAAGGCCTTCGACGGCCCAGGCTCCTCCCAGTGGGGAAGGGGCCGGGGAGCCAACGTCAGTGTCGAACACCTCTACACGGGTGGTGGCTGGCTGGCTAGACGTGCTGAAGGTGCTGGTGGGCAACTCCACCATCATTGACGGGCACCGCACTCTTATGAGTGCGGTTATGCAGGGAGTTCGGTCCGTCCAATCCGGACTGAACGATGCTGTCCAAGGCCTTCTATCAGGCTTTGAGGTAAGTCAAGTAATGCTCTTTCCTCATAATGCGGTTGTAATTGTTAGTTTGGGTAGGGCGTATACATAGCAGCTCCCCGAGACTCTGCAAGGACTTGAAAGAAAACTGCAGAGGATCAAAATCGGTAGGCCGATTAATGATATCGACATTTCTTTTGCTGATGCATGCATCTTCTGTGGCCGCGGCTGCTAATGCCGCGGCGTTAGAGGAGATGGATTGGAAGCTCAAGCTTTCCGATGAAGAGCTTAACCTTGTCAACAAATGGCTTGACGAGGCGCAAGGTAAGCCCTGTGAGAAGATGTGTACTTTGCTTGACGCCGGATATTGACGATCTGGACTGTATGCTAATCCTTTATCTTGATGATCCTGCAGCTACTGCCACCGAGGTCGAGGGCTTGAGGGAGGCCCTGAAGAAAGCCGAGGCCGAGGCGGCCGCGAAGAAGACGGCCGCTGAGATGGTGGTGGTCGAGCTTGAGAAGGCCAAGCTTGCTGCTGAGCAGCACGAAGCTCGAGTGACCGAAGTCCAAGTGGAGTTCCAGGATGCCGCCGAGAAGCTGGAGGCCCTTGAGAAGGCGCAGGAGGAGCAATCCTCCCGTCTATCCAAAGCGAAGAAGGAGCTCCAGGAGGTGAGGACTGACACGCGAGGTGTCCAGGAGGAGCTCCGCCAAGCCGCGCAAATTGCGAATGGTAAGAAATACTTACTGCAGAGTGTGTTCGGAGGCAACAGGCTCGCCCTGCTGATGCGAGTCTGGTGCGCCGCAGGCGTCTCCACCGAACTTCCAAAGAATGTGGCGGCCGTAGCGAGGCACTATGCCACCCTCGAGGAGGACTCCACGCAGCGGCTCTTCTGGTCACAGTTTTCGGATTCCGAGTGTCCTCCCCTCCTCAGTGATCAAATGAAGCAGCTGATGGAGATGCATCGGATGTTCAAGTTGGCCGTGAAGGACCTCTGTGTCAGTCTATGGCCTGCTGGGCCCCTTCCGGACACCTACTTCGGCCTTGTGTAGAAGCTGCGGGAGGCGCCGCTCCGGATTGACGCCGTAAAGTGGTCAGCGTGCCTTGAGGGGGCGAGGCTTGCATTCGTGAAGATCATGGTGCATTGGCCAAGGATTAATCCGATGGACATGCCCACTGGTGCATCGCCGCCCTGAGCAGTACTTTTCACAGGTGATGAATGGCGCGCGGACGATAGAGGGCCAGTGTTCGAAAGATGTAATATTTGAGTGATTGTGTTAAGTTTGTACCAAGTGGGCCTTGTGCTTTATAATGCGTCCGCTGGACTTGTTTTATATTGTCATAATTTTAATTTTGACTCTTTTTCGGCTGTATGTTAAATCTGAAAGCTACCAGTCGTCGACTTCGGACCCCAGGTGAATGTCGTGAGGGGTGTTTTTGTCTCTGCTCTGTTACCCTTAGCCAACGTCTTGGTATCCGGAGGTGGTAGCGCGTGACCAAAACTAGGCAATCAGACTATTCGGTTTTACTACTTTCACTTAGCCTTAGGAGCTTGATGGTGGGGACTAAGGACTAGCCCCCGGTGTATTGTGATGTACTTGGGGCTGAAAGCTTAGCCTTTCCGATCACGTGGTTTGTGATAAGACGAACCCTTCACGTGACACGGTGAAATCGCCAACGATTTTTGGAGTCAAACCTCATCGTCGGATCACTGATCAGTTTGCGCTTACCATGATGGTCAGTTTTCAGCTTTCTCCTCCCGAGGTACTTGACCGGGCGAGCCAGAAGTACAATCGCAGGGGTTCTTCCTTTGCCCTCTTAGCCGAACGTGCGGAACATAAGGGGCCTGCACAGGAGCCGGGCAACCAAACTATTGACCTAAGACAAGGTTCAGAACTTGATGCATATAATGCAATATCCGAGACACCGAACAGCTAGCGGAAGCGGTGCCGGACTTGAAGATATGGAGCTGATATATAAATTGAACTCTTGACTAGTTAATATATTTTTATGCCGGGCTGTTTGAAGAGCGAGGGGAGAATCGGAAGGGGAATAGACAAATCGCAGGATCCGGATATCCGAACATCATAAAGGGTATTTTTATTATTTCTCGTAAGCTCGGGACATCTATCCGTACAATTCAAACTGTGAAGGCAGTACTTGTGAAAGAAAAAGAAAGTTTACAGAGTAAAGGTTGACGCAGGGCCTTGATGCGTGAGTTGAAGCCTTCACTATGCCCTACTGCATGTCTGCGCCTTTGCTTCTGATAGGTGGGGGTTGGGACCTTCGATGAGACCTTGATGGGCGAGGACCCTGCCGATGAAGCTTTATGCTTGGGGGTATCCGGAATTGGTCCCCGGGTCGTCCGAAGACGAAGCAATTCCGAAGTTTGGTTTAACCGAACATGCACTTCGGACTTATTAATGTATGCCTCACAGCTACCCATGGTATTTTGAGTGCGAAGTTGTGCTGATGAGGCACGTGGGGCGTGAAGAAAGTGGGCGTGCCGTGGGGCGTGTATCGCTATTTGCGGCGAACACATGCGGGTTCCCATGACGGGGAACGGGTTCGAACACATTTACTATTGTCGCCGGCCTTTACGGCGGGTCGGCATCCGGGCCTATATGGGCCAGCGTAGTCTTCGGCCGCTAGGGCTGCAATGTGCTCTTCAGTTTGAAGTGAGCGTTCTGTGTTGCCGTTGATAGTTATGACGCCTGAGCGACCAGGCATCTTCAACTTGAGGTATGCGTAATGCGGGACGGCATTGAATTTGGCGAACGTTGTTCGGCCGAGTAGGGCGTGATAGCCGTTGCGAAAAGGTGCTATGTCAAAGATCAAGTCCTCGCTTCGGAAGTTATTCGGAGATCCGAATACTACTTCAAGCGTCACGGTGCCTGTGCAACGGGCCTCCACTCCCGGAATGACTCCCTTAAAGATGGTGTTACTGGGTTTGATCCTTGATGGATCGATCCCCATTTTCCTCACTGTATCTTCATATATCAGATTGAGGCTGCTACCTCCGTCCATGAGGACTCTAGTGAGGTTGAATCCATCGATGATAGGGTCGAGCACTAAGGCTGCAGACCCTCCGTGGCGTATGCTGGTCGGATTGTCCCTGCGATCGAACGTGATCGGACAGGCTGACCATGGATTGAACTTCGGCGCTACTGGCTCGACGGAATATACGTCCCGTAGTGCTCGCTTCCTCTCCTTCGTCGGTATGTGGGTTGCATAGATCATGTTTACCGTCTTGACCTCGGAAGGGAAGGGTTTCTAGCCTCCACTGTTTGGCCTGCGGGGCTCATCATCGTCCTCGTTTCATGGGCTTTTGCCCGAGCCTTCGGCTGTGAGCTTGCCGGCCTGTTTGATCACCCAACAATTTCGGTTGGAGTGGTTGGCGGGCTTCTCTGACATGCTGTGGATCTGACAGGGCCTGTATAGAATTGTATCCAGTCTGGACGGACCGTCGCTGTTGCCTTTAGGGGCTTTCTTTCGGGGTCCGGACTTCTGGTTTCGGAATCCGGCATTTACTGCCGTATCCTCGCCCTCGTCGTCATTGTGGCGATGTTTATTCTTGCTGTGTAGGGGCTTTCCATTTCCGTCCTGAACCTCAGAGGTACCGGGTGTGTCTGGGTTGTTGTTTTTGCGAGCAAGCCAACTGTCTTCGCCTGCGCAAAAGTGGGTCATGAGGGAAGTAACGGCTTCCATAGTTCTTGGTTTGTCCTAGCCGAGCTGCCGTACGAGCCATTCTTCCTTGACACTATGCTTGAAGGCAGACAAGGCTTTGGCATCCGGACAGTCAACGATCTGGTTTTTCTTGGTCAGGAATCGGTTCCAAAATTGTAGGGAAGATTCTCCGAGTTGTTGTGTGATGCAATTTAGGTCGTCAGCATCCGGAGGCCGGACATAGGTTCCCTGAAAGTTTGCTCGGAAAGTGTCCTCGAGATCTTCCCAGTAGCCTATAGATTCTTCGGGAAGGATGGTCAACCAGTGTCGAGATGGACCTTTAAGCTTTAGCGGCAAATATTTGATGGTGTGGAGGTCATCTCCTCGCGCCATGTGAATGTGGAGGAGGAAATCCTCTATCCATACGGCTGGATCTATGGTTTCGTCATATGATTCGATGTTCACAGGCTTGAGGCCTTCTGGGAATTGGTGTTGCATTACCCTCTCTATGAAGCACAAGGGGTGTGCGGCGCCCCGAACTCGGGCATAATCGCGTCAGAGGTCTTCGGCCCTCCGAATCTGCTGCTGCTCCCGGATTCTATCATTTCGGTTTAGCCGATCATAGTATCCTTCCTGGTAAGCGGGCGGGCCTTCTCTAGGTCCGTAGATGGACCTGGTACGGCCTCCTCGAGCGTCTAGGTCATGGCGGAGGTCGTACTCGTAAGTGGGCCGCACTTGATCTTTGCCGTAATGACAGGGTGGGGCGGTTGGTTGTTCGGCCTCATCAGCTTCTCTGTCTCGCACTCTAGGGGGGTGGTCCAGCTGTTCAGCGCTTGTGTATGTCGGACGTGTTGGCTCTAAGGCCTCGTCATCGAACTGCTGCAGTAGTCTTCGCTTGGGATAACTTTTGGTTGGCTTTTCGCGGCCATACCCTTCTTCAACAGCTAGGACTTTAGTCCATCAGTCGTTGAGGGTGTCCTGTTCGGCCTTGATTTTGCGTTTTTGTTTCTTTAAGCTACGGGCGGTGGCCAAGAGCCTCCGCTTGAATCGTTCCTGCTCCAGAGGGTCTTCGGGGACGATGAAATCATCATCTCCGAGACTGGCCTCCTCTTCGGAGAGTGGGAGGTAGTTGCTATCCTCAGAGTCATCGTGGTTTTCTGGATTGGGCAGGTCCTCCTGCCCCGCGGGGTCATCCTGATGATGTTCGTTGGCTGCGTCCCCTGCGAGGTCTTCCGTGTTATTTACGGTGCCGTTCTCCACGGAGTCCACATTGCTCGCATGGCTTCGATGTGGCTTTGATCGACGGCACTGTTTTCGGTGTTTGGGCGGCTCATCTCTGGGCTTGCCTCGGTCCTAATCAGGAGTGCCGTCGCCATCCTTTTGTGTGTCCACCATGTAAATGTCGTAGGTGGATGTGGCCGACCAGTGGCCCGTGACCAGGGGGGCGACCTCAGCGTTGGCCGTGGCTATGTCCTCCTCGTGCATGTATTCGGCATTCTCCGAATTATAGTCTAGCATATCGGTTAAATCATCGATAGTGGCTACCAAATGGGTGGTGGGTGGGACGCGAAATTCCCCATTGTACGCCTCGAAGGGTCGATGATTGAAGGCGGAGGGCAGGTCCTCCTAGACGGTCATTTTTCGAATTCGGTCTAGCGCCTTGTTTACCATTGCGAGGGTCGCTGAGCTCGAGGGCTGTGGGTCGAACTCTGTTGTAACGGCGTGGGGGGCGATCAATGCCCTGGCCGGTCCTTGATTTCCGCTGGCCGTGCTGAGCTCGGGGTGCGGAGACGGATCCTTGAGGGGGTCCGGGCCATTACTAGGGGTCAAGGACGGGCTTTGGTCTTTGCTTCTGGCTTCCCCGCCGGGGTTCGAGATCGAGCTGCTTTGGGCTGGGGGTAACCCCTGGCTGTTGGCTGCCGCTTTGTTGTAAGGGCTCAATGCCGGGCGAGCGTTGTGAAAGGAAAGTTCGGCTGAGATTGACTCTTGGCCTCTGCCTCCTGATTCTACCTTGAAGGTCGAGGATAGGTCTTCCGCAGTCATGACGTGTCCGGACGGAGAGGGAGTCTGGCCCCTGCTCGAAGCGGAGCTCTCCTGGCTTGAAGCTGTCGAGGCCGATCTGCCGATCGGATCAGAAAGGAAATCCGGAGCTGGCGTGGCAAGGGTGCAGGAGGGGGAAGTGAATCCGGTGAAAACCAGATCGCCCCATGCGTCCGCAACATATTCAAGACCACCGAATCGAATTCGGTGTCTGGGGGCGAAGGCGTCGACCTGACCCAGACGACCAGTCGGGTCTGCGTGCAACACGATGCTGCCAAAAGCAACGAGTTGTCTAGGGACGAAGAGTTCCCTGGATCCGATGCCTTCTCCTATGATCAGGCGAGCCATTGATCCTCTGGGCGACCCTACAACAGATTTCTCAATGAAAGAACCAATGTCGGTGTCAAAACTGGCAGACCTCGGGGTAGGGGGTCCCGAGCTGTGGATATAGGATCGATGGGGAACAAGGGACGATGAACACAGTGTTTACCCAGGTTCAGGCCCTCTCGAAGATGTAATACCCTACGTCCTGCTTGATTGTATTGGATGTATAATGTGGTTTACAGAGTAGATCTACCTCGAGATCAGCATGAGCTAAACCCGAAGGAGATGAGGTGATGAATGTAGCTCTAGCCCTTAGACTAAAAACCCTTGGTTTATATAGACACCGATAGGGTTAGGGTTACCGAAGATAGATTACAATAAGGGTTTAAAGAGATCCTGCGCCTTCTTGACTTGGAGGGAACACCACGGCTTCATAGATCTCCTGTCACTATACGGCTCCACCAGTCTGGCCCATGTATAATGGGCCGTCGCCCCGAGGACCCCTTAGTCCATGACTCCCTCATACGCCTCGACTGTTCTGCCGATTTGGTTTTCGAGGCATGCTTGAATCATGCATTGGTATGTGGCTCCTGTGTTTTTCAGCCGGAATGGCATGATGTTGAAGCAGAAAGGCCCGTAAGGAGTGATGAATGCAGTTGCCGCCTGGTCAGACTCCTTCGTCTTGATCTGATGGTATCGGAGTACGCGTCAAGGAAGCATAGTGAGTCGTTTCCGGATGTGGCGTCGATGATCTGGTCTATTCTTGGCAGGGGGAAAGGGTCCTTAGGGCAGGCCTTGTTAAGGTCTTTAAAATCGACACAGAGCTGCCAGGATTTGTCCTTTTTGGGTACCATAACCAGATTTGCTAACCACTCATGATGCTTGATCTCGCGGATGAATCCGGCCTCCAGAAGTTTTGCTAGTTCTTCGCCCATGGCTTGCCGTTTGGGTTCGGAAAACCGGCGTAGAATTTGTTTCACTGACTTGAAGACTTTTAAGATGTTTAGGCTGTGCTCTGCCAGCCTGCATGGGATTCCCGGCATGTCTGAGGGGTGCCAAGCAAATATTTCCTAGTTTTCACGCAGGAACGTTCTTAACGCCTCGTCGACTGCGGGGTCCAGCTGTGCTCCTATAGATACCGTTTTATTGGGATCTGTTGGGTGTACTTGAAATTTTACTATTTCATCTACTGGCTTGAATGATGTGGATTTTTGTCTTTTACTGAGGACTACATCATCCCTGTCGACTGTAGTGCGTAGTGCTGTCAACTCTTCGGCTGCGAGGGCTTCGGATAGTGCCTCTAGGGCGAGGGATGCCGTCTTGTTTTTGGCTCGTAAGGCTTTGCTTGGGTCGCTTTCAAGTGAGATTACCCCGTTGGGCCCTGGCATTTTGAGTTTCATGTACCCGTATTGCGGTATGGCCTGAAATCATGAGAATGCCTCACATCCTAGGAGGGCGTGGTATCCGCTACGAAAGGGCACAATGTGAAATAGCAAGGGTTCGGATCTGTAGTTATCGGGTGTGCCGAACACAACGTCCAGGGTTATGCGTCCCGAGCAGTGTGCCTCCCTACCGGGTATTATACCTCAGAATGTGGTGTGGCTGCGTTCGATGCGAGATCTGTTGAGCTGCATCTTGTCAAGAGTATCCTCATAGATGAGGTTGAGGCCGCTGCCTCCGTCCATCAGCACTTTAATCAGCCGAAAACCATCGACAATGGGGTCGAGGACAAGTGCGGCCGGTGCATGGTTGCTACATGGAGTTGGCTCGTCCTTCTCGTCGAAGGTAATAGGCGCGGCTGCCCATGGCTGTGCGGCCGTCACTTGATATATCTGGCTGAGCTCTCGAAGAGCCTTTTTCCTTTTATTGTTTGAGGCGAACGTCTCATATACCGTAAGGACATTGTGGTCCTGTGGTGAAGCCGCAGACTACTTATCTGGAGGTGTAAGGCCCAAGATTGGCTCGCCTTATTTGGCCACTTATCTTACCACCCAACAGGCTCAAAGTCTGTGTGTTAGGTTTGCGTCTAGCAAGACCAAGTGTATTGGGCATGGTTTATCTAGCAACTCGTCCAGCACTGATCTCGGCCTAGTCTTCTATTTTTCCGGCTCTCGTTCCGACGACCGATTTGTGTATGCCGTTTAAAGCGAGACTTTCCGTGCTGCGCGGCGGGCGGTGGCCCCATGTTCATCTTTTGTGCCCTCCACGTGTTCTCCATGGCGCAATACTTGCGTACCATGTCTGATAGTTTGGTGAAGCTTTGAATTCAGCGACGAGCGAGGGCATTTAAGAGGCCCTCATCCTTGCAGTTGAATTGGAAGGCTTTAATTATCTCTTTGTCATAGCAAGGGGCCATCCTGTTCTTCACCAGGAGAAATCTAGCCCAATAATAATGGACTGTCTCGTTTGGTAGCTATTTGGCATACATGAGGTCCCATATGTCCGGGTTTCCGGATCCGGGGAGTATTCCGTATGGTGGGTGGGTGGGGAAAATCCGAGGATTCCCTCCTGCGACGGACCCGGAATATCCTTGTTGGGTGGTTGAGCTATGTCCGGTTCTGATCGTGCAGGACTCGAATCCGGACTGGTGCGCGGCTGGATCGGCTCGAGGCCGGATCTTGCATTGGGGCTCAAGTCCGGGCGTATCTCTGGGCTGGTGTTTGACTCTGAGCTGGAGACTCGAGTGTACACCGTTCTTAGCCTGTAAGGCTGTGGCCCCTCCTTGGCCTATTCGACGATGGCGACGAGGTACGTGACCGGAGGGGTGTTGATTTCTTGGTCGTCGGGTTTAAGCCTGATCCGATCATAGGCCGTGGGCCTGATAACGGACATTCCCATTGCACGGAATAGACTTACCAAGTGGTCTGCCGGCTGGGCACACGGGGGTGCCAGACACTCTGGCAATTCGGCGGGAGATCTTGTGGACGTTCTGTCGAAGTCAGGCTTCAAGGCCGGACCCTGGGAGACATCCGATTCTGTTGGGTCCACTGGCCCCGGGGTTGATGCCCCCGAGCCAGCGGTTCCCTCCATGGGGGCGAAGCCTTCAATCTGGTCAAGGCGACCAGTGTGATCGGCGTGTAATAATACGCCAACGAACACGAAGAGACGATCCGGGGCGGGGAAGCCCTCGGCACAGGTGTGGTCTCTAGCGACCGGTTTACCCATCGATCCTTTCGGTGATCCAACAGCGGAACTCTCAATGAAAGCACCAATGTCGGTGTCAAAACCGGCAGACCTCGGGGTAGGGGTTCCCGAGCTGTGGATCTAGGATCGATGGGGAACAAGGGACGATGAGCACGGTGCTTACCCAGGTTCGAGCCCTCTCGAAGAGGTAATACCCTACGTCCTGCTTGATTGTATTGGATGTATAGTATGATTTACAGAGTAGATCTACCTCGAGATCGGCATGAGCTAAACCCTAAGGCGATGAGGTGATGAATATAGCTCTAGCCCTAAATACTACAAACCTCGGTTTATATAGACACCGGTAGGGTTAGGGTTACCGGAGACAGATTACAATAAGGGATAAAGAGATCTTGCCTATCCTTGACTTGGAGGGCACACCACGGCTTCATAGATCTCCCGTCACTATACGGCTTCTCCAGTCCGGCCCATATTCAATGGGCCGACGCCCCGAGGACCCCTTAGTCCATAACTCCCTCAGTGGGATAATGGGGCTTGTGCAACTACTAAGCTCGTGTTGCCCAAACACTGGGAGAGTACTAGATTGATTACACACTTGGGCATGATTCACCACTTGGCACCAACCTATATGTATGCAAGCAGAATGTTTCCTATTCCATCTATCCTCATGCACTAGTATCTCTTTTCATGCTCAACTCTCTTTAGCTTATATAAGTTTTTTTGCTCTTCTCTTCCTTTCCACTTTTCTTATTGAGCCTCAACCATGAGACAAATATCACAAGATATGCACAGGAGCAAGCAATTGCACCATATGATATATCAAATGATGCAATATATCGTATCACTATGGTGCACAAGTTTTCACGAAGCCCGACAATACTTGGAATGCTAGTCTCAATAGGTATGAAGGTATTCACAAAGATGGTGGCGCTATCAAGATGTAATGTCAAGGAAGGAAAAGAGTATGATGGAATGGATACCTTCGTCACAACTAACCTTTCACGAAGTCAGGTGTAACCGGCCTTGTTTCCGGTTGAAGATGGTCTCAAAGGATGAATGGCCGTCGTCGATGCGGAAGCTCATAGTGGATGTAGTCAATGGAACGATACAAGTGTCTGGTGGTGGATGAAGATGTAACCATCCCTAAGTAGCTAGAACAACATAGGAGACTCAAATCACAACTCAAACAACCACAAATGCAATGGCAAATCAAAACGGGTTAGGTTGCGGAGGACTATGGTGGTGTAGCGGAAGTTATGGTGGAAGACCTAGGCAAAGATGCCAAAATGAACAAAATTTGATGGAATCAAATGATGGTAAAACCAAGATGAGCAGCTCGGGCATGTCGATACCTTTCCAAGGAGCCAAATAACAACCAAATCGGAGTCCGGAAGTGGGAGATATGGCTGAAACGGTGAAGCGGTGATGGCTGGTCTGGGGGGGTCATGTGCATGGGGTTTTATGGTCGTGGGCATGGGGTCCCGTGCACACGGGGCAAGGCCGTTTACATGGGGTGTCCAGAGACTTTTTGAGGGCCCGGGCGGACGGGGTCTGGAGCCCGTGGGCACGACGGGTGGCGGAAATTTTGCGATTTCCCGGTCAAAATTGAAGGGGATAAAGAAAATTTAGGCTATGGGGACGCAATATGGAGTGGATCTACTTGCTAAACACTAGATCCATGGATTGAAATCAACAAAAATGCACTAGGGACATCAGATCACAATTTTTTTGGTATGACTCTTTTTGGTGGGGATTTTCGAAATTGGGCAAAAAACAAGCAAAATTAGGCTAGAACATGGGGGGGGGGGGTAAGGCTCCAAATTCGTGTCAACGTGGCTCATGATACCATGAATGTTTTAGGGCACATGCTAAGTTCCTCGATTTGTCCTGATGTTCACGAATGGGAGGTGGCTATGAAGAGGAACGCGAAGAACACGAATAACACAAGGGGAAATCACAAGGGAAACACTCAAGAACAAGTCCAATCACACATCCACTAGACAATCAAACACACAAGATCCACAAGGTGAATGAACAATCAAAGGGAAAGATACAAGGTGGAGTTCATCCCAAATCCAAGAGGAGATGAGGTCTTGATGATTCACTTGGGGAATTCTACTCCACAAGTGGAGGTCTTGTACTCCAATGGAGTCTTCTCTCTCTCAAGAGGAATCCCACAAGGGGAGATACATGAGCTAAGCTCTAATGTCTAGATCTATTCTTAGCTATCCCTAAATGGAGGAGGAAGAGGAGTATATATAGCCCTAGGAAATTAAAGGGTAAGAAGGGGTGTAATGGGTATTACATGGGCAAGCCCCACAGCTGCACACAGGCAACCCCATGTGCACGGGGTAAGTGGAGCCCGTGCGCACGGGGTATCCATCGGCCTGACGACTTAGCCCGTGCGCACGGGCTTATACCGTGGGCACGGGGGTCCCGTGTGCATGTAGTCCAGGGGCTCGTGCGCATGGGGTATCCAGAGGCCTCACAGTCAGCCTTCTCGTGGACGGCCGTCGATGCATGTGGAACCTCGCCTTCTTCTTCATAGTTCCTTCTCCGCTTCCAAGCTTCCCTCTTGAATGGTGTAGTTGTTCTCTTGAGCTTGGAGTCCTCCTCGATGAATGTGTAGCTCCGCTCACACCTATGTATGCACACGAGAGAGTGGTCAAGTAGTATACCATCCTCGAAGGGCATAAGTGAACACGTGTAAAGGAGATGATTCACCTTTATGTTTGTGAAGTAGATATGACACATGTCACTTGCCATGGTGATGTCCGTGGGATGCTCCGCATCAACTTCACACCTTGCAACACAGGCAAGAACCCCTTCTTTGACTGGTCCATTTTGAACTTCTTCAAAATCTTGTCTAGGTATGTGCTCTGTGGAAGTCCTATCAGATGTCTTGATTTGTCTCTATAGATCTTAATGCCCGATATATAAGCAGCTTGACCTAGATCTTTCATTGAAAAACTCTTGTTCAAATAACCTTTTTTGCTTTACAGGAATTCTATATCATTTGCAATCAATAACGTGTCATCCACATATAGTATTAGAAATGCTACAGAGCTCCCACTCACTTTCTTGTAAATACAAGCTTCTCTGTAAGTTTATATAAAACCAAAAGCTTTGATCACCTCATCAAAGAGTATATTCCAACCACGAGATGCTTGCACCAGTCCATAGATGGATCGCTGGAGCTTGCATACCTTATTATCATCCTTAGGATCGACAAAACCTTCCAGTTGCATCATATACAACTCTTCCTTAAGGAAACTATTAAGGAACATTGTTTTGACGTCCATCTACCAGATTTCATAATCGAAATATGCGGCAGTTTCTAACATAATTTTAACAGACTTCAGCATCGCTATGGGTGAGAAAGTCTCATCATAGTCAACCCCTTGAACTTGTCTAAAACCCCTTTGTGAGAAGTCGAGCTTTATAGACAGTGAAATTATCATTAGCGTATGTCTTCTTCTTAAAAATCCATTTGTTCTCAATGGCCTGCCAGTATCGGGTAAGTCCACCAAAGTCCATAATTTGTATTCATACATGGATCCTATCTTAGATTTCATGGCCTCAAGCCATGTTTTGGAATCCGGGCTCATCATTTCTTCTTCATAGTTCGTAGGTTCGCCATTGTCTAACAACATGAATTCCAAGACAGGATTACCATACCACTCTCGCGCTTAACATACCTTGGTCAACCTACAAAGTTCAGTAGTAGCTTGATCAAAGGTTTCATGATCATCATCATTAGCTTCCCTCCGGCTAGTATAGGCATCACAGGAACTACTTTCTGTGATGTGCTACTTTCCAATTCGAGAGGAGGTATAATTACCTCATCAAGTTCTACTTTCCTCGCACTCACTTCTTTCGAGAGAAACTCCTTCTCTAGAATGGACCCATTCTTGGCAACAAAGATCTTGCCCTCGGATATGTGGTAGAAGTTGTACCGAATAGTCTCTTTAGGGTATCCTATGAAGACACACTTCTCCGCTTTGGGTTCGAGCTTATCAGGCTGAAGCCTCTTGACATAAGCGTCGCATCCACAAACTTTAAGAAATGATAGTTTAGGTTTCTTGCCAAACCATAACTCATATAGTGTCTTCTCAACGGATTTAGACGGTGCCCTATTTAAAGTGAATGCGGCTGTCTCTAATGCATAACCCCAAAATGATAGTGGAAAATCGGTAAGATACATCATAGAACACACCTTATCCAGCAAAGTACGATTACAACATTCGGACACACCATTATGCAGTGGTGTTCCAAGTGGCATGAGTCGTGAAACAATTCCACATTGTCTTAAATGCGTGTCAAACTCATACCTCAAATATTCACCTCCACGATCAGATCATGGAAACTTTATTTTCTTGTTACGATGCTTCTCCACTTCATTCTAAAATTCTTTGAACTTTTCAAATGTTTTAGACTTGTATTTCATTAAGTAAATATACCCATATCTACTCAAATCATCCATGAAGGTGAGAAAATAACGATATCCACCGCGTTCTTCAACACTCATCGTACTGCATACATCGGCATGTATTATTTCCAATAAGTCACTTGCCTGCTCCATGGTTCCGGAAAATGGGGTTTTAGTCATCTTGCCCATAAGGCATGGTTCACATGTTTGAAATGATTCATAATCAAGTGATTCCAAAAGTCCATCGGCATGGAGTTTCTTCATGCACGACCTAAGCGGCAGTGCCACAAGTATGTGGTACTATCATCATTAACTTTGCATCTTTTGGCATCGATATTATTAATATGTGTGTCGGTGCAACAAACATTTACATTTGTTGCCCAGACTTACACACAGGCGCACTGGCATTGTTTGTTCAGCATCAACACCCAAGCCAAAGGACCAACTCTTAGTGAGATCAAAGAGCAGATCAAGAAGACCAAGAATAAGCTCGACAGAAGAATATTACCTTGGGAAGGCCTCCCTTGCCGGGCAGGAGAGCCTGGCCGGGTCGAGGCCGCCCCAGGGACAGGTCCAAGACTTCCCCGGCAAGCTTGCCGGGTCCGCCAGAGGCGGGATCCCCCACCAAGACACCACCGCTCCACCGCACAGCGACGCAAGTCACTTATCAGTGCGGTGTCGAGCCCCCAAGTGATTAAGTGGCCTCTGCTAAGCACGTGGCGGCCCGTTGGAAGACAAGATTTATCGAAGTGACACCCGTCCAGAGGCATGTCAAGATGACAAGCAAGAGATGATTAAGCGGCCCGGCAGGCCTGCCGGGCTTCGCCCTCTGCATGACACCTAACATTTCATTTAATGCACTTTGTCCTAACTGCTAGAGTTAGATATGATAGCACTGTTGGCTATCTAATCAGTAGATAAAGACTGTTTTGCCATGTGGATACCCCTTCTATACCTACTAATAAAAGAAATAGGTATTCTTATCCATCATGCTATTTTGTAGAAAAACCCCTGATGTTTCTGACATTAAACCCGCAGTACATATCAAATGCTTTTTAAAATACTCATATCTTCTACACCGTAGCTCCAAATTTAACATGTTATATATGAATTTTGATTAGAAAAAGATGTAGAATCTGAATATGATGTTATTTTACCTGTTAACAACTTAAAAAAAATACTATCTAGGCTGCAATGTTAATCAACAATGCATTATCCACCTTTTTTCTTACTGGTACTGATTCAGATTGGGGATGAACACCTCAGCAAAATAAGGATTGGACATGAAATTGAAGATAAATTTACTAGAGACACCCAATAAATAAGGACATGCATGACAAGAAATAAAAGAAGGACCCAATAAAGATGGGATGTCCGCTATAAAATAAATAAAAGAGAAAATGCAGAGGAGATCCGATAAAGATGAGATGTTGCGCTATTCTCCTATATATAAGAAGAAAAAAGAGAGGACATGCATGAAAAAAGTAAAAAGGAGGCATGCATGACAAAAAAAAAAGACAAGTTTGCTAAGATATAAATAGTGATGAAAGAGGGACCAATACCTATGGCACGTATGCCAAGAAATAGTGATGAAATAGGGTCGCAAGTACCTGCGTCAAGAGGAGACCATACAAAAATGTTCTTTTCCAAACAAACAAAAATCTCTTTCATGATTAAAAAATCATGTATATTTTTAACAACTCTTCATGTATTTAAGAAATAGCTACAAATTCTCATATTATAGAACATTTTTTGTAAATTAATAGCGTGTGGTATTTTTTTCTCCCGTTGCAACGCATGGGCCTTTTTGCTAGTAAACTATAAAAGGAGGTTCAAGGCAACCTAGCAAAGCATTCGGACCCTCACACACTTGTACGCGCGTAGCTGCTCTCCCCGAGGCACCCTTGCCGGGCTTGAGCGCCGCGTGCTCACTGTGTTCTTCCACTCAATCCACCAAAGCAGGAGTAGGGTTGTACGCTACACAGCGGCTCGAACCTGGGTAAAAACCACCAGTGTCACCACCGTCGTGCTGTTCCATGGCTTTTGCTCTTTGTGCAACATGATCTCCCCCTTGCCGAACCACAAGGGGCTCATGGCCCCATAGGTGATCATGATCCCACCACGACATTTTTGGCGCGCCAGGTAGCGGGGGATCGCTTGTGCGAACCTGAAGTCGTAAGCAGCGCGTCGAACTGCATCATCAATCATCATCATCATCCTCACGCATGGCGCCCAAGAAGTAGTCCGGCGAAACTGCGCACCCTTCCACTTTGAAGGCCCCCTCTCACGCGGCTACGGAAGCCGCTGGCGCCACAGCGGCGTTGGGTGATGCGGGTACCACGGGAGGCGCAACCGGCGCAGGCGGCACTATCGTTGTGTCCCCCGTGGACGAAGCTGGAGCTGGAGGCACCGAGGGAGGACAGCATCGACAAAATCCAGATAGGCATAACCCGCAAGCTGCGGATGGAGGGGTGTTCAATCTCCGCCACCCCGCCGCACCGGCGGGCGCAGCCGCAGGGACAACGCTCGCTCTGGCGCAAGTCGTGACACTCTAGCCGGGCATGTTGCGGGTGCGGCCACAGGACACGCACCTCGCCCAGAACAAGGTGAGCAAGCCGAAGCACCGAACGGGGTCACCGATCCCCAAGCGCAGCCCACTCATCATCCGACCGCCTTGGCGACCGATCCGCGACGGTGTGACCGCGACGATGCCCCTGCTGGTACTACCAGGAGTCGAGCGACGTCCCGATCTGCCTCGTCAGCTATGCCAAGCACAGCTACGGAAGCCATGGCATAGGCCCAACTCCTACTAAGATTTCCACCGGCAGCTAATCAGATGGATGAGTGGAGGGCCATCATCCAGAGCTTGATCGGCTTTGCTGAAGCTGGAGGGTCACGGCGGGCGGAGCCATTACGGCGGCCGCAGGCAACAACAATAGCTCGAGCTGCTGGCTGCGTTAAGGGGGCCGCACTAATGGTGCAGTCCCCTCCGCAACAGCAAACCCAGAGGCAGCAACAAGAGCAACGCGATCATGAGCCCGACGAAGCTTCGATGGCCTCATCTAATCCACGAGCCCGTCGAGATCAGCGGCAGGTCCTGGAATATCGGCGGAGGGAAGATGCGCGCTTCACTATAGAGCGGCACCGAGAGACCCGCCGTTAATCTGACAGACGCAACAGCCCAGACGTCGATGAACCCGCGCCTAGTGAGGGTGGGTACTTACCTTTCGATGTTGGTTGCCCTGCCTTCACTCGCGAGCTGCGGCAAGTCCGTTGGCTGTCTGCCCGCATTTTCAAGCCAGAGTTGCCAGAAAAATATGATGGAAAGCTGAACCCGGAAGAGTTCCTAAGCATTTACACAATTTCTGTTCAAGCCGTCGGGGGCAGGGATGAGAAAGTGTTTGCCAACTACTTCCCTTTGGCGCTCAAGTCAAATGTGAGGTCGTGGCCGATGCACCTGCTGGAGAACTCCATCTCATCATGGGCTGACCTATGCAATGAGTTTGTTGGCGCTTTCACAGGTGGCCATCAAGAGCCAGGATGACCCAATGACCTGCAAGTTCTTCCGCAGAAGGAGGGAGAAGGCTTGCGAAAGTTTATGCAGAGATTCAGTCGAGTACACTGCAACATTCCAGAGATACACCCGGCAGTTGTGATTGCCGCGTTCCATTCAAACGTGCGCAACAGAAGGATACACTCCAAGATGAATGTCTGGCTGCCCAAGAACGTCAATGAGTTGTACACCTTGGCGGATAAATGTGCTCGGGCTGAAGAAGGAAGGCGACTTCCTGGAGAGGAGGAAGGAGCAGAGGTTGATTCGGACAATGATGACGAGGGCCAGAGGCGCAACAAGAAATGCAAGGCAAAGTTAGTATTGGCCATTGAGGGTTCCAGCGATATCCGCACCGGCAAGAAGGCCAAAACTGAAGCCCCCGGCAAGGAAGCTACCACATGTGCTGATTGCCGAGAGGCTACGGCAGCAAAGAAAGCTGGGAAGTCCGATGGGCCGTACTGCAAAATCCACCCCACTAAAGGTCATGATCTCCAATAATGCCATCAAGTCAAGCAGCTTGTTAAGAGGCAGAAGGCAGAGTATGAAAAGCACGACAGAGAGAGAGAGACCAAGAAGGTGCTGGTGGGAAGGGCTGTGGCGGCAGAGGAGGCTACCGCGGTAAGACACCTCAGCAAAAATAGAAACCTGCCAGAGGCCGTGAGAAGAGGGAAGGTGATGACGAGAGTGATGAAGGAGATGAAGAAGAAACCAGTGAGCAGGAATTCCAGAAAGCAACTGAAGCCCTGTGCATTGACGGAGGTGCATCCATGCACTCCTCTCACCGCCAACTCAAGCAGTGGGCGAGAGAGGTCAATGCCGTGGAGCCAGCTACGGATTCCTGGAAGCCGCTCAATTGGTCCCGCACACCTATCATCTTTGATGAAGAGGATCACCCTGATCGTACTACTGCGGTAGGGTGTTTGCCGTTGTTGGTCTCACCAACAATCCGCAACCTCAAGGTCACAAAGATGCTAGTTGACGGCGGGGCTGGGCTGAATCTGATCTCTCCCAAGGTAGTCAGCAAGTTACAAATATCAGATGAAGAACTCAAAGTCACTGGCACGTTCCAAGGAATCAACCCCGGCAGGAGTCGTCCTAAGGGGAAGTTCACACTACCGGTAATGTTTGGCAGAGAACTGAATTACCGGACTGAGAGGGTTGTGTTTGATGTTGTCGATCTTCCTCTGCCCTACAATGGAATCCTTGGCCGCCCAGCTTTGGCAAAGTTCATGGCAGCATCCCACTATTCTTACAATACCTTGAAGATGCCAAGGCCAATGGGCGTCATCTCTATTTCATCAGACAAGAAAGATGCAATCATATGCGTGGACAAGATGTACCGAGATGCAATAGCTGCTGAGGCCACTGAAGCTGTAGCTGCTGCCAAGGAAACAAAAAAGGAAAGAAGGCTAGCAGAGACGCGAGCAAGGAATCCGGGAAGCGTGCCTTTCCGGAGTGTGCTGCACCTGTTGATGACTTGTCGGAGAGTTCCACTAGTAAGAGGCCCAAGATTGCTTCACCTGCTGTGTAGAAGGTCCCGGCAAGGCAGGATGGCGTTGACGGTACGTTAACCATCAGTGCCACCCTTAATGACAAATAGGAAAGCGTTCTCGTTGCCTTCCTGCGGGCGAATGTCGATTTGTTTGCTTGGCAACCATCCGCCATCCCCGGCGTTCCCAGGGAGGTAATTGAGCACCACCTTGCTGTCTGCCCTCATGCTCGGCCCGTCAAGCAAAAGGTCAGAAAGCAAGCTTTGGAGCGGCAATAGTTTATTGCCGAGGAGGTCAAGAATCTTGAAGCAGCTAGTTTGCTCAGGGGAGTTTTGCATCCAACATGGTTAGCAAACCCAGTGGTGGTGCACAAGGCAAATGGGAAATGGAGACTTTGCATAGACTTCACAGATCTGAACAAGGCATGCTCAAAGGACCCTTTCCCCTTGCCGCGCATCGATCAGATTGTGGATTCCACTTCTGGATGTGATCTGCTTTCCTTTTTGCATGCATACTCCGGGTACCATCGTTCATGTCCAAGGAAGATGAGGAGAAGACCGCGTTCATAACCCCATGTGGCATGTACTGTTTTGTACGGATGCCCTTCGGGTTAAAGAGCGCAGGATCCACTTTTGCAAGGGTAGTACAAATTGGGTTTGAGCCTCAGCTACACAGGAATATAGAAGCTTACATGGATGATATAGTGGTCAAGACCAAGGACAGATCAACACTCATTCAAGATTTGGAAGAGACCTTTGCAAACTTGCGCAAGATCAACCAGAAGTTAAACCCTGAGAAATGCTTGTTCGGCGTACCCTCCGGCAAGCTACTTGGCTTCTTTGTCTCTCGCCGAGGCATAGAGGCCAACCCCGACAAGATCAGAGCGGTCGAGCAGATACAAGCACCCAAGACAGTCAAGGATGTGAGGTGTTTAACTGGATGCGTTGCCGCACTGAGTAGGTTCATTTCCAAGTCTGCTGAGCGTGCCCTGCCGTTCTTCAAAATCTTGAAGAAGGCAGGGCCAATGAAGTGGACCCCGGAGGCAGAAGTAGCGCTGTGGGACTTGAAAGCCTATCTTTCCTCTGGCCCCACCCTGCTCGCTCCTAAACCACAAGAGCCATTGCTGCTATATTTGGCGGCAACTAATCAAGTTGTTAGTGCAGCACTGGTGGCGCAACGGGAAGTAGACGAAGAAGTAGCTGCAGCTACTGTCCCCTCCGAAAAAGGAACTGAACCGGTCACAGCAAGATTGGGCACAGAGCAAGGAGAAGCAGAGCAAGCTAGTGAGAGCAGTTCTGAAGCCACAGCAAAGAAGAAGATAGTGCAGCGGCCAATGTACTTTGTCAGTTCCTTCTTACAGGGGGCTAGGTCAAGGTACTTTGGAGTGCAAAAGCTAATCTTCGGCCTCTTCATGGCCTCGAGGAAACTACGTCACAACTTCCAAGCTCATGAGGTCACAGTTGTCACCCGTTTCCCACTCAAGTGCATAGTGAGGAACCCTAAAGCTACCGGCATAATAGTTGAGTGGGCACTAGAGCTGTCAAGCTTTGGCCTAAAGTATGAAAGTACCTCAACCATTCAGAGTAGACCGCTGGCGGAATTCATTGCAGAATGGACGCCCACTCCAGATGAAGAGATACCAGAGATAGTTATCCCCGGCAAGGACGCGCCTCAGGAGTGGATCATGTATTTTGATGGTGCCTTCTCGTTACAAGGCATAGGAGCTGGCGTGCCCACTAGAGAACACCTCAAATACGTGGTCCAAACGCACTTTCCCCGGGAGAAGGCGACCAACAACACTGCCGAGTATGAGGCGCTCCTTGCCGGGCTCAGGGTTGTAGTAGAGTTGGGAATCAAGAAGTTGATCATTCATGGAGACTCGCAGCTTCTGGTGAGGCAGGTCAACAAGGATTACCAGAGTCCATTGATGGAGGCGTACATTGAGGAAGTGAGAAAGTTGGAGGAACACTTTGATGGATTGCAAACAGAGCACGTACCGCATGCAGAAAACAGCATTGCTGATTATTTTTCAAAGTGTGCAACACAAAAGTTCCCTGTGGAACCAGGGACTTTTGTCCTTCACCTGACTCAGCCTTCAGTATCTCCGTTGATAATGGCCAGAAAAAGAAGGAAGTTGGACTCCGACAAGTCTCTCCCGGCACGGCCTCCCGAGGCCGCTGGTAGAGAGGCTGCCGGGAATGCCTCCACTTCGCTTGGTGAGCCGCACTCTTCCACGGAACCACAAGTTCTTGCGGTCGAGGTAAGCGCTCCCACGAATGAGGAGGTGCCGTTGGTTCTAGTTGTCGAGCCTCAACCTCCAACATGGGCACGACACATAGTCCACTACCTTCAAATAGGAGAACTTCCCGAAGAGCAAGAAGCTGAAAGAGTAGCCCAACGGTCCAGTATGTACCAGTTCATCGATGACACTTTGTACAGAAGGAGACCAAACGGTGTGAAATTGAAGTGTATTTGCCAGGAAGAGGGGCTGGAACTACTAGTACAGAAGGTCCAATATTGGATCAAGAGCCATGGTTGGTAAAGCTTTCCAGCAAGGTTTCTACTGGCACATGGCCCTCCAAGATGCGATTGAGCTAGTCACCAGATGTGAAGCCAGCCAGTTCCCCTCCATGAACATCCATCAGCCAGCTCAAGACGATCCCTTTGTCTTAGCCATTTTTGGTCTGGGGGCTTGACATCTTGGGCCCCTTCCCCCATGCTACCGGGGGCTTTGAATTCTTGTACGTTGTAATCGACAAGTTTAAAAAGTGGCCAGAAGTGGAGCCAGTGAGGAAGGTGACCACGCAATCAGCTATCAAATTCTTGAAAGGATTGGTGTGCCATTTTGGAGTACCCGCCAGAGTGATCACTGACAACAGCACCCAATTCATGACCCGTGCCTTCATGCAACACGTCCAAAACCTTGGGAGCAAAGTCTCTTTTGCTTCTATTGCTCATCCCCGGAGCAACGGTCGAGCCGAAAGGATGAACCCTGAGGTGCTGCATGGGCTCAACACAAGAACTTTTTATAAGTTGAAGAAATGCGGCAGACACTGGATCGACGAGCTGCCGGTGGTTCTTTGGTCCCTCCTTACGACACCGAATCGAGCCACCGGACAGACCCCCTTCTCCCTAGTTTATGGGGCAGAAGCAGTGCTCCCCAGGGAACTCACATATGGGTCACCTCGAGTATTTGCCTACGATGAAGTAGAGCAAGAGCAGCACCGGCATGATGATGCCATGCTCCTTGAGGAAGATCGTCTCCGGACCGCTGTGTGTGCTGCATGCTACCAGCAAGCCTTGCGCCGCTATCATAGCCATAGGGTTCATGCCCGGAGCCTTGAGGAAGGCGACCTTGTCCTTAGGCGTGTTCAGTCCGCCAAGGGTTCGAACAAGTTGATGCCGAAGTGGGAAGGCCCTTACCGGGTAGTACGAGTCACCAGACCTGGCGCAGTCCGTCTGGAGACCGAAGATGGCATCAAGGTGCAAAACTCATGAAACATTGAGCATCTTCGCAAGTTCTACCCGTAAGACGTGGCTGCCGGGCTCAGCCCCGGCAGCCTCCTTTTGTACAAGCATTGCTGATGTGCATGTAACCCTTTGTACAAAGCCAGGCGCAGACCCTGAGCAAAGATACTAAAACGAAGCGCTGGCGCCCTAAAAACTTGCATGCATGTCTAGTTTGAGCATATATTTTTGTTAGGATTATAACAATGCTTAGCATAGGCTGATTAATCCTTTACAAAGATATCTATACTGCCGGTTTCTCCCTTGTGCTCCTTTGGTTCACAGCTTCCACTGCGGGCGAACTTCCCAAAAGGAAAAGTAAAGGGCGGGCCAGTGCATCGATCCCTAACAAACTATTGCTGCCGGGGATAATAAGAAGAACGGCAGACGCAGCTAAGTTCACTCCACTATCCATCATGTACCTCTATATGAAAAACTTGTGCGTGAGGAAACCTTGTCGCTCTTATCCTCTGTGCTCCCATCTTTCTTGATCCGAACTTCCATCGATCAAAGGATGGTTGTAGTAACAGTTGAGAAGAGCCGCTGAGGGGCCTGCTCCTATCCTCGCTCCTATCCTAACGTAAAGGCATAGTAGTAGCAGGGGAAGGAACAGGCAAGATGTGCTGCCGAGGAACGTTGTTTACTTGTAAGTATTGAGGATTCATTCCTCAGCATGAACACTACACATGCACAAAAGTACCCGACAAGCTCTCTTTTTCATTAATACGTTTATAAATGAGTAGACATCATACAGAGTACAAGCATGGGTAGAGGACTAGATATTTTAGATTAAAGATTGGCAAATGCCTACATATTTTAGATTGAAAAAAGATAAGTGCTCCGTAATCCCTTTCTTGTCCCTCTCCTCCTAGGGGCTATAGTGGGAGGCAAAGAGGGCAAAAGGAGTGCCTAGGCAGAAGCCCACCCTGACCCCGTCAGGGCCCGCAGGACGCAGTCTGACAAGATTGAGAGGGGCGGGGGCGAAGATGACGGACAGAGAGAGTGGCTAGGCGATGCCCTGGTCACCGCCACCAGGACCAGCAGGACGCGACAAGAGGAGCACCGGTAGGGCGGACGAAGCTGGAGCCCACGAGGAAGCCGGTGTCAGGACCCCGATCCTAAGTCACACCGATCTAGCGTGTAACACATCATATCACTTTGCGGCCTCACGCACGATTTTCCTACGGCTGCAGCCTTACCTAGGCTGGGACCGTTTGTGCCTTTTGGCTCACGTATATGATTGTGTCGCTAGCATCCATATGACAGAGAACCCGGGCCGACATGACTAGTCGTAAACCCAAGGTGGCACAAACTTACAGGGACAGGCATGCGTAACCCATCAATGAACGTGTCGGTCATCAACGTATGAACCCAAGTCATAGCAAGCAACAAGGACTTAAAGGAACAACGCGTGACATTTCCCCGAAGGGACAGACACAGGAACAAAGAAGGATACATGCCGGCCTACCTAAGTGTTCCGGAGCAGTAGCGAACTACCATGGCTCAGTGGAAGCACCAGGAGACATTTCCCCATAAGGAAGGCTACAAAGAATAAACAACTAGGTGTCGGATCCCACACATAGCAATACACGTTACACGTACGCATAACATGCAAGTATGCGTTGTATATCATGGCATGACAACATAACTCAACAACTCATATAGATAAAGGCCCAAAAGAGCCATCATAGCATTTATTACAAGCAGTGGGTCTCATGACCCTTCACACAAAGTCATACAAGCCAAGCGGAAGCATAAACATGTCTGAGTAGAGACATCTGAAAAGAGAGAAAACTAGAAAGCCTATCTATCTACAAGACTGTCGGTGCAACAAACCCTGGGTCTGTTGCCCAGACTGTGCACAGGCACGGGGACGAGATTGAAGCACCAACCCAAGTTAGAATACAAGGGACTAAGAAGTTCAAAGGACTAACATGCAGATCAGAGGGACCAAGATCAAGCAAGAAAAGAAAGACACCATCAGGAGAAGGGCCTTCTTTGCCGGGCAGGCGAGCTCGGCAAGGGGCGAGGCCACCCCTGGAAGACGACGTCCAAGACGTCCCGGCAGGGCCTGCCGGGGCACACGGAGGCAAAACCACCTCACCAACTACTCCACCATGACCCACGTCATCGATCAGTGCGGTGTCAAACCGCGGAGTGACTAAGTGGCAGCCATTCACCACATGGCAGTCTCTCCCTGCAGGAAACACCTGCAGATGACACCCGTCCTGCGACGTGTCAAGAGAGCAAGCGTGGAGCTAGCGAGATAGCCCGGCAAGCCTTGCCAGGCAACCAACGATGTGACGTTGAGCGGTGCATTTAATGCGCCCTGTCAGCCCGCAGAGTTAGGTATGATAGCCCTGTTTGCTATCTTATCAGTGCATAATGACTATTTTGCCATTGTGGTGACCCCTTAATCTACAAAAGGAGGCCCATGGCAACCATAGAGAGGGTTAGAAGGTTGGGTAACTCAGACTCCCATACGCGCGTAGCCACTGCCACCCTGAGGCAACCCTTGCCGGGCAAGTGTACTACGCTCCACCACCACCTTTCCACCATCAATCCACCAAAGCAGGAGTAGGGTTTTACGCCTCACGGCGGCCCGAACATGGGTAAAAATGCCTGTGTGATCTCTGCCGTGCTGCCACATGCTAGTCTGCTCTTTGTGCAACGCGACGCCCCCCTGTCGAACCAGCAAGGGGCCTCCTGGTCCCATAGGTGGCCATGGTTTCCCACGACATCTTTGGCGTGCCAGGTAGGGGGACCGCTTGCGGGAACCTGAAGGCGTGTGTAGCACATCACCTTCATCACCATCAGCATCATCGACGACGCCATCGACCATGGCACCCAAGAAGAAACCCGGTTCTTCGGCTCATCCTTCCACCTCGAAGGCTCCGCCGCCCGCGGCCTCTAACGCTGCGGGGGGTGCAGAGACACGCGAGGACGCGGACGCTGCTGGGGATGTGGTCGGAGCAGGGGACACGTGAGGACGCGGACGCTGCTGCCCTCCTCCACCCCTCCATTTTATAGGCGGATCGGGGAGGGGAGCCGCTCCCTCAACAGGCGGCCACCGTCCTCCTCCGCCAACTCAAGACGACCGGGCCCTCGCCTTGACGCTCTCCCACGCCACGCGCCTCCGTTACCTACCCCGCGCGATGCATGCAACATACGTGGCTAAGGATAAGGGCGTGGTGGGAAGAGTGAATTGGCGGTTTCTCCCCCGTGCCTTAAAGTCATTCACGGGACATCGCTGGAGCGGCCCCACCACCATTGGCCTTACACGACGCACGGAGAAGCCGGAAACTGGCCCGGAATCAAGGCTAATGAAGAAGCAAAGAAGACCTCAAGAGACCAGCCTCTTCAGCGACCCCGCCTGTGCACTTATTAGGCCCTACCCCGACGACGCTCGGCAGCGCGTTCGGGGCAGGCCCGGGGGGTTCTGTCGGTGCAACAAACCCTGGGTCTATTGCCCATACTATGCACAGGCACGGGGATGAGATTGAAGCACCAACCCAAGTCAGAATACAAGGGACTAAGAGGTTCAAAGGACTAACATGCAGATCAGAGGGACCAAGATCAAGCCAGAAAAGCAAGACACCATCAGGAGAAGGGCCTTCTTTGCCGGGCAGGCGAGCTCGGCAAGGCGCAAGACCACCCTCGGAAGACGACGTCCAAGACGTCCCGGCAGGGCCTGCCGGGGCACACGGAGGCAAAACCACCTCACCAACTACTCCACCATGACCCACGTCATCGATAAGTGCGGTGTCGAACCGCGGAGTGACTAAGTGGCAGCCATTCACCACATGGCAGCCTTTCCCTACAAGAAACACCTGCAGATGACACTCGTCCTGCGACGTGTCAAGCAAGCAGGCGTGGAGCTAGCGAGATAGCCCGGCAAGCCTTGCCGGGCAACCAATGATGTGACATTGAGTGGTGCATTTAATGCGCCCTATCAGCCCGCAGAGTTACGTATGATAGCACTGTTTGCTATCTTATCAGTGCATAATGACTATTTTGCCATTGTGGTGACCCCTTAATCTATAAAAGGAGGCCCATGGCAATCATAGAGAGGGTTATAAGGTCGGGTAACTCAGACCCCCATACGCGCGTAGCCACTGCCGCCCTGAGGCAACCCTTGTCGGGCAAGTGTACTACGCTCCACCACCACCTTTCCACCATTAATCCACCAAAGCAGGAGTATGGTTTTACGCCTCACGGTGGCCCAAACCTAGGTAAAAATGCATGTGTGATCTCTGCGTGCTGCCACACGCTCGTCTGCTCTTTGTGCAACACGACGCCCCCCCTGCCGAACCAGCAAGGGGCCTCCTGGTCACATAGGTGGCCGTGGTTTCCCGCGACAAATACCCTCCATAGGAACCAGATCGCTGTCTGGGATTCCCAAGCTAATCGTCGAAGCCCATGCGAAACTACTAGTGAGACTGAAGTCTCTCTGCAAAACACAAATTAAGCAAATGTGAGTACAAATGTACCCAGCAAGACTTAATCAAAACTAGCTACATATGCATCATTATCACCAAGGGGGTTGTGGGGTTTAACTGTAGCAAGCCAGCTTTGACTGTGGCTATCCTGAACTACGACTGCAAGTAATTCCTTTGAGGTGGCGCACATGAGTCCACATATTCACCATATCAATACACCACTATGGATCCGCTCCCGTCTCCCTACGAGAAGGCCATCCATAGCACTCACGCTTATCTTGCGCATTTTAGAGTATCCACTTCAAGTTATCTATGAACAATGTAAGCATTCCAAGTAGTTCATATCCGCGGACGCGTCTATTCGAATAGATCATATTACCCTGTAGGGGTGTACTTCTTCACACATGCTCTCACCACTTATCATCGTTCACACAACATGTACTCAGCAACCTTCAAGCGGAAGCCCAGTGAGGGTGTCGGCCACGACCTGACTAACCACAGAAGTCTCTAGTCCAGGTTTATCGCCTATTCGAGTTCCATCCGCAAGGAAGTCCGGCCAAGGTTTCCACTACGGCCCCAAATGATGTGAGCAGGGTTCCCAAGCCCACCATCCGGCTGCCACTTGGTACACCGTGTCACTGTGCCTAGTCTGTCCCAAGCCCACCTGGCCGGGTGCCACTTGGTAGACTACTAACACAACCTACAAACACCAGAAACTAGTTGCAACTCCTGGACAGAGATCAAGGTGATTAATAAGTCGAGAGGGTCAATTAAGTATCCCAATGCGTGATAGTAACTGTCTTGGATCACAAACAAGGAACTCAGTTCCAGAGGACGGCCCCAATGAGACAACCCACCATGTACTCCTACATGGCCTCTCATCGCTACCTTTACCAAATCGTGTTCACACACTTAGCTCTCAACAGCAGGACATGTTCACCACCATTCCAATCCATCCCAGATGAATCAGACCTGACACAACTCTAAGCAAAGCAGGCATAACAAGCAAGCATGAATGAGTAGGCACATCATGGCTCAAACAACTCCTACTCATGCTAGTGGGTTTCAACTATTTACTGTGGCAAAGACAAGTCATGCAAAGGAATGGGGGTTCAACTACCGCAACATGTTACAATTGAATCATTGTTGTCCTAATGCAATAAAAGAGAGTAGGAGGAAGAGAGTGGGATTGTATCAGGATGCTCAAGGGGGGCTTGCTTGCCTGGCACTTCTGAAGATAGTATAGCTCTTCATCGGTGTCAACGATCACAACATCGGAACAACGTCCACTGAGAGGGAACAACACCGGCAAACAGAGAACACAATCAATGCAATGCAATAATATGATGCATGAATGTGACATGGCAATATCCTGTGATTTGAGCTAACGCAGCTAGCAACAGACGGGTTTGAGTTGATTTGAACAAAAGGTTCAAATTCAAACTCAACATATGAATTTTCAAAGTCCATTTAGTTGTTTTGAACTAAACAGCAAGATTAACTTGTTTTTTCATGTGAAATCAGTGCCATTGGATAGATTGAATTTTTCTGATCATTTTTCATATATAAATCTTTTCCATCTGAGTTATAGTTGATTTACTATGAGTTTTTAAAGTTTAAATCATTTTCTGGATTTTTCTAGTTATTTAGAAATAAACAAAATCCAGTAAAATGATTTATTTCGTTAGCATGACCTTATGCTGACGTCAGCAGGTCAATGGGGTGGACCAGGTCAAACCTGACCAGTGAGCCCCACATGTCAGTGTCTTAACTAATTAACAGAGACTGTTAGTGCTAATTTAATCCTAACTAAAAGTGTCAGTGGGGCATGGGCCCACATGTCAGTGACCCAGGGGGGTCATTAGGTTAGTTTTAGCCGGCGTTTAGCCAGAGCGAACACGCCGGTGAGGTTCCGCGGCCGCGGGGTGGCTCGGAAATCCCCCATAGAGCACGATTCGCGACGCGGTTGGGTTCTACGGCGAGCTGGAGCTCGTGCGCATCCAACGGTGGCAGGAGGAGGGCGCGAGGTGGCTGGAGTTGAGCACGGCGTCGACCTCGGTAGCGCTGCGGCTTGCAAGCGTGTTAGCCATCATGCTAGATTTGCTCTACGGGACGTGGCGAGTGCAACGGACGCACGTGCGGGACCATTTAGTCACCGGGGCCACGCCGGTGACGAGCCCGTGCGGCGGTGGCTACTGTGAGCAAGGGGGCAATGGCTACGGTGATCAAACGGAGGCGGGGTTAGGGGGAAATGACTGGGGGCTCACCACGGTCATGAAGAGATGCTCGGCGAGCTCGGGGGAGGCCAGACGATGACGAATTTGACGGCGGTGATCCACGGCACCGAAGAGGAAGATGACGCCAAGGGCAGCTCTGCAGGGTGTCCCGGCTTGCGTGGGCTGGAGGAGAGCTCAAGGGCGACGAGGCGGAGTGGTTGGGCACGGCAACAGGGTGAGGGAGGCATGGTGGCCATGCGAGCAACAGGGGGTGGCGACGGGGGCGCTTGGGTTCGGGCGAGAGGGCTAGGGAGAGGACGAACAGAGGGGGGAACCAACGGGAAGGCTCTAGGGGTCCGCGTGGTGCACATAGCGACCTCCAGTAGCAGTGGCAAGCAGGAGCTGGCTGAGCTCGTGTGCACGTGCTGCGGCCACACGCCCTCCTGCCTACTTGCAGGAGGTTGAATATGGCACCCGGCCGACTGGTGGGCTGGGCCACCAGCTACACGGCTGGGCCGGCTGGTAAGTGGCCCAGGTGAGTTATCTCTCTCTCTGCCTTTCCAGTTTCTTTCTGTTTTCTATTTCTTTCCTTCTATTTTGTTTTAGTTAGAGCAGTAAAACATTTTAGATAGCTTTGAAACTTTTTGTGGGCTCTCACTGAAATATTCTGGAGGCCCTCTGCAAGTTTCAAATTATTTGTAGCTGTTTAAATATATATAGAATTTAAATGGCCCTAATTCAAATAACATATGATTTAATTCAAAGCCCTAATTAGTCCTGCACAAATGTGCACTATTTATGGTTAGGGATTTCACCTTTTTCCCTAAATCATGAACATTTTTAAGGGCATTTCAGGTTCATTGAAAATTATTTTAGTAAACCCTAGTTTGTTAAAGTAGTGCTAGGGTTTAGGCAATCCCCATTTCAAGTTTCTTTCAAATTTAAACATGATGCCCACATGAAGCTAGCCTAGTGCATTACCAGAAGCTAGGGATGTGACAGCCTGCCGGGACCCAGCTGGAAGACTGCTGGAGGAGGCAGAGGCATCCACACCCAACACCCCGGCAAATCGCTCTGCCGGGGGAAGAAGACCCAGGTGCAGATGATGGTGCCGCCGCCGCCCTCCTGACGGTGATGGTGAAGCATGCGCTCAGCTGGAGCTCGAGCCGCCGTCCTACCGCTCAGAGTCGTTGTCTTAACCGACACTGTCCTCTTCATTGTTGTCGCTCGAGGAGGAGCTTTCGTCATCGGTCGAGCTTTCCGCGCAGCACCCTAAGCGAGAACCCGAACGCCCGAAGACCTTGATGGAGAGTAGATTAGCATCCATTAGCTTGAAATGGAGAACGTGCCCTGCCGCCAAGCTGTGGGCACGATCGAAGGTTTTCCAGCCACGACGAAGAAGCATGACATGAGGTGCAGGGAACTCTACGTTCGCCCGCATGCTGCCGTTACAGCAACCCCTCATGTGTAGCCTCAATCCAGGCGGCTGTTCTTCCTCCTTCACCCTTGCGAAAGGAGTTGGAAGCCGAAGATGGCTACGGCTACGTGGAGGCCCACGCAGCTTGACGATGAACTCCAACGGCTGGTCCCCAATGTGGCCTTCATCCAGGACAGGAACAACAAGAGGAGGGGCTATCAGGGCCCCACCGTGGCCTCCTCGGCCCCGGGCGCCACGACGGCCGAGCCCACGTCCAGCGGCACCACCTTGCGTGCTAGACTCTGCTCCTGCATCCCCAGTAGGGGGAGGGAGGCGCTGTCGAGAAGAAACCCTCATCGCCACCATTGGAGGACGACCACGTTCTCTTCCCCTCACCATGGTGGAAGAAGGATATCAGACAAGAAGGGAGGAGATGTGTGTGGGTGAGCCCCTCGCCCACGTCCCCTCTTTATAGGGAAACGTGGCCGGGGGCTGGCTCCTCACCACCTGGGAGGGAGCCACCTCGCTCCGCCAATCCTGCCTCCCTGCACTACTGACGGCATCCATAATCAACGACCGCCCACCTGTGCCTATCCATGGCGCCTGGCTTTCTTCCATGGCACTCGTTCCCACGACCTTCGTGTTCGCCACCAACCCTGCGCAATGCATGCAGCGTACGTGGCGGAAACGGTAGGTGTAGTGGGTGAGTAAAATGGCAATTACCTCCCCGTGAACATTGGCAGCCCGTGAGTCACTACGTGGGTACTCCCACGTCGTTCCGCATGACTCACGGGAAAATCGGTAACTGACTCAATCATAAGTTAATGAAGAAGCAAGGAGAACGTCAGGAGAGACTTAAAACCCATAGTAGCATGGCCCAAATGCTCACCTGTGTGATTGTTGGGGCCTACCCCAACGATGCTCAGCAGCACGTGTGGGCCAGGCCCGGGGTCTCGTGTCAGTGCAACAAACATTTACATTTGTTGCTCGGACATAAACACAGGCACACCGGCATCGTTTGTTCAGCATCACCACCCAAGCCAGAGGACCAACTCTTAGTGAGGTCAAAGTGCGGATCAAGAAGACCAAGAATAAGCACGATAGAAGAATATTTCCTTGGGAAGGCCTCCCTTGTCGGGCAGGAGAGCCTGGCCGGGTCGAGGCCGCCCCAGGGACAAGTCCAAGACTTCCCCGGCAAGCTTGCCGGGTCTGCCAGAGGCGGGATCCCCCGCCAAGACACCACCGCTCCACCGCACAGCAACGCAAGTCACTTATCAGTGCGGTGTCGAGCCCCCAAGTGATTAAGTGGCCTCTGCTAAGCACGTGGCGGCCCGTTGGAAGACATGATTTATCCAAGTGACACCCGCCCAGAGGCATGTCAAGATGACAAGCAAGAGATGATTAAGCGGCTCGGTAGGCCTGCCGGGCTTCGCCCTCTGCATGACACCTAGCAGTGCATTTAATGCACTTTGTCCTAACTGCCAGAGTTAGATATGATAGCACTGTTGGCTATCTAACCAGTTGATAAAGACTATTTTGCCATTGTGGTTACCCCTTAAACTATAAAAGGAGGTCCAAGGCGACCTAGCAAAGGATTCAGACCCTCACACACTTGTACACGCGTAGCTGCTCTCCCCGAGGCACCCTTGTCGGGCTTGAGCATTGCGTGCTCCTTGTGTTCTTCCACTCAATCCACCAAAGCAGGAGTATGGTTTTACGCTACACAGTGGCCCGAACCCGGGTAAAAACCACCAGTGTCACTACCGTCGTGCTGTTCCATGGCTTTTGCTCTTTGTGCAACATGATCACCCCCTTGTCGAACCACAAGGAGATCATGGCCCCATAGGTGATCGTGATCCCACCATGACAATGTGTGTCACTATTATCAAGATTCAACAGGAATAAACCATTCACAAGGGGTGCATGACCATAAAATATATTATTCATATAAATAGAACTACCATTATTCTCCGACTTAAATGAATAACCGTCTCGCAATAAACAAGATCTAGATATAATGTTCATGCTTAACGCAGGCACGAAAAAACAATTATTTAGGTTTCAAACTAATCCCAAAGGTAGACGTAGAGGGAGCGTGCCGACGGCGATCACATCAACCTTGGAGCCATTTCCACTGCACATTGCCACCTCGTCCTTAGCTAGTCTCCGTTTATTCCACAGCTCCTTTTCAAGTTACAACTATTAGCAACCAAACTAGTATCAAATACCGAGGCGCTACTATGAGCACTAGTAAGGTACACATCAATAACATGTATATCAAATATACCTTTGTTGACATTTCCAGTCTTGTTATCTACCAAGTACTTGGTGCAGTTCCGCTTCCAGTGACCATTCCCCTTGCAATAGAAGTACTCAGTCTCAGGTTTGGGTCTAGCCTTGGGTTTCTTCACTGGATAGGCGACTGGCTTGCTATTCTTCTTGAAGTTCCCTTTCTTTCACTTGCCTTTCTTGAAACTACTGGTCTTGCTGACCATCACAACTTGATGCTGCTTCTTGATTTCTAACTCCGCGGCCTTAAGCATCACGAAGAGCTCAGGGATCGTTTTCTCCATCCCTTGCATATTATAGTTCATCACAAAGCCCTTGTAGCCTAGTGGCAGAGACTGGAGAACTCTATCAATCGCAACTTCATCCGAAAGATTAACTCCCAACTGATTCAAGTAGTTGTAGTACCCAGACATATTGAGTACATGCTCGGTAACGGAGTTGTTCTCCTCCATCTTGTAGCTAAAGAAATTTTTGGAGGTGTCATTCTTCACAACTCGAGCATGAGCCTGAAATACCAATTTTAGCTCCTAGAACATCTCATATGCTCCATGGTGATCAAAACGTCTTTGGAGCCCCGGTTCTAAGCCGTAAAGCATGGCGCACTGAACTCTCATGTAGTCATCATTCCTTGTCTGCCAGACGTCCATCGCATCAAGGTTTGCGGGAGTGGGTGTTTCACCTAGCGATGCATCAAGGACATAAGCCTTCTGTGCAGTAGTGAGGATAATCCTCAAATTACGGACCCATTCCGCATAGTTGCTTCCATCATCTTTCAACTTTTCTTTCTCTAGGAACACATTAAAATTCAAGGGACATACAGCGCGAGCCATTGATCTACAACATAAATTTGCAAAGACATTGAGACTAAGTTCGTGATAATTGGTTCAGTTAATCAAATTACTAGTGAAATCCCACTTAAATCAACATCCCTCAAGTTTTCTAAGTGTTACATGCTCTAAATCAACTAGCCCATGTCCGATCATCACGTGAGATAGGGTGGTCATCAATGGTGAACTTCTCCATGTTGATCATATCTACTATATGACTCATGTTCGGCCTTTTGGTCCTTCGTGTTCCGAGGCCATGTCTGTACATGCTAGGCTCGTCAATTTTAACCCAAGTATTCTACCTGTGTAAAACTGGCTTGCACCCGTTGTATGTGAACGAAGAGTCTATCACACCCGATCATCACGAGGTGCTTCGAAACGATGAAATTTCGCAACGGTGTGATACGTCTCCAATGTATCTATAATTTTTATTGTTCCATGCTAATGTAGTATCAATCTTGGATGTTTTATATGCATTTATATGCTATTTATATCATTTTTTGGGACTAACCTATTAACCAAGTGCCCAGTGCTAGTTGCGATTATTTTGCTTGTTTTCGGCTTTTTAGAAAATGAATATCAAATGGAGTCCAAATGGAGAAAAATCTTTGGATTAATTTTTTCTGTACCAGAAGGGACACACGAAGGTTTGGGAGAAGACAAGAAGAGTCACGAGGGAGCGACAAGCTCACCAGGCACACCCCAGGGGGGCGCCCCTTGAGCTTGTGGGCCCCTCTTAGCACCTCTTGACCTAATTCCTCCTCTATAAATTATCAAATATTCCCAATATACCAGAGAGCCACCCGAAACACTTTTTCCGCCGCCGCAAGCTTATGTTCTTCCGCGATCCCATCTGGAAGTCTTTTTGGTACTCTGCCGGAGGGGGAATCGATCACGGAGGGATTCTACATCATCCTTTCTACCTTCCGATGATGTGTGAGTAGTTCATCATAGACCTGCGGGTCCATAGCTAGTAGCTAGATGGATTCTTCTCTCTCTTTGATCTTCAATACAATGTTCTCGTCGATGTTCTTGGAGTTCTATCCAATGTAATCTTCTTTTGCGGTGTGTTTGGTGGGATCCGATGAATTATATGTTTATGGTCTCAATATTCATGAGAAGTAATTGAGTCTTTTCTGAACTTTATTATGCATGATTGTTATAGCTTTGTATTTCTCTCCGATCTACCCGTTTGGTTTAGCCAACTAGATTGACTTATCTTCAGTGGGAGAGGTGCTTTGTGATGGGTTCAATCTTGTGTGCTCTATCCCAGTGACAGAAAGGAACAAGACACGTATTTCTATTATTTCCATTAAGGGTAAAATGATCTGGTTTATTCATATTGATTGGGTTTACTTTGTCAACATCATGTCATCTTGCTTTAGGCGTTATTCTGTTTTTATTAAGTTAATACCCTAGATGCATGCTGGATAGTGCTACTTGTGAGCTGCGTTTGGATTTCCTCGAAGAGGAGAGGATGATGCAGTAAAGTAGAGATAAGTATTTCCCTCAGTTAAGAACCAATGTTATCAATCCAGTAGGAGAACCACGCAACACCTCATTAGCAATACCTACACACAAAATAACAAATAATTGCACCCAACGCGAACAAGGGGTTGTCAATCCCTCGGCGGTTAATTGCAAGGATCAAATCTCATAGTGATAGATAGATAGATAGAACAAAAATATAAAATAAAATAATGTAAATACAATTGCAGCAAGGTATTTTTCGATTTTAATATATGGTAAAGATAGACCCGGGGGCTATAGTTTTCACTAGAGGCTTCTCTCCTGAAAATAGCATATTGTGGGTAAACAAATTACTATCGGGCAATTGATAGAAAAGCGAATAATCATGACGATATCCAAGGCAATGATCATGTATATAAGCATCACGTCTCAGACAAGTAGACCGACTCATGCCTGCATCTACTACTATTACTCCACATATCGACTGCTATCAAGCATGCATCTAGAGTATTTAGTTCATAAAGAACGGAGTAACGCCTTAAGCAAGATGACATGATATAGACAAAGTAAACTCACGCATGAATAAACCCCATCATTTTATCCTTAATGGAAACAATACAAATACGTGTCTTGTCCCCATCTGTCACTGACATATAGATCACCGCAAGATTGAACCCATCACAAAGCACCTCTCCCATTGCATGAAAAATCAATCTAGTTGGACAAATCAAATCAATAGATCGAAGAGAAATACGAAGCTATAATAATCATGCATAAAAGAGTTCAGAGAATACTAAAAATTATTCATAGATAATCTGATCATAATCTCACAATTCATCAGATCCCAACAAACACACCGCAAAAAGTGATTACATCGAATAGATCTGCAAGAACATCGAGGAGAACATTGTATTAAAGATCAAAGAGAGAGAAGAAGCCATCTAGTTACTGGCTATGTACCCGTAGGTCTATGGTAAACTACTCACACATCATCAGAACGGCAGCAAGGTTGATGTAGACCCCCTCCGTGGTCGATTCCCCCTCCGGCAGAGTGCCAGGGAAGGCCTTGAGATGGGATCTCACGAGAATAGAAACTTGCATTGACTAAAAAAGTATTTCAAGTGGCTCTCCGATGTCAGACGAATATTTGAGAATTTATAGAGGTGGAATTAGGTCAAGAGGTGCCACGAGGGGCCCACAAGCCTGGCGGGCGCGCCTCCCGAGCTTGTCGCTCCCTCGTGGCTCGCCAGGCCTTCTCCCGAACCTTTTAGGGTCTCTTCTGGTCCAGAAAAAATTAATCCAAAGTTTTTTCTCCGTTTGGACTATGTTTGTTATTGATTTCCTGAAAAGCCAAAAATAAGAAAAAATTGCAACTAGCACTAGGCACTAGGTTAATAGGTTAGTCCCATAAAATGATATATTATTGCATAATAAACATCCAAGATTGATACTATAATAGCATGGAACAATCAAAAATTGTAGATACGTTGGAGAGTATCAAGCATCCCCAAGCTTAATTCCTGCTCGTCCTCGAGTAGGTAAATGATAAAAACAGAATTTTTCATGTGGAATGCTACCTATCATGTTCATCATGTAATCTCTCTTTTGTGGCATGAATATTAAGATCTGAATGATTCAAAGCAATAGTCTATAGTTTGACATAAAAACAATAATAATAATAATAATAATAAGGCATACCAACAAACAATCATGTCTTTCAAAATATCAATGCTAAAGAACGTTATCCCTACAAAATCATATAGCCTTGTCATGCTCCATCTTCTTAACACAAAGTATTTATCATGCACAACCCTGATGACAAGCCAAGCAATAGGTTCATACTTTTGAATGCACTTCAACTTTTTCAACTCTCACGCAATAGATGAGTGCAAGCCATGGATATAGCACTATGGGTGGAATAGAGTATGGTGATAGAGATAATATGGAGAAGACAAAAAAGGTGAAAGTCTCACATTGACGAGGCTAATGAATGGGCTATGGAGATGAGCATCAATTGATGTCAATTCAAGGAGTACAGATTGCCATGCAACAGATGCACTAAGAGCTATAAGTGTATGAAAGCTCAAAAAGAAAACTAAGTGGGTGTGCATCCAACTTGCTTGCTCATGAAGACCTCGGGCATTTGAGGAAGCCCATCATTGGAATATACAAGCCAAGTTCTATAATGAAAAATTCCCACTAGTTATATGCAACTAAAGCATAGGAGACTCTCTATGCAAAAAACATGGTGCTACTTTGAAGCACAAGTGTGGAAACGATGGTAACATTGCCCCTTCTCTCTTTTTCTCTCATTTTTTTCTTTTCTCTCTTTTTTTGTTGGGCTCTTTGTTTTTTGTCCGGAGTCTCATCCTGACTTGTGGTGGAATCATAGCCTCCATCATCCTTTCCTCACTTGGGACAGTGCTCTAATAATGAATATAATGATCATCACACTTCTATTTACTTACAACTCAAAAAATTACAACTCGATACTAGAACAAAATATGACTCTATATGAATGCCTCTAGCGGTGTACCAGGATGTGCAAGGATCTAGCATATCATGTATAAGAAATGATGAACGGTGGCTGAGCCACAAATACTATGTCAGCTGTATGATCATGCTAAGCAATATGAAAATGATGATGTGTGTCATAATAAAATAGAACGATGGAAGTTGCATGGCAATATATCTTGGAATGGCTATGGAAATGCCATAATAGGTAGGTATGGTGGTTGTTTTGAGGAAGATATAAGGAGGCTTATGTGTGATAGAGCGTATCATATCACAGGGTTTGGATGCACTGGCGAAGTTCGCACCACATCTCAAGGTGAGAAAGCCAGAAAGGGCGATGCATGATACCGAAGAGGCTAGTGAATTGCGGAAAGGTGGGAGTGCGTATAATCCATGGACTCACATTAGTCATAAAGAACTCACATGCTTATTGCAAAAGTATATTAGCCCTCGAAGCAAAGTACTACTACACATGCCCCTAAAGTTTATTGGTAGGAAAAGACCATCGCTCGTCCCCGACCGCCACTCATAAGGAAGACAATCAATAATAAATTATGCTCCAACTTCATAGCATAACGAGAGACTATACATGCAAGCTTCGGGAATCACAAACCTTAACACAAATATTCTTACTAAATCACAATTACTCACTAGCACAACCCACATATTACCTCCTTTATATTGTAAAACTATTGCAAGGAATCAAACTTATCATATTCAGTGATCTACATGAAAGTTTTTATTATATCCCTCTTAAATAACTATCATATTGGGACACAATTCATAACCATTCCTAATTGCCATTAATATTATCAACTCTCAAAAATATATAAGTGAAGAATGAGAGTGCAACTATTTCTTTAAATAAAACCACCGCCGTGCTCTAAAAAAATATAAGTGAAGCACTAGAGCAAGTGCCAAGCTCAAAACATATAAGTGAAGCACATAGGGTATTCTAACAAATCACGAATAATGCATGTCCCTCTCGAAAAGGTGTGTCCAGCAAGATGATTGTGACAAACTAAAAAGCAAACAAAGCAAATACTCATATAATACACGATGCTCCAAGAAAAACTCATATCAAGTGATGAATAAAAATATTGCTCCGAGTAATATTACCGATGGTAGAAGAAAGAGGGGATGTCTCGGAAGGCATCCCCAAGCTTAGATTCTTGGGAGTCCTTGAATATTACCTTGGGTTGCCCTGGACATCCCCAAGATTAGGCACTTGCCACTCCTTATTCCTTCATCCATCTTAATCTCACTCAAAACTTGAAAAGTTCAGCACACAAAACTCAAGAAAAAAACCCTTCATGAGATCCGTTAGTATAACAAAGCAAATCATTACTTTAGATACTGTTGTAAACCCATTGATATTTTATTATTGCATTATACCTACTGTATTCTAACTTCACCACGGCCTATACCCCCCGATACAATCCATAGATTCATCAAAACAAGCAAACAACGCAATGAAAACAGAATCTATCAAAAACAGAACGGTCTGTAATAATTCAAACAATAACCATACTTCTATAACTCCAAAAATTCTGAAAATTTAGGAAAACTTGGGATATTTGTATATAAATCATGTGCAAAAAATCCAGAATTTTATCTCATTCCAGTGATTTTAACAATTCTGTTACTGGGAGAAAAAGTTTCTATTTTTGCACAGAATCAAAGCAACTCTCGTCCAAACCATCCCAAAGGCTTTACTTGGCACAAACACTAATTAAAACACAAAAACACAACCATAGCAGTAACATAATTGTGTGCACTAGAAAAAAGAAAAATAAACAAGAAAATTAAGATAACTATTGGGTTGCCTCCAACTAGCGATATTGTTTTACGCCCCTAGCTAGGCGTAATGCATAGTTTCAAGTGTTGTCATCTTTCTTCTTCTCTTCTAAAGATGTATTATTATCGAGAGGCTTTTGAAAAACAATATGGAACACATCATCCATAGAAATTTTAGCATTACTAAGTTGACCATCCTCGAATCCCCCCTTTACAATCCAAAAATACCGTTTATTAATACCATTGAAAACTTGTTGGATTATATTTAAGGGAGGGACTTCCTTTTTGGCATTCTCATCAAAAGTGTGATTGTCGAGAAATAAATATCTCAACAAGTAATCTTCATCATATAAGATCTCATCTATCACTGGTTTTTCATGATTCATATGATAAAAATCAAAGATCTCTCTAGCTTCCCGCACTATGTAATCAAATTCATTCATGAGGACAAGGGTAGCTATCGTCTTAGCCCTAGTATTTTTAATAACTGGTAATTCATAAAACAAATCTTTGCAAGGTGGGATGGGTACAGATAAATCTTCTCTCATGTTTAAGAACAAGTGCAGAAATAGCTTCGGCATAGATTTTGGTTCCTTTAAAAATAGGAGCATCATCACAAGCCAAAGTTCCGGTGCAATTAAAGAATTCTTGGATAACACTTTTCCTATAATATTCATGTCCCATTACAAAAGATTTAACATCTAAATTGGTAGTAATTTCATCTTTAGGAGTTTTACCATCCTCACTTCTTTCCATACCAAAATCAGCCATGATAATAATTCCAGCAAGCAAACTAGATAACAAGCAGAAAAGGCAAACGGAACATATTTTTTTATTTTTGTGAAAACGTTTTACAAGTGGGGGAGATGAAAACGAGAGGAAAATGGCAAATAATGTAAATGCAAGGAGATGAAAGTTTATGCGATGGTACTTGATAGATGCTGATGATGTCTCCCTGGCAACAGCACTAGAAATTCTTCCTGCTACTTGTGAGTTGTGTTGGGATTTCCTCGAAGAGGAGAGGATGATTCAGTACAGTAGAGATAAGTATTTCCCTTAGTTAAGAAACAAGGTTATCAATCTAGTTGGAGAACCACGCAACACCTCGTTAGCCGTACCTACGCACAAAATAACAAATACTTGCACCCAACGCGAACAAGGGGTTGTCAATCGCTCGGTGGTTAATTGCAAGGATCAAATCTCGTAGTGATAGATGGATAGAACAACAATACAAAATAAAATAACATAAATAAAATTGCAGCAAGGTATTTTTGGATTTTAATATATGAGAATGATAGACCCGGGGGCCATAGTTTTCACTAGAGGCTTCTCTCTTGAAAATAGCATACGATGGTAAACAAATTACTGTTGGGCAATTGATAGAAAAGCAAATAATCATGATGATATCCAAGGTAATGATCATGTATATATGTTGGGGAATGTTGCATGGAAAACAAAAAAAAACTCTACACACACGCAAGATCTATCAATGGAGAGGGGGCGCCGCACACGGCTTGGGAATCGTGGTGTGTGTTGCCCCTTCCCCTCCTCTCATATATATTGGTGGGGGGAAGGGGAGGCAGCCCTAGGCGCACCCTAAGGGGGACGGCGGTCGCCCGAGTGGCCTGCCCTAGGCGCGCCCCCTTCCTTTCTTGGTGCGTGGGGAGAAGGCAGGAGGGGAGGCGCCCCCCATTCCTTTTTCTCATGTGGAAGAGAAGGCACGAGGGGGCCAGCCCTCTTCCTTCCTTCCCTAGGGCCGGCGTCCTAGAGGTGGGGGCGCACCAGCCCTTGTGGGCTGTGTACTGCCCTCGTTGGCCCAATAACTCCCCGTGGCCTCCTGGAACCCCTTCCGATGATCCCATAAATATCCGGTGCATTCTGAAACTCTTCCACAGACCAAATACTATCATCCTATATATCAATATTTAGCTCCGGACCATTCTGGAGCTCCTCATCATGTGTGTGATCTCATCCGGGACTCCGAACAACATTCGGTCACCAACATACATAACTCATATAATACTATATCGTCAATGAACGTTAAGCGTGCGGACCCTACGGGTTCGAGAATGATGTAGACATGACCGAGACGCTTCTCCGGTCAATAACCAATAGCGGGACACGGATGCCTATATTGGTTCCTACATATTCTACGAAGATTTTATGGGTCGAACCTTTATGACAACATACGTAGTTGCCTTTGTCCATGGGTATGTTACTTGCCCAAGATTCGATCGTCGGTATCTCCATACCAAGTTCAATCTCATTACCGGCAAGTCTCTTTACTCGTTCTGTAATACATCATCTTGTAACTAACTCCTTAGTCACTTTGTTTGCAAGCTTCTTGAGATGTTGTATTACTGAGAGGGCCCAGAGATACCTCTCCGTCATATGGAGTGACAAATCCCAATCTCGATTGACGCCAACTCAACAGACAACTTTGGAGATACCTGTAGAGCACCTGTCGGCATTCTGGGATCGGGGGTACCTAGATTGCCTGCCTGCGGCCCAGCGCATGGACCCATCGACGGCCCGGTATGGCCTAGCTACAAGACTCGGCGAGTAAGACCCTCACGAGGACCTCCCGGCCATGCGAGGCGAACGACACCAAGACCTCCCGAGGGGCAGCTCCGCGAGCCTACCTCCCGAGTAGCAGAGATTTCTATGCAGGTACCCCGCTTCATGAGGCTCGAAGCGACGTGAGCCGTGACGACCAAGGCCAGGCAGGTGCCAGCGGGCGCAGAGGAGGACAGTTTCCTCTTTAGTGCTAAGAAGGCAAGGACCAGCGTGGGTTCCTGAGGGATCCCCCAAAGGTTTCCATTCCAGTGCAAGAAGACCAAGACCACGAGCTCGGCAGGACGGATGTCATTGATACGTCTCCAACGTATCTATAATTTTTGATTGTACCATGCTATTATATTATCAGTTTTGGATGTTCTATATGCATTAATATGCTATTTTATATTATTTTTGGGACTAACTTATTAACCTAGAGCCCAGTGCCAGTTTATGTTTTTTCCTTGTTTTTGAGTTTTATAGAAAAGGAATATCAAACGGAGTCCAAACGGAATAAAACTTTACTATGATTTTTCTTGGACCAGAAGACACACGTAGGACTTGGAGAGGAAGTCAGAAGAGTACCGAGGGCTCCACAAGCCCTCAGGGCGCGCCCTAGGGGGGGCGCCCCCTGGCTTGTGGTTCCCACGGGAGTCCTCCAACCCTAATCTTTGGCCTATAAATTCAGAGATATTTCCAAGCGACCAGAAGCATCCACCAAAATACTTTTCCGCCGCCGTAACCTTCTGTACCCGTGAGATCCCATCTTGGGGCCTTTTCCGGCATCCTTCCGGAGGGGGATTCGATCACGGAGGGCTTCTACATCAACTCTATTGCCCTTCCGATGAAGCGTGAGTAGTTTACCACAGACCTACGGGTCCATAGCTAGTAGCTATATGGCTTCTTCTCTCTCTTTGATTCTCAATACCATGTTCTCCTCGATGTTCTTGGAGATCTATCCGATGTAATATTCTTTTGCGGTGTGTTTGTCGAGATCCGATGAATTGTGGATTTATGATCAGTTTATCTATGAATATTATTTGAATCTTCTCTGCATTCTTATATGCATGATTTGATATCTTTGTATTTCTCTTTGAATTATCGGTTTGGTTTGGCCAACTAGATTGGTTCTTCTTGCAATGGGAGAGGTGCTTAGTTTTGGGTTCAATCTTGCGGTGTCCTCACCAAGTGACAAAGTAGGGGTAGCGAGGCATGTATTTGTATTGTTGCCATCAAGGGTAAAAAGATGGGGTTTTCATCATGTTGCTTGAGTTTATCCCTCTACATCATTCATCTTACTTAAGGCGTTACTCCGTTCTTTATGAACTTAATACTCTAGATGCATGCTGGATAGTGGTCGATGTGTGGAGTAATAGTAGTAGATACATAATCGTTTCGGTCTACTTGACACAGACTGATGCCTATATGCATAATCATTGCCTTGGATATTGTCATAACTTTGCGCTTTTCTATCAATTGCTCGACAGTAATTTGTTCACTCATCGTATTATTTGCCATCAAGAGAGAAGCCTCTAGTGAAACCTATGGCCCTCGGGTCTATTTTAAACCATATATTTTCAGATCTATAAACCAAAAACCCAAAAATACCTTGCTGCAATTTATTTACTTTTATTTTGTTTTATGTTTTAGTAATCTTTTATATCTATCTCTATTAGATCTCATCTTTGCAAGTGACCGTGAAGGGATTGGTAACCCCTTTATCGCGTTGGGTGAAAGTGTTTGATTGTTTGTGCAGGTGCATAGATTGGGGACTTGCTTTTATCTCCTACTGGATTTGATACCTTGGTTCTTAACTGTGGGAAATACTTATCTCTACTTTGCTGCATCACCCTTTCCTCTTCAAGGGAAAAACCAACGCAAGCTCAAGAAGTAGTAGGAAGAATTTCTGGCGCCGTTGCCGGGGAGAACTACATCAAGCCTACCAAGTACCCACCATAAACTCTCATCTCTTGCATTACATTATTTTCCATTTGCCTCTCATTTTCCTCTCCGCCACTTCTAAAACGTTTTCAGAAAAACGCAAAAATATTTGCCTTTTTTATTCGCCCTTCTTTTTGTTTTCCTTTATGTCTTACTTGGTTTGTTTGCTTGTTCGCATGGAATAATTGTGTATTTATTGAAAATCAGGAAGCAAAAAGTTTATGGATCCTCATCCACTTGCTAATCTTTTTAAAAGATCCAATTATGATGAACCAATTTCTAGTGAGTTGAGTGCACTAGATTATCTTTATGAAGTTTTGCTTGAAATCCATGAATCTGAAATTGTGATGAAGTGCCAAAAGAAGAAATTTATGAAGTGATTCATGATAGCTCCTTGAATGATAAGCATGATTGCAATGATGTTATTATAAATTCTATTAATGTCAATTGTGCTAAGAATATGCAAAACCCTAAGCTTGGGGATGCTAATTTTGCTATGTCCACTACTTATTGTAATGATCATGATTGGGGTGATGCATCTTATGATCTTGAAAATTTATTTAAGCTTCATGATGAATATGTTTGCAATAATATTGAAAGTGGGTTTGGAAGAGTGTCAACTCTATGAAATAATGATCCCACTACTTTGGAGTTTTATCAATCTTATGAATTTTTTGATAAAAGTGGGCTTGGAGAGGTCATTACTTTATTTGATGATAATCCCACTATTTTGGAAGAGCGTCAACTTTGCATGCATATGGATCATGAAGAGAATATTTTATATGATAGTTATATTGTTGAATTTTATTATGATCCTACATGAAATTATTATGAGAGAGGAAAATATGGTTGTAGAAATTTTCATGTTACTAAATTACCTCTCGTTATGTTGAGATTGCTATTGTTTCTTTCTTCTTCTTTGCATATGCTAGTTTTTGCTTGCCTTGATAATTTGTTTGCCTATAAAATGCCTATGCATAGGAATTATTTTAGACTTAGATGTGTTTTTCACATGCTTCATGATGCTCTGTTTGTGTTTCAACTATTATCTTTCATGTGAGCATCATTAAAATTATCAACATCTAGCTAAAAGGCTTTAAAGAAAAGCGCTTGTTGGGAGACAACCCAATATTTTTATTTTGTGTTTTTATGAAAATACACATTATTACCTCTGTAGTATTTGTGTTTTGGTGTTTTAATTAGTGTTTGTGCCAAGTAAGACCTTTGGGATGGCTTATGGTGATAGTTGATTTGATCTTGCTGAAAAACAGAAACTTTTGCATCCAGTAACAGAATTGTTTAAATTCACTAGGGCATGGAAAAACCCTGAATTATTTACACAATATTGATATGCAAATTTCCTATGTTGTCCTAATTGTTCCCAATTTTTGGAGTTATATAATTATTAGAACAATTCAGATCTTTGCAGACTATTCTGTTTTTGAGAGATTCTGTTTTCTATGTGTTGTTTGCTTATTTTGATGAATCTATGGGTAGTATCGGGGGGGTATGAACCATGGAGAAGTTGGAATACAGTAGATATTACACCAATATAAATAAATAATGAGTTCACAATAGTACCAAAAAGTGGTGATTTATTTTCTTATACTAACGGATCTCATGTGTTTTCTGTTGAGTTTTGTGTTGTGAAGTTTTCAAGTTTTGGGTAAAGATTTGATGGACTATGGAATAAGGAGTGGCAAGAGCCTAATCTTGGGGATACCCAAGGCAACCCAAGGTAATATTCAAGGACAACCAAGCATCTAAGCTTGAGGATGCCCTGGATGGCATCCCCTCTTTCGTCTTCGTCTATCGGTAAATTTACTTGATGCTATATTTTTATTCACCACATGATATGTGTTTTGCTTGGAGCGTCTTGTATGATTTGATTCTTTGCTTATAAGTTTGCCACAATCATCCTTGCTGTACACACCTTTTGAGAGGGACACGCATGAATCATGAATTTATTAGAATACTCTATGTGCTTCACCTATATCTTTTGAGCTAGGCAATTTTGCTCTAGTGCTTCACTTGTATCTTTTTAGAGCACGGTGGTGGCTTTATTTTATAGAAATTGTTGAACTCTCTTGCCTAACTTATATTATTTTGAGAGTCTCTCTAAACAGCATTGTAATTTTCATAGGTTATGAATTTAGTCCTAATATGATGGTCATCCAGGAGGGATATAATAAAAACTTTCATATAAAGAGCATTGAATACTATGAGAAGTTTGATTCCTTATGATTGTTTTGAGATATAAAGATGGTGATATTAGAGTCATGCTAGTGAGTAATTGTGGATTGGTACAAATACTTTTGTTAAAGTGTGTGATTCTCGTAGCATGCACGTATGGTGAACCGTTATGTGATGAAGTCGGAGCATGATTTATTTATTGATTGTCTTCCTTATGAGTGGCGGTCGGGGACGAGCGATGGTCTTTTCCTACAAATCTATCCCCCTAGGAGCATGCATTTAGTACTTTGTTTTAATAGCTAATAGACTTTTGCAATAAGTATGTGAGTTCTTTATGACTGATGTTGAGTCCATGGATTATACGCACTCTCACCCTTCCACCATTGCTAGCCTCTCTAGTACCGCGCAACTTTCGCCGGTGCATTACACCCACCATATACCCTTCCTCAAAAAAGCCACCATACATACCTATTATGGCATTTCCATAGCCATTCCGAGATATATTGCCATGCAACTTCCACCGTTCCGTTTTATTATGACACGCTCCATCATTGTCATATTGCTTTGCATAATCGTAAGATAGCTAGCATGATGTTTTCATGGCTTGTCCATTTTTTGATGCCATTGCGATGCTAGATCATTGCACATCCCGGTACACCGCCGGAGGCATTCATATAGAGTCATATTTTTGTTCTAATTATCGAGTTGTAATTCTTGAGTTGTAAGTAAATAAAAGCGTGATGATCATCATTATTAGAGCATTGTCCCATGTGAGGAAAGGATGATGGAAGCTATGATTCCCTCACAAGTTGGGATGAGTCTCCAAACTTTACAAAAAATAAAAGAGGCCGAAGAAGCCCAAACAAAAAAAAGAGAGAAAAGAGAGAAGGGGCAATGCTACTATCCTTTTACCACACTTGTGCTTCAAAGTAGCACCGTGATCTTCATGATAGAGAGTCTCCTATGTTGTCACTTTCATATACTAGTGGGAATTTTTCATTATAGAACTTGGCTTGTATATTCCAATGATTCCTCAACTTGCCCTAGGTCTTCATGAGCAAGCGAGCTGGATGCACACCCACTTAGTTTCTTTTTTAGCTTTCATAAACTTATAGCTCTAGTGCATCTGTTGCATGGCAATCCCTACTCACTCACATTGATATCTATTGATGGGCATCTCCATAGCCCGTTGATATACCTAGTTGATGTGAGACTATCTGCTTCTTTTTGTCTTCTCCACAACCACCATATTCTATTCCACCTATAGTGCTATATCCATGGCTCACGCTCATGTATTGCGTGAAAGTTGAAAAAGTTTGAGAACATCAAAAGTATGAAACAATTGCTTGGCTTGTCATTGGGGTTGTGCATGATTTAATACTTTGTGTGATGAAGGTGGAGCATAGCCAGACTATATGATTTTGTAGCAATAACTTCCTTTAGCCGTGTTATTTTGAGAAGACATGATTGCTTTACTAGTATGCTTGAAGTATTATCATTTTTATGTCAATATTAAACTTTTATTTTGAATCTTATGGATATGAATATTCATGCCACAATGATGAAAATTACATGGATAAATATGTTAGGTAGCATTCCACATCAAAAATTCTGTTTTTATTATTTACCTACTCAAGGACGAGCAGGAATTAAGCTTGGGGATGCTTGATACGTCTCTAACATATCTATAATTTTTGATTGTTCCATGCTATTATATTATCTGTTTTGGTTGTTTTATATGCATTAATATGCTATTTTATATTATTTTTGGGACTAACTTATTAACCTAGAGCCCAGTGCCAGTTTCTGTTTTTTCCTTGTTTTTGAGTTTTACAGAAAAGGAATATCAAATGGAGTCCAAACGGAATAAAACTTTACGATGATTTTTCTTGGACCAGAAGACACATGTAGGACTTGGAGAGGAAGTCAGAAGAGTCTCGAGGGCTCCACAAGCCCTCAGGGCGCGCCCTAGTGGGAGCGCCCCCTGGCTTGTGGGTACTACGGGAGTCCTCCAACCCTAATCTTTGGCCTATAAATTCAAAAATATTCCCAAACGACTAGAAGCGTCCACCAAAAAACTTTTCCACCGCCGTAACCTTCTGTACCCGTGAGATCCCATCTTGGGGCCTTTTTCGGCATCCTACCGGAGGGGGATTCGATCACGGAGGGCTTCTACATCAACTCTACTACCCTTCCGATGAAGCATGATTAGTTTACCACAGACCTACGGGTCCATAGCTAGTAGCTAGATGGCTTCTTCTCTCTCTTTGATTCTCAATACCATGTTCTCCTTTGTGTTCTTGGAGATCTATCCGGTGTAATATTCTTTTGTGGTGTGTTTGTCGAGACCCGATGAATTGTGGATTTATGATCAGTTTATCTATGAATATTATTTGAATCTTCTCTGAATTGGTATATGCATGATTTGATATCTTTGTATTTCTCTTCGAATTATCGGTTTGGTTTGGCCAACTAGATTGGTTCTTCGTGCAATGGGAGAGGTGCTTAGTTTTGGGTTCAATATTGCGGTGTCCTCACCCAGTGACAAAGTAGGGGTAGCGAGGTACGTATTTGTATTGTTGCCATCAAGGGTAAAAAGATGGGGTTTTCATCATATTGCTTGAGTTTATCCCTCTACATCATGTCATCTTATTTAAGGCGTTACTCCGTTCTTTATGAACTTAATACTCTAGATGCATGCTGTATAGCGGTCGATGTGTGGAGTACTAGTAGTAGATGTAGAATCGTTTTGGTCTACTTGACATGGACGTGATGCCTATGCATAGTCATTGCATTGGATATCGTCATAACTTTGCGCTTTTCTATCAATTGCTCGACAGTAATTTGTTCACCCACCATATTATTTGCCTTCAAGAGAGAAGCCTCTAGTGAAACCAATGGCCCCGGGTCTATTTTCCACCATATGTTTTTAGATCTATGAACCAAAAGCCCAAAAATACCTTGCTGCAATTTATTTACTTTTATTTTGTTTTACGTTTTAGTAATCTTTTATATCTATCTCTATCAGATCTCATCCTTGCAAGTGACCGTGATGGGATTGTCAACCCCTTTATCGCATTGGGTGCAAGTGTTTGATTATTTGTGCAGGTGCATAGATTGGGGACTTACTTGTATCTCCTAATGGATTTGATACCTTGGTTCTTAACTGAGGGAAATACTTATCTCTACTTTGCTGCATCACCCTTTCCTCTTCAAGGGAAAAACCAACGCAAGCTCAAGAAGTAGCAGTCATCACCAAGCCCACCACCGCGTCATGGCCAGATGTACCTCTTGTCCCCTTTCAAATTGGTCGCTGTGGAACCCCTTCCTGCCTAAGCTAAGAGGGAAGAGGACCAAGGCCACTATAAATATAGGCTAGTCTCCACCGAACAGAGGATCCCGATTCTAGTCTTCTAGGTGCAGAACCATTCTCACCCACTGAGCCCTCGCAAGGCCGCTCACCCACTGTACTAGTACATTTTCAACCTCCTCATGAGGCCAATCCACCATAAAGCAGGAGTAGGGTTTTACACCGCAAGGTGCCCCAAACCTGGGTAAACTACCGTGTCCATCCTTTCCACGTTCGCACGAACTCGATGAGGCCTAGCCATGGAGTGGTGAGCTTGAGGCTGCGGCTAGGCTAGATCTTCGTACACGCCCCAGAGTTCAAACCTTGTTGCGTCCACGGAGCCCTGATTCCGACATTTGGCGCACCAGGTAGGGGCGTCTCGAAACTTCCTTCCGCTTCGCTTCATTTCGGCTTCGTCGCTTCCATGGCCGACGCCCGCCGAGTTCGCGCCGAGTGCCGGGCTGCTCGCGTCACGCAGACGGCGCCCATGGGCCGCGATGTTCCACTCTGCTCCGCTTCTCCTGTAGCCAACACTGCCACTGACCCCTGCTCATGAGTGGCAGGGCTCTTCGCTGCCACCTTCCGTGCAGCATGATGGTCGCACCGCCACTCCTTCCCTCACCCCCGTCACGGTGTCATCTTCCCACGCTCGTCGCGGGTTGGCAAACGCGCAGGCTGCGTTGCTCATGCCGCGCGAGCTGCTGCGTTATCGCCCGGCCAATGAGGGCTACGCCGGCTGGCTGGGCCACATCACCGAGCTCATCAACACTGCCGGCAAGGCCCCGACGCCATGCCACTCGCTCCGTCCCCGGCCCTCTCGTGCGGGCGAGGTGGCTCACGACGTGCCTCCTCCTCTGCGCAACGCCGACCCCGAGCCCAGGCGCGATGCACGTCCGCGCGACCCACCGCGGCGGGCGCCCGCGTCAGCGTGGGATGAAGCCAGCTGCCAGGTGGTGCAGCAGCCGTAGTACGACACGCATGCGCTCCCCGCACCGCCACGCCAGCACCAATATCGGGCAGCTCTGGGGGCTGCCGCGCATGGGCGTCAGGATCGTGCTCCCCTCACGTGGGCTGTGCCCGTAAGCGCGGCAGGTTGCCGCGCCTTCACGCCGGAGCTGCGCCACGTCGTTTGGCCCGGTAAGTTCAAGCCAGAATTGCCACCGCGGGTTTATGGCACCCCTGACCCTGCAGAGTTCCTCCAGCTCTACTCGCTGAGCATCGAGGCAGTGAATGGCTTCGACAAGGTCATGGTGAACTAGTTACCCACGGATCTCAAGGATGGCGCGCGCTCCTGGCTCTTGCACCTCCCAGAGGGGTCGATCTCCTCTTGGGATTAGCTTTGTGAGCATTTCATCGCCAACTTCCAGGGCACCTGCGACCGTGCTCTCACAGTCAATGATCTGCGGCATGTGAAGCAGCAGCCGGGCGAGACCCTCCGCAAATACATTCAGCGCTTCACCAACGTTCGCCTCAAGAACCCGAAAGCCTCGGACTAAGCCATCATCTCGGCATTCACCGAGGGCGTCACGGACGTCAACATGAGCGAGGATATCGCCATCCATGATGACCTGTGCACGGCAGAGATGTTCAACCTGGCGGACAGGTTCGCTAGGACGGAAGAGGGCCGCCTCTCCCTCCTCAAGCTCCCTGACATCGATTTCGAAGAGAATAAGGCCAAGGCCAAGGAGGCAAAGTGCAAGGGCCCCAACGTGCTGGCAGCAGAGCCAGAGCTGAAGCGTGGCCGCGACGGCGGCGAACCCGCCAAGGATAACCGCCCTTTCTGCGTTTCCACAACATTCACACCTACAACACCAACGACTGCCAGAAGCTCAGGGCGCTTCGGGATGAGCGCCTGGGCCACCGCCCGAGCGCAGTGACCGTGGCTACGGCCATGGGGGAGGCCGTGGCGGAGGCCGCTGGGACAACAACAACCCCCATCAGGACTGGCGTGACCAGCCTCGCGAGGATCGCTGGCGTGATCAGCCTCGCGATGGCCCCTAGCCTGATCAGCCTCGTGGGGCCCATCCTCAGGGCAACGCCGGCCTCCCTCCACTGCCTCCACCACCAAGAAGGAACGATGACAACCATTAGGACGATGGGGCTGGGGGCTTCCAATATCCTCGAGCGATTGCCTGCATCCTTGGCGGTGCCCAGGCACCTGCCTCGAACCACATCTTCAAGCAGTTCTCCCGTGAGGTGAATGCAGCCCTCCCGAAGCTTGAGCCCGTGTGCCCCCTCAGGTGGTCGCAGTACGCCATCACCTTCGACTCCAAGGATCACCTCAAGTGCATGGCCACTGTCGGCGCGCTCCCCATGCTATGCACGCCCACCATCAGCAACGTCTCTGTCACCAAGACCCTCATCGATGGCAGCACTGGTCTCAACGTGCTCTCTGTCGAGACCTTCGAGACGCTTCAGGTGACCTACCACCAGCTCCTGCCCAGCTGGCCATTCTTTGGGGTGACCAACGGTTCCACCGTCCCCCTAGGGCAGCTGTGTCTCCCTGTCACCTTCGGCAAGCGCGACAACTACCACAGCGAGCTCATCGACTTCGACGTCACCCACATTGGCCTCCCGTATAATGCCATCCTCGGGTACCCTGCTCTCGCCAAGTTCACGGCGGCAACCCACCATGGCTACAATGTCCTCAAGATGCCAGGGTGCCGCGGCGTCATCATGGTTGCCTGCGACGAGAAGGACGTGGTCTATTCTCTTGAGCATGCCTATCGTGCCGCGGCGGATAAGAACTCTGATGACGAAGGTGACATCCTGCCTCCCGAGGCCACCCCCACGAAGAAGAAGTAGCTTCTCCCCAAGAGCCATCCGGAGACCAAGAAACCCACTCGCATCACCTCCGGCTCCGCGCCCGTTGCTGGGGAGTGTCTTCCTCCCTCAGAGGAAGCCACGCCCTGCGCCTCCTTCAGGATGGGCTCGGGGGATTCCGTCTGGAGAGCCTCTGACCTGACCAGCACGACGAGGGAGGTGTTCGGGCACCACTTGGAGGTGTGCTTCGATGCATGCCCCCACGAGCAAGGAGCACAGTGCGAGCCGCCAAGGGCACGAGAATTCATCACCAAGGCGATCGAGGAGCATCAGGAGGCGCAAGCCATGAGAGGCGAGCGTCGCCCCGCACGGCCCGCCAGTGCAGCTGCCACCGCCGACGCGGGTGGCGAGCTGCGTGTCTTCATCAACATCCCGGGCCTCAACAGGGCCGCTTCGGAGGACCTCTTCTGGCCGTCACGCATCGGCCGGAGTGGGGGCTACCCCTGCAACTACGTCTGCATGCCGTTCGTCCTGCTTAATGGGGGCGCGTCGTACCAGCGCCTGGCACAGTGTGCTATGGCGTCTTACGAGCCCAGGCGCTCGGCGGTCGTGTCTTAGGAAGCCTCGGACCCTCGTGAGCCCCCTGGGCCTCGTGGGTCCCCCAGGCCTCCGGAGCCGCCCGGCTCATGAAGAGAAACCTCCACGGCATGCTTCTTCAGCTACCTCGACGCTTCTACGACACCGGTGCCAGGTGACTTTTGGTTTGTTCAGTTGAGGGTGTCCCTAGGGCTGCATTATCCTCAAGCTGAAGGGCCCGCCCCAGCAGCTGTATCGTTTTGCGCATGTATAAGAACTGGCACTGCCTTTGATAAAATTTCTATAATATTCCAACCTGTGTGCCCGGTGCTTCGTCGCCTTGAATGTCGCCGTGCCCTCACAACCCCACCCTCAACCGCCTCATGATTAAGGGCGGGCACGGCTTCTATGCTCGGGTTCATCCCTGCAGTGTTGTTAAATCCAAGCGATCGAGCTCTATCTTGCAGGCCAATTCCCATGAACGTCACCTCCCGGGGTCCTTGGTGCCTTGTCCTCACATGAGCTAATCGCAAGTGGGCGGGTTAGGGCGCGCGGCCCAGTTCGTTTGACCGCAGTTCGGCACTTCGCCATCGCAGGAGCCGGGCGCCAGATGTCCTTCCTCGGGTTGTTGCATGAGAAGACTTGGCATGGCATTTGTGCTCGTGTTCGTCCCTGCAGCTTTGATAAACCCAAGCGATCGAGCTCTATCTGGCGGGCCGGCCTCATTCACGTCACCTCCTATGGGTCCTTGGTGTTTGGCCTTCTCATGCGATGGCCTCCGGAGGTTCACTCAGCACAGGTCGCCCTCATCACTCAGGTTCATAAGCGCGCTCCGCGCCGAAAGTTCAGGCGCAACCTGCCTTGAGGTAGGGCCTCCTGAGTCCCGCGCTGGCTCACGAGTGCCCAGATACACCTCCTCAAAGTACTGCCATGCCGGTCACGCATACAAATGAAATAGGGTTGTACATGCCTGCAGACTCTAATACAGAGCTCCCTACCCAAGCCCAGTGGAAGCCCCATGCTCCGCGCTGGCGGAATACGGTCGAACAGCGACCATGCCCACGCCTAGTGGAAGCCCCATGCTCCGTGCTTACGGAATACGGTCGAACCGCGACCATGCCCACGCCCTGTGGAAGCCCCATGCTCCGCACTGGTGAAAAAACAACTGAGGGTGCCCTATGGGTTGCATCAACCTCAGGGTGGCCTCTCGGCCCTTCACGCGGCACTGCTCGCAGCCTTCCCCTGGGGTGCATGCGCGAAGGGGCTGGACATGGTGCCTATGCTCAGGCCAGGCCTGGCGCAGACCAACTCACCAGGTCCCTGGCGCCTAGTCTTCCCGTGTCCCTCCCAGGCGAAGACTGACAAGGAAAGGTATGAAGGACCTCGGATAAACCTCGCCGCTACCCGTGTTTCCTTCATGAGGGCCGCTCACACGTTAAGGGGGACCCCTGAGCATCGTGACTCAGCGGCCTCACTAGTCACGTAGCCCCTCGCCCCTTGGTTTCATCCTGGCATCGCGACCAGACATCCCAATGGCGGCCGAGGTATGTGCGGGGCTAGGCCCTGCTGACGCAGAGCACATAGGCAAGCAAGAAGGAAACCAAGCACGAAAAGGAAATCACGGAATCCAAACAGTTATTACAGGCAGGATAAATTTTAGGAGGAGGGATCGCCGTCGCCATGGCCGTCGCCGCCACCTGCCTCAGCTGTGATGGACTCGTCTTCAACATCGCTGCCACTGCCATCGTCGTCGTCGCTACCGCCCGCCTCCACCGTTGTAGGGCTGGCGTCGGAGTTGGAAATGAACTTCTTCAGCAGTGTGTCCACATGGTCTTTCATGGCCACCGCGTGCTGGCACGGAGGTCAAGAGCAACCGGGCCGATCACAGCATCAAAGTTGAAGCCAGGATCATGGAGGAAGAGGTGGCTGAAGACGCGCGTTGCTACCACGGAGAAGAGGTCGCGGCACTTCCCCTCCAGGATGGAGTCCACCTTGGTGGCAGCCCCTTCGAGCTCCTCGGCAAGTTTTGAAGAGAGCCCAGCATAGACACCCTTAGGGGTCGCAAGCGGGTCCTTAAATCCTCCCTTGCAGATGGACTGCATCGCCTGGCAAATCCTGAGCTCGAGGGAAGGGAAGGCGTCACGCTCCGCGACTGCTCTTCCCTTGGCGTCAGCGAGGGTCTTCTCCCTGGCATCCAGCCGGGCCGTCGCCTCGGAAACGTGCTTGGCATGGGACACTTGTGCTCCGTCCACCTCCTCCTTCAGCTTGGCCAGGCGCTCGTGCTCCACGGCCTGGTCGTCGGATGTTATCGACAGCACGGAGTCGCGATCGGTGAGCTGCGCCTCGCGAGCCTTGAGGTCTTTGTCCTGATGTTTAAGCTGCTGCGTGTGCGCGGCCTGTTCCTCCTGGAGCGCCTTCAGATTGGCCTCTGCATCGCCGTAGTGCTTGGCGGCCGCATCCGCCTCGACACGCGCTGCGTCGCGGGCAGTCTTTGCCTCGTCAGCCTCCCTCCTGCTCTCGGTGCGAGGGCCTCGGCCCGACCTTGGGCCACCTCGCTGGCTATAGATAGATCACACCACCCCGCGGCGAGCTTTAGGCGCTCCTGCCTGAGGCATACGTCAGCATCCTGGAGATCCACCTTGAGCCGGTCGAGCACGGCATGGGCATGGGTCAAGGCCCCCTCACCTGATCAGGGGGTCATAGCTCATGAGCTCGAGGGCTGGCCGTGGAAGAATTGCCGTGACATCCCAAGCCGGCGTCACCACGGTGGGAGGACTCGTGACGCCATCCACTGGAGGAGTAGGGGGCTCCACGCTGCTCCTTGTGGCTAGCCCTAGCACCATGCCACTGGAGGTCGCCATGTCGACCGCCATGATCGCGGGCGTCGGGTCCTCTTTGGGCTGCGCCACGGTATGCGGGTCGTCGCGCCCGGAAGCGGGGGCTGGGGCAGCATGAAGGACCAAGGCCACCGTCCCCTCCCCTGATGTCAGAGGCGTCGCGGCTGAAGCAAGCGGTGCGGCGGGCTGAATTGCCAAGGCCTCAACGACCGGCCCCCCGAGCGGCGCCGGCAAGGCGCCAGCAGCGGGCAGCACCCGAGGATTACGCCTGGCCGACGCGGTGCGCCTCTGCACCCGGCAAGGCCGCGACCGAGTGCCGACGGTGCCTTCTGGACAAGGGCCCCCTTCGACGTGACTCCCATATTCTTCTTCTTCGCCGCGTCTCCACTTCTGGTCCACAAGAGGGGAATAATATGAACACACGCGCAACCAGCGCCCAGCCGGAAAGTGGGGAAGGTCACTTACTCATCTGGTGCAGCCCACTTCCTCTTCTTCTCTTTGGCGGAGGCCGAGGCGCCCCCGCTCTTCTCCGGCATGGCCTTGGTCACGTCCCGGGGGCTATCAGAGTAGCCATCGACGGGCCCCACCGCGGCATCGCCGCCCGGAGGGGTGAGGAGGTCAGCCTAAGGGGACATGGCCGAGGAGGCCGTGTCCGCCCCGGCAGAGGCTGCCCCGTCCTTCGACTGGGTGCCTGTTGAGGACGGGCCTGACTCCTTGGCCGCCGCGCTGAGGCGTGGGGAGCCCACTGAGTAGGGCGCTACCACGCCTCTGCCCGACGCCGCCCGACCAGTTGCTCGTGGCGTTCGGGGGGCGGGCTCCGGCCGCCAAGAGACCCTAACGAAGCGCGGGGAGTCCGCGGCCGGAAGCCCGTCGGCATCATCGTCGTCTTCAAGATTGCGGAGAAGCTCGCGTTGCGACGGGGGTGGACACCTCCTCCAGGTCATCGTCCTCAGTCCCCTCTTTGTCCTCTTCGTCATCGCTGTTGTCGGAGGACACCGACACAGGGGAATTGGGGTGGTCAGAAGGCTTGAGCCCCAGCTCGTTGAAGGCGGGCATGGCGGCAACCAGGCCCTCCCTATCGTCGCAGCGGTACAAGGGGGCGTAGGCCTCGGGGACGTCCCCCGGATCACCGCCAAGCGGAGCCATCACAGCCGTGTCCAGCTCCTCACATGTTAGGCCGGCGGGGCGCAACCTTATGTCGTCCCTCCCGCCCTGGTACTTCCACAGGGGCTTTGAGTGCGACTGGAGCGGTGCCAAGCGCTGCGTCAGGAACTCCTTCATGATCAATGCCCCCGTCAGCAGCTTGGCCTCCATGTCCATGGCTATCCTCTCCAGGACGGGCTGCGCCCGTGGGTCGGTGAGCTTCGCGGAACCCCAGTTCGGGGTCCGCTCGGGCAGCTCCGTTAGGGGCTCGAGGAGCGGATTCGAGCCCTGGACATCCAGAAAGACCCAGTGGTGCTGGAAACCTTCGACCTTCTTCCTGGTCTTCAAGAGCAGATTCCCCTTCTGGACTGTGATGAAGCAGACGCACACGAACCGCTGCTCTTGGTCGTGGAATCCGACGCTAAAATGGTGGCGGAAGAGGGCCACGAAAGGCCGCACGCGCACGAAGGCCTCGCAGTAGAAGGCGAAAGTGGACAAGAGGAGAATGGAGTTAGGCTGGAGATGGAGGGCATGGATCTTGTAGTGCCTGAGGATAGCGTAGAAGAACTCCGAGAAGGGCGGAACATGCCCTGTGAAGATGCTATGCAGGAAGAAGGAGTAGACTGTCTTCACCAAGGTGCTCCGTTCTGCAGAGCCGGCCCAGACTAGGGTCTCGCCCCATTCGTTCGTCTCCCCCATCGTCAGTGGGAGCACGGGACCGAGATCCTCCTCCTTAGCAATGGTGGAAGAGACGAGGAGGTCGTGGCCTGAGCCATAGGCTTCGATTTCCCGATAGGCGCCATCAGAGAAGTTCTTGGTGGCGGAGGAACGGAGAGAAGGATGGTGATGCGTTTGGATCTGGAGGAGCTTCTGGCTGAGAAGGGGATCAGGAGCAAGGCGAAGGAGGGCAATGATGGCTCCGCGACACACGCTAGGCTTTTGTCAGTCTGGGCAGTTGCCGAGGCAACGTGGGGAAGTGGAGGCTTTATGGTCAACCAGTTATGAAGTGACGTTTGATAGCACACAAGGTATTCCTCCGGTATCCGGGAGTTGCATGATCTCATGGTCGAAGGAATATGTATTTGACATTAAGAAAGCAGTAGCAAAAACTGAACGATCATATGCTATGCTAACGGATGGCTTATCCATCACATCATTCTCCTAATGATGTGATCTCGTTATCAAATGACAACTCATGTCTATGTTTAGGAAACCTTAACCATCTTTCGATCAACGAGCTAGTCTAGTAGAAGCTTAGTAGGGACTAGGTATTTGTTTATGTATTCACACATGTACTTAAGTTTCTGATCAATACAATTATAGCATGAATAATAAACCTTTATCATGATTAAGGAAATATAATAATAACCACTTTATTATTGTCTCTAGGGCATATTTCCAACAATATAGTCATCACATCCGAGACAAATAGACCAACTCCTACCTGCATCTACTACTATTACTCCACACATCGACCGCTATCCAGCATGCATCTAGAGTATTACGTTCATAAAGAACAGAGTAACGCCTTAAGCAAGATGACATGATGTAGACAAAGTAAACACACGCATGAATAAACCCCATCATTTTATCCTTAATGGAAATAATACAAATACGTGTCTTGACCCCTTCTGTCACTGGGATATAGAGTTAATAATCTAGATTACATAGTAATGAATCTAACACCTATGGAGTCTTGGTGTTGATAATGTTTTGCCCACGGAAGAGGTTTAGTCAACGAGTCTGCCACATTTAGATCTGTATGTACTTTGTAAATTCTTATGTCTCCATCCTTGTACTTTTCACGAATGGAGTTGAAGCATCGCTTGATGTGTTTGGTTCTCTTGTGAAACCTGGACTCCTTGGCTAAGGCAATTGCTCCTGTGTTGTCACATGAGATTGTCATTGGGCCCGATGCACAGGGTATTACACCCAGATCGGATATGAACTCCTTCATCTAGACTCCTTCATGCACTGCTTCAAAAGCAGCTCTGTACTCCGCTTCGCACATAGATCCCGCCATAACGCTCTACTTGGAACTGCACCAACTGACAGCTCCACCATTCAATATAAATACATATCCGGTTTGCGACATAGAGTCATCCGGATCTATGTCGAAGCTAGCATCGACGTAACCCTTTACGATGAGCTCTTCGTCACCTTCATAAACGAGAAACATATCCTTGGTCCTTTTCAGGTACTTCTTGACTACTGTCGAATGATCAACTCCTGGATTACTTTGGTACCACCCTGCCAAACTTATGGCAAGGCACACATCAGGTCTGGTACACAACATGGCATACATAATAGAACCTATGGCTGAGGCATAGGGAATGACTTTCATTCTCTCTCTATCTTCTGCCGTGGTCGGACTTTGAGTCTGACTCAATTTCTCACCTTGCAACACAGGCAAGAACCCTTTCTTTGACTGGTCCATTTTGAACTTCTTCAGAACTTTGTCAAGGTACGTGCTTTGTGAAAGTCCTATTAAGCGTCTCGATCTATCCCTATAGATCATTTTGCCCAATATATAAGCAGCTTCGCCGAGGTCTTTCATTGAAAAATTCATATTCAAGTACCCTTTTATGCTATCCAGAAATTTTATATCATTTCCAATCAGCAATATGTCATCCACATATAATATCAGAAATGCTACAGAGCTGCCACTCACTTTCTTGTAAAGTACAGGCTTCACCATAACTCTGTATAAAACCAAATGCTTTTATCACCTCATCAAAGCGTATATTCCAACTCCGAGATGCTTGCACCGGTCCATAGATGGATCACTGGAGCTTGCACACTTTGTTAGCACCTTTAGGATCGACAAAACCTTCTGGTTGCATCATATACAACTCTCCTTTAAGAAACCCGTTAAGGAATGCAGTTTTGATGTCCATTTGCCAGATTTCATAATCATAAAATGCGGCAATTTCTAACATGATTCGGACAGACTTAACCATCGCTATGAGTGAGAAATTCTCATCATAGTCAACCCCTTGAACTTGTCAAAAAACTTTTGCGACAAGTCGAGCTTTGTAGACAGTGATATTACCATCAGCTTGCTGATCATCGGGCAATTCCACCAAAGTCCGCACTTTGTTCTCATACATGGATCCTATCTCAGATTTCATGGCCTCAAGCCATTTATCGGAATCTGGGCTCATCATAGCTTCTTCATAGTTTGTAGGTTCGCCATTGTCTAACAAAATGACTTCCAGGACAGGATTACCGTACCACTCTGGTGCGGTACGTGTTCTGGTCGATCTACGAGGTTCAGTAGTACCTTGATCCGAAGTTTCATGACCATCATCATTAGCTTCTTCTCTAGTTGGTGTAGACATCACGGGAATGGTTTTCTCTAATGAGCTACTTTCCAATTCGAGAGAAGGTAAAATTACCTCATCAAATTCTACTTTCCTCCCACTCACTTCTTTCAAGAGAAACTCCTTCTCTAGAAATGACCCATTCTTAGCAACAAAGATCTTGCCTTCGGATCTATGGTAGAAGGTATACCCAATAGTTTCTTTAGGGTATCCTATGAAGACGCACTTCTCCGCTTTTGGTTCGAGCTTATCAGGCTGAAGCCTTTTGACATAAGCATCGCATCCCCAAACTTTAAGAAACGACAACTTAGGTTTCTTGCCAAACCTTAGTTCATACGGTGTCGTCTCAACGGATTTTGATGGTGCCCTATTTAACATGAATGCGGCTGTCTCTAATACATAACCCCAAAACGATAGTGGCAATTCAGTAAGAGACATCATAGAATGCACTATATCTAATAAAGTACGGGTACGATGTTCGGACACACCATTACGCTGTGGTGTTCCAGGTGGCGTGAGTTGTGAAACAATTCCATATTGTCTTATATGAAGGCCAAACTCCTAACTCAAATATTCACCTCCACGATCAGATCGTAGAAACTTTATTTTCTTGTTACGATGATTCTTCACTTCATTCTGAAATTGTTTGAACTTTTCAAATGTTTCAGACTTGTGTTTCATTAATAGATATACCCATACCTACTCAAATCATCTGTGAAGGCTAGAAAATAACGATACCTGACACGTGCTTCAACACTCATCGGACTGCATACATCGGTATGTATTATTTCCAATAAGTAATTAGCTCGCTCCACTGTTCCGGAGAACGGAGTTTTAGTCATCTTACCCATGAGGCATGGTTCACAAGTATCAAATAATTCATAATCAAGTGATTCCAAAAGTCCATCCGTATCGAGTTTCTTCATGCGCTTTACACCAATATGACCTAAAGGGTAGTGCCACAAGTATGTTACACTATCATTATCAGCTTTGCATCTTTTGGCATCAATATTATGAATATGTGTATCACTACAATCGAGATTCAACATAAATAGACCATTCATTAAAGGTGCATGACCATAAAAGATGTTACTCATATAAATAGAACAACCATTATTCTCTGACTTAAATGAATAACCGTCTCGCAATAAACAAGATCCAGATATAATGTTCATGCTCAACGCTGGCACCAAATAACAATTATTAAGGTCTAAGACTAATCTCGAAGGTAGATGTCAAGGTAGCATTCCAACGGTGATCACATCAACCTTGGAACCATTCCCGACGCGCATCGTCACCTCGTCCTTAGCCAATGTCCGTTTATTCCGCAGCTCTTGTTCCGAGTTACAAGTACGAGCAACCGAACCATATCAAATACCCAGGCACTACTATGAGCATTAGTAAGGAATACATCAATAACATGTATATCAAATATACCTTTGTTCACTTTGCCATCCTTCTTATCTGCCAAGTATTTGGTGCAGTTCCACTTCCAGTGACCATTTACTTTGTAGTAGAAGCCCTCAGTTTCAGGCTTGGGTCTAGCTTTGGGCTTCTTCACAGGAGCGGCAACTTGCTTGCCATTCTTCTTGAAGTTCCCTTTCTTTCCCTTGCCATTTTTCTTAAAACTGGTGGTCTTTTTAACCATCAACACTTGATTCTCTTTCTTGATTTCTACCTCTGTCGATTTCAGCATCGCGAAGAGCTCGGGAATCATTTTCGTCATCCCTTGCATATTATAGTTCATCATGAAGCCTTTGTATCTTGGTGGCAGTGACTGAAGAACTCTGTCAATAACACTCTCAACTGGAAGATCAATTGCCAGCCAAGTCAAGTGGTTGTGGTACCCAGACATTTTGAGTATGTGTTCACTGACAAAACTGTTCTCCTCCATCTTACAGCTAAAGAACTTGTTGGAGACTTCATATCTCTCAACCCGGGCATTAGCTTGAAATATCAACTTCAGCTCTTGGAACATCTCATATGCTTCGTGGTGTTCAAAACGCTTTTGAAGTCCCGGTTCCAAGCCGTAAAGCATGGCACACTGAACTATCAAGTAGTCATCAGATCAAGCTTGCCAGATGTTCACAACGTCTGCATCAGCTCCTGCAGCAGGTCTGTCACCTAGCGGTGTATCAAGGACATAATTCTTCTGTGCAGCAATGAGGATACTCCTCAAGATACTGACCCAGTCCGTGTAGTTGCTACAATCATGTTTCAACTTAGCTTTCTCTTGGAACGCATTAAAATTCAAAGGTACGGTAGCACGGGCCATTGATCTACAACATAGATATGCAAAAACTATTAAGACTAAGTTCATGATAAATTTTTGTTCAAATAATCAAATTACTAATGAAATACCACTTAAATCAACATCCCTCAAGCTGTCTAAGTGATACATGATCCAAATCAACTAACACATGTCCGATCATCACGTGAGATGGGGTAGTCTTCAATGGTGTTCATCTCTATGTTGATCATATCTACTATATGACTCATGTTAGACCTTTTGGTCTTCAGTGTTTCAAGACAATATATGTACATGCTAGGCTCATCAAGTTTAACCCAAGTATTCTGCATGTGCAAAACTGGCTTACACCCGTTATATGTGAACGTAGAATTTATCACACCCGATCATCACGAGGTGCTTCGAAACGATGAACTTTAGCAAGCTTCATACTCAGGGAGAACAATTTTGTCTTGAAATTAAGTGAAGGGATCATCTTATAATGATACCATCGTTCTAAGCAAAATAAGATGCATAAAGGATAAACATCACATGCAATCAAAATATATGACATGATATAGCCATCATCATCTTGTGCTTTTGATCTCCATCTCCAAAGCATCGGCATGTTCTCCATCATCACCGGCACGACACCTTGATCTCCATCGTTGCGTCGGGGTCATCTTACCAACTATTGCTTCTACAACTATTGCTAATGTATAGCGATAAAGTAAAGCAATCACATGGCGCTTAAGTGATTGACACGCAGGTCATACAATAATTAAAGACAACCCTAAGGCTCCTGCCGGTTGTCGTACTCATCGACATGCAAGTTGTGAACTCATTACAAAACATTATCATTTCATACATCAACATATATCACATCACATCTTGACCATATCACATCACAACATGCCCTGCAAAAACAAGTTAGACGTCCTCTACTTTGTTGTTGCAAGTTTTACGTGGCTGCTACGGGCAACTAGCAAGAACCGTTCTTACCTATGCATAACCACAACGGTGATTATCAAGTTGCTATTTAACCTTCTGCAAGGACCATAGTAGTCAAATCCGATTCAACTAAAGTGGGAGAAACAGACACTGTCAGAATAGGGGCTCCACGGACACAATCAAGGTTCAAACTCTGGGGCGTGTATGAAGATCTAGCCTAGCTTCAGCCTCAAGCTCATCGCCTTATGGCTTGGCCTCGTCGAGTTCGTGTGAGCGGGGGAAGGAGATGAACACAGAGATTTACCCAGGTTCGGGCCAGCTTTCGGTGTAAAACCATACTCCTGCTTTGCGGTGGATTGCCTCGCGAGGATGATGATGATGAACTAGTACAGTGGGTGAGCTGCCTCTTGAGGGCTCGGAGGGAGAGAATCAATCGACCTCTACTATGGTGGAGACTAGCCTATACTTATAGTGGGATTGGCTTTCTTCCGTCATAGCTTAGGTGGGAAGGAATACCACAGTGGCCAATTTGAAAGGGGGCAAGAGGTACATCTTATCCTGACAAAAGGTGGTCTTCGCCTGCAAAGCTTCTGGTCATGACGCAGTGGTGGGCTCGGTGATGACATCCATCCTGTCGAGCTCGTGGTCTTGGTCTCGTTGCACCAGAACGGAAACCTTTGGGGGATTCCTTGGGAACCCGCGTACGTCCTTGCCTCCTTAGCACCAAAGGGGAAATTGTCCTCCACTGCGCCCGCCTGGCCTTGGTTGTCATGGCTCATGTCATCGCGAGCCTCATGAGGCAGGGTACCTGCATAGAGATCTCCGCTCCTTGGGAGGCAGGCTCGGGAAGCTGCTCCTCGGGAGGTCTTGGCATCACTCGCTTCGCGAGGCCAGGGGGGCCCTCGCGAGGGTCTTGCTTGCAAGGTCTTGTAGCTGGGCCGTACCGGGCCACCAATGGGGCCATGCACTGGGCTGCAGGCAGGCAAGTATGGGTGCCCCCGATCCCAGAACACCAACAGTAGCACCCGGGCCCAAGGCGCGCTCGGCCTGGCTTCGAAGCGAAGGCAAGGCGTGAGGGGCGGAGCGACGCGGGCCCCAATCACCTGCGAGCCAGGCTTAACGCGTGGCATACGACGGGTTGCAGACGCCTCCACTTCCCCACGTCGCCTCGGCAACCGCCCCGACTGACAAAAGACTGGCGCGTGCCGCGGGATCATCATTGCCCCAATGCGAAGGGACGCTGATTATCTTTCCCCGATCGCCTATAAGAGGGCGAGGGGTGCGGAGCCCTATCCCACCTCTGTCTTCTTGCCCGTTCACCTCCACTCTTTGCTACAGCACCCGTCTTGCCGCGGCAACCATGGCACCAGTGAGGAGGTTCACCGCCGAGGAGAAAGGCAAGGCCCCTAAGGAGGGACCGGAGTTGCCGCCGCCCAAGTGGGGGCGCGGCCGCCCCCCGCAAGTCCGCGGCAACACCCGCAACATCGTTTCGGGGGCGTGGGCATCCTCCTTTGGCAGTTCGCTCCGGCTCCGGCAGCCGCGGGAAGAACCCCTCCCACGGAAGCGGCCGTGGGAGCAGCGGCGGCCGAGGCCAAGGGGGGATGCATGCGGTGGCCGCTTGACCACCTTGCCCGCAGACCCACTCGGATGACATGGCCCGCGAGTTTGTGGTGTGGATGGAGAGTCCGCCTGGCACGTGGATCCAGCTTCCGTGCTCCTTCATGGAGGAGCTGCCGGCCGGAGGACCTGTTCGTCTATGGCTGCAGCCCGACGGCTGCTGCAACCGGTCCTCGTGGGTGGAGGTCGAGCTTATGCCCGCGGGCTACGTGTTCCAGACCCGCGGGTGGCAGAAGTTTGCCCGCACCCGCGGCTTGAAGGGGAGGCACACCCTCCACTTCAAGTACGATGGGGCGGCGACACTCTTCGTCAAGACCTTCGGGGAAGACGGCGGGCGCCTGGGGTGCTACCTGGAGGGTGACAGCAGCGGCGGCGACTTCCTCTCCGACGACGACGGCCATCATGGTGGCAACATCCTCGGTGATGAACCTGCCCTCGGCGACGGCCGCAACACCTCCAGCAGCGGCGGAACTTCCCCCGGTGGGAGCTCGAGCGATGAAGACTATGACAAGCTGCCATGTCGCCGCGCCCCGATCAAGGAGGAGGAGGACTCCGACTAGGTGCCGCAGCGCCAGGGCCAGCGCCTAAGGAGCTGCGGCCTTCAGGAGGCCATTTTCTTTTGTTTTCATTTCCTACACCAGAAATCATGAAGAGTCCCGTGGCGGCGTGTAATGAATAGCGGCGCTCGTGCCTTTATATTAGCGTCTTCTGCTTATGTTCTTTAATCATGTTGGCGTTTCTCGTTTGGGCACGGGTCCCCTTCTGTTCTTACGATAGCTTAGCGCCCTGCGTCGGCGGGACTCAGTTCCCGGGTAGGCTTCTGCCATCGCTGGTATGCCAGGCCGCGATGCCGTGAGCAAGGCCAGGAGGTGAGCGACCCAAGGTCTGGTAAGAGCTCATGAGGCGCTGCTCATGAGGTCCCCCTTGACGCGCCAGCGGCTCTCGAAAGATAAGAGAAGGGGGGTTCCTTGCCCGAACGAGGTCGCGGGAGTTTAGGTAAGGCGCTAATGGTAAGGTTCATGCTTGGCGCAAATAGGGTAACTTAGCTTGGTGCACCCGTGGCCCTCGGAGGGTTCCTGCGTAGCGGGTGTGCGCTTCTTCTGGACATTTTGATCCTATGTGTGCTTCCTGTTTTGGCAATGATGCCGCTGGGGCGTCGAAGTAGCTAAAGAAGTTGTTAGGGAGGCTCCCTTCTCACGGGCCGGACGACTCCGGAGGCCCGAGAGGCTCGCGAGGCCCGGGGGCTCGCCAGGGTTCGGGGACTCCTGAGATGCCTCCGCCAGGCGTCGGGCCTCACGAGGATGTAAAAAGTGCTTGATGAAGAATTCCTTGATGACATGCCGAACCGTAATCGTGTCTTCCCAGGCCGCACTTCCTTGGCGCCCATCCTGCGCCTAGAGCCTCGAACGAGGGTTCGTCGTTGCCGGCATGCTGGGCCGTGGTGCCTGGCAAGGCCAGGAGGCGAGCGCTTCTAAAGCCAGGGGCCAAAGGCAACACGTGCCTGATGGCTCGCTCGAGGGTGTCCCACGAGGACTTAGGCGCCAAAGCCTTGGTGAGGTGTGCATTCGAGCGGGCCCACGGCTGTTGTGGCCTGGGTCCTCAATGCTGCTGGGGCTAGCCCAAGCGTAAACACCATGCCCAGCTCCTGTTCGTGGGACGCGCGGGAGGGAGCAATAGGCGGTCGCCGTTTCCTCAAAAACGAGATTCAAGAAGGGAAACACCGCAAGGAGAAAACCCTGACCCTTTTCGAACAAAGATGTCAAAACTTCAAACTTCCTTCCAAGAAATTGCAAATTCGGTTACAAGAGAGGATGAAGAACGTCCGCATCCGGTGCCTATACTAGTCTTCCCACCAGCGCGGAGCATGGAGCCTCCACTTGGGCGTGGGCATAGTCGCTTTTCGATCGTTTCCGCCAGCGCGGAGCATGGGGCTTCCATTGGGGCGTGGGTGGGAGCTCCCGCGACGCCGCAAAACAGCGCACCAGGAGACTCCGGGGCGTGTATAGCCCCCACTCATTATTACGTGAGAGTGTCACGGGTAGAACTTGCGGAGGTGCTAGATGTTCCAGGCATTCTAGATGGTGACCCCGTCCTCCATCTCCAGGCGCGCGGCGCCAGGCCTGGAGACACGGGCGACCCTGAACGGGCCCTCCCACATGGGCGAGAGCTTATGGAGGCCCTCCCTGGAGAGGACCCGTCTCAGGACAAGGTCTCCAACTTCAAGAGTCTGGGGGCAGACGTTATGGTAGTGGTAGCGCCGCAGTGCCTGCTGGTACCTCACTGTACGGAGAGAGGCTTAGCGGCGGGCCTCCTCTCCGAGCACAAGATCAGTCCCCCACGAGACATCCTGACGTGCCTCATCAAATGTCAAGACTCACGGGGAATGATGCTTGATCTCGAGCGGGAGGACCGCCTCAGCCCTGTAGACGAGGAAGAACAAGGTCTTGCCAGTGGGCTTAGTCGCGGTGGTGCGGACGGACCACAGCATGGACTGCAGCTTGTCTAGCTAACCCCTTCCGCAGGCCTCGAGCTTCTTCTTGAAGCTCCTAGTCTTGAGGCCCCTCAAGACATTCGCGTTGGCGTGCTTGGCCTGGCCGTTCCTCCGCAGGTGCCCCACCGAAGCGTAGCATATGCGTTCCAAGGTTAGCACAATATGACCTGAAGAGATTACTTGTGAACTCAGAGCCGTTGTCGGTGATGATGCGGTTGGGGACACCGAATCGGCTCACAAGGCCCTTGATGAACTTGACGGCCGATCCCGCAGGGATGGTGCGCATAGGCTCCACCTCCGCCCACTTAGTGAACCTGCCGACGGCGACGTAGAGGTAGCGGTAACCACCGGCCGCCCAAGGGAATGGGCCCAGAATGTCCAGCCCCCAGACCGCGAAAGGCCATGAGAGCAGGATGGTCTGGCGCCCTTGCGCCGGCTGGTGAATCTGCTTGGCATGGAACTAGCAGGCCACGCAGGATCAGACTAGCTCAGTGGCATCATGGAGCGCCATAGGCCAGTAGAACCCGCTGCAGAACACCTTTCCCACAAGGGTGCGCGATGAGGAATGGTGCCCGCAGTCTCCACTGTGAATGTCGACCAATAGCTCTCCTCTGATATGCACCACAGCGAGACGTCGTTGGGGCACCTGCAGTACAGTTCACCGTCCTATAAGCAATAAGCAGTGGCCTGCCGAGCCACGCGCTCTGCATCTTCCTCCTTCTCCGGCAAGCGCCATGGAGCAAGTACACCTTGAACTCCTCGGTCCAGTCGCCTGCCTGAGGTTCCAATGCCAGGAGCAGACGGGCTCCCGAGGTCGGGCCGCAGGCTGGGGCACCCAAGGGTGGTGCCGGCGGCAGATCTTCCCGGAGCAGCGTCGGGCCTGCAGCCGGGGGCGCAGCCGACGGCTTGAATAGCCTCTCCTCGAAGACGCCAGGCTTCTGGGGCTCGTGGTAGGATGCCCTCTTGGCGATTTCATCAGCTTCCCTATTCGCGCCGCACGGGACGTGCTGCAACTCCAAGCCCAAGAAGTGCTTTTCGATCTTCCGTACCTCTTCCAGGTATGCCTCCATGTGCTCGTCCTTCGGTTTATACTCCTTATTTTAGAAGTTGACGAGGAGCTGGGAATTGCCCTTGATGGTGAGGCGCCTAACCCCTAGGGTGGCCGCGGCCTTGAGTCCGGCGATCAGGCCCTCGTATTCCATGATGTTGTTGGAGACCTTCTCGCCACACCGGAAGCAGAGTTGTACGGCGTAGAAGAGCTTGTCCTTGGTTGGGGAAACTAGCACGACTCCAGCCCCCGTGCCTTGCCGCGTGAAGGCGCCATCGAAGTGCATGACCCAGCCTCTGGGCGCCTCATCGCCAGGCATGATGGACTGGTCCTCGCTCAGCCCCTGGACAGGAGCGTCCGTCCACTTCGCCACGAAGTCAGCGAGGGCCACCTCCTTGATAACCCGAGTCGTACTGAACTCTAGCTGGAACACTTGGAGCTCGATGTTCCATTCGCTGACTCGGCCGGCAGCGTTGGGGCTGTGTAGCACTTTCTCCAGGGGGTACGCGGAGACAACCTTGATGGGGTGGCCCTGGAAATAATGGTGCAACTTCCTGGAAGCAACGAGGAGTGCGAGGAGGAGCTTCTGCTGCATAGGATAGCGTGCGCGTGTGTCTCGTAATACGGTGCTAACGAACTACACCAGATGCTCGATGAGGCGTGAGACATTGACGGCATCCTGCCTCGCGTGGGACAAGAGGGGCCCGAGTGCCTCATCGGGCGATGGAGGGGCTGGGGCCCCTAGGGTGCTTTCCTATAGTGATGGAGGCTGTGTGGCCTTATGAGGGCCGCGAGGCCCCACGCTGGTGCTGACGCGCTCTTCCCGGACCGCCACGAGCGCCTCGCTGGCCGAGTGCGGGGTGGCAGCCAAATAGAGCACTAAGGGCTCGTGAGGACGGGGCGCCACAATGATGGGGGGGCTCGAGAGGTACCGCTTGAGGTCCTTGAAGGCCACCTCTACTTTCGGGGTCCACTCAACGGGGCCCGTTCTCTTCATCAGCTTGAAGAAGGGGAGGGCGCGCTCGCCAAGCTTAGAAATGAAGCGCCCTAAGGAGGTCACACAGCCCGCCAGCTTTTGCATCTCCTTGAGGGTCTGAGGTGGGTGCATTTTTTCAATTGCCTTGATCTTTTTAGGGTTGGCTTCGATCCCTCGGTGTGAGACAAGGAAGCCAAGCAGCTTGCCGGACGGGACCCCAAAAACACATTTCTCCGGGTTAAGCCTCAGATTCACCTTGCGCAGGTTGGCGAATGTTTCCTCCAGATCCTCAATAAGGTTCCTTGCCTTGCGGGACTTGACCGCAATATCGTCAACGTACGCCTCTGCATTCCTCCCCAGCTGCGGCCCCAGCGTGATGTGCATCAGCTGCTGGAAGGTGGCACCAGCACTCCTCAGCCCGACGGGCATGTAGGTGTAGCAGTACACGCCACATGGGGAAATGAAGGCCGTCTTCTCGACGTCCTCCACCGCCATCTTGATCTAGTGATAGCCCGAGAAGGCATCCAGAAAGCACAATAGATCACACTCCGCGGTGGAGTCCACGATCTGATCGATGTGTGGAAGCGAGAAGGGGTCCTGAGGGCAAGCCTTGTTGAGGCTTGTGAAGTCGACACACATGCGCTCCTTTCTACCATTCTTGGGAACAACAACTGGAGCCAGCCACTCCGGGTGCCGCACCTCCTGAATGACTCTAGCTTCTTGCAGCTTGCGCACTTCCTGGACGATGAATGCCTGCTTCTCCTGTGCTTGACGCCGCGCTTTTTGCTTCACCGGGCGCGCATTGGGGCATACCGCCAGGTGTTGTTCGATTACTTCCCTCGGGACGCCTACTAGATTGGACGCCTCCCAAGCAAACAGATCCTTGTTTGTTCGGAGGAAACCAACCAGTGCCTGATGCGGCTTGAAGCTACGTCGGTATTTCCCCAAAGAGGAAGGGATGATGCAGCACAACGGCGGTAGGTATTTCCCTCAGTGATGAAACCAAGGTTATTGAACCAGTAGGAGAACCAAGCAACACTACATAAACAGCACCTGCACACAAATAACAAATACTCGCAACCCGACGTGTAAAAGGGGTTGTCAATCCCTTTCGGGCAACGGCGCCAAAAATTGGCAAACGGACGTGAGAGAGTAGTAAATATTGATAGATCGAACGCCAAATAAAATAAAGTGCAGCAAGGTATTTTTGTATTTTTGGTTTAATAGATTTGAAAATAAAACTTGCAAATAAAGAAAAGAGCGAATAGCAAAACAGATCTTGAAAGCAAATATATTGGAAAAGAGACCTGGGGGCTGTAGGTTTCACTAGTGGCTTCTCTCGAGAAAAATACCAAACGGTGGGTGAACAAATTACTGTTGGGCAATTCATAAAACTTCAAATAATCATGACGATATCCAGGCAATGATCATTATATAGGCATCACGTCCAAGATTAGTAGACCGACTCCTGCCTGCATCTACTACTATTACTCCACACATCGACCGCCATCTAGCATGCATCTAGTGTATTAAGTTCATGGAGAAACAGAGTAATGCAATAAGAACGATGACATGATGTAGACAAGATCTATTTATGTAGAAATAGACCCCATCGTTTTATCCTTAGTAGCAACGATACATACGTGTCGGTTCCCCTTCTGTCACTGGGATCAAGCACCGTAAGATCGAACCCACTACAAAGCACCTCTTCCCATTGCAAGATAAATAGATCAAGTTGGCCAAACAAAACCCAAATATCGAAGAAGAAATACGAGGCTATAAGCAATCATGCATATAAGAGATCAAAGAAGACTCAAATAACTTTCATGGATAAAAAGATAGATCTGATCATAAACTCAAAATTCATCGGATCCCAACAAACACACCGCAAAAAGAGTTGCATCATATGGATCTCCATGAGACCATTGTATTGAGAATCAAAAGAAAGAGAGGAAGCCATCTAGCTACTAACTACGGACCCGTAGGTCTACAAAGAACTACTCACGCATCATCGGAGAGGCACCACTGGAAGTGGTGAACCCCTCCATGATGGTGTCTAGATTGGATATGGTGGTTCTGGACTCTGCGGCGGCTGGAATTGATTTTCTTCTCCTCTTGTAGGGTTTCTAGAATATTGGGGTATTTATAGAGCAAAGAGGCGGTGCGGGAGGCCACCGAGGTGGGCACAACCCACCTGGGCCTCCAGGCGCGCCCTGGTGGGTTGTGCTCCCCTCGGAGCACCCCCCAGGTGCTTCTCCGGCCCACTGGATGTCTTCTGGTCCAAAAAAAATCCACAAAAAGTTTGGCTGCGTTTGGACTCCGTTTGGTATTGATTTCCTGTGATGTAAAAAACATGCAAAAAACAGCAACTGACACTTGGCACTATGTCAATAGGTTAGTACCAAAAAATGATATAAAACGAATATAAAATGATTGTAAAACATCCAAGAATGATAATATAACAGCATGGACCAATCGAAAATTATAGATACGTTGGAGACGTATCAGCATCCCCAAGCTTAATTCCTGCTCGTCCTCGAGTAGGTAAATGATAAAAACTGAATTTTTGATGTGGAATGCTGCCTAACATGTCATCTCATATTCTTTCCTTTATAGCATGGACATTTGGACTTTTATATGATTCAAAGCAATAGTCTAGTTTTGACATGATGACTTAAATACTCAAGCATATCAACAAGCAACTATGTCTTTCAAAATATCAACGCTAAAATAAGTTATCCCTAGCCCATCATGCTCAACCATTGATCCATTCATGAAACACATTCGCATATTAACTACACCCAATGCTCAAGTACGATCATAGTGCCTCCTAGTTGGTGCTTTATAATAGAAGATGGAGACTCAAATAAAAAATTGCATAAAGTAAAGAAAGGCCCTTCGCAGAGGGAAGTAGGGATTTGTAGAGGTGCCATAGCTCAAAGCAAAAAACTTAGAGATAAAAACATTTTGGGAGGTGTGCTTTTCCCACCAACGAAAATGACTTAGAGTTCCCAACACTTTCCATGCTAGATATATCATAGGCGGTTCCCAAACAGAAAAAAAAAGTTTATTCCTTTTTCCACCATTTCTTTCACTTTCCATGGCTAGCCGTACCCACGGGTGCCCTCCATACAAACACTTTCCAAGGAATTTATTATTTGACAACATAAAGTAAATTCATTTTTCATTTCAGGACTGGGCATCCCTAATGCCTTTGCCTTACTCTCGTGCAATGACAAGTGAATAAACACTCATCGTGAGAATAACACATCTAGCATGGAAAATATTAGCCACCCCTCACCGCCTCGCGAGCGGTACGAACACACAAAAGAGAAGTTTATTTTGAAAATTAGAGATGGCACATACAAATTTGCTTAGAACGGCAAAAGAATACCGCATATAGGTAGATATAGTGGACTCATGTGGCAAAACTGGTTTAAAGGGTTTTGGATGCACAAGTAGTGATCATACTTAGTGCAAAATGAAGGCTAGCAAAAGATTGAGAAGCGACCAACAAAAAAAATGAATAATCTCAGAAGCGAGCATTAAGCATAATTAACACCGAATAATGCACCATAAGTAGGATATAATTTCATTGCATGGCTATTGACTTTCGTGCTTGCATAGGGAATCACAAACCTTAACACCAATATTCTTACTAAAGCACAATTACTCATCAACATAACTCACATATTACATCATCATATCTCAAAACTATTACAAGGAATCAAGTTTATTTTGTCCAATGATCTTCATGAAAGTTTTTATTATATCCTTCTTGGATATCTATCACTTTGGAACTAATTTTCATGTGTTGCTTTTGATAAGCTCCAACAAATATAAGTGAAGATCATGAGCATAATACTTCTTTCTCTCAAATTAATTTAAGTGAAGCAAGAGAGAATTTCTTAAAAAATTTACTAACTCCCAAATAAATCTAAGTGAAGCATGAGAGCATTTCTTCAAAAATACTAAAGCACGCCGTGCTCAAAAAGATATAAGTGAAGCACTAGAGCAAATCCATAGCTCATAAAAATTTAAGTGAAGCATAGAGAGCAATTCTAACAAGTCATGGCATAATTTTGGCTCTCTCAAATAGGTGTGTCCAGAAAGGATTCATAACTTAGAACACAAAGCAAAACAAGCAAAGACTCATATCATACAAGACGCTTCAAGCAAAACTCATAGTATGTGATGAATAAAAATATAGCTTCGAGTAAAATACCGATGGTCGTTAGAAAAAAGAGGGGATGCCACTCGGGGCATCCCCAAGGTTAGTTGCTTGCTTCTCTTTAGATAATAGCTTGGGATGACATGGGCATACCCAAGCTTAGGCTCTTCTTACTCCTTATTCCTTCATCCATCGTAAGATAACCCAAAACTTGAAAACTTCAATCACACAAAACTCAACAAAACCTTCGTGAGATCCGTTAGTATAAGAAAGCAAATCACTACTATAAGTACTGTAGAAAACCAATTCATATTTTATTCTTGCATTATATCTACTGTATTCCAACTTTTCTATCGAAAAAACTCATCAAAGAAAACCATAGAATCATCAAAACAAGTACACACCGCAAAGAAAACAGAATCTGTCAAAAACAGAACAGTCTGTAGCAATCTGGATATTTCGAATACATCAGAAACTCCAAAAATTCTGAAAAATTAGGATAACATAGGCAATTTGCATATCAATGTTGTGTAAAAAATTCAGAATTTTTCGTCTCTTCTGTGAATTTTTAAAATTGTTTTACTGGACGCAAAAGTTTCTGTTTTCCAACAAGATCAAATCAACTATCACCCAACATAATCCTAAAGGCTTTACTTGGCACAAACACTAATTAAAACACAAAAAAAACAATTATAACAGTAGCATAATTGTGCAAATACTCAAGAACATAAAGCAAAAATAAAAAATAAATTTTATTCATTGGGTTGCCTCCCAACAAGCGCTATTGTTTCACGCCCCTAGCTAGGCATCAAGCAAGGATCTAAGTTTTGTCATCCGTGGTTTTGGCAATTTTTGTGAGGGTTTTCTCAAACCCGGGAGGCTCTTTGCGCTTCCCTAAATTCTCAAGGAAAGATACCATCTTGAGATCTAAAATATCCAATCGCTTATTGCAAAGAGTAATTAAAGTATTCATGTGATTGATACTACCATTAATATGTTTGAGGGGTTCATTATACTTTTGAAATTCAACCATATGTTTGTGCAAATCACAAGGTTTGTCCAACATTTGAACTCCCTCTGGGGTGAAAGAAAACCCTTTCTTTTGTGGTGGAACCCCCAAAATTCCTTCTAAGATTTCATAGGCAGCATTAACATCAAGCTCGATAAAATTCCCTTTTGAGGCAAAATCTAAAAGTTGTCTATGATGCAAAGACAATCCTACATAAAAATTACGAAGAAATTTTTTTGCATCTCCTTTTAAGTTGCAAACATGGTAGGATTCCATTAGCCTATACCAAGCATCTTTCAAATTTTCTCCTTGTCTTTGTTTGAAGTATAAAACTTCAAAATCTGGTAACAAAGGAGGAGTGGTCAAACTAGCCATTGTGACTAGAAAGCAAGAACGCGAATAGATCAGACAAGAAAACGGCGAACGAAAAAGAGGGCGAATAAAACGGCAAATTTTTGTGAAGTGGGGGAGAGGAAAACGAGAGGTAAATGGAAAATAATGTAAATTGCAAGGAGATGAGATTTGTGATTAGGAATCTAGTATATGTTGAAGATCCTCCCCAGCAATGGCGCTAGAAATTCCGTTTGATACGGCTTGAAGCTACGTCGGTATTTCCCCAAAGAGGAAGGGATGATGCAGCACAGCGGCGGTAGGTATTTCCCTCAGTGATGAAACCAAGGTTATCGAACCAGTAGGAGAACCAAGCAACACTACGTAAACAGCACCTGCACACAAATAACAAATACTCGCAACCCGACGTGTAAAAGGGGTTGTCAATCCCTTTCGGGCAACGGCGCCAAAAATTGGCAAACAGACATGAGAGAGTAGTAAATATTGATAGATTGAATGCCAAATAAAATAAAGTGCAGCAAGGTATTTTGTATTTTTTGTTTAATAGATCTGAAAATAAAAGTTGCAAATAAAGAAAAGAGCGAATAGCAAAACAGATCTTGAAAGCAAATATATTGGAGAAGAGACCCGGGGGCCGTAGTTTTCACTAGTGGCTTCTCTCGAGAAAAATAGCAAACGGTGGGTGAACAAATTACTGTTGGGCAATTGATAAAACTTCAAATAATCATGACGATATCCAGGTAATGATCAATATATAGGCATCACGTCCAAGATCAGTAGACCGACTCCTGCCTGCATCTACTACTATTACTCCACACATCGACCGTATCCAGGATGCATCTAGTGTATTAAGTTCATGGAGAAACGGAGTAATGCAATAAGAATGATGACATGATATAGACAAGATCTATTTATGTAGAAATAGACCCCATCGTTTTATCCTTAGTAGCAACGATACATACGTGTCGGTTCCCCTTCTGTCACTGCGATCAAGCACCGTAAGATCGAACCCACTACAAAGCACGTCTTCCCATTGCAAGATAAATAGATCAAGTTGGCCAAAGAAAACCCAAATATCAGAGAAGAAATACGAGGCTATAAGCAATCATGCATATAAGAGATCAAAGAAGACTCAAATAACTTTCATGGATAAAAAGATAGATCTGATCATAAACTCAAAGTTCATCGGATCCCAACAAACACAGCGCAAAAAGAGTTACATCATATGGATCTCCAAGAGACCATTGTATTGAGAATCAAAAGAAAGAGAGGAAGCCATCTAGCTACTAACTATGGACCCGTAGGTCTACAAAGAACTACTCACGCATCATCGGAGAGGCACCAATGGAAGTGGTGAACCCCTCCATGATGGTGTCTAGATTGGATCTGGTGGTTCTGGACTCTCCGGCGGCTGGAATTGATTTTCGTCTTCTCTTCTAGGATTTCTGGAATATTGGGGTATTTATAGAGCAAAGAGGCGGTGCGGGAGGCCACCGAGGTGGCCACAACCCACCTGGGCGCGCCTGGGCCTCCAGGCGTGCCCTGGTGGGTTGTGCTCCTCTCGGAGCACCCCCTAGGTGCTTCTCCGGCCCACTGGATGTCTTCTGGTCCAAAAAAAATCAACATAAAGTTTGGCTGCGTTTGGACTCCGTTTGGTATTGATTTCCTGCGATGTAAAAAACATGCAAAAAACAGCAACTGGCCCTTGGCACTATGTCAATAGGTTAGTACCAAAAAATGATATAAAATTACTATAAAATGATTGTAAAACATCCAAGAATGATAATATAACAGCATGGAACAATAAAAAATTATAGATATGTTGGAGACGTATCAGCGCCTTCTCCTGGTCTGGGGGAAGGCTGACGCCAATGGTGAAGGTGGGGCCTGAGCCGCTGCTGTCGATAGGCACCTTTTTGTCTCGGCGCGGTCCTGGGAGAACAACTGTTTCTTCTTTGCGGGCGCGGCCTCGGGAGCTTCCGGGGCATCCTCCGCCTCCAGGCATGAGGCTGCTGCCGCCCCGTAGGCGAGCTTGAGGGCCCGTACCGCATCCTTCCTGTCACCATCCACGGTGATGACACCACTGCTGCCTGGAATCTTGACGATGTTGAAGCCTAGATGGGTCACCTCCATGAACTTGGCAAGGGCAGGGTATCCTCGGATGGCATTGTATGGGAGGCTGATGCGGGCCACATCGAAGTTGATGAGCTCGGTGCGGTAGTTGTCACACTTGCCGAAGGTGACGGGGAGGCGCACCTGTCCCAGGGGGTGGCAGAGCCCTTTGTCACTCCTAAGAACGGCCTGGTTGGCAGGAGCTGGTCGTACGGTACTTGAAGCATCTCAAAGGTTTCCACGGAGAGCACATTGAGACCAGCGCCGCCATCGATGAGAGTCTTGGTGACCGCAACGTTCCTGATGGTGGGCGTACACAGCATGGGGAGCGCACCGGCAGCAGCCGCAGATTCGGGGCGGTCCCTGGAGTCGAAGGTGACGCGACCCCATGCCGCGCGCGACTTCGTAGTGTCTCAGGATGAGGCCGAGCAGTGCTCGCTTGGCGGATGATCTGCTTGGTGTGGCAACTAGATGCGGGCGCCTGTGACCCGCTGAGGATGAAAGCGACTGTGTGGGCCCCCAGAGCTGCGAAGCGTGCGATGAACTGATTGCGAAGCTCTCCCCAAGAGGATATGGAGGCCTCCGGGAGGCCGCGGAGCCAAGAGCACGGGACCTCCGTCAGGGCCAGAGGAAGCCAGTTCTCCATGGCCTTGTCATCGCCTCCCGCCGCCAAAATAGTCTGGGCATATAGCTAGAGGAATTCCTCAGGGTTGGCCGCGCCGTCGTAGCGCGGGGGCAGCACCGGCCTGAACCTGACAGGCCATCGCACCCGACGCAGGTCAGGAGTGAAGGCCGGGCAACCCGCGAGGTTCCTAGGGATGGCGGTTCGAGTAGCGAGGCGGACAGCGTCACCCATGGAAGTGATGAGGCGAGAAGGAGCGAAGCGGATGGAAGAGCTCCGACACGCCCCTACCTGGTGCACCCAATGTCGGAATCGGGGCTCTGCGGACGCAATCAAGGTTCGAACTCTGGGGCGTGTGCGAAGATCTAGCCTAGCTTCAGCCTCAAGCTCATCGCCTCACGGCTTGGCCTCGTCGAGTTCATGCGAGCAGGGGAAGGATATGAATACAGAGATTTAACCAGGTACATGCCACCTTGTGGTGTAAAACCCTACTCCTGCTTTGTGGTAGATTGCCTCGCGAGGAGGATGATCATGAACTAGTACAGTGGGTGAGCTGCCTCTCGAGGTCTCAAAGGGAGAGAATCAATGGACCTCTACTATGGTGGAGACTAGCCTATACTTATAGTGGCCTTGGCTCTCTTCCATCATAGCTTAGGCGGGAAGGAATACCACAGTGGCCAATTTGAAAGGGGACAAGAGTTACATCTTCTCCTGACGAAAGGTGGTCTTCACGTGCAAAGCTTCTGTTCATGATGCAGTGGTGGGCTCGGCGATGACATTCATCCTACTGAGCTCGTGGTCTTGGTCTTATTGCACCGGAACGGAAACCTTTCGGGGATTCCTTGGGAACCCGCGTACGTCCTTGCCTCCTTAGCACCAAAGGGGAAACTGTCCTCCACTGCGCCCGCTGGCGCCTGCCAGGCCTTGGTCGTCATGGCTCACGCCATCGCGAGCCTCATGAGGATGAGTACCTAAATAGAGATCTCCGCTCCTCGGGACGCAAGCTCGGGAAGCTGCTCCTCGGGAGGTCTTGGCGTCACTCGCCTCGCGAGGCCAGGGGGGCCGTCACGAGGGTCTTTCTTGCAAGGTATTGTAGCTGGGCCGTACTGGGCCGCCGATGGGGCCACGCGCTGGGCCGCAGGCAGGCAAGTCTGGGTACCCCCGATCCCGGAACACTGACAGACTCCCGCTAGCCACCTTTATGCAAAACAAGTTGCATGTCAGTCAGTGGAACCGGTCTCATGTGCGTGGACATGTAAGGTTGGTCTGAGCCGCTTCATCCCACAATGCCGCCGAATCAAAATAAGACATTGGTGGAAAGCAATATGAACATCACCGCCCACAACTCCTTTGTGTTCTACTCGTGCATATCATCTACGCATAGACCTAGCTCATGATGCCACTGTTGGGGAACGTTGCATGGAAAACAAAAAAAATTCTACACACACTCAAGATCTATCCATGGAGAGGGGGCGCTGCTGTCGGTGCAACAAACCCTGGTGTATGTTGCCCAGTCTGTACACAGGCTCAAGGGCAAGGTTACAACATCCAAGACAAGGCCAAGCAGAAGATATAGCTCTTTCAGAAATCAAAGGGCAGATCAAGAAGACCAAGACAAGACAAAGGAGCAAGATATCACTAAGGAAACCTCCCTTGCCGGGCAGGCGAGCCTGGCAAGGTCGAGGTCACCCCGAAGACAATTCTCAAGACTCCCTCGGCAACCTTGCCGGGGGACGCCGAGGGCAGATCGCCCTGCCAAGACGCCACCGCTCCACCTCACAGCAACGCAAGTCACCTATCGATGCGGTGTCGAGTCTCCAAGTGATTAAGTGCCTATTATTTGGCACGTGGCAGCCATTTCTGAGGAAGATCACCCACAAATGACACCCGTCCAGAGGCGTGTCACGCAGGTAGGCGAGAAGGTCGATGAATAGCACGGCAAGGTTTTCCAGGCTCCCCCCACGATGTGACACTAAGTGGTGCATTTAATGCACTCTGTCCTGTCTGCAGAGTTAGGTATGATAGCACTGTGGCTATCTAATCAATGGAAAATTACTGTTTTGCCATTGTGGTAACCCCTTGACCTATTAAAGGAGGGCCGTGGCAACCTTAGAAAGGATTCGGACCCTTGTACACTCATACACACGTAGCTGTTCTCGTCCCAAGGCGACCTTGCCGGGCTTGAGCGCTGCGTATCCACCATGGTTCTTTCATCGATCCACCAAAGCAGGAGTAGGGTTTTACGCCTCGTGGCGGCCCGAACCTGGGTAAAAACTGACCGTGTTATCAATGCCGTGCTGCTCTACTGTTTCCGCTCTTTTTGCAACGCGCCCTTCCCCCTTCCCGAACCACAAGGGGCCGATGGCCCCATAGGTGGCCGTGTTGAACCATGACAAATTTGCCGCGCTAGGTAGGGGGGAGCGCTTGTGCGAACCCGAGGGTGTAAGCAGCGCATCATCTTCATCATCGTCTTCTTCATCGATGGCTTCATCATCCGTGGCGCCCAAGAAAATGTCCGGCGCTACAGCTCACCCGTCCACCTCGAAGGCCCCCTCGCATGCAGCCATTGATGCCATGGGGGCTACGGGGCCGCACGGGGACATGGACGTCGCGGGGGACGTGACCGGTGCAGGCGGCGCCATAACTATTCCCCGTGCGGCCGAAGAGGGAGCAGGGGGCGCCGGAGGAAGACAGCATCAACAGCATCGTAGCGTCCATGCTCCACAAGATGCGGGTGGGGAGAACATTCCATCTCCGCCTCTCCACCTCGCTATGGGACGCAACCGCAGCGATGGAGCTCACTCTGGTGTGAATTGCAACCTTCTAGCTGCCCTCGCTGCGGGTGCGGCTGCAGGGCACGTGCCATCCCCAGGGCAAGCTGGTCAAAATGATGCGCCGAATGGGGTCATCAATCCCCAAGCACATCTGCCTCGTCGCCACGCCACCCTGGCGACCGGCTCGCGGCGATGAGAGAACGGCGCCGCCAATACCGGCACCGTCAGAAGTCAGACGATATCGTGATCTGCGTTGTCATCTATGCCAAGCACCGCTTCGGAAGCAATGGCACGGGCCCAACTCCTGTTGAGATTTCCGCCAGTGGCCGATCAAATGGATGAGTGGAGAGCCACCATTCAGAGCCTGATTGGTTTTGCTGAGGGGGGAGGATCACAGTGGGCAGGCCCGTCGCGGCCTCCACCGGCAGCAACAACGGCCCGAGCCGCTGGCCGCACCGAAGGGGCCACACCTACGGTGCAGTCTCGTCCACGGCAGCCAGCGCAGGGGCCGCCACCAGAGCCACGGCCACGCAATCAAGAACCAGGCGAGGTATCAATGGCTTCGTCTGATCCTCGAGCCCGTCGAGATCAGCGGCGTGTCCTGGAAGATAGGCGAAGGGAAGACATGCGCGTCAACATAGAATGATGCTGCGAAACCCACCGCCAGTCCGACAGGCGCAATGGCCCTGACGTCGATGAGCCTGCGCCTGGTGGAGACGGATACTTACCCTTCGAGGTTGGGTGTCCTGCCTTCACTCGTGAGCTACGGCAAGTCCGTTGGCCATCTGCCCGCACGTTCAAGCCAGAGATACCATAAAAGTACGATGGAAGACTGAACCCGGTAGAGTTCTTGAGCATCTACACCATCGCTGTTCAAGCCGCCGGAGGAAGAGATGAGAAGGTATTCGCCAACTACTTCCCTTTGGCACTCAAGCCAAATGTGAGGTCGTAGCTGATGCACTTACCGGAGAACTCCATCTCAACCTGGACTGACCTGTGCAATGAGTTTGTTGGCGCCTACACGGGTGGCCATCATGAGCCAGGGCGGCCCAGCGATTTGTAGCTCCTCCCACATAAGGAAGGAGAGAGTTTGCCGAAGTATATGCAGAGATTCAGTTGGGTGCACAGGAACATTCCGGACATCCACCCAGCAGCTGTGATAGCTGCGTTCGAGTCCAACGTACGCAACAGTAGGATACGTTCCAAGATGAACGTCCGATTGCCCAAGACTGTGAATGAGCTATACACTTTGGCGGATAAGTGTGCCCGAACAGAGGAGGGGAGGCGACTCCCCAGAGAAGAAGACGGCATCGACATTGACTTAGAGGACGATGACGATGCTGCCAGTCAGAAGAAGAAGAACAAGAAACGTAACAAGAAGCGCAAGGGGAAGACAGTTCCGGCTGTCGAAGGGTCTGGCGTTCCTAGTACTGGCAAGAAGGCCATGGCCGAAGCTCCCGGCAAGGAAATTGCCGCGTGCAATCACTGCCGGGAAGCTGCGGCAGCCGAGAAGGCTGGGAAGGCTAACGGGCCGTATAGCAAGATCCATCCGTCCAAGGGCCATGATCGTTAAGAGTGTCATCAAGTTGAGCAACTCGTCAAGAAGCAGAAGGCTGAGTACGAGAAGCGTGACAAAGAGAGAGGCCAGGATGGCGTAGACGGGAAGGGCCGAGGTGGCAGAGGAAGTCGCCCCGGCAAGGTCCCTCAGCATCAAGGGAAGACTGCCATAGGCCATGGGAAGAAGGAATGCGATGACGAGAGCGATGAAGGTGATGTAGAGGAAACCAGTGAGCAGGAGTTCCAGAAGGCCACTAATGCCCTGTGCATTGATGGAGGTGCATCCTGGCGCTCCTCTCACCGCCAGCTTAAACAGTGGGCGCGTGAGGTCAATGTTGTGGAGCCAGTGGCAAATTCTCGGAAACCACTCAAGTGGTCCCGCACGCCCATCATCTTTGATGAAGAGGATCACCCTGACCGCACCACCGCGGTAGTCCTGTCTGCAGAGTTAGGTATGATAGCACTGTGGCTATCTAATCAATGGATAATGACTGTTTTGCCATTGTGGTAACCCCTTGACCTATAAAAGGATGGCCATGGCAACCTTAGAAATGTTTCGGACCCTTGTACACCCATACACACGTAGCTGCTCTCGTACCAAGGCGACCTTGCCGGGCTTGAGCGTTGCGTATCCACCATGGTCCTTTCATCAATCCACCAAAGCAGGAGTAGGGTTTTACGCCTCGTGGCGGCCCGAACCTGGGTAAAAACTGCCCGTGTTATCACTGCCGTGCGGCACTACTATTTCCGCTCTTTTTGCAACGCGCCCTTCCCCCTTCCCGAACCACAAGGGGCCGATGGCCCAATAGGTGGCCGTGTTGAACCACGACATATTTGGCACGCTATGTAGGGGGGAGCGCTTGTGCGAACCCGAGGGTGTAAGCAGCGCATCATCTTCATCATTGTCTTCTTCATCGACGGCTTCATCATCCATGGCGCCCAAGAAAAAGTCCGGCGCTACAGCTCACCCGTCCACCTCAAGGCCCCCTCGCATGCAGCCATTGATGCCATGGGGGCTACGGGGGCGCACGGGGACGTGGACGTCACGGGGGACGTGACCGGTGCAGGCGGCGCCATCACTGTTCCCCGTGCGGCCGAAGCGGGAGCTGGGGGCGCCGGAGGAAGACAGCATCAACAGCATCATAGCGTCCATGCTCCACAAGATGCGGGTGGGGATAACATTCCATCTCCGCCTCTCCATCTCGCTATGGGATGCAACCGCAGCGATGGCGCTCGCTCTGGTGTGAATCGCAACCTTCTAGCTGCCCCCGCTGCGGGTGCGGCTGCAGGGCACGCGCCATCCCCAGGGCAAGCTAGTCAAAACGATGCGCCGAATGGGGTCGTCAATCCCCAAGCACATCCACCTCGTCGCCACGCCACCCTGGCGACCGGCACGCGGCGATGAGAGCACGGCGCCGCCAATATTGGCACCGTCAAAAGTCAGACGACGTCGCGATCTGCGTCGTCGTCTATGCCAAGCACCGCTTCCGAAGCCAAGGCACGGGCCCAACTCCTGTTGAGATTTCCGCCAGTGGCCGATCAAATGGATGAGTGGAGAGCCACCATTCAGAGCCTGATTGGTTTTGCTGAGGCGGGAGGATCACAGCGGGCAGGCCCGTCGCGGCCTCCACCGGCAGCAACAACGGCCCGAGCCGCTGGCCGCACCGAAGGGGCCACACCTACGGTGCAGTCTCCTCCACGGTAGCCAGCGCAGGGACCGCTGCCAGAGCAATAGCCATGCAACCAAGAACCCGACAAGGTATCAATGGCTTCGTCTAATCCTCGTGCCCGTCGAGATCAGCGGCGGGTCCTGGAAGACAGGCGAAGGGAAGACACGCGCGTCACCATAGTATGATGCCGCGAAACCCACCGCCAGTCTGACACGCACAATGGCCCCGACATCGATGAGCCTGCGCCCGGTGGAGACGGATACTTACCCTTCAAGGTTGGGTGTCCTGCCTTCACTCATGAGCTGCGGCAAGTCCGTTGGCTATCTGCCCGCACGTTCAAGCCAGAGATACCAGAAAAGTATGATGGAAGACTGAACCCGACAGAGTTCTTGAGCATCTACACCATCGCTGTTCAATCCGCCGAAGGAAGAGATGAGAAGGTATTCGCCAACTACATCCCTTTGGCACTCAAGCCAAATGTGAGGTCGTAGCTGATGCATTTACCGGAGAACTCCATCTCGACCTTGGCTGACCTGTGCAATGAGTTTGTTGGCGCCTACACGGGTGGCCATCAAGAACAAGGGCGGCCCAGTGATTTGCAGCTCCTCCCATAGAAGGAAGGAGAGAGTTTGCCGAAGTATATGCGGAAATTCAGCCGGGTGCACAGGAACATTCCGGACATCCACCCGGCAGCTGTGATAGCTGCGTTCCAGTCCAACGTACACAACCGCAGGATACGTTCCAAGATGAATGTCCGATTGCCCAAGACTGTGAATGAGTTATACACTTTTGCGGACAAGTGTGCCCGAACAGAGGAGGGGAGGCGACTCCCCGAAGAAGAAGATGGCTTCGACGTTGACTTAGAGGACGAAGACGATGCTGACAGTCAGAAGAAGAAGAACAAGAAATGCAACAAGAAGCGCAAGGAGCAGATGGTTCTGGCTGTCGAAGGGTCTGGCGTTCCTAGTACCGGCAAGAAGGCCATGGCCAAAGCTCCCGGCAAGGAAGTTGCTGCGTGCAATGACTGTCGGGAAGCTGCGGCGGCCAAGAAGGCTGGGAAGGCTGACGGGCCATACTGCAAGATCCATCCGACCAAGGGCCATGATCTTTAAGAGTGTCATCAAGTTGAGCAACTCATCAAGAAGCAGAAGGCTGAGTACGAGAAGCGTGACAAAGAGAGAGACCAGGATGGCGTAGGCGGGAAGGGCCGAGGTGGCAGAGGAAGTCGCCCCGGCAAGGTCCCTCAGCATCAAGGGAAGCCTGCCATAGGCCATGGGAAGAAGGAATGCGATGACGAGAGCGATGAAGGTGATGTAGAGGAAACCAGTGAGCAGGAGTTCCAGAAGGCCACTAACGCCCTATGCATTGACAGAGGTGCATCCTTGCGCTCCTCTCACCGCCAGCTCAAACAGTGGGCGCATGAGGTCAATGTTGTGGAGCCAGTGGCAAATTCTCGAAAACCACTCAAGTGGTCCCGCACGCCCATCATCTTTGATGAAGAGGATCACCCTGACCGCACCACCGCGGTTGTCCTATCTACAGAGTTAGGTATGATAGCACTGTGGCTATCAAATCAATGGATAATGACTATTTTGCCATTGTGGTAACCCCTTGACCTATAAAAGGAGGGTCATGGCAACCTTAGAAAGGATTCGGACCCTTGTACACTCATACACACGTAGCTGTTCTCGTCCCAAGGCGACCTTGCCGGGCTTGAGCGCTGCGTATCCACCATGGTCCTTTAATGAATCCACCAAAGCAGGAGTAGGGTTTTACGCCTCGTGGCGGCCCGAACCTGGGTAAAAACTGACCGTGTTATCAATGCCGTGCTGCTCTACTGTTTCCGCTCTTTTTGCAACGCGCCCTTCCCCCTTCCCGAACCACAAGGGGCCGATGGCCCCATAGGTGGCCGTGTTGAACCATGACAAATTTGCCGCGCTAGGTAGGGGGGAGCGCTTGTGCGAACCCGAGGGTGTAAGCAGCACATCATCTTCATCATCGTCTTCTTCATCGACGGCTTCATCATCCATGGCGCCCAAGAAAAAGTCCGGCGCTACAACTCACCCATCCACCTCAAGGCCCCCTCGCATGCAGCCATTGATGCCATGGGGGCTACGGGGGCGCACGGGAACGTGGACATCGCGGGGGACGTGACCGGTGCAGGCGGCGCCATCACTGTTCCCCGTGCGGCCGAAGCGGGAGCAGGGTGCGCCAGAGGAAGATAGCATCAACATCATCATAGCGTGCATGCTCCACAAGATGCGGGTTGGGAGAACATTCCATCTACTCCTATCCACCTTGCTCAGGGACGCAACCGCAGCGATGGCGCTCGCTCTGGTGTGAATTGCAACCTTCTAGCTGCCCTCGCTGCAGGTGCGGCTGCAGGGCACGCGCCATCCCCAGGGTAAGCTGGTCAAAACGATGCGCCGAATGGGGTCATAAATCCCCAAGCACATCCGCCTCGTCGCCACGCCACCCTGGCGACCGGCACGCGGCGATGAGAGCACGACGCCGCCAATATCGGCACCGTCAAAAGTCAGACGACGTCGTGATCTGCGTCGTCGTCTATGCCAAGCACCGCTTCGGAAGCCATGGCACGGGCCCAACTCCTGTTGAGATTTCCGCTAGTGGCCGATCAAATGGAAGAGTGGAGAGCCACCATTCAGAGCCTAATTGGTTTTGCTGAGGCGGGAGGATCACAGCGGGCAGGCCCGTCACGGCCTCCAGTGGCAGCAACAACGGCCCGAGCCGCTGGCCGCACCGAAGGGGCCACACCTACGGTGCAATCTCCTCCACGGCAGCCAGCGCAGGGGCCGCAGCCAGAGCCACAGCCACAGAACCAAGAACCCGACGAGGTATCAATGGCTTCGTCTGATCCTCGAGCCCGTCGAGATCAGCGGCGGGTCCTGGAAGACAGGCGAAGGGAAGACACGCGTGTCACCATAGAATGATGCCGCGAAACCCACCGCCAGTCCGACAGGCGCAATGGCCCCGACGTCGATGAGCCTGCGCCCGGTGTAGGTGGATACTAACCCTTCGAGGTTGGGTGTCCTGCCTTCACTCATGAGTTGCAGCAAGTCCTTTGGCCATCTGGCCGCACGTTCAAGCCAGAGATACCCGAAAAGTACGATGGAAGACTGAACCCGGCAGAGTTCTTAAGCATCTACACCATCGCTGTTCAAGCCGCCGGAGGAAGAGATGAGAAGGTATTCGCCAACTACTTCCCTTTGGCACTCAAGCCAAATGTGAGGTCGTAGCTGATGCACTTACCGGAGAACTCCATCTCGACCTGGGCTGACCTGTGCAATGAGATTGTTGGCACCTACACGGGTGGCCATCAAGAACCAGGGCGGCCTAGCGATTTGCAGCTCCTCCCACAGAAGAAAGGAGAGAGTTTGCGGAAGTATATGCGGAGATTCAGCCAGGTGCACAGGAACATTCCGGACATCCACCCGGCAGCTGTGATAGCTGCGTTCCAGTCCAACGTACGCAACCGCAGGATACGTTCCAAGATGAACGTCCGATTGCCCAAGACTGTGAATGAGCTATAGACTTTGGTGGATAAGTGTGCCCGAACAGAGGAGGGGAGGCGACTCCCCGGAGAAGAAGACGGCATCGACGTTGACTCAGAGGATGACGACGATGCTGCCAGTCAGAAGAAGAAGAACAAGAAACGCAACAAGAAGCGCAAGGAGAAGACGGTTCTAGCTGTCGAAGGGTCTGGCATTCCTAGTACCGGCAAGAAGGCCATGGCCGAAGCTCCCGGCAAGGAAGTTGCCGCGTGCAATGACTGCCGGGAAGCTGCGGCGGCCGAGAAGGCTGGGAAGGCTAATGGGCCGTACTGCAAGATCCATCCGACTAAGGACCATGATCTTTAAGAGTGTCATCAAGTTGAGCAACTCGTCAAGAAGCAGAAGGCTGAGTACGAGAAGCGTGAAAAAGAGAGAGGCCAGGATGGCGTAGGAGGGAAGGGCTGAGGTGGTAGAGGAAGTCGCCCCGGCAAGGTCCCTCAGCATCAAGGGAAGCCTGCCAGAGGCCATGGGAAGAAGGAATGCGATGACGAGAGCGATGAAGGTGATGTAGAGGAAACCAGTGAGCAGGAGTTCTAGCAGGCCACTGACGCCCTGTGCATTGACGGGGGTGCATCCTTGCTCTCCTCTCACCGCCAGCTTAAACAGTGGGCGCGTGAGGTCAATGCTGTGGAGCCAGTGGCAAATTCTCAGAAACCACTCAAGTTGTCCCGCACGCCCATCATCTTTGATGAAGAGGATCACCCTGACCGCACCACCGTGGTAGGGTGCTTGCCGTTGTTGGTTTCAACAATGATCCGCAACCTGAAGATCAAAAAGATGTTGGTTGATGGCGGGGCCGGGTTGAATCTAATTTCTCCCAAAGTCATGAGCAAGCTGTAGATAACAGAAGAAGAGCTCAAAGTTACCGGCACCTTTCAAGGGATCAACCCCGGCAGGAGTAGTCAAAAGGGGAAGATCACGCTGCCAGTGACGTTTAGAGGTAAATTGAACTACCGAACTGAGAAGATTGTTTTCGATGTGGTTGAGCTTCCATTGCCGTACAATGGGATACTTGGACGACCTGCTCTGGCAAAGTTCATGGCGGCATCCCACTATGCCTGCAACACCCTGAAGATGCCAGGACCAATGGGCATTATTTCTATATCGTCGGACAAGAAGGACGCAATTATATGCGTGGACAAGATGTACCGGGACGCGGTCACTGCCGAGGACGCGGAAGCCGCAGTCGCCGCCAAGGAAAACAAGCTAGGGAGAAAAGCTAGCAAGGATGCCGGCAAGGAATCCGGGAAGCGCGCCTCTCCGAAGTGTGCATCAACCATCGATGATTTTCCTGAGAGTTCTACTAGCAAGAGATCCAAGGTTGCTGCACCCACTGTGAAGAAGGTCCTGGCAGGGCTGGTTGGCGCTGATTGTACATTTACTATCAGCTCCACCCTTGACGACAAATAGGAAAGCGCGCTCGTTGCCTTCCTGCGGGCGAATGTCGATGTGTTTGCTTGGCAACCATCTGACATCCCCGGTGTTCCCAGGGAGGTAATCGAGCAACACCTTGCTGTCTACCCTCATGCCCGGCCCGTCAAGTAGAAGGTCCGGAAGCAAGCCTTGGAGCAGCAGCAGTTCAGTGCCGAGGAGATCAAGAAACTTGAAGCTGCTGGTTTGGTCAGGGGAGTATTGCATCCAACATGGTTGGCCAATCCAGTGGTAGTGCGCAAGGCGAATGGGAAGTGGAGGCCTTCATAGAGTTCACAGATCTGAATAAAGCATGCCCGAAGGACCCATTCCCCTTGCTGCGCATCGATCAAATTATGGATTCCACCTCCGGATGTGACCTGCTTTCCTTCTTGGATGCCTACTCTGGGTACCACAAGATTTTCATGTCCAAGGAAGATGAAGAGAATACCATGTTCATAACCCCATGCGGCACGTACTGTTTTGTACGGATGCCCTTTGGGTTAAAAAGCGCTGGATCCACTTTTGCAAGAGCAGTGCAAATTGGTTTTGAGTCCCAGCTGCATAGGAATATTGAAGCTTACATGGATGACATACTGGTCAAAACCAAGCATAGATGAACTCTCATTCAGGACTTGGAAGAGACCTTTGCAAACCTGCGCAAGATCAACTTGAAGCTGAACCCAGAGAAGTGTGTGTTTGGCGTTCATTCCGGCAAGCTACTTGGCTTCTTCGTATCCCACCAGGGGATAGAGGCCAACCTGAACAAGATCAAGGCAATCGAGCAGATTCAAGAACCCAAGACAGTTAAAGATGTGAGGCATTTGACTGGATGTGTTGCTGTGCTGAGCAGGTTCATTTCCAAATCTGCCGAACGCGCCTTGCCGTTCTTCAAAATCTTGAAGAAGGCAGGGCCCGTGGAGTGGACCCCAGAGGCGGACGCTGCACTGCAAGATTTGAAGACCTACCTTTCCTCTGTTCCCACCCTAGTCGCTCCTAAACCACAAGAGCCATTGCTGCTGTACCTACCAGCAACCAATCAAGTGGTTAGTGCAGCACTAGTGGCCCAGCTGGAAGTAGATGAAGAAGCAGCCGTGACTACCGTCCCCTCCGGAGAGGAAAGTGAACTCGTCCCGGCAAGATCGGGTGTAGATCAAAAGAAAGAGGAGCAGGGCAGCGGAGACAATTCCAGGGTCACGGCAAGGAAAAAGGTGGTGCAATGGCGAGTGTACTTTGTCAGCTCCCTACTACAATGGGCTAGATCAAGGTACTCTGGCGTGCAAAAGTTGATCTTTGGCCTCATCATGGCCTCAAGGAAACTGCGCCGCTACTTCCAAGCACACAAGATCACGGTTGTTACCTGCTTCCACTTGCAACGCATACTGAGGAACCCTGAGGCCACTGGCAGAATAGTGGAATGGGCTTTGCAGTTATCAAGCTTTGGTTTGAAGTTTGAGAGCACATCAACTATTCAGAGCAGGGCATTGGTGGAGTTTATTGTAGAATGGACACCAACTCCAGATGAAGAGATGTCGGAGACAGTTATCCCCGGCAGGGAAGCGCCCCAAGAATGGATCATGTACTTTGATGGTGCCTTCTCCCTACAAGGTGCAGGAGCTGGGTGCTTCTCGTCGCACCCACTGGGGAGCACCTCAAGTACGTGGTTCAAATGCATTTCCCCTGGGAGAAGGCTACCAACAACACTACAGAATATGAAGGACTCCTTGCCGGGCTCAGGATCGCAACAGAACTGGGAATCAAGAAATTGATCATTCGTGGAGACTCGCAACTTGTGATGAGGCAAGTGAACAAGGATTATTAAAGTCCATTGATGGAGGCATACGTGTAGGAAGTGAGAAAGCTGGGGGAGCGCTTTGACGGATTGCAAACAGAGCACGTACCCCGTGCGGAAAACAGCATTGTTGATCATCTATCAAAGTGCGCTGCGCAAAAGCTTCCTGTGGAACCAGGGACTTTTGTTCTCCACCTGACTCAGCCCTCCGTATCCCCGGCAACAATGGCCAGAAAGAGGAGGAAACTAGACTCCGGCAAGCCTCTCCCGGCAGAGCTTCCAGAAGCCCCCAGCAGAGAGGTTGGCAGGAACAACTCCACTTCGCTTGGTGAGCAGCACCCTCCCGCTGAACTACCAATCCTCGCGGTTGAGGCATGTGCTCCCACGAATGAGGAGGTGCCGCTGATCCTTGTTGTTGAGCCTCAGGCTCCAACTTGGGCACGGCACATAGTCCGTTACCTCCAAACAGGAGAACTTCCCGAAGAGCAAGAAGAAGCTGAAAGAGTAGCCCAAAGGGCCAGTATGTATCAGTTCGTCGATGACGCACTATACAGAAGAAGGCCCAACGGTGTGAAATTGAAGTGCATTTGCTGGGAAGAGGGAAAGGAACTATTGGCAGAGATACACAAAGGCATGTGGCTCCCATATTGGATCAAGGGCCCTGGTTGGAAAAGCTTTCCGGCAAGGATTCTACTGGCCCATGGTCCTTCAAGATGCAATTGAGCTAGTCACCAGATGTGAAGCCTGCCAGTTCCACTCCAAGAATATCCATCAACCTGCTCAAGCCCTCCAGATGATCCCTTTGTCATGGCCCTTTTCGGTCTAGGGGCTCGACATCTTGGGCCCCTTCCCCCGTGCTACCGGGGGCTTTGAGTTCTTGTACGTCTCCATCGACAAGTTCACAAAGTGGCCGGAAGTCGAGCTCGTGAGGAAGGTGACCGCATAGTCAGCTATCAAGTTCTTCAAAGGATTGGTGTGCCGTTTCGGAGTACCCGCCAGAGTCATCACTGACAATGGCACCCAATTCACAAGCTACGCCTTCATGCAATACGTTCATGCCCTAGGAAGCAAGGTCTCATTTGCCTCTGTTCCTCATCCCAGAAGCAACAGACAAGCTGAGAGGGCGAACACTGAAGTGCTGCGAGGACTCAAGACAAGAACATTTGATAGGCTGTAGATGTGTGGCAGACAATGGATTGACGAGTTGCCAGTGGTTCTTTGGTCCCTTTGAATGACACCGAATCGAGCTACCGGCTAGACTCCCTTCTCCCTAGTCTATGGGGTAGAAGAAGTGATCCCCACAGAACTCATATACGGGTCACCTCGAGTGCTTACCTATGATGAAGTAGCGCAGGAATAGCACCAGCGTGATGACGCTGTGCTACTTGAGAAGAACCATCTCTGGGCAGCTACGCGTGGTGCACGCTACCAGCAAGCCCTGCGTCGCTATCACAGCCGCAGGGTTCATGCCCGAAGCCTTGAGGAAGGTGACCTTTTCCTTAGGCGCGTTCAGTCCGCCAAGGGTACAAACAAGTTGACGCCGAAGTGGGAAGGCCCTTACCAGGTTGTACGAGTCACCAGACCTAGCGCAGTCCGTCTGGAGACCGGAGATGGCATTCAGTTGCAAAACTCATGGAACATTGAGCATCTCCGTAAGTTCTACCCGTAAGGCACGGCTATCGGGCCCTGCCCGGCAGCCACCCTTTTGTACAAGCCTTGTCGATGTTGCATGTAACCCTTTGTACAAAGCCAGACACAGACCCTGAGCAACAGATAAATAAATGAAGCGCTGGGGGCCCCAAAAACTTGCATGCATGCATAAGCATAACATGAGCATCGCATGATCATGTAGATAAGAGCATCGCATGATCATGTAGATCAGGGCATATGTAGCATTGTTTTCCTCTGCACTAAGCTGCAGGATTCTTGCCGTTGACTCAATCCCGAAGAGAAGAAATGAAGACAAGCCTACATATCGGTCCCCGACAAGCCAAACAGATAAGTTCTTTCTTATCCATACATGTTCTGTAAAATTGAAAACGTGTGCATATGAAAACCTCGTCACCTTCAAAGCATAGGTGCTCCCATCCTGTGTCCCAAACGTTGCTTCGGTCAAGGTGGTTGTAGTGGCCTTTGACAGAGGTGGTTCGACGAGGAGCTGGTCCCTTTCCATGGTTTTGTGCCCGGCAGGCAAAGCTCCGCGGCAACAAATGAAAGGCACCGGCAAGATAGCTTGCCGGAGAAAACTTGTTTACTTAAAAGTATAGAGGCATCTCACCACTGCATGGACGTGGTACATGTACAAGTACCCGGCAAGGCTTGTCTTTTTTTTTTCATTAATATGCGATAAGCAAGTACAAATTTTACAGGATATAAACATGGATAAAGAAGATTGCATATTTTAGACTAAAGTTTGGCAAGTGCCTACATATTTTAGACTGAAAAAAGATAAGTGCCCCATAATCCCTTTCTTGTCCCTCTCCTCCTAGGAACTACCACATGAGGTGAAGAGGCCAAAAGGAGTGCCTGGGCAGAAGCCCAGCCTGACCCCGTCAGGCCCCATGACAAGGAGCCTGACAAGATCAAGAGGGCGCGGGCGAAGGTGATGGTGAAGAGAGTGGCGGAGACGACCCACTAGCCACCGTCACCAGGGCCAGCAGGATGCGGCAGGGCGAACGAAGCCGAAGCCCACGAGGAAGCCTATCGAGGCCCAGCTGGAAGCCTGCTGGAGGAGCCGGAGACACTATCCATACCTCCACATCCAACTCCCCGGCAAATCGCCTTGCCGGAGAGGAGATGCAGGTGCAGATGATGGTGCCGCCACCTGACAGTGACAGTGCGGCTGGTGTTCAGCCGGAGTCGGAGCCGTTGTCCTCCCCGTCGGCGCCATCCTCATCACCGTCACTGTCCTCCTCGTTGCTATCACTCGAGGAGGAGCTTTCGTCGTCAGTCGAGCTCTCGCGCAGCACCCTAAGCGAGCACCCGAGCGTCCGAAGACCTTGACGGAGAGCAGGGTGGCGTCCATTAACTTGAAATGGCGGATGTGCCCAGCCACCAAGCTATGGGCACGGGCAAAAGTCTTCCAGCCACGCCGGAGAAGCATGACATGAGGAGAAGGGAACTCCACGTCCGCCCGCATGCTGCCGTTACAACAGCCCCTCATGTGCAGCCTCAACCCCGGTGGCTACTCGATCTCCATCACCCTTGCAAATGGAGTAGGAAGCCAAAAATGGCTGCGAGGGGGTCCTCGCATCTTGACGATGAACACCAGCGGCTGGTTCCCGACGTGGCCTTCATTAGGATCTTGAGCAGAAGGAGGAGGTGCGATCAAAGCACCACCTCATCCACCTCGGCCCTGAGCGTCGCGGCGAGCACGGCATCGTCCTCTCCCGCCTCCCCTCACGGCGGGCTCCGCTTCCGCGTCCCCAATGGGAGGTGTCGGAGTAAATGACCACGGGTAGCCTCATCAGCTCCCCTTGGTATTTCAAGACATCGGGGCAGTCTGCGCCCCTCAAGCATTGAAGACAAAGGACCGCCTTCCTGAGGCCGGCTGGTCCGAGCGGCCGGTTGCCGGGAGGTGGCGGAGCCTAGAAGACGGCCATGAAGTGGGCCGACTCCTAGCAGGCGGCTTCCTGGGAAGCCGGAGCCTAGCAGGTGGCCCCTCGCGTCGTCAAAGTTAGCGCCCACATAAACATGACGAGACAAGGCATGGCTACAGTACAAGCCTGCCACCTCCGAATCGAGGGCAGAACGTGGCCACAGTACAGCGCACCAAGCAGACGCCCCACGCCCGATGCGGCACTATTGCCATGCCGCTCATGACATCACCCATGGCAGAAGAGGCCATGCTCCCATGACGGGCGGTCAGTACGGCCCCCAGGCGGCGGGCCCTACCTGTCCGTGAGAAGCCAGAGGGTGGCGAGCCCTGACCAGTCGGCTCAGGTGGAGGCCGGCTCCTGTCAGGCGGCCCTCCCCCTCCCTCGAAGTCTGTGCGCCATTAACCAGATGTGACGGGGTGTGGCTACAGTGAGCACCTGCCAGGCGGCGGGACTGTATCCACGCTCCCCCTAATGAGGCCTCCGTCATCAGGAGCGATGCTACAGCATAAAGCATTCAACATGGCCCACCAGGCGGCGGGCCCCAGCGGTCGGCAGAGAAGCCGGCAACCAGTGACGCCAACAGCCGGGTCCCGCATCTGGCCGAATTACCATTGCACCCCTGGGGGGTAGGCCTATATAAACCCCCCAGGTCGCCCCATGCAGGGGGTTGGAACCTCGACCAAGCACCAAAATCACCACACACACGCACACAGAGAGAGGGGAATAGAGTTAGCCTTGCCTTTCTTCCTCCTCTAGCCAAACAGCTCAAGGAGCAAGCTTGTAGCTACCTGTTGAGGCAGTGATCATGCGGAGACCCCGCAGAGCAGGATTAGGGGTGTTATCTCCCAGGAGAGCCCCAAATCTGGGTAAGATCCGCAAGTGTACGCGGTCTCGCTCACTCCCGCTTCTAGAGCCCGGCGACGTACTTTTGTCCCCATCCACGATAAGCCACCCCCTGGCATATGTCGCACGATATCCCCGACATTTGGCGCCCACCATGGGGCTAGGTGCACTGTCGTCCGGGAACATGTTCTGGATGGGAACTCTCTTCCTCCCTGGAGAGCGCAACCAGCCCGGTACGCCCAACGGCATTTGTACCGGCACGCTGCATGGCGTGGAAGCGGCTTGCGCCGCAAGCAGTCTCGCTGATCTCATCGGCGGGATCCGCCTCTCCGATGAGCCCGCACTCGACGCGGGCGCAGCTTGCTCCGAGAGCTGCCTCGTCGATCTCCTCGGCAAGCTTCACATCGCCGACGAGCCGGTCTCCGACCTGGAGTCCGTCGGCTCCACCGACCTGCTCGTCGACATGATCATCGACGCCGACGCCACGTTTTCTGATGCCTTCCCCGGCGACGTGGTGATCTTCGATGACCCACTCCCCGCTGCAGACAGTAGCACCAGCGCCAGCACCAGCACTGTCACCGAGGTGCTGGTCATCAGCCACGACGGAACCCCCGACCAAGCTGGCCGGGACCCATTGCGGGTGGCAATGCGGGACCTGTCCGCTCCCGTAGCGCCCGGTGCGAACGGTGAAACGCTGGAAGCATGCCGTATCGCACTCCTTGACAGCGCCAACAAGTTGGCGCCCATGAGACACCTCACCGAGGCCTACCACCGCGAGATCGACCGCGCCGTCTACGGCATGCCTGCTGCTAGCGAACCTAGCCGAGCGGGCACGGTCCGGCAGATCGGCGCGGCCATCGCCAGCATGTTGGGGGCCGACCGCCCAGTCTACGCCACGCCGATGGAGAACTTACGCGCTGCCCAGGCGGCGGTAGATGAGCTGGACCGCCTGGAGGGCGATGAGCGTCGATGCATGACAGAGCGCGTCCAGCAGCTCATCGACGCGGCCGCCGCACAGCAAGAAGCTGGCCGCCGCATGGTGGAACCTGGCCTACAGGCCGAGAACCTTCCCCCTCGCGAAGAGCACGGCGCGACCTCCCGGACGCTGACAGACGGCGCCCGCCGCCGAGGAAACCCAGAGCTGGTTGCTAGCCGCAGCTGCACCCGTATCTCCATCGAGCGCGACCAGGACGGCCGCCCACGAGCAGTAGAACGGCGGGACGGTCGTCAGCCCCCCCCCTCGCAGGGAGAGGCGCGCCTCCCCTCCGCCTGTTGAGCATCCGACTCTCGGGCGCCGGCTGGGCCGCCGCGAGGGAGTCGGAGAGAACGACGCCCGCAACCGGATCGACCGCTTGGCTCAATCCCTGGCATTGGAAGAAGAAGATGCAATCGGCCCGCCTTGTTTCGGCCCCCGCATTCGGGACGAGCTCTTCCCCAAAGGGTTCTCGCTCCCTCGCGACACTCCCAAGTACAACGGTTCTGTGAAGCCGGAAGATTGGCTGGTCGACTACTCCACCGCCGTCAGCATAGTGAATGGCAACAAGCGCGTCGCCGTGAAGTATGTTCCGCTCATGCTCCAGGGCACGGCCCAGACATGGCTGAATAGCCTCAAGCCTTACAGCGTCAACAGCTGGCTCGACTTCACCGAAGTTTTCATCCGCAACTTCACCAACACCTACAAAGAGGCCGGCCAAGCCTCGCCAGCTCTCCCTGTGCATCCAAGGCCCGATCGAGTCCACCCGCGAATACTTAACGCGGTGGGCCGAACTACGCAACTCCTGCGAAGGGGTCATGAGGTGCAAGCCATCGAATACTTCACTACCGGGTGCCGAGAAGGCACCCTACTCAAGCATCGACTCCTCTGCGATGAACCAGCCACGCTCGACGAGCTGCTGATCATAGCGGACAAGTACACCACTGCCGACTCCTCCATGAAGTCGGAGCTCCGAGTGGAAGCGTCAGGAAAGATGCTCCCTTCGGCCCCTCAGACGCTGGCTGGTGATCCGGTCGGCGCCAGCAGTCAAACGACAACAAGCGCAAGGCCCAGCAGCCGGCTACCACCAGTCGGCAGGTGGCGACACTCGAAGATCGGCAGCCAGAGGAGCAACCCGGCCCCAAACGCCAGAAGGGCGGCAAGCCTGCCTGGTTGCCCGCCTTCTCGTTCGAGCAAACCCTTGATGCTCCCTGCAAGTTCCACAGCGGCGCGAAGCCATCCAACCACACCACCCGGAAGTGCCACTGGCTCACCCGCATTGCCAGGGGTGAAGGACTGCCTCCGCCACCTGCTGGCCCGCCGCCTCCGCCTCCCCAGCAGCCGGCGGTCCAGCCAGTCGGCGCGATCCAAGATGAGTTTCCCGAAGAACACGGAGCTTACGTCGTCTTCACCAGCGTGGCTGACGACAGGCACAACCGATGTCAACAGCGCCGAGAGGTGAATACTATCGCCTCTGAAGCCCCAGAGTTCATGCACTGGTCGGAGAAGCCGATCAGTTGGAGCCGAGCTGACCACCCGGAGGTGATGCCTTCTCCGGGTTCCTACGCCCTGGTGTTGGATGCCACCTTTGTAACAGAGAGGCGAGCTGCTCGTTTCTCCCGAATTCTGATAGACGGTGGTAGCAACATCAACATCCTCTACCGCGACACCATGGAGAAGTTGTGCATCAAAGAGAAACAGCTCCAGCCCAGCCGGACTGTCTTCCATGGCATTGTGCCAGGCCTTTCCTGTTCACCAACCGGCAAGATCAAGATAGACGTCCTCTTTGGAGACAAGGATCACTTCCGCCGAGAGCCAATCTGGTTCGAGGTGGTTGACCTTGAGAGCCCCTACCACGCATTGCTTGGCCGACCTGCCCTGGCCAAGTTCATGGCGGTTCCTCACTATGCCTACCTCAAGATGAAGATGTCGGGTACCAAGGGCATTATCACTATAGCCGGCGACTACCAGAAGTCTGCCGCCTGTGCCACTGTCAGCAGTCGGCTGGCCGAGTCCCTTGTGATTGCCGCCGAGAGCGGCTCCTTGACTGGGTTGTGGCCATGGATGGCAAGCAGCCAGACCTGTCGCCAGATCCTAAGGAGTCAGAAGCTCAGGGCTCTTTCCAGCCAGCCAAAGAAACCAAGAAGATACCCCTGGACCCGGAGCACCCGGAGAGGTTCGCCGTCATAGGAGCTCGCCCTGACAGCAAATAGGAAAGCGAGCTCGTCGATTTCCTCCGTGAGAATCAGGACATCTTTGCATGGTCTCCCAAGGACATGCCGGGTGTTCCGACGGATTTCGCCGAGCACAAGCTACATGTCAGGGCAGATGCAAAACCAGTCAAGCAGCCCCTCCGCCGCCTGTCGGAGGAGAAGAGAGGAATTGTCGGTGAAGAGATAGCCCGGCTTCTAGCAGCCGACTTCATCATGGAAGTGTTCTTTCCAGAGTGGCTTGCCAACCCAGTCCTTGTACTGAAAAAGAACAACAAATGGCGCATGTGTATTGACTATACCAGCCTAAACAAAGCTTGCCCAAAAGATCTGTTCGTCTTGCCTCGGATTAACCAAGTGATAGACTCCACAGTCGGATGCGAGCTGCTGAGTTTTCTGGATGCCTACTCAGGGTACCACCAGATCAAGTTAAGCCCGGCCGACCGCCTGAAGACCGCCTTCATCACACCATTCGGAGCCTTCTGCTACCTGACCATGACATTCGGCTTGAGAAATGCCGGTGCCACGTTTCAGCGTTGCATGCAGAAGTGCCTCCTCAAGCAACTCGAGAGAAATGCCCATGTTTATGTGGACGATATTGTGGTGAAGATGGAGAAGCGCGGTACCCTCCTGGAAGATCTCAAGGAAACTTTTGATAATCGGCGCCGTTTTCAAATCAAACTCAACCCAGAAAAGTGCGCCTTTGGAGTACCGGCCGGCCAGCTCCTCGGTTTCCTCATCTCAGAACGCGGCATAGAGTGCAACCCTGTCAAGATCAAGGCCATCAAGAGGATGGAGAGGCCCGCCCGACTGTGAGATGTCCAGAAGTTCACCGGCTGCTTGGCATCCATCAGCCACTTCATCAGTCGGCTGGGCGAGAAGGCTCTTCCCCTGTACCAGTTGATGAAGAAAACCACTCATTTCGAGTGGAACGACAAGGCGGACGAGGCTTTCCTCCAGCTCAAGAAGATGTTGACCACGCCACCTATCCTGGCCGCTCCGGCTGCCAAGGAGCCCATGCTTCTCTACATCGCCCCTACCAGCCGGGTGGTCAGCACAGTCATGGTGGTAGAGCGCCGAGAAGACGACAAGGCACAGCCGGTTCAGAGGCCCGTGTACTACTTGAGTGAGGTGCTGTCAGCCTCCAAGCAGAACTACCTCCGCTACCAAAAGTTGTATTATGGCGTGCATTTTGCCGCCAAGAAGCTCAAACCATACTTTCAAGAGCATCCCATCACGGTTGTCTGCACCACCCCGCTTGCGGAGATCATAGGCAGCAGAGACGCATCGGGCCGGGTGGCCAAGTGGGCCATCAAGCTGGCCCCCTACACCATCTTCTACCATCCCCGCATCACCATCAAGTCCCAAGCACTGGCCGACTTCCTCGTCGACTGGGCCGAGACCCAGTACCTGCCACCAGCTCCAGACTCCACTCATTGGCGGATGCACTTTGATGGCTCGAAGATGCGCACCGGTTTGGGAGCCGGCATCATCCTCACCTCTCGCAAAAGCGACAAGCTTAGATACACGCTGCAATTCCATTTTGCCGCCTCCAACAATGTGGCCGAGTACGAGGCACTAGTATACGGACTCCGGCTGGCCAAGGAGATTGGCATCCGCCGGATTCTGTGCTACGGCGACTCCGACTTGGTGGTCCAACAGTCGTCTGGCGACTGGGACACCAAGGATGCAAACATGGCAAGCTACCGCTCCCTCGTCCAGCAGATCAGCTGATATTTTGACGGGTGCGAGTTCCTTCACGTGCCACGAGCCGACAACGAGCAAGCAGATGCCCTGGCATGGATCGGCTCCACCCGGCAAGCCATACCAACCGGCGTGTCCCTTCAGTGCATCCGCAAACCATCTATCAAGCCTTCCCCAGAATCAGAATCCATCTTCGTGCCAGTTGCCCCCGAAGCAGTCGGATTCGACTCGGGGGCTGCAGCAGCCGGCCCGGGGACTTCGGCAAGTGGCACAGGGATTGCAGCAGCCGCACCCGGCTCGGGGACTTTGCAACCCAGCGCGAGGGCTGCAGCAGCCGGCCCGGGGACTTCGGCAAGCGGCACAGGGACTACAGCAGCCGCACCCGGCCCGGGGACTTCGTAACCCGGCCCGGCGGATGCGGCAGTCGGCCCCGGGACTTCAACGACGCAGCAAGACGCTGCCGACCCCACCCCGCCACCTCCCAACCCAACCGCCCTAGTCTTAGTGGCTGTAATGATGGTGCATGAGGTCGAAGCACCATCATGGGCGCAGCCCATCCTCAAATTTCTGGTGAGCAGAGAGCTGCCAGCTGATGAGATCTCGGCTCGGAAGGTGCAACGCCGGGCAGGGGCTTACACGATAGTAAACAGAGAGCTTGTTAGGTGTAGCGTGACCGACGTCTTCCAACGCTGCGTCGAACCAGAGAAGGGCAAGGCAATCCTCAGAGACATACCCCAAGGCAAGTGCGGCCACCACGCGGCCTCCAGATCCCTTGTCGCCAAAGCTTTCCACCACGGTTTCTTCTGGCCGACTGCTTTGGAGGACGCCAAGGATCTGGTCAAGAAATGCAATGGGTGCCAGAAATTCGGCTCCAAGCAACACCTACCGGCTTCTGCACTCAAGACCATCCCCCTTACCTGGCCCTTTGCCGTCTGGGGGCTGGACATGGTGGGCCCGTTCAAGACGGCACGCGGTGGCATGACCCATCTGCTCGTCGCCATCGACAAATTCACCAAGTGGATTAAAGCAAAGCCAATCAAGAAACTGAATGGCCCGACTGCTGTGACCTTCGTCGCAGATATCACCGTCCGCTACGGTGTACCACACAGCATCATCACCGACAATGGCACCAACTTTGCCAAAGGCGCCTTGGCCCATTTCTGCGTGACGCAGGGCATCCGACTGGACTTAGCGTCCGTTGCCCATCCGCAGTCAAACGGCCAAGTCGAGCGGGCAAACGGCCTCATCTTATCCGGCATCAAGCCCCGATTGGTCGAGCCATTGGAGCGCTCGGCCGGCTGCTGGATCGATGAGCTGCCGGCCGTCCTCTGGAGCCTCTGCACCACCCCGAACAAATCAACCGGTTTCACTCCCTTCTTCCTCGTGTACGGGGCCGAGGCCGTCATCCCAACTGACATCGAGTTCGACTCACCTCGCGTCACCATGTACACGGAGGTGGAGGCGAAGGAAGCACGAGAAGATGGCGTCAATCTGCTAGAAGAGGGCCGGCTGTTAGCACTCAGCTGGTCCGCCATCTACCAGCAGAGCCTGCATCGCTACCACAGTCGGAAGGTTAGGCCACGATCCTTCCAAGAGGGAGACCTTGTGCTCCGGCTGATCCGGCGAATAGCCGGCCAGCACAAGCTCTCGGCCCCTTGGGAAGGCCCCTTCATCATCAGCAAAGCCTTGGGCAACGACTCCTACTACCTGATCGACGCGTAGAAGCCCAGGGCGCGCAAGAGGGACAATTCTGGCAAGGAAACAGAGCGCCCATGGAACGCAAATCTCCTCCGAAGATTTTACAGTTAATGCAGTATGTACCACGCTACCTTTTGTATTAAGCACAAAGACACCGGGTCCCTCGAAGAGCACTTGGGGGCTACCCTTTCTTATCTATGTGATAAGTTTCACGCCTGTGAATGAGTTATTTCATTCATCCGCCCGGCACCGGGTCCGACCAGTCGGCCCGGGGGCTTGCCGCCTTGTACTATGTCAGTGCTACCTGCAGTCGGACAATTAGTGTGCCGGCAGCTAAGCCCTCTCTTGCCATAAGCCGCAGCTCACAGAGCGACTGTCTGGCTGGCAAGAGTCAAAGGCAGGAAATGCTACCCACATGAAAAATGGCTAAGGACGAAAACACTCACATAGGCCAAGCCGGCTCCTTGCCTAGCCGTCCGGTTGCTGAGCAGCCGGCCGGCCGGTTTCTCACTTAACTTGCTACAGTCTAAGCGGCCAAAGTACTTGCCTTCCCAAAATGGCCAAGTAGTTGACCCTGCCAACAGACCGAAGAGCGGCTGTCTGGCCGGAAAGGTGGCGGCCAAGGGAAGGCGGCAAAGGAAAAAGCCAAAAGAACAGAAGGCAAGACAAGTCGGAGCCCGGCAGAGCACAACCCGTGCGAGAGTTAAATTATATAACAAAAGGCCCTTGGCTAGCATTCAACAAAGTTTGAATACACCCCCAGTGGGTGGAACTGCGCGAAATTAACAAGTTTGTTCTAGAGACTACAAAAGCAGTAGGCGGGTCCGGTAGGTTGGTGGAGTCGGCGGCACCGGCTGGTGGAGTGGCCGTCTGGCGAGTCTCGGCCTGGTCGCCATCAGCAGTAGTCGGTGCACTCGCGCGCAGCTCATTGCTCGAAGCTCGATCGAGCTGAGGCTGGCCGTCCGCTCCGCCCTCCGGTGCGTCGTCTTCATCATCCTCGCCTTCCTCGTCCTCGCCTTCGTCGCTAGAGGCGATCTCTTCCGTCGAGTCCTTGCCGTCATCGGGGTTCAGCCTGATCCAGTCCGGTGGCACCTCGGCACCCTCCTCGTCCAGGTCGGGGAGGAAGACACCGGTCTCGGTGTACTCGGTGATCGCCGCCGCACGACGAGTGAGCGCAGGCCCCACTGCCACCAACTCATCCATGGCCTCCTGCCGGAACGTGGCCAACTGGGCTAGGTCCAGCCCAGGACACCACGCCTTGACGAGCTCCAAGGCCCTTCGGGCGCCTGCCCGAGCGGAGGAGCCCTTCCAAGCCTCGAAGCGGCCGATTGCCGCCTCCAACCAGTCGGCGGTCCGATCGGGGGTGCGTGGGGCTTGGCCGCCTGGCCAGAGGGCGGAAACCAGCTAGGACCCGGCGCGCTGAAGGTGGCGGAGCAGACGGTGAATCGGCTACAAGCGCGTCCGGACGGCCAGGAGCTGCTCGTTCATGTTTCGAGGCGCGTGAAGCGGGATCTCCACTCCCTCCCTCCTACGCTGGTCGCGCCGCGCCTCAATGGCCTAGCTGATGGCGACGGCGTGCCCAGGAAAGAAGTCTGCACAAAGAAAAAACAAAGATTAGAAGTCGGAAGCCGACTCTCGATGCGGTCGGCAGCTGTTCCAAAGAAAGAAGTTTACCGTCGATCATATCCTCAATCTCACCGTAACCAGCAGCGAGGATCGCCTCCTTCTCAACCCACTTTGAGCGTTCGGTCTCAAACTCGGCCTGAAGGGCACCTTCCGCCTCCTTGAGTTTCTGGAGCTCCGCCTTGTGCCGATCCGCCTAGTCCGCCAACTTCTTGGCTAGACGATCACGCTCCAGGGCCGCCTTGCCGCACTCCAGCTCTTTGACGCGCAGCTCGGTCTGGACTTCGCCCAGGCACTGTTGCAGAGTGGCATTGGCTCCCGCAAAGATGAGAAAGAGAAGACAAATCAACAAAGTTGACCAAAAAGAAAAGTGGTCGCCGGAAGATCCGGCCTGACTGCTCAGCAGTCGGCCCGAATCTCGGGGACTACACCCAGCGGGTGCGCTGATGCGCCCCCGCAAGGAAGAAAACGGAGTGCTTACTTCGGCTCTTGGTCAGGTCGGCGGTCCGCTTAGCCAGCTCCTGGACCTGGGAGTTGAAGGCGACCACGCGGATGTTGTGGTAGTCCTGCAACAAAGACAAAGAAGAAAAAACAAGTTAGCACTCGAAGTTTATCTTAAAGTTTCGTGCCGCCTGCTCAGCAGCCGGCCCGGAACTCGGGGGCTACACCCAGTGGGTGCGCTGGCGCGCCCCCACGGAAGATCGCAAGAATCAAGAGAAAGAAAAACAAAGCAAAGAGGCGTACCCGGACGGCCGTTCGCGTCGCCAAGAATGCCTTCGTATACTGCTGAAGGGCGGCGCCTTGGGCCTGGAGCCGGGCCTGAACGTCCTGCGCGGCCTTGTTCAGCACGCCCATCCCGCCCCAGGCGTCCATTCTGGTAGAACGGCACTGGTGGCCTCTGCGTCTGGGGTCGATGAGCTCGAGGCCCTGGCCTCCTGCGCCCGTGGCGCCGAGGCCGCCTTCGCCGCACGCCGGCGCCCCAGAGGACGAACCACAGGGGTCGCCCCCACTACCAGCTCGCCACTGACCGGCGGCGCCGTTGGCACGTCAGTCGGCGCTTGCGGGAGCACCTACGCCCCCGGGACGATGGCATCGCCCCCTCTCCTCTCCACGACCGGCTGATCGTTGCCGGCCCCTCCGGTCGGTGCCGGGTCCTCTGGCGCTGGCGGCACTGCATGCAGCGGGATGACGAGTTGCGGAGTCTGGCCGCGTGCGGCCTCTTTCGCTTGCGCCTGGGCGGCCGCGTCCGCCTGGGCCTTGGCTGCGGCGTCCGCCTAGACCTTAGCCGCAGCATCGGCTTGGGCCTTGGCCGCCGCGTCCAAGTCCGCCTGCGCCGCCTTGGCCGCCTCCGCCTTCTGCCGCTCCACCGCCTCCCGCTCCTCGCGCGCCTCCCGCGCGTTCCTCTTCGTTGCCTCCCGAAGGTCGGCAAGCGGGTCCACACGACGGGTGTTGGCGGAGCCTTCCACCGCCTAGATCACAAAAGCAGCGGCAGACCGCTCAAGTGAGAGTGGGGCCCTGTACAAGCGAGGCAAGAGGAAACTCAGAGAGAGTTTGCAAGAAAGAGGAAAAGAAAACGCAACAAAACACTTACGCGGACACCATCGGGGGTTGTTTCGGGGTTTTTTGGAACTGGGCCGCCTTCGCGGCGGCCTCCTGCCGCTTGGTTACGGCGGCCGTGTTCTTGGGCTTCTTCGGCCGGCTGCCGAATAGCAACGAGCCGGCTCTACACGTTTGTGCGCCGCCTGGTGCAGTCGGCGCGGCCGAGGCACCCGCGCCCTCCTTGTCAGCCCCGTGCGGGCGGCGTGGCTCGTTCTCCTCCTCCTCATCATCCGGCCAGTCCTCGAGGCCGCCTCCTCCTCCTCCACCGCCTGCTCCACCGCCACCGCCTGTGGCGTCGTCCTCCTCCATGGCGGCCGCCCCCAAGTCGGGGTCTTCCACTTCGCTCCTTGTTCGATCCGGCATATACTGCTGACCGGGATCCAGAGCGCCAGCGGCCGACTGGGCCGGGAGGACCTGCACCATGGCCGACTGGTCAGACGGAGAAACAAGAGCTCGGACCAGACAAAGAGAAAGAATTATAAGACTCACCGCAGGTGGCGGATGTGCGCGGTCATACGGCCGCTTGCTGAACCGCCAATCCATCTCTGATAGCTTACAGTTGGAGATGTAGTTGACCAGCCGGGCCACCTCCACATCCGGCAGCTCCCATGTGCACATCCGGCAAGGGTCCCGATGCCCGCTCATGCAGCTGATAATGTGAGGCTGGGCTTGGAGGGGAAGCACTCGGCGCGTCGCGAAGGCGGCCAGCAGATCCGAGCCCTTCAGACCCTCCGACTCCGTCATCTCCTGAAGTCGGACGAGGGCGGCGGAGGAGGCGGCCGATAGGGAGCTTGGCTTGTACTGCCAGTTGGCGCGCGGCTCGGCTGGCGGGCCGGCTACGTAAGCCGGCAAGTTGATGTAGTTGCCAGTCGGATGGATGTTCTTGACGTAGAAGTAGGACTTCTACCACAGCTTCGCCGACTGCAGCGGGGAGATGGGTGGGAAGCAGTTCCCGGTGCCCTGGCGCCGCACCACCATGCAGGCTCCGCATTGAGCTGCCTGGCCCTTGGCGGCGGTGCCGAGTTTGAGATAAAAGCACTCTCCCCAGAGCTCGAGGGTGGGGAGAGTGCCGAGGTACCCTTCGCACATGGTGACGAAGGCGGCCAGCAGCACCACCGTGTTTGGTGTGAGGTGGTGCGGCTGGACTCGATAGAAGTCGAGGAAAGAACGGAGGAAGCCGCTAGCCGGAAGGCCGAAGTCGCGAAGAAAATGGGACTGGAAGATGATGCGTTCATCGCCCTCCGGCGCCGGCGAGATTTCTGCCTCGGGAGGGACGCGTACCCGCACGTTCGTCTCCCGGGGCAGCCGCCGTGTCTGCCGAAGGAAGAGGAGGTGATCCTCATGGACTTTGGAGCCGTCCCAGTCGCCGGCTCGTGAGCGCGCCATGGACGAAGGAGCTCATCGTAGGCTGCGACAGCGCTCCGGTGGAAGGAAAGGGGGCTGCGGCAGCGAAGAAGGTGAAGAACGGCGAGGGGAGAGGAGGGCACGCATGCGTCTGCCGCCCCCCTTTTCCCCCTACTTATAGCCCCAGGCGGCGAAGCCGAGGGGACGGGAGCGTGGGGGATCGTGGGATTAACTGCGCCCACTCCCCCACGATCCTACGATTGCGGCGCCCCTAAAGGCGCGTATTAATTGCCGCGGAAGCCCAGCCGTCTACCTCGGCCGCAGCGGATCCGCGCGCGTGCCAAGGCACTGTAGCGGCGGGCCTCAGCCTGCGGCGACGTCTTGTCGCGCGCGTGGGCTGGCAGGCCGGCTTGACGTGCTAACGCCATGTGGCCGACAGGTGCGGGCGGCGAGTCCGACGTCTGGCTGGCGTGCCACCTGGTCCCCACCATGATGTTTTGAAATTGCCAGGCGGCCTGCCTGGTCGCGGCCGACACCTACCAGTCGGCACTTCGGAAGACGGACGAAGCAAAATACCAGATGACCCGGAGTATGAAGCTGTCGAGGCTTCTCGCCCCTTCAGCCGTGACGCCCCGTCATCTTCGGGGACTACTGTCGGAGTAAATGACCACGGGTAGCCTCATCAGCTCCCCTTGGTATTTCAAGACATCGGGGCAGGCTGCGCCCCTCAAGCATCGAAGACAAAGGACCGCCTTCCTGAGACCGGCTGGTCCGAGCGGCCGGTTGCCGGGAGGTGGCGGAGCCTAGAAGACGACCATGAAGTGGGCCGACTACTAGCAGGCGGCTTCCTGGGAAGCCGGAGCCTAGCAGGCGGCCCCTCGCGCCCTCAAAGTTAGCGTCCGCATAAACGTGACAAGACAAGGCATGGCTACAGTACAAGCCTGCCACCCCCGAATCGAGGGCAGAACATGGCCATAGTACAGCGCACCAAGCGGACGCCCCGCGCCCGATGCGGCACTATTGCCATGCCGCTCATGACATCACCCATGACAGAAGAGGCCATGCTCCCACGACGGGCGGTCAGTACGGCCCGCAAGCGGCGGGCCCTACCTGTCCGTGAGAAGCCAGAGGGCGGCGAGCCCTGACCAGTCGGCTCAGGGGGAGGCTGGCTCCTAGCAGGCGGCCCTCCCCCTCCCTCGGAGTCTGTGCGCCATTAACCAGATGTGACGGGGTGTGGCTACAGTGAGCACCCGCCAGGCGACGGTACAGTATCCACGCTCCCACTGACGAGGCCTCCGTCATCAGGAGCGATGCTACAGCATAAAGCAGTCAACATGGCCCACCAGGCGGCGGGCCCCAGCGGTCGGCGGAGAAGCCGGCAACCAGTGACGCCAACAGCCGGGTCCCGCATCTGGCCGAATTACCATTGCACCCCTGGGGGTAGGCCTATATAAACCCCCCAGGTCGCCCCATGCAGGGGTTTGGAACCTCGACCAAGCACCAAAATCACCACACACACGCACGCAGAGAAAGGGGAATAGAGTTAGCCTTGCCTTTCTTCCTCCTCTAGCCAAACAGCTCAAGGAGCAAACTTGTAGCTACCTGTTGAGGCAGTGATCATGCGGAGACCCCGCAGAGCAGGACTAGGGGTGTTATCTCCCAGGAGAGCCCCGAACCTGGGTAAGATCCGCAAGCATACGCGGTCTTGCTCACTCCCGCTTCTAGAGCCCGGGGACGTACTTTTGTCCCCATCCATGATAATCCACCCCCTGGCATATGTCGCACGATATCCCCGACAGGAGGAGGGAGGCGCTGTCGAGCAGAAGCCCTCGTCGTCGCTACAGGAGTACCACTACGCCCTCTTCCCATCACCATGATGAAGAAACAATATCAGAAGAAAGAAGGAGGAGATGGGTCTGAGCCAGCACCTCGCCCGCATCCCCTTTTATAGGCAAACGGGGCCGGGGGCTGGCCCTCACTCAGGGGAGGCAACCGCCCCTCTCTGCCAATCTGGCTTCCCCGCGCCATCAACGGATCGTGGAATCAAGGCTGACCCCCTGTGCCAATCCATGGCACCTGGCTTTCTGCCATGGCACACATTTCCGCGCTCCCCGCGTCCACCACCAACCCTGTGCAATGCATGCAGCATACGTGGCGGAAACGCCAGAAGCGGAGAAGCTAGTGGAATGGCAGTTACCGCCCTGTGAACGTGGGATGTGGGTAGCCCACGGATCGTGGCTCACGACTCCCTCATAACGTCTTGCATGACGGGCGGAAAAACCGGAAACTGACTCAAGCACAGGTTAATGAAGAAGGAAAGAAAATCTCAAGGATGAGCTACCCCAAACTCTTCGCCTGTGTACTGGATAGGGCCTACCCCGACGATGCTCGGCAGCACGTTCGGACTAGGCTCGGGGTCTCCTGTCGGTGCAACAAACCCTAGTGTATGTTGCTCGGACTATACACAGGCTCAAGGACAAGGTTACAGCATCCAAGACAAGGCCAAGCAGAAGATATAGCTCTTTGAGAAATCAAAGGGCAGATCAAGAAGACCAAGACAAGACAAAGGAGCAAGATATCACTAAGGAAAAACCTCCCTTGCCGGGTAGGCGAGCCTAGCATGGTCGAGGTCACCCCGAAGACAAGTCTCAAGACTCCCCCAGCAAGCTTGCCGGGGGACGCCGAGGGCGGATCGTCCCGCCAAGACGCCACCTCTCCACCTCACAGCAACGCAAGTCACCTATCGGTGCGGTGTCGAGCCTCCAAGCTATTAAGTGGCTGTTATATGGCACGTGGCAGCCATTTCTGAGGAAGATCACCCCCAAATGACACCCGTCCAGAGGCGTGTCACGCAGGCAGGCGAGAAGGTGGATGAATAGCACGGCAAGGTTTGCCGGGCTCCCCCCACGATGTGACACTAAGCGGTGCATTTAATGCACTCTGTCCTGTCTGCAGAGTTAGGTATGATAGCACTGTGGCTATCTAATCACTGGATAATGACTGTTTTGCCATTGTGGTAACCCTTGACCTATAAAAGGAGGGCCATGGCAACCTTAGAAAGGATTTGGACCCTTCTACACTGATACGCGCGTAGCTGTTCTCGTCCCAAGGCGACCTTGCCGGGCTTGAGCACTGCGTGTCCACCACGGTCCTTTCATCAATCCACCAAACCAGGAGTAGGGTCTTACGCCTCACGGCGGCCCGAACCTGGGTAAAAACTGCCCGTGTCATCACTGTCGTGCTGCTCTATGGTCTTCGCTCTTTGTGCAATGCACCCTTCCCCCTTGCCGAACCACAAGGGGCCGATGGCCCCATAGGTGGCCGTGTTGAACCACGATAGCTGCACACGGCTTGGGAATCATGGTGTGTTGCCCCCTCCCCTCCTCTCATATATATAGGTGGAGGGGGATTGGAGGCTGCCCTAGGCGCACCCCAATGGGGACCGCGGCTGCCCTAGGCGCGCGCCCCTTCCTTTCTTGTCACGTGGGGAGATGGCGGGAGGGGAGGCGCCCCCCTTTCCTTTTCTCAGTGGAACAGAAGGCAAGAGGGCGCCAGCCCTCTTCTTTCCTTCCCTAGGGCCGGCGGCCTAGAGGTGGGGGCGCACCAGCCCTTGTGGGCTGGTGTGCTTCCCTCGTTGGCCCGATAAGCCCAATAACTCCCCATGGCCTCCTAGTACCCCTTCCTGTGATCCGATAAATATCCGGTGCATTCCGAAACTCTTTCGGAGACCAAATACTATCATCCTATATATCAATCTTTACCTCCGGACCATTCCGAAGCTCCTCGTCGTGTCCGTAATCTCATCCGGGACTCCAAATAACATTCGGTCACCAACATACATAACTAATATAATACTATATCGTCAACGAACGTTAAGCGTGCGGACCCTACGGGTTCGAGAATGATGTAGACATGACCAAGACGCTTCTCCGGTTAATAACCAATAGCGGGACCTGGATGCCCATATTTGTTCCTACATATTCTATGAAGATTTATCGGTCGAACCTTTATGACAACATATGTAGTTCCCTCTCTCCGTTGGTATGTTACTTGCCCAAGATTCGATCGTCGGTATCTCCATACCTAGTTCAATCTCGTTACTGGCAAGTCTCTTTACTCGTTCTGTAATACATCATCATGTAAATAACTCCTTATTCACTTTTCTTGCAAGCTTCTTGTGATGATGTATTACCGAGAGGGCCCAAAGATACCTCTCTGTCATATGGAGTGACAAATCCCAGTCTCGATTCACGCCAACTCAACAGACACCTTCGGAGATACCTATAGAGCACCTTTATGATCACCTAGTTACGAAGTGATTTTTGATAGCACACAAGGTATTCCTCCGGTATCCGGGAGTTGCATGATCTCATGGTCGAAGGAATATGTATTTGACATTAAGAAAGCAGTAGCAAAAACTGAACGATCATATGCTATGCTAACGGATGGGTCTTGTCCATCACATCATTCTCCTAATGATGTGATCCCATTATCAAATGACAACTCATGTCTATGGTTAGGAAACCTTAACCATCTTTCGATGAACGAGCTAGTCTAGTGGAGGCTTACTAGGGACTTGGTATTTGTTTATGTATTCACACATGTATTTATGTTTCTGATCAATAAAATTATAACATGAATAATAAACCTTTATCATAATTAAGGAAATATAATAATAACCACTTTATTATTGCCTCTAGGGCATATTTCCAACAATATAGTCATCATGTCAGAGACAAGTAGATCGACTCCTGCCTGCATCTACTACTATTACTCCACACATCGACCGCTATCCAGCAAGCATCTAGAGTATTAAGTTCATAAAGAATAGAGTAACGCCTTCAGCAAGATGACATGATGTAGACAAAGTAAACACACGCATGAATAAACCCCATCATTTTATCCTTAATGGCAACAATACAAATACGTGTCTTGACCCCTTCTATCACTGGGATATAGATCACCGCAAGATTGAACCCATCACAAAGCACCTCTCCCATTGCAAGAAAAATTAATCTAGTTAGCCAAACCAAATCAAAAGATCGGAGAGAAACACAAAGCTATAATAATCATGCATAAAAGAGTCTAGAGAAGAGTCAAATAATATTCATAGATAATCTGATCATAAACTCACAATTCATCGGATCCCAACAAACAAACCGCAAAAAGTGATTACATCGAATAGATCTCCAAGAACATCGAGGAGAACATTATATTGAAGATCAAAGCGAGAGAAGGAGCCACCTAGCTACTATCTATGGACCCGTAGGAATGTGGTAAACTACTCACACATCATCGGAAGGGTAGAAAGGTTGATGTAGAGCCCGTCCATGGTCGATTCCACCTCCGCCAGAGTGCCGGGGAAGGCCTCCAAATGGGATCTCACGAGAACATAAACTTGTGGTGGCGAAAAAGTATTTTGGGTGGCTCTCTGATGTCAGGGGAATATTTGAGAATTTATAGAGGTAGAATTAGGCCAAGAGGTGCCACGAGGGGCCCACAAGCATGCGGGCACACCCACTGGGTGCATCTCCAGAGCTTGTCTCTCCCATGTGACTCGTCGGGTCTTCTCCCGAACCTTCTAGGCTCTCTTCTGGTCCAGAAAAAATTAATCCAAAGTTTTTTCCTCCATTTGGACTCTGTTTGATATTGATTTCTTGAAAAGCCAAAAACAAGCAAAAACAACAATTGGCACTGGGCACTAGGTTAATAGGTTAGTGCAAAAAAAGATATATAATTGCATAATAAACATCCAAGATTAATACTATAATAGCATGCAACAATAAAAAGTTATAGATATGTTGGAGATGTATCAGATAGTGGTCGATTGGTTGAGTAATAGTAGTAGATGCAGGCAGGAGTCGGTCAACTTGTCTTGAACGTGATGCCTATGTACATGATCATTGCCTTGAATATGATCATAACTATGCGATCAATTGCCCAACAGTAATTTGTCAACCCACCGTATGCTATGTGTTTGAGAGAGAAGCCTCTAGTGAAAACTATGGCCCCGGGGTCTACTTTTATCATATATAAAAAACCAAAATATCTTTGCTGCAATGTTATTTCTTTTATTTTGTTTTGCACTTTATCTATTTACCACAACAAGATTTGATCCTTGCAAGTAACGAGTTCAAGGGGATTGGCGACCCTCTTGCCCGCGTTGGGTGCAAGTATTTGCTTTTGTGTGTGCAAGTGTTGTTCATGAGCCTTTGCGTGATTCTCCTACTGGATTAATACACTGGTTCTTATTGAGGGAAATACTTATCTCTACTGTGCTGCATCTCCTCTCCTCTTCGAGGAAAATCCCAACGCAACTCAGAAGTAGGAGGAAGAATTTCTAGCACCGTTGCCGGGGAGACATCATCAAAACCTATCAAGTACCTTCACATAAATTATGATCTGCTTGCTCCACTTTTTATTTTCCTTTGCCTCTCATTTTCATCTTCGACACTTATTTTTTTTACAAAAACACAAAAATAGTTTTTGTTTGCTTGTTTGCTAGCTTTGTCGCTAAGTTGTGTGAGTTTTCAAATATTAATAATAATGATTTTATTAGTACTCCAATTGCTCCTCTCGCCACTAGTGCGGAGTCATGTGATATTAATGCTGCTTTGCTCGATCTTGTTATGAAAGAATAATTTTCTGGTAGTCCTAATGAAGATGTTGCATCCCATCTTAACACTTTCGTTGAATTATGTGATATGCAAAAGAAAAAAGATGTGGATAATAATATTGTTAAATTGATATTATTTCCGTTCTCACTACGAGATCGTGCTAAAACTTGGTTTTCATCCTTGCCTCAAAATAGTATTGATTCTTGTGATAAGTGTAAGGATGCTTTTATTGCCAAGTATTTTCCTCCCGCTAAAATTATTTCTCTTAGAAATCAAATTATGAAATTTAAGCAACTTGAGCATGAGCAATTTGCACAATCCTGGGAGAGAATGAAACTAATGATAAGAAATTGTCCTACTCGTGGTTTAAGTTTATGGATGATTATACAAAATTTCTATGCAGGACTAAATTTGTTTCTATAAATCTTCTAGAATCTGCTGCAGGTGGTACTTTTATGTAAATCACACTGGGAGAAGATACAAAATTCCTTGATAATATAATGGCAAATTACTCTCAATGGCACACCGAAAGAGCTCCAACTAGTAAGAAGGTAAATTCTGTCAAAGAAATTACTACCTTGACTGATTAAATGGATGCTCTTATGAAATTGGTTGCTAATAAAAATTCTCGTGTTGATCATAATGATGTGACATTATCTACTTTGATTGAGCAAAATCATTATTCCATTGATGTGAATTTTGTCTCTAGAAATAATTCCAATAACAATGATTATAGAGGTAATTTTAATCCTAAACCATATCCCAGAAATTCCTCTAATAATTAATGTAATTGCTATGGAAATTCTTATAATAATAATAGGATACCTACTGATCTTGAAAGCAATATTAATGAATTCATTAATTCTCAAAAAAATTAATGCCAAAGAAACAATGAATAAACTTGATGATATGGCTAGGAACATGGATAGAATTGCTCATGATGTGGAAATTCTTAAATTTAAAAAATTTCCACCTAAGCATGATGTTAATTAGTCCATTAAAGCTATCTATGTATCCATTAATGAAAGTAAAGATAGAACCGCTAGGTTGAGGGCTAAGCGAGAATTCCTAGAAAAAGCTATTCCGTCCGATTTCTACCGTAATCATGATGAAGATATTAAAAAGATTGGTGTCTCACCCATTAAATCTTTGTTTAGTAATATAAAACATGATGGAAAAGGGGCTGCAGATTAGTCAACTTTAGCTAGAAGGTGTCCCAGTTGTTCGGAGGGTGATGATCTTAATGATAAAAAATAATAAAAGTGGGTTTGGAGAGGTCAAGACTTTAAGTAGTGATGTGCCCACTACTTTGGATTACAAGGACTTTAATTATGATAGTTGTTCTTTAATTGTGTGTATTTCCTTGTTGCAATCCATGATAAATTCACCTAATGCTTGTTAACAAAATAAAGCTTTCACTAAACATATCATAGAAGCTATGATGGAAGCTCATGAAGAAAAGATAGAGTTGGAGGTTTCAATACCTAGAAAATTGCATGATCAAGATTATGAATGTAATTCTCTATATGATTTAGGTGCTAGCATTTCCACTATACCAAAATATTTATGTGATGTGCTAGGCCTTGTTGATATGGATGAATGTTCCCTTAATTTGCACTTAGCGAATTCGACTATCGATATTGAATGTAATCTGTCTTGACCTATAATAGTTGGTAGGCCTTTCCTACGAACCATAGGTGATATTATTGATATGAAAGAAGGAAACATAAGGTTCCAATTTCCATTAAAGAATGTAATGGAACACTTCCCTAGAAAGAGAATTAAGCCACCATATGAATCAGTTATGAGGGCCACCTATGGGTTGAAAACTAAGGATGACAATACTTGAGACTATGAATTATGCCTATCTAGGGGCGTAAAACAATAGTGCTTGTTGGGAGGCAACTATATAGTTATCTAATTTTTATTATTTTCTTTTCTGTTTTTGAGTGTTCACACAATTACTCTAGTATTATGATTGTGTTTTTATGTAATAATTAGTGTTTGTTCCAAGTAAAGCCTTTGGGATGATTTGGTTGATTGTTGACTTGATTCTGTGAAAAAAAAATTTTGTGTCCATTACTAGAATTTTTTAAATTCACTAGAACGCGATAAAATTTTGAATTTTCTACACATGATTGATATACAAATTTCCCATGTTTTCCTAATTTTTTAGAAGTTTTGTAGTTACATAAGTATTGCGTTTGTTCAGGTCATTACAAAGTGTTCTGTTTTTGACATATTCTGTTGTCGTTGCATAGTTTGCTTGTTTTAATGATGCTATGGATTATATAGGAGGGGGGTATAAGTCATGGATAAGTTAGAATAAAGTAGGTATTATGCAATAATAAAATATGGATGGGTTCATAACAGTACCTAAAGTTTATGATTAGCTTATTATACTAACGGATCTTTTGAGGTTTCTGTTGAGTTTTGTGTGCTGAAGTTTTCAAGTTTTGGGTGAGATCATGATGGATGAAGGAATAAGGAGCGGCAAGACCCTAAGCTTGGGGATGCCCAAAGCACCCTGAGGTAATATTCAAGGAGAACCTATCATCTAAGCTTGGGGATGCCCTGGATGGCATCCCCTCTTTCGTCTACAATCCATCGGTATATTACTTGGAGCTATATTTTTATTCATCACATGATATTAGTTTTGCCTGGAGTGTCTTGTATTATAGTAGGGGGTGCCCCTTGAGCTTGTGGGCCCCTCATGACACCTCTTGACCTAATTCCGCCTCTATAAATTCTCAAATATTCCCATATACCAAAGAGCCACCCGAAACACTTTTTCCGCCGCCGCAAGCTTCTGTTCTTCCGTGATCCCATCTGGAGGCCTTTTCCAGTACTCTGCCGGAGGGGGAATCAATTATGGAGGGCTTCTACATCATCCTTGCTACCTTCTAATGATGCGTGAGTAGTTCACCACAGACCTATGGGTCCATAGCCAGTAGCTAGATTGCTTATTCTCTCTCTTTGATCTTCAATACAATGTTCTCCTCGATGTTCTTGGGGTTCTATCCGATGTAGATCCGATGAATTGTGGGTTTATGATCTGAATATTCATGAGAAGTAATTGATTTCTTTCTGGACTTTATTATGCATGATTTTTATAGCTTTATATTTCTCTCCGATCTATCCTTTTGGTTTGGACAACTAGATTGATTTATCTTTAGTGGGAGAGGTGCTTTGTGATGGGTTCAATCTTGTGGTACTCTATCCCAGTGATAGAAAGGGACAAGAGATGTATTTGCATTGTTTCCATTAAGGGTAATACGATGGGGTTTATTCATATTGATTGGGTTTACTTTGTCTACATCATGTCATCTTGCTTAAGGCGTTACTCTGTTTTTATTAACTTAATACCCTAGATGCATGCTTGATAGCGGTCGATGGGTGGAGTAATAGTAGTAGATGCAGGCAGGAGTTTGTCTACTTGTCTCAGATGTGATGCCTATATACATGATCATTGCCTTGAATATCATCATAAGTATGCGCTTTTCTATCAACTGCTCAACAGTAATTTGTCCACCCACCGTATGCTATGTGTTCGAGAGAGAAGCCTCTAGTGAAAACTAAGGCCCCGGGTCTACTTTTATCATATATAAAACAAACCAAAATATCTTTGCTGCAATTTTATTACTTTTATTTTGTTTTGGAATTTATCTATTTACCACTACATGATGTGATCCTTGCAAGTAACGACTTCAAGGGGATTGACGACACCTTTCCCGTGTTGGGTGCAAGTATTTGCTTTCGTGTGTGGAGGTGTTGTTCATAAGGCTTTGCGTGATTCTTCTACGGGATTGATACCTTGGTTCTCACTGAGGGAAATACTTATCTCTACTGTGGTGCATCTCCTGTCCTCTTCGGGGAAAATCCCAACGCAGCTAACAAGTAGCACGGTGCATACTTAAGGAGAACACCTTTTATCTTGAAATTAAGTGAAGGGATAATTTTATAATGCTACCGTCGTCCTAATCAAAATAAGATGCATAAAAGATAAACATCACATGCAATCAATATGTGTCATGATATGGTCATTATAATCTTGTGCTTTAAATCTCCATCTCTAAAGCACCGGCATGATCTCCATCGTCACCGGCATGACACCATGGTCTCCATCATTGTGTTGTCATGTGGTTGTCTCCAGCAACTATTGCTAACTCGTAGCAATAAAGTAAAGCAATTACATGGCGTTAAATGATTGACATGTAGGTCATACAATAAATTAAAGACAACCCCATGGCTCCTACCAGTTGCCGTACTCATCGACATGGAAGTCATGAACCTACTACAAAACATGATCATCTCATATATCAACATATATCACATCACGTTTTGGCCATACCACATCACAACACGCCCTGCAAAAACAAGTTAGACGTCCTCTTTTTTTAGGGTTTAGACGTCCTCTAATTGTTGTTGCAATTTTTACGTGGCTGCTAGGGCAGACTATAAGAACCATTCTTATCTACACAAAACCACAATAGTGATATACAAGGTGCCTTTTAACCTTCTACAAGGACGGTTATTATCAAATCAGATTCAACTAAGGTGGGAGAGACAGACACCCGCCAACCACTTTTATGCAATACAAGTTGCATGTTAGTCAGTGAACCCGGTGTCTTGTGCAGGGACAAGTATGGTTGGTCCGAGCCGCTTCATCCCACAATACCTTTGAATCCAAATAAGACAAGGGAGATAACAAATCTGAATATCAACGCCCACAACATCTTTTTGTTCTACATGTGCATATACATCTACACATAGACCTAGCTCTATACTACTAATGGGGAACGTTGCATGAAAATCACAAAAATTCCTACGAAACACCCAAGATCTAATCTATAAGAAACATAGAAACGAGAGAGGAGTGAGTCTACGTACCCTTGTAGACCAAAAATGTTAGTGTATGTAACCTGGTTGATGTAGTCGTACAATTCGCGATCCAATCATGATCCAATTTGATGTAGTGTGTAGCGGACGGCACCTCCGAGTTTAGCACATATTCAGCTCGATGGCACCCTCTCCTTCTTGATCTAGCAAGTGGGGGAGCTCGATGGCACCCTCTCCTTCTTGATCCAGCAAGCGGGGGAGAGGAGGTAGATGAGATTGGGGCCAGCCTAACGGCGAGGTGGTGGTGGTGGCAGCGAAATTTCGGCAGGCTTCACCAAGCACGTACCGAAGAAACGTGGGAGAGTTGAAGAGGCAATGGGCAAGGGTGAAAGGGTGGCTTTACCATGCGCCTTCTACCTCCATATATAGGCTAGGGGGCAGGGGAGGGCGTCCAAAACGCTCCTAGTGCCGGCCACTAGGGAGAAATCCCTTTAAACTTGGAGATAACATCTTATCTCTATATTCAACCCTTTAAATTTGGGAGATAAGACCTTATATCTAGATTTAAAAAACATGTTCCTTAGGGAATGGTGTGACCAGCCCATGTGGGCTGTAGACCTACCCCTCGGTCCATGTGGGCCCTTCCCGGGTCGTTGGGCCCCATGGTGGAACCCCAAAACCTTCTAGAACCTTCCTGGTACTCTACCAAAAATTCCTGAAGTTTTTCCGAACCCTGAATATGACTTCCCATATATAAATCTTTACCTATGGACCATTTCGGAGCTCCTCGTGATGTCCCAGATCCTATTCGAGACTCCGAACTACTTTTGGACTTTCCACTATTAATATCTCAACATTACCGTAGCACTACCGAATGTTAAGCGTGCGACCCTACGGGTTCGGAATCAGGTAGACATGACCGACACACCTTTCCGATCAATAACCAATAGCGGGACATGGATGCCCATATTGATTCCTACATATTACACAAAGGTCTTTATCAGTTGAACCACAATGTTGGGGATTCAGTTAATCCTGTATACAATTCGCTTAGCCAGGCGGTATGTTACTTGCCCGAGATTCGATCGTCGGTATCTCCATACCTAGTTCAATCTCGTTACCCGCAAGTCTCTTTAGTCGTTTCGTAATACAAGATCCTGTGACTAAACTCATTAGTCACATGCTTGCAAGCTTCTTGTGATGTTGTATTACCGAGAGGGCCCAGAGATATCTCTCCGTCACACGGAGTGACAAATCCCAGTCTCGATCCATGCAACCTAACAAATACTTTCAGAGATACCTGTAGAGTATATTTATGAGCACCCAATTATGAAGTGACGTTTGATAGCACATAAAGTATTCCTCCGGTATCCGGGAGTGGCATGATCTCATGGTCTAAGGAACAAATACTTGACATGTAGAAAGCTGTAGCAAATAAACAAAGTGATACGATCTGATGCTAAGCTTACGACTGGGTCTATCCATCACATGATCCTCCTAATGTTGTGATCCCATTATCAAATGAAAACTCATGTCTATGGTTTGGAAACCTTAAACATCTTTGATCAACGAGTTAGTCTAATAGAGACTCGCTAGGGACACAGTGTTGTTTATATATCCACACATGTAATTAAGTTTCCGGTCAATACAATTCTAGCATGAATAATAAATATTTATTATGAACAAGGAAATATGATGATAACCAATTTATTATTGCCCATAGGGCATATTTCCAATAGTCTCCCACTTGCACTAGAGTCAATAATATAGTTTACATCATAATGTATCTAACACACATAGAGTTCTGGTGCTGATCATGTTTTGCTTGTGGAAGAGGTTTAGTCAACGGGCGTTAGATGTGCTTGGTCTTCTTGTGAAACCTGAGCTCCTTGGCAATAGCAATGGCATGAATAATAAACATTTATCTTCAACAAGGAAATATGATAATATCCAATTTATTATTGCCTCTAGGGCATATTTCCAACAATATCATCATTCTAGACCTGATCCTTCCAAGTGTGGCCACATATCCTTCTCAACATACGCATCTCCACTACATTGAACTATTGAACATGTCGCCTTTTAGTCAGCCAACACCCAGCGCAATACAACTATATCCCAAAAGGTTTTACGCTGGAAGGTCATGATCTTGTCTCACGATAGTTCAAAAGTATTGTGTGCAGAAGTCCACTGCTCATTTGTGAGTTCAAAAATAAAACGCATGATTATATTTTTTGCGTTTTTAAAACTACTCCTAAACCTAGACGAATTTGAAAAATGTTGTACACGAAAGAGTTTCCCTATTCAACTGGTTTCCAACAGTATATTGTATGCTTCATTCCCACAAAATGTTCAAAAGTTCAATGTATATCATTCGAACATGCTTTTACCACATTCAAATTTGCACTTAAACCACAGTGAATTAAAAAAATGTTGAACATAAAAAAGTTGCTCCTTTTCAATAAATTTCCAATGGTATATCATTTGTGCGATATCAATAAATAGTTTAGGAGTTACGAACAAAAACATACGACTAGAGTGAAATTCGGGTGAGAAAAAGATAGTAAAAATACCTAAAACCTAAAACGGTCACTACTATAAGATCAAGTGCTCGCCCTAGGAAAGTTTCACAAAATCTGCTTGGTGAAGTCCATGTTTCGATTGGGAGTTGAAAAACAATTACACTATTTTTGGTCTTTTTAAAACTCCTCTCAAAACTGTGAAGAATTTGAAAACAATGCTCAAAATGAAAAGTCACTCGTATTCAACGTATTGTGAAAGGTATATTATACATGTCATTCTGACAAACGGTTCAAAAATTCAGTGTATATCCACTAGTGGAGAAACGGCCTTTAGTCCATTGGGAAGGGCCTTTAGTCCCGGTTCACCAATCGGGACAAATAAATCAGGACTAAAGGCCCCCACCCTTTAGTCCCGGTTGGCCACGACCCACCGGGACTAAATCCCTTCCACATGGCCGACAGCGCGCGCCGGAGGCTGGGGACCTTTAGTCTCGGTTGGTGCCACCAACTAGGACTAAATGTTTAGGGGTTTATGGTACATATTTCAAACATACTGTACATGTCAAACATATTTCAAACATATTTTACGCTACTACATACTGTACATGTCATGCATATATAATAGAATTTCTCGTACGACCAATCATATATCATAGAATTTCTCGTACGACCATGCATACATATATATATATATACAATTTGGTATATACAATTTCTTCTACAATTTGCAGATCATTACATGCAGGCATTAGGTGTAATGGTATTCTCCGTCTGGATATATGACCTGCTCAAGCAAAAATCCCGCAATTTCCTCCTTTGCTAGGAGCCTATCCCTCATCTCCACCATCTTTAAAGAAGTAGATCAATATATGAATATACTAGTTGTGTGTATGTATATTAGATCATGATAAAAAAAATTGTGAATAGTGTTTACATACCCAAAGATGTCTTGAATCTCTGCTCCTTTCGGTCATAAAGCGAATTTTCTCACAAACGTAGTATGCACATAAATTAGTCCCCTTTTCCTATCTCATCCACTTCACGAGAATAGAATTCAATCAGATAATAATCACGCATTATAATGGTATTGAAACTAGAATTAAAGAGATGCGTGGACGTAGCTAGTACTACTTAATTACCTTGGACCGTCGCCACTTCAGCTTTGGTTCCCATGCATCGATAACCTCTTTGATGAACCTTCTCCAAACCCTACTTGGCAAAGAAAATGAATAAAGGAGTTATTAATTACTCGATATCAGGAAATGAACTAAAGAGGCTGACATAGTGCGATAATGATTGAAATTACCCGTCGAGCATCAAAAACATGCTGGTGTATGCTCTAGGGTCTTTACCTAGTGCGTCCAGTACATCAACAATTCCCTCGTCAACTCAAATGATTAGCAGGATCCAGTGGAAACTGCGCACACGTTTGTACAAGCGGCCATGCATAACTAATCAACTACACTTAACATCGAGTAAGTAAAATAGAATTTGTAGTACAAGACAGTAACACTCACCTGAAGTTGTAAGGAAATAGTATTTCTGGTCTGCTATTTAGTTCCTTCAAAAACATTAGCAAGTTTTCCTCTATGTCTTCTTTGTGTTGAATTAACATAGCTACATTAACGGTATTTGGGTCAATGAACCCAATGCCATAGACTCCATCTCTTTTCAATTGAAAAATCTTCATTCTGCATAATACCACACAAAAGAATATAGTGAGGATAATTACAGGCAATGAACGAGCTGAGCTAGAGACTTAAATTACAGAAAGAAATCACTTACATACAATAGCAACTGATGATAGTTTTGTCGAGTGCGTCTTGATTGATTAATTGAAAATTTTCCAAAAACTCAACCCACACATTGTTTCCATGGAAGTAATGCTCTGGCTTGACTTTCACAATGAGCATCTCTCGACTGGCCTTTATTTCTCTCAGGTACCAGTCATGCAATCTGCGCATTTGCGTTGATAGAAGCGGGACCTCCTCAGGCCTGACCAGAGGGTTCCCGGGGACATATTTCCATGCAAATTCAGTACCCATGGGGAGTTCCTTGCTGCGTAGGAGTTGCTCAACAGTGAGACACATTACTTTAGCAAGAGCGAGGACGTCGGTTACCGCCTTATCGATACTCACGTTGAGCGGGGGGATCGATTGCACTGCCTGTTCTCCGAGCTGGGGAACAGTTTTCCCGCTTTTATTACTACCTGTAAGGCTTGACTCCTTATTTTTTTGTTCATGAAATGACTTGCTAATAGAGCGTTCATAGTCTAATCGCCTTCTCTCCACAGGTGCCGGTTTAGCAATATCCACAAAGTGTTGTATGACTTTCTCAGGTATTTTCTCCTTTGGCGGTGGGGGCGGTTTCGGTGCAAAATGGGCCTTCACTTCGGAAGCCACGACCTCATTTGTTTCCTCCTCAGTCATCTCGTAGGCCAACTTCTTTTTGGCAGGAGGCTCGGGTTTCTTCCTTGGTGCTCTCTTCCGCTTTGGAGTCGGCTGACGCAGCAGAGATCGATATTGCAGACTCGCACTGGGCTCCGTCTCGGGGTGTGCTGGAGTTAGCTGACGCGGTGGAGATTGATATGGCGGACTCGCACTGCGCTCCGTCTCGAGGTGGGGTGGAGTCGGCTGATGCTGCGGACTTGGAGGAGGAGTCGGTGCCCTTGGCGCCGACTTTGGAAAGACGATGCATTCCTTTCTCCATACAATGAGACCACGTATGACTTCTCCCAGTGCGTGCTCCACTTGACCTCCTGGAAATTCAAGCTCTAGTGAGTCATATCCCGACATAACTTCATCCACCCCGACATGAGCATAGCCAGCTGGAATCGGATTGCCATGGATGGTTGCTTCAGGTGCATTCGGTAAAGCAAAGCCGACCGCCTCCTTCATGGATATGTTCTTCAGTTTCATGTGTAGCTCACAACTTGTCGTCTCTTTGATATCATCCACAGGGTAGCAATCCAGCACTGCATCATCGGCTGGGACCCCCGTGGAACCCACACTTCTTTTTGGCATAGATGGGACGGTACAATCCAATGCTGGATCTGGTTGCTCCTGCCGCTGAGACGCCCTTTGCTGGCTAAGTGTGTCGATCTGCTCCTGTTGCCGCATGAAAGCGCATTCCAACTCCGTGTTCTTTGATTCTACCTTTTAAAGTCGGTCTACATCCTGCTTCTTCTTGTCTGCATCCTGCTTCTTCTTTCTCGCATGGCTTCTGTAAGTGTCGTTCCAGTCCGCAAACCCCTCAATCCACGGAACAACGCCTTTGCCTCGTATTCGTCCCAGGTGTTCAGGATTCTTGAGGGCGCGTGTAAGCTCGTTGTTCCCCCTCTCGGGCTGGAACGCCCCCGTTCGAGCCTCTTCTATAGCTACAAGTAAAGTGTCTGAGGCTTCTTTAAGATTTTCCCATTCAATAATCTCCCCTGTCTTTGGGTCCAACTTTCCCCCATGCGCATAAAACCAAGTCCTGCACCTGTCGGGCCAACCCACTATTTTTGGAGTGACCCCTGCAGCAATCATCTTGGCCTCAGATTCTTCCCACTTAGGCATGCCAGTCTTGTAGCCACCTGGCCCCAGAACATGGTGAATTTTTTTTGTCAGCATTTATCTTATTTATTCTTGACCCTTCCTTAGCTGCTTCTGATTCCTTGAACTGCATAAATAAGTCCCAATGATCTTTTACCTTCTCTAGTGGTCCAGTGAATTATGGAGTCTTCTTTTCTACGTTGACGTAGTTGGCCCATAATCTTTTCTCCCAAGTCTGGAATTATGTGGCCATCTTCTTAAGAGCACACTTCTTGACTTTCTCCCGTTTGGAGATCTGTGAAACCCTCTGATAGGGTGAAATGTGACATGAGCGTATCCCAAAGCAGATTTTTTTGCTCTTTCGTCGACCCAACTAACTCCTCGATCTTCCTTTGGCTTATTCCATTCTTGAACGGTGATTGGGATTTGGTCCCTAACAATAACTCCGCATTGACGTATAAATTTGTCTGCATTCTTTTTAGGAGCAATCGGTTCGCCATCTGCTTTGATTTCATCGATGTTGTACTTTATGCCATCGGGCAACTTTTTCGCCGGTCCTCGTACCTTTGTAGAAGATTTTCTTGATCTGGAGGGCTAAAAGAAGATATACAAATCAATTAATACATGTAATGATCACCAGAGGCCTTATATATATATATATACCTCACCGGACTTTGTTAATTGAAGAACATTTCCTTCGCCATCATTGTTTGTGTGCCCTGTCTCTTTGTTCTTGCTCAATTCCCTCATCGGAATTGTTCAGATATTGTGAGTCATCATCTGCAGGTTCATTTGCTGGGTTTTGGGAGGAGCGTATCATGTCGAACATGATATCCTCTTGATCATGGTCATCTCTGCCGCTATCATCCATAGCTTAACTAATCTAGAAGAAAGATAAAACAATTTAGTATTCAAATTAAAATGCATTCAATAAGCAAAAACGGAATCATAGTAGTCAGCCGCTGAAGAGGTTCGATCTGAAGGGCGAGGGATGGCGAGGAGGATTTTTTTTAGCAAGATCATCATATAATATCACTAATACATCTCGAATAAACCAGTTAATGCATCATCGATTATTATTGAATATTATCACTAATACATCTCAAATATTATCATATAATATCACTAATATAGCTCGAATATTATCAAATAATCCAGTTGACTCGCGGTTCCTGAGGCATGGGGGTGGACACCCAAAGAGAAGGAACCATCACAGGATCATAGCTCGGGTGAGATCCCTGAAGAACCTACCAGGTATTGCAGAACCTGACGTCCAACGCAACCATGTAGTGACGAACGTGCTCGTCCTCCTCCCTCACACGGTGACGTACCACCTCCTCGGTGGCCAGCTGCCTCCGCACCGATAGTGGCCCATGCGACCGCCACCAAAGAAGCTCTGGGTCGACGACGAGACCCCGATTCCTCACCAAGCTGCACGCCCCGGAAGGTAGCACCTCCCAGTGCCAGCCTGGTGGAGCCCAGTCCCGGACATGGCGCCTCTCAAACTGGTTGTCGATGACGAGGATGCGGGCCGGGCATCATCGATGTCGAGAACTAATTCTTATGAAAACAAATTCCAATGCAATAATTACCATTTTATTATGCTACTCATATTTAATAAACTTTTACAACTCATTACAAAACCACAAAGTACATTAAAAAAGGAACCTAACATTTCTATTCATCCATTTAACATCCATCTATCTAACATTCCTATTCATCCATCATTCTAACATATTGTTGGTGCAATATCTGCCTACCTTGTGTTTTGGAGATTGTTGACAGAAACAGGTATGGATTGATTTGTTTGCTAGTGCATACAGAGAGAAATAGTCCATACACAACCGAAGAGAATGCTATCTTCGGTGCTGAGTTCGAGGAACTTCACCGAAGTATATCTGCGTTGCAGAGAAGAACGAGCTATAGTTGATGAAGTCATATAGTCGAGAGGATTGATGTGAATAAATCGACCCCTCAAAAGTTTACTACTGAAGCAAAGTCTTTGATTCGATAGTGTCGTCTGAAGAAATTCACTGTAGCGATGGAAGTCGAAGACAAAGTGAAGACGTAGTATTCATTTCGTTGTTCTTCTTTCATTCTTTTAAGTCATAGGACCTCCGTACTATTAAGAGGGGTATAGGTTCTCGATGCTTAGATCCGCTGTGATGCTTAGCCAATACCTATGAAAGTTGTGAGCGAAATCTCTTTGTGCTCCGAACAAATACTTGCCAGCAAGAGACTATGATCTTCTTCGATGCGAGAGATTTGCCTCAGACCGAGGAGTTAGCATTACTTGCTCCGCAAGAAATGTTACCGTTTTGCTCAAATCTGACCGTTGGACTGGTGTCGTTCGGCCATTGGCTGATCCCGATGTCTAATCTGGTCATTTCCCATCTGGGAAGGCTGCAGTAATAAATAGCCACCCTGCTCCAACATTATCCGTCGGCTGCTCCGCTTGAGATTTCTGAGAAGATTGATTTGAGCAACCCCTCTCCGAGTGATTTGGGTTTAAGATCCACCGAGAGAAAAATCAAGAGCCCAAACTTAGAAAGTGGTTTAGCATCACAGTAGTTCTGAGTGAGAGTTCTTGTACTTATTACTCTTGAGAGCTACGCACTCTCTAGACGGATAGGTTTCGGCTCGAGTGTTAATGTGTTGTTGTCTTCACCGAGCCTGATCTTCAGCAACCAACAGTGATTGTGGTTCAGGAAGGTTGACCGAAGGTTTGGAGATCGCCGACAAGGATCTACTACGAGTGAAATCAACCTGAGTCTGATCAGCTCTGCGTTGAAGGAGAACAGGGTGAAGAGAGTTTATCTTCCGTGTTAAGTCACAACCCCTCCAACCAGACATTGTCCTTTGGCAGAAGGGTGAACTGGTCTACCAAATATCTCTGTCGCCATCGAGCACCACTGGTTCAATCTACTCTACTGCATTTCCTTCAGCAGTTTATATTCATGCTCTATGCCGATAGTTTATTTGATCATTTCGTTCTGTTGTTATCAGCGTGTGTATCTGTGCTCATCCTGTTCCATCCTCATCGCCTGTATTTATTCATCACCATAATATTCCTCAGATTCACTTGTGAAATCATTCCATAGTATTATTTCTCAGTGCGTACCATGTTGTGTCTCATTCTACTACATTTGTTTGCATGTTGAATTACTCTCATTGTAGTTAAACCTGTGATTTCCGAAGCTATAATAATCTAGTTGGACAAACCAAATCAATAGACCGGAGAGAAATACGAAGCTATAATAATCATGCATAAAAGAGTTCAGAGAAAACTCAAATAATATTTATGGATAACCTGATCATAAACTCACAATTCATCGGATCCCAACAAACACACCGCAAAAGGTAATTACATCGGATAGGACTCCAAGAACACTGAGGAGAACATTGTATTGAAGATCAAATAGAGGGCAGAAGCCATCTAGATACTAACTATGGACCCATAGTCTATGGTAAACTACTCACACATCATCGAAAGGGCAGCAAGGTTGATGTAGAGTCCCTCCGTGATTGATTCCCCCTCCGGCAGAGTGCCGGAAAAGGCCTCCAAATGGGATCTCTCGAGAAAAGGAACTTGCGGTGGTGGAAGAAGTATATCGTGTAATCCTCTGTTGGTTTCCCGATTTTAGAGAATTTATAGAGGTGGAGTCAAACGGAGCCACATGGGCCCCACGAGCCACGAGGTGCACCCTATCCCCCTGGGCGCACCTTGCTGCCTCCGGGGCCACTTCTCCATCTTCTCGTCCCCTCCCGAAGCTTCCAGGGTCTCTTATGTCCAGAAAAAAATCTCCAAAAAGTTTGTGGCATTTGGAATTCGTTTGGTACTGATATTCTGAAAAACCAAAAACAGGCAAAAAAACAGCAACTGGCACTGGGCACTAAGTTAATAGGTTAGTCCCAAAAAATGATATATAATTGCTTGTAAGTGTATATAAAACATCCAAGATTGCTACTATAATAGCATGGAGCAATCAGAAATTATAGATGCATTGGAGACGTATCAATGCTCAAAACAAAAAAATGCTTATTTTCAATATCTTTCCAATCCTATATCATTTGCGCAATTCTGGCAAAACATTTGAGGATTTATAGCCAAAATAATACAAGAAAACAAAGTGAGGTTTAGATGTGAAATTATCGGAAGTCAAAGTACGAGCACGGCTGATGACCCGCAAGTATAGGGGATCAATCATAGTCCTTTCAATAAGTAAGAGTGTCGAACCCAATGAGGAGCGGAAGGAAATGACAAGTGGTTTTCAGCAAGGTATTTTCTGCAGGCACTGAATTTGTCGGTAACAGATAGTTTGATAGCAAGATAATTTGCAATGAGCAAGTTATAGTAACGGTAACAAAAGTACGGCAAGGTAGCCCAATCCTTTTTGTATCAAAGGACGGGCTGGAACGGTCCCTTATAATAAGCAAAGCATTCTTGAGGACACACGAGAATTTCATTTATTCACTTTCATCATGTTTATTTGATTCGCGTTCGCTACTTTGATAATATGACGTGGGTGGACCAGTGCTTGGGTGTTGTTCTTACTTGAACAAGCCTCCCACTTATGATTAACCCCTCTCGCAAGCATCCGCAACTACGAAAGAAGAATTAAGATAAAATCTAATCATAGCATTAAACTTATGGATCCAAATCAGCCCCTTACGGAATAGCGCATAAACTAGGGTTTAAGTTTCTGTCACTGATACGTCTCCATCATATCTACTTTTCCTAACGCTTTTGCTCTTGTTTTGGACTCTAATTTGCATGATTTGAATGAAACTAACCCGGACTAACCTTGTTTTCAGCAGAACTACCATGGTGATGTTTTTGTGCAGAAATAAAAGTTCTCGGAATTGGACAAAACATTTTGGAGAATTATTTTGGAATATATAATAATTTCTGGAACTAAGACCCACTGGAGGGGGGGCCCAGGCTGGCCACAAGACACCAGGGGGCGCCACCCCCCTCTGGCGCGCCCTGGTGGGTAGTGGGGCCCTCGAGGCTCCGCTGACCTTAATTCCAACGCTATAAAATCCTATTTTCGAAGGAAAAAAATAGGGAGGAAGTTTGATCACGTTTTCCGATACGAAGCCGCCACCACCTCTTGTTCTTCATCGGGAGGCCAGATCTGGAGCCCGTTCGGGGCTCCGGAGAGGGGGATCTTCGGTCTTCGTCATCACCAACCATCCTCCATCACCATTTTCATGATGCCGCTCAACACCGGGAGTGAGGAATTCCTTCGTAGGCTCGCTGGTCGATGAGGAGTTGGATGATATTCATAGTGTAATTGAGTTAGTTTTCTTAGAGCTTGATCCCTAGTATCCACTATGTTATGAGATTGATGTTGCTATGACTTTGCTATGCTTAATACTTGTCACTAGGGCCCGAGTGCCATGATTTCAGATCTGAACCGTTTAGGTTATCACCATTATATCTATGTTCGTGATCAAATCTTGCAAGTCATATGCACCTATTATGTGTTATGATCCGTAAACCCCAAGGTGACAACAATTGGGATACTTTCCGGTGATAACCGTAGTTTGAGGAGTTCATGTATTCACTATGTGTAAATGCTTTGTTCAGGTTCTCTATTAAAAGGAGGCCTTAATATCCCTGAGTTTCCTTATGGACACCGCTGTCACGGGAGGGTAGGACAAAAGATGTCATGCAAGTTCTTTTCCATAAGGACGTACGACTATTTACGGAATACATGCCTACATTATATTTATGAACTGAAGCTAGTTCTGTGTCGCCCTAGGTTATGACTGTTATATGATGAATATTATCCAACATAATAACCGATCCAATGCCTACGAGATTTCCACATATTGTTCTTGCTAAGTTACTATCACTATTGCTACTGTTACAACTGCTACAAAACTGTCACTACTTTACTGTTACCACTGTTACCGTTACTACTACTATCAAACTATCATATTACTGTGCTACTGATCACTTTGCTGCAGATATTTAATCTCCAGGTGTGGTTGAATTGACAACTCAACAGCTAATACTTACAAATATTCTTTGGCTCACCTTGTGTCGAATCTATAAATTTGGGTTGAATACTCTACCCTCGAAAACTGCTGCGATCCCCTATACTTGTGGGTTATCAGTCACTCTAGCAACCCATCATCTAATAACTACTCCACAATGCATTCCCTTAGGCCCAAAGATGGTGAAGTGTCATGTAGTCGATGTTCACATAACACCACTAAGGAAATCACAACATACATATCATCAAAATATCGAACGAATACCAAATTCACATGATTACTTATGACAAGACTTATCCCATGTCCTCGTGAACAAAAGTAACTACTCACAAAACCTATTCATGCTCCAGATCAGAGGGGTATTGAATTGCATAATAGATCTAAACATATAATCTTCCACCAAATAAACCATCTAGCATCAACTACAAGATGTATTCAACACTACTAGTCACCCACAGGTACCAATCTGAGGTTTTGATACAAAGATTGAACATAAGAGATGAACTAGGGTTTTGAGATGAGATGGTGTTGTTGAAGATGTTGATGAAGATTGGTCCTCCCATGATGAAAGGGTTGTTGGTGATGACGATGGCTTTGATTTCCCCCTCTTGGAGGGAAGTATCCCCGACGAAATTGCTTCGTCGGAGAGCAAAAGTGCTCCTACCCAAGTTCCTCCTCGAGACGGCGGTGCTTCGTCCCGAAAGTCTTCTCTTTATTTTTTTTCTAGGGCAAATGACCTTATATATCAGAAGATGGGCACAGGAGGCTGGCTAGGGGGCCCACTACCCACCAAGGTGCGCGAGGGGGGGGGGGGGGTAGGCGTGCCCTGGTGCCTAGTGGGCACCTGGGTGGCCCCCTCTGGTATTTATTCTCTCCAATATTTTTTATATATTCCAAAATAAATCTCCGTGAAATTTCAGCTCATTTGGAGATGTGCAGAATAGGTATCTCTGACATAGCTTTTTCAGGCCAATAATTCCAGCTGCAGGTAATCTCCCTCTTTGTGTAAACCTTGCATATTATGAGAGAAAAGGCATTAGAATTACTCCACAAAGTGTTATATTGAATAAAAACACTATAAATAACAGTAGGAAAGCATGATGCAAAATGGATGTATCAACTCCCCCTAGCTTAGACCTCGCTTGTCCTCAAGTGAAAGCCGATATGGAGAATCATGTCCACATGTTTAGAGAGAGAGAGAGAGGTGTCGATGAAAACTTCCCATGAGCAAGTATCATGATCATTATTATAACAGCACTAAATTTTATCATAAAACTTCCCAAGAGCAAGTAACAATTACAACATCAAAGTATAAAGCATAAACTTTCTTGAAAACAACCACAACATATAATTGAGCAAAAAGTTTCAGCCGGACACATAGAAAGATAGGGCTTATAGTTTCGCCTCCCAACTTATTCACCTCAAGAGTGATGTGAACAATAATAACTCATGATCACTCATATCCAACTAGATATATGTGCCTAGATCTTTCCCCACCACATGATGCTTGCAAAAGATAAAAATAAAAAAATTAAGGAGAACACTTCTGACTCTTGCACACAAAGTAAATACATAAAAGTAAAAGATAGGCCCTTCACGGAGGGAAGGAGAGGTTGTTATGCGCTTTTTGGTTTTGGATGCACAATCTCTTAATGTAAAAGAATGTCACATTATATTGCCCCTTATGATAGCAATCTTTATTATGCAGTCCGTCGCTTTTATTACTTTGCCATCACAAGTTTGTACAATGCTATTTTCCTTTACAATAAAATATCAAACATATTTAGAAGCAATTTTTATTGCTTTATGCACTGATGACAACTTACTTGAAGGATCTTATTCAATCCATAGGTAGGTATAGTGGACTCTCATAACATGAAAGTGGGTTTAAGGTTTTTGGATGCACAAGTAGTCTCTCTACTTGGTGTGGATTTTTGGCTAGCAAAAATATTGGGCAAGCACCACATGTTGGAGGATCTATGACAATATAACTTCTATGTGAATATGAGCAAACATAAATCATTACGTTGTCTTCCTTGTCTAACGTCAACAATTTGACATATAATACTTAATGGGGGCTCAAAATCATAAAAGATGTCCAAGATAGTATATTTGCATGTGAATCTTCTCTTCCCTTATTAATTCTTTCAAGAATTGCATCATTGCCCAAATGCTATGATTGTTAACTTCCAATATATTTTACCACTTATACTTTTCATTATTTAATGTCATTACTTTCCATAAGATTAGCATATGATATTTTTCATTATTTTCTTTATTTGATTGAAACATAAAAGTAAAGAAGCAAAAAATCAAACTAAACTTTATTATATAACTCTCAACTCGACTACATAGATGGATAGATCACGAAACTAGCACTCGAAAATAGATCATACTAAACTTTTATTCAACTAAATCACGAAATAACCAAGGATCGAACTAAGATAGGTAAAGATAATAAAGGTGATGGTGATACGATACCGGGGCGCCTCCCCCAAGCTTCGCACAAGCCAAGGGGAGTGCCCATACCCCTGTACTCAAGTCTCCTTCTTTGGTGATGATGGTGATGATGAAGTGGCATTCTTCTTCTCTAGCTTACACTTGAGGATAAAATTTTCCTCCCTCAAATCATCATTTTCTTGCTCAAGCCTCAATATCTTTTTGCATAATGCCCCCTTGCTTTCCTGCAGAAAACGGACGAGATAAATTGGATCTTAGATTTATTTACTCTGTTTGGGAGACTTGACTTCTTGAAGTCCACGTGCATATCTCCAGGTTGAGGTAGTGGAGCTTCATCCTCAACTGAGCTGGCATCCCTCGTTTCCTCCAAGTCCGTATCTTCCTCCTCCTCGGTGGACCATAGGTAAGGATAAATCTCCCCAAAGATCTTTGGATCTGCAACATAGTGGGAGACATAGCTCTCTCCATCTGAATCTTGAGATGACATACTTTCAGCTCTGCCAGAAAAATAGCACGAAACAAGAACATATGATATTTCCGCGATGAGGTGGTCAAATCGTCCGTGGGTATATATAAAGAATTTTTATCTTGGGAAACAAGTATACCATAGGAAAACGGAGTTGAAAAGGTTCCCAAGGGGCCCACTACCCACCAGGGTGAGCCAGGTGGGGCAGGCGCGCCCTGGTGCCTAGTGGGCACCTGGGTTGCCTTCTCGAGTGTTTCTTATTATTTTTTTTTTCTAATATTACAAAACTGACATAAAATATTTTTGCGGAATTTTTGGAGTCAGTTTACTTACCGTATCGCGTACCTCATCCTTTTCAGGGTTCTAGAGTGTTATGGAAGGTCTCTTTTATGTACTCCTCCGGTGTCATCATTTGATCAATGTTAGATTCAACATTAATAGGTGTACCTGAGATATAGTACTTAATTCTTTGTCCATTGACCACCTTCAGATTAGTGCCTTCGGCATTATTGATCTTAATAGCCCAGAGCGATAAACTTCTTCAATGATATATGGTCCTTCCCACTTGGAGAGAAGTTTTCCTGCAAAAAATCTAAAACAAGAATTGTATAATAGAACATAGTTGCCCACTTCGAATTCCCGCTTTTGGTTTCTTTTGTCATGCCATTTTTTAACTTTTTCTTTGAACAATTTGGCATTTTCATAGGCTTGGTTTCTCCATTCATCTAATTGGCTTATATCAAATAACCTCTTTTCACCGGCAAGTTTGAAGTCATAATTGAGTTCTTTAATTGCCCAATAAGCTTTATGTTCTAACTTAAGAGGCAAATGACAAGCTTTTCTATATACCATTTTATATGGAAACATACCCACATGATTTTTATAAGTAGTTCTATAAGGCCATAGTGCATCATCAAGTTTCTTAGACCAATTTTTCCTAGATCTGTTGACAGTCTTTTGCAATATTAATTTTATTTCTCTATTGCTAAGTTCAACTTGTCCACTAGATTGAGGGTGATAAGGGGATGCAATTCTATGGTTGACATCATATTTAGCAAGCAATTTACGGAAAGCACCATGAATAAAATGTGAACCACCATCAGTCATTAAATATCTAGGGACTCCAAACCTGGGGAAAATAACTTCTTTCAACATTTTAATGGAGGTGTTATGATCAGCACTGCTAGTTGGAATAGCTTCTACACACTAAGTGACATAATCAACAGCAACCAAAATATGTGTATACCGATTAGAGGAAGCGAAAGGTCCCATATAATCAAAGCCCCAAACAACAAATGGTTCAATAACAAGTGAATAATTCATAGGCATTTCCTGATGTCTACCAATATAACCTATTCTTTGACATTCATCACAAGATAAAACAAACTTCCAAGCATCCTCGAAAAGAGTAGGCCAATAAAAACCAGATTGTAATACCTTGTGTGCAGTTCTATCTCCCGGATGGTGTCCTCCATAAGCTTCGGAGTGGCATTTCTGTAGGATTTGTTCCTGTTCGTGCTCAGGTATACAACGCCTAATAATACCATCTACTCCTTCTTTATAAAGATGTGGGTCATCCCAAAAGTAATGTCTTAAGTCAAAGAAGGATTTTTTTTCTTTCGTTGGTAAGTGAAACTAGGTGGTATAAATTTAGCAACAATATAATTAGCATAGTCTGCATACCAAGGAGTATTATGAGAGGCATTTATGACTGCTAGTTGTTCATCGGGGAAGCTATCATCAATAGGTAGTGGGTCATCAAGGATATTTTCTAACCTAGACAATTTATCAGCTATGGGATTATTAGCTCCTTTTCTATCAGTTATATGCAAGTCAAATTCTTGTAGCAGTAGAACCCACCTAATGAGTCTAGGTTTAGCATCTTTCTTTTCCATAAGGTATTTAATAGCAGCATGATCGGTGTGAACAATCACTTTAGAATCGACTATGTAGGATCTGAATTTATCACAAGCAAACACAACTGCTAGAAATTCTTTCTCAGTAGTAGCATAATTTCTTTGAGCACTGTCTAGAGTTTTACTAGCTTAGTGGATAACATTTAATTTATTATCAACTCTTTGTCCTAGAACAGCACCAACATCATAATCACTAGCATCACACATAATTTCAAAAGGCAAGTTCCAATCAGGTGGTTGAACGACAGGTGCAGAAGTTAAGGCTTTCTTAAGTGTTTCAAAGGCTTCTACACAATCATCATCGAAAACAAATAGAACACCTTTTTGCAAGAGATTAGTAAAAGGCCTAGAAATTTTAGAGATGTCTTTAATAACCCGTCTATAGAAACCAGCATGACCAAGGAAACTTCTTATACCTTTAACATCTTTTGGACATGGCATTTTCTCAATTGCATCAACTTTAGCTTTATCCACCTCAATGCCTCATTCGGAAATTTTATGCCCCAAGACAATACCTTCGTTAACCATAAAAAGGCACTTCTCCCAATACAAGACAAGATTAGTTTGATCACATCTCTGCAAAACTCGATCAAGGTTGCTTAAGCAATCATCAAAAGAAGTTTCGTAAACAGAAAAATCATCCATGAAAACCTCAACAATCTTTTCACAGAAGTCAGTGAATATAGCTGTCATACATCTTTCAAAGGTAGCAGGTGCGTTGCATAAACCAAAAGGCATACGTCTATAAGCATAAGTTCCAAAGGGACAAGTAAAGGTTGTTTTCTCTTGGTTGGGTTGCGATACAGGCATTTGAGAGAAACCAGAATATCCATCAAGAAAGCAAAAGTGTGTGTGCTTAGATAATCTTTCTAACATTTGATCAATAAAAGGCAAAGGGTAATTATCTTTCCTAGTGGCTTTGTTTAATTTTATGAAACCAATTACCATTATATAACCAGTCATGATTCTCTGAGGGATAAGTTCATTTTTATCATTAGGAATAACAGTAATGCCTCCTTTCTTAGGGACACAATGAACATGACTTACCCATCTACTATCAGCTATAGGATAAATTATAGATGCTTCCAGAAGCTTTAGTATTTTAGTTCTTACCACTTCTTTCATCTTAGGATTTAATCGTCATTGATGATCAACAACCGGTTTAGCATTGGGTTCCATATTAATCTTATGCTGACAGAGAGTGGGACTGGCGCCCTTAATATCATCAAGAGTATATCCAATAGCAGCACGGTGCTTCCTCAGAGTTTTTAACAATCTCTTTTCTTCATGCTCTGTAAGGTTAGCACTAATAATAATAGGAGATATCTTCTTTTCATCACGATAAGCATATTTTAAAGTATCAAGTAATTGTTTCAATTCAAACACAAGATCACCCTTAGGTGGAGGAGGGCCTCCTAGAGTTTCAACATGCAAATTGTGTTTAAGAATAGGTTGTTGATCAAAGAATATTTTGTCTATTTCATTTCATTCATGCAAGTGCATATCATTTTCATGGTCTAGCAAATATTATTCTAACGGATCAGTAGGTGGTACGGCAATAGAAGGAAGACCAATTATTTCATCCTTACTAGGCAATTCTTTATCATGAGGTTGCTTACAAAACTTAGAGAAATTAAACTCATGAGACACATCACCAAAATTAACACTGACGGTTTCTTTCTTGCAATTTATCTTAGCATTAACATTGTTCAAGAAAGGTCTACCAAATATTATGGGACAAAAATCATCTTGTGGAGAACCAAGAACTACAAAATTAGTAGGATATTTTATTTTCCCACACAAGACTTCAACATCTCTAACAATCCCAAGTGGTGTGATAGTGTCTCTGTTTGCAAGCTTAACAGTAACATCAATATCTTCTATTTCAGCAGGTGCAATTTCATTCATAATTTCTTGGTACAGAGTAAAAGGGATAGCAATGACACTAGCACCCATATCACATAAGCCATGATAACAATGATCTCCTGTTTTAACTGAGACAACATGCATGCCAACAACAGGTTTATTCTTAACTTTAATATCGGGTTTGGCAATTCTAACAGCTTCATGACAAGAATAAATAACATGCCCATCAATATTATCTACCAAGAGATCTTTAACCATAGCAATACTAGGTTCTACTTTAATTTGTTCGGCGGGTCTAGGTGCTCTAATATTACTTTTGTTAACCACGGTTGAAACCTTAGCAAGTTCCTTTATCCTAACAGGGAAACGTGCTTTTTCAACATAAGCAGTAGGCACAACTGGATCAGCATTGTAAATGATAGTTTCATCTTTAACTATAACTGGCTTCTCAGTCTTTTCTTTAACATGTGGATGAAATTTAAAACATTTCTCCTTAGGGAGATTAACATGAGTAGCAAATTATTCACAAAAAGAGGCTACTATCTCAGAGTCAAGTCCATATTTAGTGTTAAACTTGTGAAAATCATCGGTATCCATAAAAGGTTTAATACAATCAAACTTCAGGGTTATACCTGACTCATTACCTTTGTCGAGTTCCCAATCTTCATAGTTGCATCTAATTCTTTCTAGAAGGTTCCATCTGAATTCAATAGTTTTCTTCATAAAAGAGCTAGTCGAAGAAGAATCGAGCATGGTTTGATTATCATGAGAAAGCCGAGTGTCGGGGCACGACACCTATGGGATCCCGAGAGACCCCTTTATGATTCGGCGGGGGGAGAGGTACACGCAAAGAGCAGAACCGATGATCGACGCGTGAGGTTTTTTACCCACGTTCGGGCCGCTGATCAGCGTAAAACCCTACTCCTGCTTTGTGTTCTTATTGATGTTCTTGAGCCCAGCCTTCAGGAGCGCTCGCAATGAACAGTGCGTTCAAAGAGCAGCTACGCATGCAGAATGGGCCAGAAGTTCTCCTCCCCTGTAGCAGTCGCCTTGGGCCTCCTTTTATATGCTCAAAGGGGTCTCCACAGTGGCAAAATGTACATACATTGAGGTGTAAAGTAGCTACAGGGTATCATACCTAACCCCTGACGGATTAGGACGAGCGCATTTAATGCACTGTGAGGTGTCCTCACTTTCTTGGGGATGGAAAAAGGGGCCATCCCATCAGCACCGCTTAAGCTCTCCTCCACTGGTGCGTTGCCACGCATCCAGAGAAGGACCCAGAATGTCAGGCTTTGTCGCTGTGCCGAAGCGGTGGCACAGTGGCAGAATCTCGCTAGGCGCCGATCCTTGGCGGGCACCAATCCTTGCCGGGCGCCAGGGCTTGCCGGGCGCCGAGCTTTGCTGGGAACCAAGCCTTGTCGGGCGCCGAGGCTTGCCGAGCTCCACGAGCCATCCCGGCAAGGATCTTGCCGGGGAGGCTGGTCTTCGATTACCAGCTTTGCTTATTTGCTGATTCTCAGATCTCTGACTTGATGATTTCCTTGATGACTTAAATCGACCTCGAGCTGATCCCGGCAAGCCTTGCCGCGAGGACGGCTACAACTGCCCATGCACAAGTAAGGGGTACTAGTGGCCCAATACTTAGTACACCGATAGGAGCCCCCGGGCCTGGGCCATACACGAGTGCGAGGCGTTGTTGGGCCAGGCCCAAACAGTGCACGGGCACGCGTGGCAGGGAATTAGCTGCTCGTAAAGATCATGTTTTACTGTGCCCCCACTACGCGCACGGAGCGCGCGATGTGGGAAGTGTGCCAAAAAGGCTGCAAACTGTTTCGCGACCACAGAGGCGCATTCATATTGGGGGATAAACAAGGTGGCCCCGCTCCTTCCCCATAAAAAGGAGAAGTCGTGGAGGCGCAAACCCATTCACCCCCCTCTGCTTCTCAATCTGGCCATCACCATCGCCTTCCTCTGCTCGAGCTCAGAGCGAAACCTTCCTTCCCTTCTGCTCGCCGCTCCCACGCTCGTTCCGTCCACCGGCTTCCATCTCCACAGTCGCCATGCCGCCCAAGACCAGCAAAGGCAAGGGCAAGGACAAGGAGGCGAAAGCCGAAGTTCCGGAAAGCGAGCTGGTGAAGATGCGGAAGAGGCTCGTCGTCTTCCCTCCGACGCTCGACGCCGAAACCTTGAAGGGACGATACCAATGCATGTGGGCGAAGGGAACACAAGCCCACCCCGCCACACGCGTCATCCCAGGTGCTAATTCCAAAGGCGGATCGGACAGATACCCCTTCTTCACTGCGTACTTTTATTGCGGGCTCTGTCCACCTTTTTCCGATTTCTTCAACGACATCATGTATACATACGGCTTCCGCCTTCTTGATTTCACGCCGAATGCCGTATTTTGCATGTCGATCTTTGCCCATCTTTGTGAAAATTTCGCCGGCGTGATCCCCAATTCTGCTCTTTTCCGCCACTATTTCTATCCTCGAATCCAAAAAGGAGAGGCTCTCTCTGGATCTATTGCTTGGATTCCAAGGGCCTGGAACAAAGAGATATACCCAGATGGAGTTTACCGCGAAAAGTGGGACGAGCTGGATCCAGGAAGCAGATCCTCATCCTTTTTGCCATCCCCGGCGACAGAAGGTGGTCCACGGCAAGGATTGGGGCGATCTCGCCGCAGAAGACGAGAAGCTCACAATCGCCACTACCAGAATCCTCCGCTTGAAGGCTGCCGGGCTAACAATGGAGATGATCGGCTTCGACTTCCTCCGCCGCCGCATCGCCCCTCTGTAGAATAGGGGGAGGCCAGCCTGGGAGTATAAGAACGCAGCGGATGTCATGAGGCTGCGCCCCGGGCTGAACAACAACTTGACTGTTATGCAGCTTGGCGCTCTCCGCCAGAAGTTATTCCAGCGCGAAGACAAGCACCGGCTGCCGGCAAGGATCGTCCCCTTGTGCAACAACTCTGCACTGGGGTCGATCATTGCCTTCTTGCCGATGTTCAACGCCCACGGCCTTGACCCGACCTGGGTCGAGCCAAGCGAGGAAGAAGCGCAGAAATTCTTCGACAATCTGATGGAGAAGCCTGTCCGGCAAGAGTCAGATCTTATTCGTGCCACCACAGATCGGGAGGTAGCATACATTGCTACCAGAGTGGAGGAAGCGAATCTTGCCGCGGAGGCCGGCAGTGTTGGCTTCACAGAGTGGGAAGCCAGCGAGGCAGAGGTGGTAGTGGGGGTGAAGCCTGCCGGGGAGGACGAGGTTGCCGGGGAGGAGAGCAGCGCAGCCACTGAAATCTCGTCCGGCGAGGACTCAGTCGAAGAAGAAGAGACGCGAGAAGAGCCCCCTCCCCCGAAGAAGAAAGCGAAGCGTGTTCTTCGGAAGGCTGCGTCTGACATCCCGGCAAGCCAGCCCTCTTCGAGCGGCGAAGCCTCCGGCAAGAAAGTGGCCGGCAAGACCGGACCGCGGCAGGGGGCCCGTCAACAGCCCACACGGCGTGCGAGGCCCGCACCAGCGGCCACTGCTGGGGCGGCAGGAGGGTCTCGCACCACCGCACCGGAAGCTGCCCCGGCGCCTGCCACAGCCAAGCGGCCTAGGACTCCTCCTCCGCCTCCCCACTCAGACACCGCAACGGAGGTCGACTTCGACATCTCCGGCTTTAGTCCGGAGCGAGAGGAAGAAGAGTAAGTACTTTGCCACAGCTTTTACCTTCCAATCTTGCATCAATCTTTACTGACTTGCTTGTATTGCTTCTGCAGTGACACAGAAACCTTGCTGGAGAGGATGGCGAAGAGGTCAAGGACTTCTACGGGCGACGAGCCCCCGGCAGGCTCCACTAGCGTGCCAGAGACCGTCATCGTGAGCCCGGAGCCTAGTCCTCAACGCAGCCCCCAGCGTAAGTTCATTGTCCCTTTTTCTGTTGGCTGGTGCCGAGGCTTCCATTCTTGTCGCTGATATCTTCGGGTTCGCAGGAGAAGAACGGCAACAAGGAGAAGATTGTCCCATTGTGCCTCCTTCATCGATCGCTCCGCCCACAAGCACATCTCCGGCAAGAGATCCTGCCGACGAGCCCGTCCGGATTGAGGAGGAGCCGACAAGCACGGACTCCGGCAACCCACCCCCGGCAACTGGAGTTGCCGGGAGAGGCAAAGCCACCTCTCGACAGCCCGACGCAGGTACTCGATCGCCTCAGAGTGCTAGTTATTGTTTTCCCCTTACTTCTTTATCTTTAACCACTTCAAACTTCAACCTTGATCTTATTCTGTTTTCCTCCTTCGCCCTTCAGAGTTCCCTGAGATGGAACATATGGACGTCGACGCCGTCATCGAGGAGACCGCCAGGGATGCTGCTGCCGAAGCGGACAGGATCACTGCCAGCGAGGCCACCAAGGATGATGTTGCCGGGGCCGGTGATGCTCTTGACGGGGAGGCCGCCAAGACAGCACAAGAGGAAACTGCCGAAGAACCTGCTGAAGGGGGCGACAGGGAGGCTGAGGACCGCGCTGATAGCATTCCTGCCACAAGAGCGCCAGGCGCTACACCGGCCACAGAGCCCCCTGTCACTGGTGAGGCGGCCACTGAAGACCAGCCATCAGCATCTGAAGGCCCCTCATCCAGCAAGTACCTGAAGGTTGGCGAGAACCTGTTCATCAACTTGCCGGGGACAGCAAGCGCTGGGGCACCAGTCGAAGGAGAAGTTTTCGAAGAAATCATCGCTGCTGCCGGGCTTGAAGTTGTCGACGATCCCAGCACTAGCAGCGGCAAATCTGAAGAGGATCAGCTCCTTCAGGCCATGGGCGAGAACTTCCGCAAACTCCAGGCTCTCCATCGCGCCCGGAAAGACAAAGCGGACTCCAGAATGGCAGTTGTTGACGCAGCCGAAGCGGATTTTCAAAGGCGCGTCGCACAAATGCAAATCTGGCATGCCGAGGCCCTTCAAGAGCTGGTTGCCGGCCGAGAACAAGTGAGCCAGCAATGGAATGAGGTCCTCCTGAAGCAATCAGACATGGAGAAGGCCCATGATGAAGCTGTTCAAAGGATCGCTGCCGAAGATGCTGTCCTGACGGGGCGCCGCGTTGCTCTTGACGCTCATGAGGAAGATCTCACCGCTCGTGAGCAGGCGCTCGCCGCCAAGCTTCGCAGCAAGGATGAAGACATTGAAAATCTTGTCGCGCGGTGGACCCAGGAGCTGGAGCAGAAGCACAAGGAGGCGCTCGAAGCTCTAACTACAAGTCACGCCGGCAAGCTCAAGGAGGCCGTCGATGCTGCCGAAGCTGCAGAGGCCGCCAAGAACGAGTTGAGCGACAAAGTAAAGAGGCTGGAGACAGATCTTGATGAGCATGGCAAGGAGCTCTCGACGCTCAAGGGGGACAGGGAAAAAACCCTCCACTCCTTGGCGGAGATGCAAGTCGCCCTGTCCGGCAAGACCAAGCAGCTCTCCTCTGCGGCTGATGATATTGCGGTTCTGGAGCTGAAGCTGACCACGCTGCAGAAATCCGTCGAGGCCGGCAGGGCCCGTGAGAAGGCTCTACTCAAGGATCTCCAAGGAGAGAGGAACCTGCTCAAGAGCGCCGCCACCGCCCAGGCTGATTATGAAAAAGGAGTGGAGATCTGGACTGGCCGTCTCATCGCCACCGCGGAGAAGCTTACCGCAGAACTGTCAACCATGGGCTTGTCGAACTTCAGATATTCTTCCGAGGAAAGAATATCTCCAAGCGCCAGGTTGACGATGTTCTTTGAAGGCATCATCAACGCGTTGAGGGCGCTCCAGTCCAGCCGGGCGACCCAACTGGCGAATGAGACTCGCCGGCTTTGCCGGGCCGTCCTTCGCAAGGTGCTCCTCAAGGTGGTGCACAGCAATCCCGGCATCGACCTCTCCAGCGCGCTCGGCCACCTGCCCAAGGATGCAAACGTCGAGGCGCTTGAGAAGTGCATCGCGCCGATCCTTGAGAAGGTGGACTCCATCAAAAGGATCGAAGGCCAGCGCAGGGATTGAGTGCTTCCCTTTTATTCTTGCCGCCACCATCTCATGTAAAAGACAGTTAAGTCTCGAGTTAGGACTGCGGCAACTCATGGATGTAATATAATTTAACTATGTTTAGGCTCATGCTAGCTACTTTCCTTGTCTGATTCCCTTATGTATGGAGTTCATCCTACGCTTACTGAAAAACTTGCCGGCGCGCGACCTACCGCAAGCGCTGGGTGCGGGACTTCAGCAGCCTGCTGGAGGCGCAGCGGCCGGCAAGACTCCTTGGTGTTCTCAGTGCAGCCACTTAAATCGTCGAGCGGACTCGAAACAAAATAAGGGCGCAACTGATTACGACAAGGGTTCCTTCACGTGCAGATTTTCCATACAAGGGTCGGAATCGTCCAAGGAACTAACTTGGTAATAAAAGAAAAGCTTGCTCTGAATTTTTAGGACTTAGCTTTCTGTCTTTGTCCTTCCTCCGGCAAGCATACGATTCCGAACGTCACCAACTGGTATTCATGTCTCCCTTCCCCCCCCCCCGGCAAATGTGCACGCGAGGGAATCCTTCTGTCTTTAAGAAAAAGAAAGAAGAGAAAATAAAGAGATGAAACCTTGGCGGTTCGTTAGAACTTACCGGGAACAGGTGCTATACAACATCTTAGACAAACATGCATATATGAATGTGAACATGAGAATCAATAAGGAAATGTACAACACTTAAATTTATTCATCTGTGCTCAGGGTCTGCGCCTGGCTTTGTACAAAGGATCACATGCCTTGCCGGCAAGACTTGTACAAAAAGGTGGTTGCCGGGAGCCCCCGGCAACTGCGCCTTATGGATAGAACTTGCGAAGATGTTCGATATTCCAGGAATTACTCACTGGAACGCCATCCTCGGTCTCCAGGCGGACAGCGCCAGGCCTGGTGACTCGTACTACCCGATAAGGGCCTTCCCACTTTGGCGTCAACTTGTTTGAATTCTTGGCAGACTAAATCCGTCGAAGAATAAGGTCGCCTTCCTCAAGGCTTCGGGCATGAACTTTGCAGCTATGATAGCGGCGCAAAGCTTGCTGGTAGCGTGCAGCTCGCACAGCAGCCTGAAGACGATTCTCCTCAAGGAGCACAGCGTTATCTTGCCGCAGTTGCTCTTGCTCGAGCTCATCATAAGCGAGCACTCGAGGAGATCCGTATATGAGTTCCGTGGGGAGAACTGCTTCCGCTCCATACACTAGAGCGAAGGGCGTCTGGCCGGTGGCTCGATTTGGTGTCGTTCTGATTGACCAAAGAACCGCCGGCAACTCATCAATCCAGCGCTTTCCGCACTTTTTCATCCTGTCAAAAGTTCTGGTCCTGAGACTGCGCAGCACTTCAGCATTGGCCCTATCCGCTTGGCCTTTGCTTCTCGGGTGAGCAACAGAGGCAAAACAAATCTTGCCGCCAAGGTCTTGGACGTATTGCATGAAGGTGCGACTTGTGAACTGCGTGCCGTTGTCGGTGATGATCCTGTTAGGCACACCGAAACGGCAAACAATTCCTTTGAAGAACTTGACAGCCGACTGCGCTGTCACCTTCCTCACTGCTTCCACCTCCGTCCACTTTGTGAACTTGTCGATAGCAACGTACAAGTACTCAAAGCCCCCGGCAGCACGGGGGAAGGGGCCCAGTATGTCGAGCCCCCAGACCGAAAATGGCCAGGAGAGAGGGATTGTTTGAAGAGCTTGAGCTGGCTGATGTAATTTCTTCGAATGAAACTGGCACGCTTCACACCTGGTTACTAGTGCAGTCGCATCCTGGAGGTCGGTGGGCCTAAAGAAACCTTGCCGGAATGCTTTCCCGGCAAGCGCTCTTGACCCTATGCGAGAGCCACACATGCCCCCATGTATCTCCGCCAACAGCTCTAGTCCATCCTCCCGAGGAATGCACTTCAATTTCACACCGTTTGGTCTCTTTCTATACAGGACGTCATTGACGAACTTGTACATAACAGACCGACGGGCTACTCTCTCCGCTTCATCTTGTTCCTCAGGGAGTTCACCTGTCTGAAGGAAATGGACAATGGGCTGCGCCCATGCTGGAGCCTGAGGCTCGACAGCTAGGACTAAAGGCATCTCCTCTGCCGGGGGGACATTTGTCTCGACAGCAAGGGCCTGAGGCCCTGCCGGAGCCTGTTGTTCACCGGCAGGCATGTCGATCCCGGCAACTTCCTTGCCGGCGGCTCCGGGGAGCTCTGCCGGGAAGTACTGGCCAGAGTTCAACTTTCTTCTCTTTTCTTGCCGCATCGATGGCGCCACGGATGGTTGAGTCAATTGGAGCACAAAAGTTCCTGGTTCCACAGGCAACTTGAGGGCGGCACGCTTTGACAGGTCGTCAGCAACGCTGTTCTCGGCACGAGGGACATGCTCCATTTGGAGACCGTCAAAGCGCTCTTCCAATTTCCTCACTTCATCTACGTAGGCCTGCATCAATGGGCTTTGATAGTTCTTGTTGACCTGGCTGACGACAAGCTGTGAATCACCTTTGATAATGAGCTTTTTAATACCAAGGTCTGCCGCGATCCTAAGACCGGCAAGCAAACCTTCGTACTCTGCAGTGTTGTTGGTTGAACTTTCCCGGGGAAAATGCATTTGGACTACATACTTGAGGTGCTCTCCGGTGGGTGCGACAAGCAGCACACCCGCACCGGCGCCTTGCAGCGAAAAAGCCCCGTCAAAGTACATAACCCATTGTTGATCGACTTCCTTGCCGGGGAGACTTGTTTCTTGAACTTCTTCGTCTGGCGTCGGGGTCCATTCTGCAATGAACTCCGCCAAGGCCCTGCTCTGAATTGTGGAAGTACTTTCAAACTTAAGACCAAAGCTGGACAGCTCCAACGCCCACTCCACGATCCTGCCGGTTGCCTTCGGATTTTGCAAAATCCGTTGCAACGGAAAGCGAGTGACGACGGTGATCTCATGTGCTTGAAAATAATGGCGCAGCTTTCTTGAGGCCATAAGGAGGCCGAAAAGCAACTTCTGCACCTCAGAATATCTTGATCTAGCCCCTTGTAAGAGGGAGCTAACAAAATAAACTGGGCGCTGCACCACCTTTTTCTTCTGCACGGGCTCTTCTGTTTGCGCAGATCCTGTCTTGCCAGGATCATCCCTCGCCGGGGAAGATCTTGCCGCGTCACTTGGCGGTCCTGCCGCTGATGTTGCCTCCTCATCAGCTTCTCTCTGCGCCACCAGCGCAGCACTAACCACTTGATTTGTTGCCGCCAGATACAGCAGCAACGGCTCTTGTGGTTTAGGTGCGACTAGCGTTGGCGGAGAAGAAAGGTATTTCTTCAAATCTTGCAGCGCCGCCTCCGCTTCCGGAGTCCATTTCATTGGACCTGCCTTCTTCAAAATTTTGAAGAAGGGCAGGGCGCGCTCAGCAGATTTGGAAATAAACCTGCTTAGAGCAGCAACACAGCCGGCAAGACGACGCACATCCTTGACGCGTCTCGGCGCTTCAATTTGCCCAATGGCTTTGATCTTGTCGGGGTTAGCTTCGATTCCCCGGCAAGATACAAAGAATCCGAGGAGCTTGCCGGAAGGAACACCGAACACGCACTTCTCAGGGTTGAGCTTCAAGTTGATCTTGCGCAAGTTCGCAAATGTTTCTTCTAAGTCTTGAATGAGCGTTGCTTTATCCTTAGTTTTGACCACTATATCATCCATATACGCCTCCATATTTCTATGGAGTTGTGGCTCAAAACCAATCTGGATTGCTCTGGCAAATGTTGAACCAGCACTTTTCAACTTGAAAGGCATTCGTATAAAACAATACGTACCACATGGGGTGATAAAGGCGGTCTTCTCTTCATCTTCCTTTGCCATAAAAATCTGATGATACCCTGAATAGGCATCAAGGAAGGACAGGAGATCACAACCAGCGGTGGCATCCACAATCTGGTCGATGCGCGGCAAGGGAAAATGATCTTTTGGACAAGCTTTATTGATATCTGTATAATCGATACAAAGCCTCCATTTCCCGTTCGCTTTCCGCACTACAACCGGATTGGCCAACCAGGTTGGATGAAGCACTCCTTTGACCAGTCCTGCCGCCTCCAGCTTCTTAATTTCTTCGGCGATGAATTCTTGCCGCTCCAAGGCTTGCTTCCTCACCCTTTGCTTGACGGGCCGCGCATAAGGACAGACAGCAAGGTGGTGCTCAATCACTTTCCTGGGAACACCGGGGATGTCAGACGGTTGCCATGCAAACACGTCGACATTCGCCCGCAGGAAAGCAACGAGCGCGCTTTCCTATTTGTCATCTAGGGTGGAACTTATGGTGAAAGTTCCACCCATTCCGTCCTCCTTGGCAGGCACCTTCTTGGTTTCCGGCGGGGCAGCCTTGGACTTCTTGTTCTTACTGGTGGAACTCTCTGGCACGTCCTCGACGGAAGCGCAGCACTCCGAGGAGGTGCGCTTGCCGGAGTTGGCGCCAAGGTTCCTGCCGGTCTTCTTCTTCCCCCCGGGAGTTCCAGCGGCAGGAGCAGATGCCTTAATGGCAGGTGCTGCAACTGCTTCCCGGTAAAGTTGGTCGGCACAGATGAGCGCATCCTTCTTATCGGAATGGATAGTGATGACGCTCAACGGCCCAGGCATCTTCAAGAAGTTGTATGCGTAGTGTGATGCCGCCATAAACTTAGCCAGCGCTGGCCGACCAAGGATCCCATTGTATGACATGGGGATCTTGGCGACATCAAACACCACTTTTTCGGTCCTGAAGTTAAGCTCGCTGCCAAATGTTACCGGCAGCGTGATCTTGCCCTTAGGCTGGGTTCTTCCCGGGATGACCCCTTGAAACGTACCCGTTTCCTCGAGGTCTTCGTCGGGAATCTGAAGCTTTGTGAGCACGTCTGGTGAGATTAAGTTTAGGCCGGCCCCGCCGTCAACTAACATCTTCGTCACCTTGAGGTTGCGAATTGTCGGGGAGACCAACAATGGCAAACACCCGACCGCAGTTGTACGATCAGGGTGATCCTCGGCGTCAAAGATGATAGGCGTGCTGGACCACTTCAGAGGCCTACATGCATCGGGGGATGGCTCTGCCGCATTAACCTCCCGCACCCACTATTTAAGTTGGCGGTGGGAAGAATGCAGCGAGGCACCCCCATCAATGCACATAGCCTCCGTAGCCTTCTGGAATTCCTGCTCACTGGATTCGTCATCTTCTTCATCATCATCTCTTTCTTTATCTCGGCCCCGAGCGGGCCGATCCTTCTGCTGTTTGGCCTTGCCGCGGCGACCCCCTCGGCCACCGCATTTCTTGCCGGACCCCTCAGCACCATCTTGGGCCTTCTCCTTGTCTCGCCTCTCGTATTCGGCCTTCTGCTTCTCGGCAAGCTGCTCAACTTGCCGGCAGTCCTGGAGATCGTGGCCCTTAGTGCGATGGATCTTGCAATATTGCTTGCCGGAGTTCTCCGACTTGTCGGCATCCGCCAAGGCCTGACAGGAAGGGCACCCGGCAAGATCCTTGCCGGGGTCGCCAACCTTGGCCTTCTTGGCGGTGCCAGGGTTGCCGGATTCCTCGACGGCAAGCACGGCCTTGCCTCCGCGCTTCCTATTCCGCCGCCGGCCTTTCCTTGACGGAGCCGCGGCATCTTCTTCTTCTGAGTCGCCTGTCGCACCAACAGCTTCACCGGGGAGTTTTCTCCCCTCTTCAGCTCGAGCACACTTGTCAGCCAAAGTGTAAAGCTCGGCAATACTCCTGACTTTGTTCATTGCCAGCTCTTCCCGCATCCTGCGGTTACGCACGTTCTGATGGAACGCGCTAATGACAGCGGCAGGATGAACATCAGGAATATTGTATTGCACCCGGCTGAATCTCTGCATAAACTTGCGCAGGGACTCGCCCTCCTTCTGAGGGATGATGTGCAAATCACTTTCTTGGCCAGGAGCTTGGTGGCCTCCGACAAAGGCGCCAACAAACTGATGGCACAGATCTGACCAGCAAGAAATAGAATCCTCCGGCAGATGCATCAACCACGACCCGACGTTGGGTTTGAGCACCAACGCGAAGTAGTTGGCGAGTATCTTGTCATCTCGGCCCCCGGCAGCTTGCACCGCAATGGTGTAGATGCTCAGGAACTCCGAGGGATGGGTCTTGCCGTCATATTTCTCCGGGACCTCTGGCTTGAAGGTTCGGAGATTGGGCCACTGGACTTGCCGCAGCTCACGGGTAAACGCTGGAGGTCCTACCTCGTAAGGCAAGTCTCCTACGTTCCCTGGCGCAGGCTCGTCGACAACCGGCCCCGCGCGCTTATCGGACTGATAGCACGCTTCCCGATGCCGCTCGATGGTTGTTCGAGCGTCCTCCTTGCCTCGTTCCTGGAGAACCAGACACTGATCACGGCGCATCCGTGGATCGGACGACACCGTGGAAACTTCTTCATGGCGGTCGACTTGCTGAGTCGTCGGCCGCTGCTGACGCCGCGGAGGAGAGTGCACGGTAGTTGCACCACCTCCGGTTTTCTCTGCACCGGCTCGCGTCGGATCGATGGGCCTCCGCTGAGAGGGCCCTGCCTCTTGCGGTCCATCCTTGTTAGCGAAGCCGATAAGGCTCTGGATAGTAGCTCGCCACTCCTCCATCTTCTCCGGAGCGGGAGAAAAATCAAGGAGCAGCTGTGCACGTGCCAAGGCTTCTGCTGGCGTAGGTGGTGGCGACAAGTGCGAGGTGCGTGAGGTGCTCTGACTCCTAACCAAGTTAGAAGGAGCACCGCCACGGTCACGCGACCGCGCGCCACCTTCGCCGGCAGCTCGGTGTGCATGCTGGTCCCGCGCATCTTGGGATCTATGCGCAGAAACCTTTTCGTAGGGACGCCCCGAACCACCAACGCCATGATGTCGCTCGTCTCGCACAACCTGGGCAGGTTGCGAGGCTCGCGCCGGCGCGGGAGCTCCAGCAGGCGCTCTTCGATCCCTAGAGTTTGTTGTGCCACCCGTAGGCAACACAACGCCATCTCTAGATCCAGCAGCGCGCAAGTTACCACTGCCACTGCGAACGATACCGCTCGCTTGGCTTGGGTCACCAGAACGCCGAGGGGGTTCCAGTCCTCTTCCTTCTGCACCCACACCATCGCCTGTCTGCGAAGGCGCGGGTAAAACGGACCCGGACGGTTGTGCTGTCGCGATGTTCTTCTTCTTGGGCGGCATGATGATGAAGATGATGAAGGAACTAGGGCGTCGACCACCAGATCAGGTTCACGCAAACCTCAATCCCCCTACCTGGCGCGCCAAAGATGTCGGGGCACGACACCTATGGGATCCCGAGAGACCCCTTTACGATTCGGCGGGGGGAGAGGTACACGCAAAGAGCAGAACCGGTGATCGACGCGTGAGGTTTTTTACCCAGGTTCGGGCCGCTGATCAGCGTAAAACCCTACTCCTGCTTTGTGTTCTTATTGATGTTCTTGAGCCCAGCCTTCAGGAGCGCTCGCAATGAACAGTGCGTTCAAAGAGCAGCTACGCATGCAGAATGGGCCAGAAGTTCTCCTCCCCTGTAGCAGTCGCCTTGGGCCTCCTTTTATATGCTCAAAGGGGTCTCCACAGTAGCAAAATGTACATACATTGAGGTGTAAAGTAGCTACAGGGTATCATACCTAACCCCTGACGGATTAGGACGAGCGCATTTAATGCACCGTGAGGTGTCCTCACTTTCTTGGGGATGGAAAAAGGGGTCATCCCATCAGCACCGCTTAAGCTCTCCTCCACTGGTGCGTTGCCACGCATCCAGAGAAGGACCCAGAATGTCAGGCTTTGTCGCTGTGCCGAAGCGGTGGCACAGTGGCAGAATCTCGCCAGGCGCCGATCCTTGTCGGGCACCAATCCTTGCCGGGCGCCAGGGCTTGCCGGGCGCCGAGCTTTGCTGGGAACCAAGCCTTGTCGGGCGCCGAGGCTTGCCGAGCTTCACGGGCCATCCCGGCAAGGATCTTGCCGGGGAGGCTGGCCTTCGATTACCAGCTTTGCTTATTTGCTGATTCCCAGATCTCTGACTTGATGATTTCCTTGATGACTTAAATCGACCTCGAGCTGATCCCGGCAAGCCTTGCCGCGAGGACGGCTACAACTGCCCGTGCACAAGTAAGGGGTACTAGTGGCCCAATACTTAGTACACCGACACCGAGCATAAAAATTCTGTAAGATAATTTCCTTCGAGAGCTCATGATTGGGGCTTGTATACATCAGTATTCAAGCCTCGCCCAAGCTTGAGAGATACTTTCTCCTTCACGAGGCCAAAAATTATATATGTAATTCAGATCATGATGAAGTAGATGCATAGGATAAAACTTTTGATGAAATTCTAATTTCAATCGATTACAGTCCCATGCTCCAATATCATCACATAGCATATACCATGTCAATGCTTTTCCCCCAAAAGATAAAGGGAAAACATTCTTCCTAACTTCATCTCCGGGTAAACCTGCAAGCTTAAATAATCCACAAACTTCATCAACATAGATTAAGTGCGTATCAGGATGTAGTGTTCCATGTCCTGCATAAGGATTAGCTAGCAGTTTCTCTATCATACCCGAAGGAATCTCATAACAAATATTTTTAGTAGGTGCCGTAGGTTGAGGAGCAACTCTTTGTTCTTCCGGTCGAGGTGAAGATACCCCGAACAAATCCCTCAAAGGATTGTTTTCCATAGTAACAAGTAACAATAAATTTCATCACATAATATAAATTTTTCCTTACCAAAGGCGCTTCACTCCCCGGCAACGGTGCCAGAAAAGAGTCTTGATGACCCACAAGTATAGGGGATCAATCGTAGTCCTTTCAATAAGTAAGAGTGTCGAACTAAACGAGGATCAGAAGGAAATGACAGGTGGTTTTCAGCAAGCTATTTTCTGCAGGCACTGAAATTGTCGGTAACAGAAAGTTTGATAGCAAGAAATTTGTAATGAGCAAGTAATAGTAACGGTAACAAAAGTACAGCATGCTAGCCCAATCCTTTTTGTAGCGAAGGACAAGCTGGTATGGTCTCTTATAATAAGCAAAGTGTTCTTGAGGACACATGGGAATTTCATCTAGTCACTTTCATCATGTTTGTTTGATTCGCATTCGCTATTTTGATAATATGATATGTCGGTGGACTGGTGCTTGGGTGTTGTTCTTACTTGAACAAGCCTCCCACTTATGATTAACCCCTCCCGTAAGCATCCGCAACTATGAAAGAAGAATCAAGATAAAATCTAACCATAGCATTAAACTTATGGATCCAAATCAGCCCCTTACGGAATAGCGCATAAAATAGGTTTAAGCTTCCGTCACTCTAGCAAACCATCATCTAATAACTACTCCACAATGCATTCCCTTAGGCCCAAAGATGGTGAAGTGTCATGTAGTTGACGTTCACATAACACCACTAAGAAAATCACAACATACATATCGTCAAAATATCGAATGAATACCAAATTTACATGATTACTTATGAAAAGACTTCTCCCATGTCCTCGAGAACAAAAGTAACTACTCACAAAACATATTCATGCTCAAGATCAGAGCGGTATTGAATTGCATAATAGATCTGAACATATAATCTTCCACCAAATAAACCATCTAGCATCAACTACGAGATGTAATCAACACTACTAGTCATCCACAGGTACCAATCTGAGGTTTTGATACAAAGATTGAACACAAGAGATGAACTAGGTTTTTGAGATGAGATTGTGTTGTTGAAGATGTTGATGAAGATTGGTCCTCCCACGATGAGAGGGTTGTTGGTGATGATGATGGCTTCGATTTTCCCCTCCCAGATGGAAGTATCCCCGCGGAATCGCTCCGTCGGAGGGCAAAAGTGCTCCAGTCCAAGTTCTGCCTCGAGACGGCAGCGCTCCGTCCCGAAAGTCTTCTCTTTATTTTTTCTAGGGAAAATGACCTTATATACCAGAAGATGGGCACCGGAGGCTGGCCAGGGAGCCCACTACCCACCAGGGCGTGCCAGGGGGGTAGGCGCGCCCTGGTGCCTAGCGGGCACCTAGGTGGCCCCCTCTAGTATTTCTTTTCTCCAATATTTTTTATATATTCTAAAATAAATCTCCATAAAATCTCAGCTCATTTGGAGATGTGCAGAATAGGTATCTCTGACGTAGCTTTTTCAGACCCAGAATTCCAGCTGCCGGTAATCTCCCTCTTTGTGTAAACCTTGCATATTATGAGAGAAAAGGCATTAGAATTACTGCACAAAGTGTTATATTGAATAAAAAGACTATAAATAAAAGTACGAAAACATGATGCAAAATGGACGTATCAACGACGTAGTACGACTACTCCATTTCCAGCATCGAGAAATAGCATGCCCGATCTTGTTTTATTTGAATCCTTTTATATGGTTGGGAATTCGGGAAATCTTTCTACATTATTTGTTTAGCATTTCAATAGCTTCCAGAGAAACTTTTAAAAAATCTTTCATTCAATTTTTTAACTTTTATAAAATTTAATTTAATTCATATACAATTCAAGGAAAAGTTATATGCCAAAAGGTCTTGCATTTTTGCCTTCTTTCCAATGCCATATCATTTGTACATTCGCACAAACCATTTTAAAATGAACCAAAAATACGTTCTCGTTCAAATTTCCATTATTTTCAAACCTTTTGGATTTGGAAGACATTTCTATGTGAAAAAGGAGCGGGTTTGCAACTGATTTCCAACACCATATCATTCGCATGGTTCCCGATAAACCATTTGAAATTGCGATCAGAAATATAATTCACGTTTTCAATACGAAAAAACACCATTTTCATAACAGGTCTTAATCGGTGAGGATTTTGCGAACAATTTCTACATGGAATAGTGTCTCCTTGTACATAGCTTCCCAACATTATATTACATGTCCCGTTTTGATGAAGCATGCAAGAAGTTCAACTATTTATCACGCAGTGTGAAGAATTCTTATTCCTCCCCACACTAGGTAATATATTATAGTTTGTAGTTAAGGGCTCCTTAACATCCATCGTGAGAAACAAATGCTTCATGCATGTGAGGTAATTAAGATTACAACATGCTTATGAGGTGATGTAAGATTGTAACATGCAGGTTAGAATTCAATGCATGCGGGGTAAGAGTATGACATGCGTGCCAGGTAAAGTTACAACATCCAAGTGGAATCATATCTTGAGAGAGTTTGCGCAAGTCCATGCACCACGGTGAAGAATTACTTATTCTTCACCCTGGATGAAGAATAGAGTGCGTGTGTACCTATTCTTCACCTGGATGACGAATACACACACACACACACACATAGAGAGAGAGAGAGAGAGAGAGAGAGAGTACTTATTCTTCACCGGAGATGACGAATAGAGTGTGTGTGTGTAGGTAGAAAGAAATGGTAGGGAGAAGAGCGTCGAGAAAAAAACTGAGCGGGAGAAAGTGGCGGGAAGAGGGGAGAATGGGGCGGGAAATATAAACAACATGAAACATAGGGGCAAGAGTGGCGGGAGAGAAAGGGCGAGAAATAGCGGCAGGAAAAAAGAGCGGGAAAAGGTGGCAGGTGGGAAAGGGTGGAAAATACTAGGGGAGAGAAAGGGCGACAAAGAGTGGCGGGAAAGAGAGCGGGAGATAAATGGCAGGAAAGAAAGAAAAATAGTTTGTTTGTTTTTTTCCTGTATACCATGCACTCGACAATGAGAGTAGTGCTAAAAGTGCTACCTCTTTATCAAGTGTGTGCGCAACGCTCGGCAAAGCTGGCAGTGTTACTACCCCTCAATCCACTTTGTTAAGGGATACATGTCCCCTCGTTTATCAAGTATTTTGTGTCCCGCACTCGGCAAATGCGAAACTTTGCCAAGTGTGTGCTGATTGCCGAATGTTTACTAGTATGCATTGTCGTCTCTTGCCGAGTGTTCATCGTCTACTGAGTGTTTTATTGGTACACAAGGTGTAGGCGGTCATTTGCTGAGTTGCCTGAATGAATGCACTCGACAAAGGACCGCCTACAACGTCGGGTTTGCTAGGTGGGGTTTGATCCTTCATGGACTGGGGAACACCATACTCCTAACCATCAAACCGGAGATTGATTCTTGGGCACTTCTATTTCATTGTTCTATCAATACCCTTTGGAACATGGTGGAAATTACGCCTGATAACTGCTTTTATTTTTAAAATATTCAAAAAATTCAAAATGTTCCAAAACTTTTTTTCAACAAACTTGAGCTGTCGTTTTTGTCGTACAAAAGTATTCTGTAACGAAATATTCTCTGACAAAATTCTGGCAAAAAAGACAAATATTCTCAGAGATATAGCATGAACAATACCTTATATAGCAACAAATTTGTTTTTTTTATGTCCACAACAACATGAAAGTCACTTCTTCGTGAAAGATTTTATACAAGTGCAACAATAAATTTACTTTGTTCGCAAAAAGTTTGAGATTTTTTTGACTTTTTACAAATTACTATTTTTTTTAAAAAAAATCGGGTGTAATTACACCCGAAAGCCACACCATGGTGCATCAAATAGTTAGACTGCTTACTTTTCTTAAAGAATAAATAAATAACATGCAGCACTTTTTGTTTCAAAGAAATTATACATACAACAATCGTGTTGAAGAAGGAAATGATTACAACAAGCTGACAGAACGTCAAAACCACTTCTCTCTCAAAAAAAGAAAAGAAAAACACTACATACTTTCCATATTGATTAGTGCTTCAGTGCGTGAAGCATATATGTATATCTTATAAGTTGGATCAGAAGTCAAACAATCTAATGCCAGTCTCACCCATCCTAGAAATACTCGAAATCGCTTTGAGCTTCGCCGGTGCTCGACTTGGCGGTTGCGCTCTCTGCTGCATTCTTCTCCTTGCCGGCGGCAGCTGCGTACTGCCGGTAGTCCACTGGCTCCGGCACCGACGGAGGCGCCATACTCCTCACCAGCGCCCAGTTGACGCCCTCGAAGAACGGGTGCTGCTTGATCTCCGTGGCGCCCCTCGTGAACGCAATTCGCTTCTGTGGCTCCTTGACGAGCAGCCCGCGGATGAGGTCCCGTGCGACGGCACTGGCGCCGCCGGTGGGGCCCCCGAAGTCGGAGGGGAACCGCAGCGGCTGCTCGATGACGTTGCAGAGCGTGGCGCGGTTGCCGGCGCCCTTGAAGGGCGTGGTGCCGTGCAGCAGCTCGTAGAGGAAGATTCCCAGCGTCCACCAGTCCACGGCGCTGCCGTGACCCTCGCCGCGGATGATCTCCGGGGCAAGGTACTCGTGCGTGCCCACGAACGACATGGAGCGCGCGTCCGACGGCTCTGCGTTGAACTCCACCGCGGGCGCCGCGTTGAGGTTCACCTCGCTCTTGGACGCCTTCCGGCTGCGGCGCGGCAGGATGCGCGGGAAGAAGGATGACGGCTGGATGCAACCCTGGTTGGGACCCCATCCTTCGCCGCCCTCGCCGGCCGAGCCAATGCCGCCTGCGCCGGCGCCGACGTTCCCGCTGGTGTTGTGTACCGAAGACGACTTGACGAGCGTCGGGCTGACGGAGCACCGCAGCGACAAGTCGAAGTCCGACAGCATGATGTGGCCGTCCTCCCTGACCAGCACGTTCTCCGGCTTCAAGTCTCTGTAAACGATCCCCAGCATGTGCAAGTACTCCATGGCAAGCAGTATCTCGGCGGTGTAAAACCTGCCACGGAAATGCACCATTGATCGTCAGAGCAGGCCGTCGACACGTACGAAAATGGGACGCGTCGACGAAAGAGATAGGACCTGGCGGCCTGCTCGGTGAAATGCTTGGCCGGCTGCTTCTGGCGGAGGGAGTGGAGGTTGCCGCCGCTGCAGTACTCCATGACGAGACAGTGGAACTTGTCGGTCTCGAAGTGGGTGTAGAGCGTGGGGAGGAAGGGGTGGTCGAGGAGGACGAGGATCTCGCGCTCCGTCTGCGCGCGGGCCATCTTGTTCCGGCTGATGAGCGACGCCTTGTCCATCACCTTCATCGCGAAGAAGGCCGACGTGCCGCGGAGCTCCACCAGGTACACGCTGCCGATGTCGCCGTAGCCCAGCCGCTTCAGCAGCCGGAAGTGGCCCAGGTTGAGCGCCGTCTCCTGGGCCGTCGCCTGCTGGATCGCCTCCCACCGGCTGTCCCCGCCAGTGTGCCGCTTCACGTTCGCCGACGACGCGGACGCCGACGCGGACGCCGAGCTGATGCTGCTCTCTAGGCTGTTGCTCCGGGTGCTGCGGCTGCTCTCCAAGCTGCCATTGCCGACGACGGTTTCGGAATTGTTCGCGCTCGTTGCGCTTGTTTCGGATGTTTGGGATTGGGGCCGCCCCGGGCTCATTGTAGAGACGTGGTGCAGATTGGCCGGGCTAGGTTTCTGGATCTGATCTGGCTTGTTCTTGGGCTTTGGTTTCCTATCAGGAGGGCCTTGCGAGTGAGCAGGTGCTTTCGAGGTTGCAGATTGAATTTCGATGAATTCATCGTCTTCGAAGCTGTCGCGGTCGAAATCATTACTGTTTTTCTGAGGGCTGAAATCCATGCCGTCGTCTTCCATGATGGGAGGCTTCTTCTTTGGAAAATTTCTCTGAAACATCACAAAACAGAATATCAACTGCTAACTGAAATCAAACTTCGAAAACGCAACAAAATTGGCCTCAGGGAGCCTATTCCTTTCTCTGAAACATCACAAAACAGAATATCAACTGCTAACTGAAATCAAACTTCGAAAACGCAACAAAATTGGCCTCAGGTAGCCTATTCCTAATTTCTATGCGCGCATTGTAGAACTTGATGAACAAGGAAAACACAAAACCTGGCGAGTTTGGCGAGTGCTTCGAATGCCAAGCAATGGAATTGATGCTTCATATCATACGCCAAGAAAGATCAAAGAGGCCGATGGAAGAAAATTACAGAAGGTCTCATTCGTCTTGCCATGATGAGGGGGGGCGGGGGGGGGGGGGCGGTGGGGGGACGTGGGGGGTGGATTCGCAGCAACCAGAAAGGATTGCTTTGTTGGCTGGAAAAACGGTTAGAATGCATGCAAACTTGGAGCTGGATTCGTGGGGTTGTAAGAGGAAGCCGTGGGGTGGAGGGGTGGCTGAAGAAGGCATTGCCAAATTTAGGAAGAGGAGAGAATAGTTTTTTTTTATCTGATCTCTCTCCTCGGCTTGCTTTGGTGGTGGTAATAATCTTTTCCTCCTCTTGTGACGCTAGAGCTGCATTTTGCGGTAAAAGTGTATCCATAGACTCCATTTTCTATGTTCGTAGTGCTATGTGTGAGCCGGTTGATAATTTCACCCAACCACAGCTATCCGATCCAATAAAAAGTTGGATTTTCAAGCGTCTGGTCTTTGCAGCAAAAACACGTGCAATTTTTTTTGATATGCTTGTCACATCGTCGCAACATTTTATCATAGAGCGTGTCAAAAATAGGCAAAATCGGGTTGCAACATTCGTTACAACCATACAGTTCTTTATTTGTATACACCAAACATCCCTCAGGAGAATCATCCCAACATATTTCAAGACAAAATCCCTATATTCTCCACTCTCCACATATTGTGCAGTGGAATGATCATTTGCTGAATAATGGGATTCAAGTTAACAAAATTAGCTTCTAGTCCTTGAACTATCATGATTATGACATCATTATAGCTAGAGGTTAATTCAACTATTGATTTGTCTGAGAAATCTCTCAAACCACTAATATGACCAAAGTAAATTTCTAATTATCTCTCCTTATAAGATCTCTACCTCCTACCCTGACCTTTTTCAAGGCCATCTAAGGACGGAACTGTCAGGGGGATGAACCCTGGGCAGGCAACGGAACCCGGATCCTTTTCAAAAACATCGGGGCTCGCAACGCCCCACAATCCGGCTTATCCTTGGCCGGGCTCCTCGACCCGGCCAAGTCCCTCAACCCGGCCAAACCCGCTGGCGCATGCCGGCCGGTCCCAACAAGTCAAGACTTCTCCAACAAGTAAGCGCAGCCACCGTGCGCCCCTCAACCCGGCCGCTGATGACCCACAAGTATATGGGATCAATTGTAGCCTTTTCAATAAGTAAGAGTGTCGAACCCAACGAGGAGCAGAAGGAAATGACAAGCGGTTTTCAGCAAGGTAATGTCTGCAAGTACTGAAATTGTAAGTAGCAGAGTGTGATGCCACCGACTTAATCGTGCACTAATCATACACGCAAACATGCACGATCAAGCACAGGGACTCACGGGAAGATATCACAACACAACTCTAACACAAATAAACGGAGATCCACAATATTACAGACCAGGGATCCGAAGATCCGAATACATAAGTCAGTCATACAAATATTATCTGAGTACAGACATAGTTAGATAAGTTTTGCCTTAAGAAGGCTAGCACAAACAGCGACACTAGATCGAAAGGCGTTGGCCTCCTGCCTGGGAGCCTCCGATCCTACTCCTGGTCGGCTGGCTCGATCCAGTAGTAAGTGCCCTCTAGACCCTTCTGGTAGTAAGCTCCTATGGTGGCATCTGGCTCCGGGACTCCATCGTCTGGTGTATCAACAAGGTGGGGGTATGGGGAAAAAGAAAGTAAAGCAACCGTGAGTACTCATCCGAAGTACTCAGCAAGCAAGGATCTATACTACATATGCAACATTACCAATGGAGAAAGGCTGTATATGTGGACTGGGCTGCAGAAATGCCAGAATAGAGAGAAGGCCTAGTCCTATCGAAGACTAGCATCTTCACGAAGCCATCATCTTGCAGCAGTAGAAGAGAGTAGAATAGCATTTTATTTAGCAAACATGTTGAAGCAAGCCTAGAGATCCTTCCTCGACTCCCAGCGAGAAAGCGATCCCGAAGCTTCAATTAAGTAACAAGTACCCAGTTCAAGTAGTAGATCGGGATACACAAACTGAGCGTCCTTTACCGTAGGACCGGCTATCGATAGATTATTCATCCCTGCAGGGGTGCACTACTGTTACCCAACACGCTCGATCAACTCTGGCCGGACACACTTGCTGGGTAATGCCCGTCCTCGGAAGATCAACACGAAGCAGCGCCCTACCTAGACTCAGCAGAGAGGTCAGCACGCCGGACTAACCTATGCACCCAGAGGTCTTGGGCCTTCGCCCTGGGCACCCTGCGCGTTGCGAGACTGGCCGGGGTGCAGGCGCGACACTGAACTCGTCAGTGAAGTATCTAGCCCAATCCCGACAATCAGCCCGCACGGTGAATCGTGACGTCTGACGAGCTTTCGGGAGAAACGTACATCGCAGAGGGCCCCATAACCATAATCCCGCGTGGTGGTAGTGCGTATAGGGCACGTTGACCCACTTAGATCACACACCCAAATCCAATAGGCTCATTTAGTATCACACGGAGACAGTCAGAGTTTCTGAAGCTCCGCCACAATATCACACTCGAGTGCCCTTCCGGCACACTCGACATCATAGATCCCCAGCGGGTACCCACCAGGGTGGACCTGCCTGTAACAAAGGTCAAGTAACCGTGTGGTCATAATCATCAGGGTGAACGTATGAGGCATCACCCTCGAGGTTCACACTGAGGGGTTGCACGACAGAGTCGTATCGGAAGTGGAGAAGAAGGAATCACCCTCGATGACCATGACCGAACAGCTACGCTGCAGAGTATTCATCAGGAGTGCGTTACGAGGTATCACCCTCGGCATTCGATAGTAACTATGCAGAGTCGTACAACTAAAGGGGGTGTGAAGTGAGGTGTCGGTCTCTGATCGACGATCACGTTGATTGAGTCGTCGATGATCAAGCAGGGGCAACAAGGGAAAAGGTAGTGGGGGTCACTGATGGTTCACTACCAACCTATACTAAACAGTTTAACATAGGCAGGTAAGGCAACAATGAACAGGTTACAACAGCAGGCTATGCATCAGAATCGGAGCATACAATAACAGTAGCAAAATCTAATGCAAGCAGGAGAAATGGAATGGGCGATATCTGGATGCTCAAGGGGGGGGGGGGGGCTTGCCTGGTTGTTCTGGCAAGAGAGAGAGGTCGTCAACGGGCTGCTCATCGGTAGTGTAGTCGTACCCAGGTGCAGCGTCGTCGGTCTCGGCGTCTATCGAGAGAAAAAAGGAGGGGGAAGAGAAACAATAAATTCACGGCAATAATTCAAACATTATGTATGACAAGCCTAAATGATATGCCGGGGTGTTGTAATGTCTAACTAAATGATTTAGTTAATTTAGTAATTTATTTGGATTTACTTAATCAACGTCGGGCACTATTCATTTATCGGAATCACGCTAAAAGTTCATCGTTCATATAGCTAGGGGCATCTGACAGGAATACGGAGGACGTATTCGGGTTCGTATCGAAATTCGGAGCAAGTTTCATATATAAATTATTTTCATCGGAGTTACGGATTATTTAATATAATTTTCTAAAGTTTTTATTAAATTCTGGAATTTAATTAATTATTTAAATTAAACATTATCCGAAACAGTGTATGCTGACATCAGCATGACGTCAGCAGTCATCCTGACATGTGGGCCCCACCTGTCATACTCTGTCCAGTTAATTAGTGATTAACTAATTAATTATTGTTTAATTAAACTAATTAACTAATTAGATTATCCTAATCAGGGTTAATTAAATTAATTAATTAATTTATTAAATATTAATTTTATTAATTTCGTTTTTTATTTTTATTTTATTTTTTTATTTCGATTCTGGGCCGTGGGGCCCCTACGTCAGTGTCACAGGGGTTCGGGCCCCACTGGGCAGTGGCCCAGGAGGCTAGCGGGCACGGGCGCGGCCAGGCACGCGCGGGGGCGCGCGCGCAGGCAGCGGCAGGGGCGAGCGGGCGCTGGCGGCAAGGAGGCGAGGCCGTGCACGGGGCGACGGCGAGGCGAAGCGAGCGGCGTAGGCGGAGGGCGCAGGCGAGGCGCGCGGCAGGGGGCGATTGTGAGCGCAGGCGGGCGCAGGCGGCTACGGCGTGGCTAGGCCGCGGCGGGAGTGTGGCCGGTACGCGGCCATAGACCATGGCAGGGTGCCGGGCACGGCGAGCGGGAGGCCGCGTGGCGAGGGCGCGGTGACGCGCGTGTGGCTCGCGGACGGGGCGCGGTGTCCGCGTGGTTGGCGCGGCGAGAGCGCAATGGGGGTGGCTCGACGAGCGCGCAACGGTGAGCAGCAGCAGCAGAGCGTGCGCGAGCGCGGCGGAGGGCGAGCGCAGGGCGGGCGGTGACCGAGGGGAGAAGGAGGGGGCGACGAGGCCGGTGGCCTCACCGTTCGTTGCAGAGGAAAGGGGCGGCGAGGCTCGGTGGAGCCGGCGATGGAGAGGCGGGGCAGGGCAGTCCGGCGAGGTGGTGGACGAGGCGGCGGCGGCGACGGGGACGAGGGCGAGGCGGCGTCGAGCGCGGGGGGGCTCGGCCCGATCCAGAAATGGATCGGGGGGGGGGGAGCGAGGGGGGTGGGTGTCGGTGGGGTTAGGGTTTCGGGGTCCTGGGGCCATATAGGCTAGGGAGGGGGGGAGCTGGGCCGGCTGGCTGGGCTATGGCCCAGTTGGGCCAGGGTGGTTTTCTCTTTTTTTTGGTTTCATTTTCTTTTTGTCTTTTTCTTTTTATTTATTCCTATCTTCTGTTTTGTAATTAGCTAGGCCTCAAAATGATTTTTGTAAAACATGGCACTTGCTCCAATAATTACTAGGCATCCTCTACTACTACCAAAAATTGGTTTGGAGGCAATTGGATTTCATACAATTTTTATAATAAATAAAATGTATTAAACCTTGCTGTTTTGGTAAATTTAGAGCCACCTAAATAGTTTATTGATTGTTGGTTACAATTTTAGAATAGCCTCTACAATATTTGTTATTTAATGAACATTTTAGTTTCTATGTTGGACAACTTTTATTTTCCACTTTCATTTAAATTTGGATTTTGACTTAGGAGTTGAAATGCAATATGATGCTAATGATGATTATGCACTATTAAACATGTTGACTTGTCATTATCAAAAGTGATTACTGTGGCTAATGACATGGGGTGTTACAATTCTCCTCATCTATCAAGAATTCTCGTCCCGAGAATTAAGAGGAAGACTGAAAGAAAGAGGGGTATTCTTCACGAAGACGATCCTCGCGTTCCCAAGTGGCTTCATCTTCAGAATGATTCGACCGCTGAACTTTGGGGAATTTGATTGACTTCTGACGAGTTTGACGCTCAGTTTGATCAAGAATACGGATGGGATATTCTGGATAAGACAGATCTTCCCGTAATTCAAGCATTTCGCGATCCACAACTCGAATAGGATCCTTGAAGCAGCGACGGAGTTGGGATACATGAAAGACATCATGTACTTGTGAAAGACTAGGCGGCAATTGCAATTGATATGCCACTTCTCCTCGGCGGGCAAGAATACGGAACAGGCCAATGTAGCGAGGAGCTAACTTGCCTTTGATTCTGAACCGGTGAGTGCCTTTCAACGGAGTGACGCGGAGGTAAGCTTGTTCGCCAGGTTGATAGACCATTTCCTGGTGCTTTCGGTCATAGTTGCTCTTCTGACGAGACTGAGTAGTTTTCAAATGTTCACCGACAATGCGGACTTGTTCTTCAGCTTGTTGGATAATGTCCGGTCCGACGAGTGAGCGTTCCCCAGTTTCTGACCAATTCAGAAGGGTTCGACACTTACGACCGTATAGAACTTCAAACGGTGCCATCTTCAGACTAGCTTGATAGCTATTGTTGTAAGAGAATTCGGCATACGGGAGAGATTCCTCCCATTTCTTACCGAAGGAGATGACGCAAGCTTGAAGCATATCTTCGAGCACTTGATTAACTCTTTCGACTTGACCCTGAGACTGAGGGTGAAAAGCGGTGCTGAAAGACAGATGAGTTCCCATAGCTTCTTGGAAACTATTCCAGAATCTGGAGGTGAAGAGGCTGCCACAATCAGAACTGATCTCCAACGGAACACCATGGAGTGACACAATTCGGGAAACATACAAGTCTGCTAACTGGCTAGCAGTGATTGTCTCCTTAACAGGCAGAAAGTGAGCAACCTTTGAGAATCGGTCAATGACGACAAAAATAGCATCATGACCCTTCTGAGATCTGGGAAAACCAGTAATGAAATCCATTTGGACCTTGTCCCATTTCCATTCAGGAATTTCAAGGGGTTGCAGAGTTCCAGCAGGCCTTTGATGTTCTGCTTTAATGCGGCGGCAAACGTCACACTCGGAAACATAACAAGCAATGTCTCGTTTCATATTAGGCCACCAGTATCTCTGACAAATGTCACGGTACATCTTTGTGCTACCAGGGTGAATAGACATAGGAGTGTCATGAGCTTCCTTCATAACATGTTCCCTCTCATCCTTGAACTTGGGTACGAAGAGACGGTGTTGGAAAAATAGGATCCCATCTTTATCAAGATGGAATTCCGACGGCTTTCCTTTCTCGAGGTACCGCTTAATCCTTTCAACTTCAGAGTCATACCTTTGTATAATCTTAATGCTGTGCTCTAAATCTGGTTCAACAACCAGGGTATTGAGATAACCCTGCGGAACAATATGGAGGTTCAATTTGCGAAGCTCTTCGTGGAGAAGAGGTTGCGTTTCCTGAACCATATTGTTGCTGCAATAAGCCTTACGACTCAAAGCATCGGCCATTACATTAGCCTTGCCAGGGGTATATGAGATACTCATATCATAGTCGGCAATTGTTTCGAGCAATCTTTGTTGACGAAGGTTCAGATCCGGTTGAGTATATAAATACTTCAAACTTTGGTGATCCGTGTATATCTCGCAACGGTTACCGAGAAGGTAATGTCGCCATAGCTTCAGGGCATAAATAACCGCAGAAAGTTCGAGATCGTGCACGGGATAATTTTCTTCATGAGGACGCAATTGTCGGGAGGCATAAGCAATCACTTTGTGCTCTTGCATTAGGACACAGCCTAATCCTTGACGAGATGCATCACAGTATATCACGAAATCCTTTTGGGAATCCGGGGGCGCTAATACTGGGGCAGATGTCAATTTATCATTTAGTGTCTGAAAGCTTTCTTGACATTTTTCTGTCCACTCAAACTTAACACCTTTGTGAAGCAGATTTGTCAATGGTTTTGCAATCTTGGAAAAATTCTCAACGAATCGACGGCAATAACTAGCAAGTCCGAGAAAACTTCTAACTTGCTTGACATTCTTCGGGGGAGTCCAGTCAAGAATAGCCTGAACTCGTTCGGGGTTAACAGCAATTCCATCCTTGGAAATCACATGACCAAGGTAAGTTACTTCAGAAATCCAAAATTCACATTTGGAATACTTGGCATACAACTGGTGTTCTCGGAGCCTTTCCAGTACCAGACGGAGGTGTTCAGCATGTTCTTCTTTATTCTTAGAATAGACCAGAATATCATCTAGATATACCACGACGAACTTGTCGAGGTAATCCATGAATATATAATTCATCAGACGGGAGAATGTAGCTGGGGCATTCGTTAGGCCAAATGACATGACGGTGTATTCATAGGAGCCATAACGAGTGACGAATGCAGTTTTGGGAATATGCTCTTCACGGACACGGATCTGGTGATAACCCAACCTCAAGTCGAGTTTAGAGAACACCGATGATCCAGCAAGTTGATCATAAAGATCATTGATCCGGGGTAGTCAGTATTTATTCCGGATTGTGGCTTGGTTAATGGGCCGATAATCCTGTACCAGTCAGTTAGTTCCATCCTTCTTCTTAACGAAGAGTGAAGGTGCTCCCCAAGCAGAGGAACTGGGGCGGATGAAACCACTCTTAAGTGACTTGTCGATTTCTTCCTTATGCTCGAGAAGGTGATGCGGAGGCATCTTATAAGGTCGCTTCGCAATAGGGACAGTGCCAGGCTTCAAGTCAATGACAAACTCAACAGCTCTAGTCAGGGGTATGCCTGGAAGTTCTTCGGGAAAAACGTCCGGAAAATCTCGAACGACAGGAACGTTCTCGATCCCTTCCAGAGGTGAGGCGTTCAAAGCATTCAGAGCATATATCTGAGCTTCAGCATCTCGAGTAATGCCGGCGGTATAATTCACTATCTCATCGGTGGGGTGAAGAAGTTGGATGAGTTTAGTGGCACAATTGATCGAAGCAATGTGAGCTTTCAACCAATCCATTCCGAGAATGAGGTCTATAGTGGAAGACTTCAAGACGATGGGTGAGGCAAGGAATTCCAACCCTTTAATTTCGACGGTAACGTCAGGTGCTATCACGTCAGCATGACAATGACCTCCGGGAGTTTTAATGACTAAAGGAGTATGCATCTTCTCATATCGAATGCCATGCATCAATGCAAATTTTCTAGAGATGAATGAATGTGATGCTCCTGAATCAAATAAAACAAAAGCAGGTACTGAATTAACGAGAAGGGTACCCATCACAGTAGCAGGTTGATCCTGGACTTCTTCAATGTCAATGTTGTAAGCGTGTCCACGACCATGTGCAGCAGACCCAGTATTATAGTTGCGGGTCTGATTGTTGCCACGACCATTGCCACGGCCAATACGAGGAAAAGCCAACTGATTCTGAGTCTGGCGGCAGTCTTTAGCCTGGTGACCTGGTTTGCGGCACTTGAAGCATAGACCATCTTCAGGACGAAGAGGAGCATTGTTTTGAATAGCTTGAGCCTTTGGCTGCCTCGGTGGTGGGGGAGGCAGACGTGGTGCAGCATAGTTGTTCTTTGGTGCAGAGGTATTGGGACGGAACGCATTGTTGGGAATCCAAACTTTACGCTTCTGTGCTAAGCCCGAAGATGAGCCAGCATCACAATAGCGCTTCTGTGAGTCCTTGTGTTTCATCTGAGCGGTCTCAACAAGAATAGCTTTGTTCACTAGAGTTGAAAAGTCGTGGAAGTCTTGAGCAGCAAGTGCAAGCTCGAGGTCTGGGTGTAGCCCATTACGGAACTTCTCTCGTCTGCGAGCATCTGTGGTGATGTCTTCTTCAGCATAGCGGGAGAGATCAAGAAATTCCCGCTGATAAGCTTCGACAGTCTTGTTACCCTGAGTGAGGTTGCGGAACTGGGTCTTCATGTGTTCCATAATTGCCTGAGGGATGTAACGTGCACGGAAGGCAGCCTGGAACTCATACCTGGTAATGACTGTTCAGCAGGTAGTGAACGCTTGTGGGTGTCCCACCATTGAGCAGCGGGTCCCTTTAGGAAAAAGGACGCGAAGGCGACGAAGTTGGCAGGGGCGACATTAGCAGACTCCATCTCATGAGTGATGTCGCGGAGCCAATCATCAACATCCAGTGGCTTGTCAGAGTTGCGGACGTGAGTGGGGTTAAGTCGCATGAACTCTGGCAGAGTTATTGAAGGTGGGTTCTAGTTCTGGTTGTTCTGATGCGGGAACTGAGCCATAATTCCAGTCATGAACTGGCGGTTGAGCTCGAATTGTTGCATCATAGCTGCCATATAGTCTGGTGGTGGTGGGCGTTCAGGGGCACGACCACGACCATGACCACCTGGTCTAACCATCCTGCTAAGTATCAACAGGGGGTAGTTTAGTAAAAGCAATTGCGAGCATTTAGTGACAAACATGATGTAACTCGACAACAATTTAAGTAGTGTAACAGATACATAACAGTAGTCGATTAAGACATACAGATCCATACACAGAGTCGGGTACATGCGGACAGCATAACGGCGCAAATTTAGAACTAGACATACTAGGCGGCGTGCAGGCACGCGGTAAGGAAGTACACAACGAGACATAGCAAAGGCTACATCAACGTCGGAGAAAACCACTGTAACGGGGTAACTGCGAGTGCGGACCACGAATGTTCATCGCGGTAGGATCCTGCGCTCCATGAGCACTCTGATGCAGAACCCGGTCTTGAGCTGTAAGAAGAGGTCCACGTGTAGGTGTGACCTCCAACATCAGGCCAATCAATACCATCATACATCTGAGTCCTGCGCGGGTAAAGGATGTGCTCAGGATATATCCCTGCACGAACAGCGGGTAGCAACTGCGTCATAGCATCGTAGAGACGTGCTCGAGTGGCAACCAACTCGACTGCAAGAGCCCGAACAGTGCGATCCAGAGCCTGAGTGCACTGAATCAGAATGCACGGGTCATATCGGCGAGGCTCGTGCGGGGCACAGACAGTTGTGTAGTATCCAGTAGCATCTCCAGCAGGGGCATACGGAATGTATCAAAACTCAGAGTCATCCAAGATATCACTGAACTGTCCTCGGAGACGTGCGACAGCAGAGTAGGCGGCATCATGTACTGCCATCTCAATCGTCACGCTGATACCGTGAAAAAGGTGCAACTCGGTGTCTGAGTCATTTTGCCGATCATAGATACGAACATCAGCATGGTACTGCTCCTGATTGAACTCGCGGTAATCCTCGTAGACCATGTACTCAAGGTACCAGCGGTAGTCAAGTCTGGTCACGAGAGCGATCAGGACAGCTGGAAACCCAGGGGCATCACGAGCCCAAGTGCGAAGCACAAGCTGTGTCGTAGGACGCGGTGGAAACAAATGATCCATCTGAAACAGAGGAAAATTCAGAATTGTCAAATGACAATGAGAAGTTTAACACAACTCAGAGAGAAAGGTTAAACAAAACAATGGAAAGGAAAATGATTATCAGACTAATCAGATCAATGACAGGGAAATCGCATAGATATCCAGCTCTCCGGGTAGACAGAAATTAAGAGATCCTAAGTGTCGGCGTTAGTAAAATTTATTTCACCCGAATAGAAGAGAGATTAGAGTCCCAGAGTATAGACGAGAAATAAAAGATCCTAATACCACCCAATTGGCGACGTGGGCCCGTAAGCCACACAGCCAAGTTAGTAAATTAGTTTTTTGGTTTCTAGACTCAACTTCGGCCAAGGAATTTTGAAGGGGGCTTCCTACAGGCAGTCGGCTCTGATACCAACTTGTGACGCCCCCGACTTAATCGTGCACTAATCATACACGCAAACATGCACGATCAAGCACAGGGACTCACGGGAAGATATCACAACACAACTCTAACAAAAAAACGGAGATCCACAATATTACAGACCAGGGATCCGAAGATCCGAATACATAAGTCAGTCATACAAATATTATCTGAGTACAGACATAGTTAGACATGTTTTGCCTTAAGAAGGCTAGCACAAACAACGACACTAGATCGAAAGGCGTTGGCCTCCTGCCTGGCTCGATCCAGTAGTAAGTGCCCTCTGGACCCTCCTAGTAGTAAGCTCCTGTGGTGGCATCTGGCTCCGGGACTCCATCGTCTGGTGTGGGGGTATGGGGAAAAAGAAAGTAAAGCAACCGTGAGTACTCATCCGAAGTACTCAGCAAGCAAGGATCTATACTACATATGCAACATTACCAATGGAGAAAGGTTGTATATGTGGACTGGGTTGCAGAAATGCCAGAATAGAGAGAAGGCCTAGTCCTATCGAAGACTAGCATCTTCACGAAGCCATCATCTTGCAGTAGTAGAAGAGAGTAGAATAGCATTTTATTTAGCAAACATGTTGAAGCAAGCCTAGAGATCCTTCCTCGACTCCCAGCGAGAAAGTGATCCCGAAGCTTCAATTAAGTAACAAGTATCCAGTTCAAGTAGTAGATCGGGATACACAAACTGAGCGTCCTCTACCGTAGGACCGGCTATCGATAGATTATTCATCCCTGCAGGGGTGCACTACTGTTACCCAACACGCTCGATCAACTCTGGCCGGACACACTTGCTGGGTAATGCCCGTCCTCGGAAGATCAACACGAAGCAGCGCCCTACCTAGGCTCGACAGAGATGTCAGCACGCCGGACTAACCTATGCACCCAGAGGTCTTGGGCCTTCGCCCTGGGCACCCTGCGCGTTGCGAGACTGGCCGGGGTGCAGGCGCGACACTGAACTCATTAGTGAAGTATCCAGCCCAATCCCGACAATCTGCCCGCACGGTGAATCGTGACGTCTGACGAGCTTTCGGGAGAAACGTACATCGCAGAGGGCCCCATAACCATAATCCCGCGTGGTGGTAGTGCGTATAGGGCACGTCGACCCACTCAGATCACACACCCAAATCCAATAGGCCCATTTAGTATCACACGGAGACAGTCAGAGTTTCTGAAGCTCCGCCACAATATCACACTCGAGTGCCCTTCCGGCACACTCGACATCATCGATCCCCAGTGGGTACCCACCAGGGTGGACCCACCTGTAACAAAGGTCAAGTAACCGTGTGGTCATAATCTTCAGTGTGAACGTATGAGGCATCACCCTCGATGTTCACACTGAGGGGTTGCACGACAGAGTCGTATCGGAAGTGGAGAAGGAGGAATCACCCTCGATGACCACGACCGAACAGCTATGCTGCAGAGTATTCATCAGGAGTGCGTTACGAGGTATCACCCTCGGCACTCGATAGTAACTATGCAGAGTCGTACAACTAAAGGGGGTGTGAAGTGAGGTGTCGGTCTCTGATCGACGATCACGTTGATCGAGTCGTTGATCATCAAGCAGGGGCAATAAGGGAAAAGGTAGTGGGGGTCACTGATGGTTCACTACCAACCTATACTAAACAGTTTAACATAGGCAGGTAAGGCAACAATGAACAGGTTACAACAGCAGGCTATGCATCAGAATAGGAGCATACAATAACAGTAGCAAAATCTAATGCAAGCAGGAGAAATGGAATGGGTGATATCTGGATGCTCAAGGGGGGGTGCTTGCCTGGTTGCTCTAGCAAGAGAGAGAGGTCGTCAACGGGCTGCTCGTCGGTAGTGTAGTCGTACCTAGGTGCAGCGTCGTCGGTCTCGGCGTCTATCGAGAGAGAGAAGGAGGGGGGAGAGAAACAATAAATTCACGGCAATAATGCAAACAATATGTATGACATGCCTAAATGATATGCCGGGGTGTTCTACTGTCTAACTAAATGATTTAGTTAATTTAGGAATTTATTTGGATTTACTTAATCAACGTCGGGCACTATTCATTTATCGAAATCGGTCTAAAAGTTCATCGTTCATATAGCTAGGGGCATCTGACAGGAATACGGAGGATGTATTCGGGTTCGTATCGAAATTCTGAGCAAGTTTCATATATAAATTATTTTCATCGGAGTTACGGATTATTTAATATGATTTTCTAAAGTTTTTATTAGTTTTTGGAATTTAATTAATTATTTAAATTAAACATTATCCGAAACAGTGTATGCTGACGTCACCATGACGTTAGCAGTCATCCTGACATGTGGGTCCCACCTGTCATACTCTGTCCAGTTAATTAGTGATTAACTAATTAATTATTGTTTAATTAAACTAATTAACTAATTAGATTAACCTAATCATGGTTAATTTAATTAATAAATTAACTAATTAATTAATTAACTATTAATTTTATTAATTTTGTTTTTATTTTATTTTATTTTTTTCGATTCTGGGCCGTGGGGCCCCTACGTCAGTGTCACAGGGGTTCGGGCCCCACTGGGCAGTAGCCCAGGAGGTTAGCGGGCGCGGGCGCAGCCAGGCACGCGCGGGCGCGCGCGCGAGCAGCGGCATGGGCGAGCGGGCGCTGGCGGCAGGGAGGCGAGGCCGTGCGTGGGGCGACGGCGAGGCGAAGCGGGCGGCGTAGGTGGAGGGCGCAGGCGAGGCGCGCGGCAGGGGGCGATAGTGAGCGCAGGCGGCAGCAGGCGGCTACGGCGTGGCTAGGCTGCGGCGGGAGTGTGGCCGGTACGCGGCCATAGACCATGGCAGGGAGCCGGGCACGGCGAGCAGGAGGCCGCGGGGCGAGGGCACGGTGTCCGCGTGGTCGGCGCGGCGAGAGCGCAATGGGGGCGGCTCAGCGAGCGCGCAGCGGTGAGCAGCAGTAGCAGAACGTGCGCGAGCGCGGCGGAGGGCGAGCACGGGGCGGGCGGTGACCGAGGGGAGAAGGAGGGGGCGACGAGGCCGGTGGCCTAACCGTTCGTTGCAGAGGAGAGGGGCGGCGAGGCTCGGTGGAGCCGGCGATGGAGAGGCGGGGCAGGGCAGTCCGGCGTGGTGGTGGACGAGGCGGCGGCGGCGACGGGGACGAGGGCGAGGCGGCGTGGAGCGCGGCGAGGCGAGCGCGGGGGGGCTTGGCCCGATCCAGAAATGGATCAGGGGGGGGGGGAGCGAGGGGGGTGGGTGTCGGTGGGGTTAGGTTTCGGGGTCTGGGCCATATAGGCCAGGGAGGGGGGAGCTGGGCCGGCCGGCTGGGCTATGGCCCAGTTGGGCCAGGGGGGTTTTCTCTTTTTTTTTGTTTCATTTTCTTTTTGTCTTTTTCTTTTTATTTATTCCTATCTTCTGTTTTGTAATTAGCTAGGCCTCAAAATGATTTTTGTAAAACATGGCACTTGCTCCAATAATTACTAGGCATCCTCTACTACTACCAAAAATTAGTTTGGAGGCAATTGGAGTTCATACAAATTTTATAATAAATAAAATGTATTAAACCTTGCTGTTTTGGTAAATTTAGAGCCACCTAAATAGTTTATTAATTGTTGGTTACAATTTTAGAATAGCCTCTACAATATTTGTTATTTAATGGACATTTTAGTTTCTATGTTGGACAACTTTTATTTTTCACTTTCATTTAAATTTGGATTTTGACTTAGGAGTTGAAATGCACTATGATGCTAATGATGATTATGCACTATTAAACATGCTGACTTGTCATTATCAAAAGTGATTACTGTGGCTAATGACATGGTGTGTTACACAGAGTAGTTTGATAGCCAGATAATTTGTAACGAGCAAGTAACAATAGTAGTAACAAAAGTGCAGCAAGGTAGCCCAATCCTTTTGAGGCAAAGGACAGGCCAAAACGGTCTCTTATAATAAGCAAAGCGTTCTTGAGGGTACACGGGAATTTCATCTAGTCACTTTCATCATGTTGGTTTGATTCGTGTTCGCTACTTTGATAATTTGATATGTGGGTGGACAGGTGCTTAGGTGTTGTTCTTACTTGAACAAATGTCCTACTTATGATTAACCCCCTCCCAAGCATCCGCAACTACAAGAAAAGTATTAAGAATAAATTCTAACCATAGCATTAAACTTTTGGATCCAATCGGTCCCTTACGGAATAGCGCATAAACTAGGGTTTAATCTTCTGTTACTCTCACAACCCATCATCTAATAACTACTCCACAATGCATTCCCTTAGGCCCAAATATGGTGAAGTGTCATGTAGTCAACGTTCACATGACACCACTAAGGGAATCACAACACACATACTATCAAAATATCGAACACATATCAAGTTCACAAGATTACTTGCAACATGATTTCTCCCGTGACCTCAAGAACAAAAGTAACTACTCACAAATGATAATCATGCTCAAGATCAGAGGGGTATTAAATAGCATATTGGATCTGAACATATAATCTTCCACCAAATAAACCATATAGTAATCAACTACAAGATGTAAGCAACACTACTAGTCACCCACAAGCACCAATCTATAGTTCCGGTACAAAGATTGAACATAAGAGATGAACTAGGGTTTGAGAGGAGATGGTGCTGTTGAAGATGTTGATACAGATTGCCCTCCCCAAGATGGGAGAGTTGTTGGTGATGATGATGACGATGATTTCCCCCTCCGGGAGGGAAGTTCCCCCGGCGGAATCGCTCCGCCGGAGGGCAAAAGTGCTCCTGCCCAAGTTCCGCCTCGAGACGGCGGCGCTTCGTCCTGAAAGTCCTCTCCTTATTTTTTTCTTGGTCAAAATGACTTATATACCAAAAGATGGGCACCGGAGGTGGGCCGAGGGGAGCACAACCCACCAGGGCGCGCCTGGGCTCCGTGGCGCACCCAGGTGGGTTGTGCCCACCTGGTGGGCCCCCTCTGGTACTTATTGGCTCCAATATTTCTTATTTATTCCATAAAAAATCTCCGTAAAGTTTTAGCTCATTTGGAGTTCTGCAGAATAGGTAGCCTGACGTAGCTTTTTCAGGTCCAGATTTCCAGCTGCCGGAATTCTCCCTCTTTTTATGTACCTTGCATATTATGGGAGAAAAGGCATTAGAATTACTCCAAAAAGCATTATTATGCATAAAAACATCATAAATAACAGTAGGAAAACATGATGCGAAATGGACGTATCAACTCCCCCAAGCTTAGACCTCGCTTGTCCTCAAGCGAAAACCGAAATCGAAAAACATGTCCACATGCTTAGAGAGAGAGGTGTCGATAAAAACAAAATACGGACATAGAAGCATCATGTAGTTTTATTATAACAGCAACAAACTTTAACATAAAACTTTTATCATAGGCTTCTGATGAATAAGTAACAATTCATCACACAATCGAAGTATAAAGCATAAACTCTATTAGAAACCAACAAACTATGTTCTCAGTCAACTTTGCAACTACAATTCATCATCTTTTCAGGAAGGGTCACGTATCGGAGCCTTTAGGCAAGTCCACATACTCAACCATCATATAGTCTTCTATGATTGCTAACACTCACCGCATACACATGAGCAAAACGTTTCAATTGGACACATAGAAAGACAGGGGCTTATAGTTTCGCCTCCCAACGTATTCACTTCAAGGGTGATGTCAACAATAATAACTCATGCTACCCATATTCAACTGGACATATGTGCCTAGATCTTTCCTCACCATATGATGCTTACCAAAGGAGAAAAATAAAAGGAAAAGAGAGAAGAACTTTGACTCTTGCATAAAAGTAAATACATAAAAGTAAAAGATAGGCCCTTCGCAGAGGGAAGCAGAGGTTGCCATGCACTTATTTGTTTGTATGCTCAACCCCTTAATGCAAAAGAACGTCACATTATATTGCCCCTTGTGATGGCAACCTTTATTATGCAGTCTGTCACTTTTATTCTTCACCATCAGAAGTTCGTACAACGGTCAATTTTCTCTTACACTAAAAGATCTCACACTTTTTGAAGCAATTTTTATTGCCTTATTGCACCGATGACAACTTACTTGAAGAATCTTACTCAATCCATAGGTAGATATGGTGGACTCTCGAAAATAAGATTTGGGTTTAAGGGTTTTTTGGATGCACAAGTAGTATCTCTACTTAGTGCGGAATTTTTGGCTAGCAAAGATGGGGGCAAGCACCACATGTTGAAGGATCTATGACAATATAACTTCTATGTGAATATGAACAAACATAAATCATTAAGTTGTCTTCCTTGTCCAACATCCACAATTTTGGCATATAATATTTTGATGGGGGCTCACAATCACAAAATATTCCATGATAGTGTATTTATATGTGAATCTTATCTTCCCTTATTAACTCTTTCATGAGTTGCATCATTGACTAATGCTATGTTTGTCAATCTCTAATAAAATTTTCTACTTATACTTTTCCTTATGTGGTGTTATCACCTACCATAGGATTAGCATATGATCTTTTCATTTATTTCCTTTCTATTTATTGAAACATGAAAGTAAAGAAAGCAAAAACTCAAGCTAAACTTTATTATATATCTCGCACACAATTACAAGGATGGATTACTAAGCAAGCTCTCAAAAGCAAAAGATAACCATGGATCGAACTAAGAAAAGTAAAGGCAAAAGATAGTGGGGGTGATACGATACCGGGGCACCTCCCCCAAGCTTGGCGGAAGCCAAGGGGAGTGCCCATACCCGATACTCAATTTTCTTTTGGTGATGAAGAAGGAGGTGGTGGTGATGATGAAGTAGAAGCGATCCTGTCCTTCAAGATCAAGAGATTCTTCAATCTACAGATGACGCTCCGGAGAAAGATGATGTGCTCTTGATGTAGAATATTTTCACGAGTGAGATATTTATTTTGCACACGAACAGTTTTGATGATCCGAAAGGCTTCAATCTCAGTAGGGGTAAGATGAGCATAGTAAGGTTTAAGGATATCTTCTTCCTCCTCGGCAGGCAATGCTTGTTCGATCACCGGCGTTTGATCTCCGGTAGCCTCCTTGCCCTTGTCCTCCTTGGCTGCTCCGACAGCCTCTTCCCACTTTAGCTCGATCTTCATCAACCAAGCATCCTCTTCCACATTGTTAGAGGAAGAACAAGACATGATGCCTGGCTTAACAGATCTGACAGAAAACAGCAAGAAAAGAGAACACGAGATTTCTCCGCGATACGGAGGTCAATAGGTTCGGGGGGTATATAAAGATTTTTTTATCTTGGAAAACAAGCAAACGGAAGAAAAACAGAGTCCAGAAGGTACCCGAGGTGGGCACAACCCACCTGGGCGCACCTGGCAAGCCAGGCGCGCCCTGGTGTCTTGTGTCCGCCAGGGGTGCCTTCCTGGTTGCTTCTTATTTTCCTAATTTTCTAAATATTCCAAAACTGACGAAAATATTTTTGCGGATTTTTTGGAGTCCGTTTACTTACCGTATCACGTACCTCCTCTTTTTCACAATTCTAGAGTGTTCCGGAAGGACTCTTTTATGTGTTCTTCCGGTGTCATAGTTTGGATAATATTACTTTCAACATTAATGGGCGTACCTGAGATATAATGTTTTATTCGTTGCCCATTAACAACCTTCGGGTTAGTACCTTCGGCATTATTTATTTTGATAGCTCCAGACTGATAAACCTCCTCGATAACATAGGGTCCTTCCCATTTGGAGAGGAGTTTTCCTGCAAAGAATCTGAAACGAGAGTTGTACAAAAGAACATATTCTCCAACTTTGAACTCACGCTTTTGGATTCTTTTATCATGCCATCTTCTAACTTTTTCTTTAAATAACTTGGCATTTTCATAAGCTTGGGTTCTCCATTCATCTAATGAGCTAATATCAAATAACCTCTTTTCACCGGCAAGTTTGAAATCATAGTTGAGTTCTTTAATTGCCCAATATGCTTTATGTTCTAACTCAAGAGGCAAATGACAAGCTTTTCCATGAACCATTTTATAAGGAGACATACACATAGGATTTTTATATGCTGTTCTATAAGCCCAAAGTGCATCATCTAATTTCTTAGACCAATTCTTCCGGGACCTATTGACAGTCTTTTGCAAAATTAATTTTATTTCTCTATTGCTAAGTTCAACTTGACCACTAGACTGAGGATGATAGGGTGATGCAATTCTATGGTTAACATCATACTTGGCAAGTAGTTTACGGAAAGCACCATGAATAAAGTGTGAACCACCATCAGTCATTAAATATCTAGGGACTCCAAATCTTGGGAAAATAACTTCCTTAAGCATTTTAATAGAGGTGTTGTGATCAGCACTACTGGTTGGAATAGCTTCTACCCACTTAGTAACATAATCAACAGCAACCAAAATATGAGTATACCCATTAGAGGAAGGAAAAGGTCCCATGAAATCAAATCCCCAAACATCGAATTGTTCAACAGCAAGAGAATAATTCATAGGCATTTCTTGACGCTTACCGATATTACCTATTCTTTGACATTCATCACAAGATAAGACAAACTTACGAGCATCCTTGAAGAGAGTAGTCCAATAAAAACCAAATTGCAATACCTTATGAGCAGTTCTGTCTCCCGCATGATGTCCTCCATAAGCTTCGGAGTGACATTTCCGTAGGATTTGTCCCTGTTCATGCTCAGGTACACAACGTCTAATAATACCATCTACTCCTTCTTTATAAAGATGTGGGTCATCCCAGAAGTAATGTCTTAAATCATAGAAGAATTTTTTCTTTTGTTGGTATGTAAAGCTAGGTGGTAAATATTTAGCAACAATGTAATTAGCATAATCAGCATACCAAGGAGTGTTATTAGAAACATTTATTGCAGCTAACTGCTCATCAGGAAAGCTATCATCAATAGGTAGTGGGTCATCAAGGACATTTTCAAGCCTAGACAAGTTATCAGCTACGGGATTCTCTGCTCCTTTTCTATCAGTAATATGCAAATCAAATTCTTGTAGCAAGAGAACCCACCTAATGAGTCTAGGTTTAGCATCTTTCTTTTCCATAAGATATTTTATAGTAGCATGATCAGTGTGAACAGTCACTTTGGAATCAACAATGTAGGATCTAAATTTATCACAAGCAAACACAACTGCTAAGAATTCTTTTTCAGTAGCAGCATAATTTCGGTGGGCACTGTCTAGAGTTTTACTAGCATAATGGATAACATTTAGTTTCTTATCAACTCTTTGTCCTAGAACAACACCAACAGCATAATCACTAGCATCACACATAATTTCAAAAGATAAGTCCCAATCAGGTGGTTGAACAATAGGTGCAGTAATTAAGGCTTTCTTGAGTGTTTCGGAGGCTTCTAAACAATCATCATAAAAAACGAAAGGAGTGTCCTTTTGCAAAAGATTTGTAAGAGGCCTAGAAATTTTAGAAAAGTCTTTGATAAATCTCCTATAGAAACCAGCATGACCAAGGAAACTACGAATACCTTTGATATCTTTAGGACATGGCATTTTCTTCCAGGAGATCCTTAACCAGGACAATTCTAGTAGCTTCATTACAGAACTAAATAACATGCCCATCTATGTTTTCTTCCAGGAGATCCTTAACCATAGCAACACTAGGTTCTACTTTGATTTGTTCATCAGGTTTAGGTGTTCTAACATAACTTTTGTTAACCACAGTTGAAACTTTAGCATGTTCCTTTATCCTGACAGGGAAAGGTGGTTTCTCAATATAAGAAGTAGGAATAACTGGATCAACATTATAAATAATAGTTTCCTCTTTAGCTGGTACCGGTTCTTTAATTTCCTTTTTAATAGGTGGGTGATATTTAAACCACTTCTCCTTGGGGAGATCAATATGAGTAGCAAATGATTCACAAAAGGAGGCTACTATCTCAGAGTCAAGTCCATATTTAGTGCTAAACTTTTGAAAAGCATCGGTATTCATAAAATATATAACACAATCATACTTAAGCTTAATACCTGACTCTTTACCTACGTCGAGTTCCCAATCTTATGAGTTGCGTTTAATTCTTTCTAAAAGACCCCACCGGAATTCAATGGTCTTCTTCATAAAGGAACCAGTACAAGAAGTATCAAGCATGGATTGATCATCACGCGAAAGCCGAGCATAAAAATTCTGAATAATAATTTCTCTTGAGAGCTCATGATTGGGGCATGAATATAACAATGAATTAAGCCTCCCCCAAGCTAGAGCGATACTTTCTCCTTCATGAGGCCAAAAATTATATATGTAATTCCGGTCACGATGAACTAGATCATAGGATAATTTTTTTGGTGAAATTCCAATTTCAATCGATTCCAATTCCAAGATCCAATATCATCGCATAGCCTATACCATGCCAATGCCTTTCCCTTAAAAGATAAAGGGAAAACCATCTTCTTAACTTCATCCCCGGGTAAACCTGCAAGCTTAAACAATCCACAAATTTCTTCCACATATATCAAGTGCATATCAGGATGTTCGGTTCCATCTCCTGCATAAGGATTAGCTAGCAGTTGTTCTATCATACCCGAAGGAATTTCATATTCAATATTTTAAGTAGGTGCATTAGGTTGAGCGGTAACTAATTGTGGATCTGGTCGAGGTGAAGATACCCCGAACAAACCCCTCAAAGGATTGTTTTCCATAGTAACAAGTGACAATAAATTTCAGCACGTAGTAATAATTTTTCCTTACCAATTTCCACAGACCAAAAGCGCTTCACTCCCCGGCAATGGCGCCAGAAAATAGCCTTGATGACCCACAAGTATATGGGATCAATTGTAGCCTTTTCAATAAGTAAGAGTGTCGAACCCAACAAGGAGCAGAAGGAAATGACAAGCGGTTTTCAGCAAGGTAATGTCTGCAAGTACTGAAATTGTAAGTAGCAGAGTAGTTTGATAGCCAGATAATTTGTAACGAGCTAGTAACAATAGTAGTAACAAAAGTGCAGCAAGGTAGCCCAATCCTTTTTAGGCAAAGGACAGGCCAAAATGGTCTCTTATAATAAGCAAAGCGTTCTTGAGGGTACACGGGAATTTCATCTAGTCACTTTCATCATGTTGGTTTGATTCGTGTTCGCTACTTTGATAATTTGATATGTGGGTGGACCAGAGCTTAGGTGCTCTTCTTACATGAACAAACCTCCTACTTATGATTAACCCCCTCCCAAGCATCCGCAACTATGAGAAAAGTATTAAGAATAAATTCTAACCATAGCATTAAACTTTTGGATCCAATCGGTCCCTTACGGAATAGCGCATATACTAGGGTTTATGCTTCTGTCACTCTCACAACCCATCATCTAATAACTACTCCACAATGTATTCCCTTCGGCCAAAATAGGGTGAAGTGTCATGTAGTCGACGTTCACATGACACCACTAAGGGAATCACAACACACATACTATCAAAATATCGAACACATATCAAGTTCACATGATTACTTGCAACATGATTTCTCCCGAGACCTCAAGAACAAAAGTAACTACTCACAAATGATAATCATGCTCAAGATCAGAGGGGTACTAAATAGAATATTGGATCTGAACATATATCTTCCACCAAATAAACCATATAGTAATCAACTACAAGATGTAATCAACACTACTAGTCACCCACAAGCACCAATCTTTAGTTCCGGTACAAAGATTGAACACAAGAGATGAACTAGGGTTTGAGAGGAGATGGTGCTGTTGAAGATGTTGATGGAGATTGCCCTGCCCAAGATGGGAGAGTTGTTGGTGATGATGATGATGATGATTTCCCTCTCCGGGAGGGAAGTTCCCCCGGCAGAATCGCTCCGCCGGAGGGCAAAAGTGCTCCTGCCCAAGTTCCGCCTCGAGACGGCGCGCTTCGTCCCGAAAGTCCTCTCCTGATTTTTTCTAGGTCAAAATGACTTATATACCAGAAGATGGGCACCGGAGGTGGGCCGAGGGGAGCACAACCCACCAGGGCGCGCCCAGGTGGGTTGTGCCCACCTGTTGGCCCCCCTCTGGTACTTATTGGCTCCAATATTTCTCATTTATTCCGTAAAAAATCTCCGTAAAGTTTCAGCTCATTTCGAGTTGTGCATAATAGGTAGCCTGACGTAGCTTTTTCAGGTCCAGATTTCCAGCTGCCGGAATTCTCCCTCTTTGTGTGTACCTTGCATATTATGAGAGAAAAGGCATTAGAATTACTCCAAAAAGCTTTATTATGTATAAAAACATTATAAATAACAGTAGGAAAACATGATGCAAAATGGACGTATCAGCCGCGGGTCAGCTCCCATCCCGTCCAAGGCGTACGACGGAACAAGTCCCAATGAAGGGATGAGCATGGCTACAGTGGCCCCCCAACCCCGCTAACCGGCAGGAGCGTGGCAACAATGGCCTACCAACCCCGCTGACCAGGGCCGGCATGGCTACAGTGCATCCCCCGTCCGGCTGACGCCAGCTAACGGTGACCAGGCGACGCACCACTGTAGCCGAGCCAGCTCAACCACTTAGTGATGCACGACAAGACGGGGAATAGTGCCCCTTGGCGCACGGGTCCCGCGCACAGGGCCCGCGCCCGGAGAACCCGGCGTACCCTGGTACCCGGCGGGCCCTAGCGCCGGCTTCTCAGGCGCTGACATCCCGGCCCCACAGCCATGTAACTTTACCATTGTAGCCCTAGGGGGTTGACCGATAAAACCCCCCAGGAGGCCTCCATGGACGGGAGAGAGATCATCAGTAGAACACACACGCATGGAGAAGGAGCAGCCTATGCTTTGGCATGTCCTCCTTCCTCCCCGATACAGCTCTAGGAGCAAGCTTGTACCATCCACATATAAACCACACTCAGCAGGACTAGGGGTGTTATCTCTCCGGAGATCCCCGAACCTGGGTATGTCTTGCGTCCCTCGCTCGCTCATGGCGACCTCGCCTCTGGAGCCCACCGGTGCCCTCGAGCCTATCCCTCTCTTTAGCCATCCTTTGGCATCTGCTGTGCGCCCACCATGACAGGAACTAAGCGGAACCTTAAATATTTTTGTGTTTTTTAGGATTCTTGAAAAGGAAAAAAGCTAAATAACAAACAACAAAAAGTAACTAAGCAGAATAGAAAACAAGGAAGTAAAGTAAAGAAGTGTAGGACCTATGGCTGTGAAGAAAGCTCCCTAGCAACGGCGCCAGAAAAAGGGTTGCTTCCTCTCAACTGGAAAGGTGTTGGGCCCCCTAGTGTAAGGGTTTGTAGCAAACAACAAGTTCCATTATGTGAGCTCAAGGTTTATTGAACCAACAGGAGCTTAGTAATGCAACCAATGGTCAACACTTGCACACACAGATACAAAACTGCCTTAGCCCCCAACAGAACTAGTGAGGTTGCTAGCCTCACCAGCGTTCCTAGTTACAAGGACTAAAAGAAGAAACGACAACAGAAAAAACATTGGACTTGATGGCAAGTAAAGTAAAGACAAGAAATTAAAAGAGCATTGATTGAGATTGAAAGTTTATAGAAAAAAGACGGACCAGGATCCATAGGTTCACTAGTGGTTTCTCTCCAAAAGAAAGCATGGCAAACAAATTGCAACTGAGCATCGAGTAAATTGTAGTTTCTATAACTATGTCCATTCCTAGCATAATCAACATATAAGCATCACGTCTCAATATTTATAGACCGTTATCCAAGTGCATCTATAGCTAGTACTCCACCCAAGACCGCTATCCAACATTCATGTTAAAGTATTAAGTAAAAATAGTGCAATAAGCATGATGACATGAAGTAGATGGTATATTGTCTTCACCCTGCGTTCAAAGGACAACTGTGCAGCCATCTTTTTATCCCTAGTGGCAACAACACAATATAGCACTTTTCCACTTTCTGTCACGATGGTAGATTACTTGCAATGTCGAACCCAACTATCATACACAACTCCCTCTTGGAGATCAAACCTCAAACTTGGCTAGCAAAAGAAAAATAGATTGGAGAGCATATATGAATAAGAATTATGTAGCAAAGAAATCAAATGGATCTCAAAAAGATTCATGGATAAATTTGATCATAAACTGACAATTCATCATATCCCAACAAACACACCAAAAGAATACATCAGAGGACCACAATCATGTGGGGAGCTCTTGTGTTCTTTGTATTGAGAAACATGAGAGACAAAACAAACTAGCTAGTGCCTTCAAGTGGCCTTCAAGTTGTCGGATATGACCACCGTGAAGAATTCACCCTCCAGCAAAGCTCCGAAAAAGGCTTCGAGATTGAATCATCACGGGACAGAGAGGTGATGAGTGATATTTTTGCACTCATTCATCCTAGTTTAAACCGAGATATTTCATTTAAAAAGCGATATTCGCTCCAATATTGCTACTAATGACTAATGAATGCAAAGGATTTCAAAAATCCTATCTTTCATGTGTTTCCATAGGAAATGGGCTAAAAAGGGAAGAAATCACGTGTGAACATGGAAAGGAATGGAAAGGAAGAAAGAAGGAATCAATAGGAGGCGTGCCAGAAGAAACATCACAAAAGACGGTGTTCCATACGACCGCACATGCTTGTATGAGTGGTCGTATGGCGTGGATTTCGAGGTAGATCATCCACCTGAACAAGTTTTATAAAGGGGACCCTACTGAAATGTCAATAGGGGAGCGTTGAACGAAGCCAGAACAGAGTCATCTTCATCTTCATCCACAAACCCTAGTCGGCGCCATTTCCATCTCCATAGCCACCATCACCACCATAGTGCTTCCTCATCTATTTCATACTTGTAATCGTGCATCGCACAAGGCATCCATTGTAAGACATATTTGCAATCAACCAACCTTGAAGATGTGTTCCCAAATGTTTTGTTCTCGCGATCTGATCTCCATGTGTGAGTAGTTCGGTAAAGTATGGGTTGCGGCATAGGCCTTGCAACCCTCTGTATTTGTTGTGGGGATGAATGGAAGGGCATTGAATTAACATCCCGTATGTGTGAAATAAAATTGTTCCATAGATGTCTCGCGTATTATCCATGATCTTCGTCCCTACAGGTACCCAGGATCATCGAGATCGAGCCACGGTAAGGCTATGAGCAAGGAGAACGTGAAGTGTTATACATAACATAGGTGACAGTAAGGTTCAGTAGGGTAACACAGATCCTATCCTTGGGGATTCATGAGGCTAGTCATTAAACGCCGAAAGCTCTTGTCTGATTTATTATCATAATTATCAAGGCAACCCCGCGCGACGGATAGGGCCTATGGTAGGACAACTGATTCTTGATGCAGGACTCGTGCGGATCAAGATGTTATTTAGACATATCCCCCACTTCGTTTAGTAACAAGCACATCTTGATGGGTGTCTTCCAACGCACAAATTAAGACCATATCTGGTCCCAACACAAATGCATGGTTCTAAGCATGAAGACCTCATACCCATACCTCTTTTTATTATAACTGTTTGAATCACTATCTGCTTGATTCATTCGGTCAGAAGCTAGAATTGATCCTTTAACAATAACTTGCTAGAGACCATCGCTTCAAGAGAATCTTCCTCTTGTGGGTTCTATAACCCAGGGCCACCTCTCAAGAAATAGGTGCGGGATACACTTTTATGTTCCATTACCAGACTAGTAAAAGGAGGTATCAAGCCCTTTTTCCGGCGCCGTTGTCTGGGAGGAGTTTAGTATTTCTAGTCTTTTTGTTTGGTGTTTTTGTTAAAGTTAAGTTTCATTTTTCATTTTTACTTTTTTTTAGTTTTATTTTTATTTTTGTTGCAAGTCTTGTCAGTTGAAAAAAACCAAAAAGATTACCATGGCTTGTAGCCGCTGAGTACAAGGTCAAAGTGAACTTAGTTTCCATTGTTCAACAGGACCAATTTGGAGGCTTTGCTTCTGAAGATGCCGGTATGCACTTGCATAATTTTACTGAATTGTGCAACATGACACGCATTAGAGATTATGACCCTGATGCTTTAAAGTTGCATCTATTTTCTTTCTCCTTGAGAGGAAAAGCAAAAGAGTGGCTTCTATCTCTACCTGGAGGCATTATTACTTCTTGGGCTGATTGTTGCAGCAAATTTTTATCTAAGTTTTGTCCACCTGCAAAAATTATGCAATTACGTTCTTAGATTACAGGTTTCAAGCGGGAAGAACATGAGCCACTAGTGCTTGCGTGGGATAGAATGAAAGAAGGTATGAGAAATTTCCCTAATCATGGAATGGAGGAGTGGTTAATCCTTCATATGTTCTATAATGGTTTAAATAACATGTGAAAACCTATGCTTGGTACAGTTGCAGGAGGAACAATCATGGAAAATCCCATAGATGAAGTCAAGAAACTACTTGATGATATGCAAGAAAACCATGCCCAATGGCATGTTAAAAGAGCCACCACCAAGAGGGTGAACACGATAGAAGAAAGTAGCACGGAGTTGACACCTAAACTTGATGAACTTATCTCGGTGTTGAAAGGTAAAGAAGAGGTAAATTTGAATGCCATCACTAATTAAGAAACTAGTGATGTGAATTTTATTGCTCGTAATAGCTATAATCCCAACTAGAAAAATAATGGTTATGCTGCTAGACGCCCTTATCCTAGTAATGGAGGAGCATAAAATACTTTTAGTGGAGCTAATAGCAGCAACAGAAGTACTCTTGAAGAATCTCTTAAAAAATTTATTGGTAGTCAAACTGAGCAGAATGAAACCTTCAATAATATCTTGAAGAATCATGATAATTTACTTGGTCAATTGACCAGTAATAAGGTTGTTGGACTAACAAATGATGTGCAGATACTTGAAGGAAGATCCAAGAATATGGAACCACAAGTGCCTAAATTGTAGAGAGCCAAACATTAATCCTAGCTAAGTTTGCAGGTAACCAAAACCTAACCCGGTTGAAGACGTTAAAATGGTGAGAAGAAAAAAGAGAGGACCAAAGAACTGGACACAAGCCATGTGCCAGAATATAATTATACCATTGCAGATTTTGTGAAGATGATATCAATGAAATACCCACTACTTGACGTAACTAATAACGAAGAATATAATGTCTTTGTTGAGCAAGTTGTAGCCAAGGTACGTGAACTTGATGATGAAAGGAAGAAGCTTTAGAGTAAGTTACCAGCTAAGCAAGAAGATGCTTTTGGGCCTACTATAGAGATTGAGGGATTGAATAAATTCAATGCTTTATGTGATCTAGGGGCTAGTGTTTCCACTATCCCCAAGTCTGTTTATGATAGTCTCAAACTATGTCCTCAGGATGCTGCCAATGCATCGGTGCTTAGATGAGGTGCTAAGCACATTAGATAGCTTAGCAACTATACTCTCCAATGCATAAGTGCTTAGCTTCTTGTAGCTAAGCTTCCTTCCTTTAATGATTTAGAAACTAAAGTTCTCCATGCATTGGTGGATTTCTTTCATTTAAATGTTTTGCCTAGGTTCACGCGCTTGTCATTATTTATTCCTCGGGTCACCACACTCATCTCTCTCCTCTTAATTAACTTGCCACATCAGATTTTTTTTGACTACATTGCAGTCTTAGAATCTGTACAAGGTGGAGCATTTGGAGGGGCCTTATGCTACTACTGAGATTATATTGAATATAACTAATTCTACTTTTACTCAGGCCGTAGGCATTAAGCATGGAGTTATAGTTCAAATTAAGGATTGCCCTGTCATGATTGATCTTAGTATAGTAGATATGCCTGAAGATCCTATTGCTCCTATAATCTTCGGTAACCTTTTCTAAGGACTCTCAAACCTATGATAAATGTGTTTTAGGGGAATGTAAGATTTGACTGGCCTGCTAAAGATCCTGTTGTGAGACATTTCCCCAGGAAAAAGAAAGTGAAGAGCTATACCGGAGAAGGCATCATTTTGAATGCCAGAAGCTATGGTCTAGGTGTGTTTGCACCACCTTGATCACCACTACGGTCGAGCAAACCGACCGTAAACAAGCGCCTCGTGGGTGGCAACCCACATGAATAAAGTAGACAAGTAAGTTTTTATTTTTGTTTTAATAAAAGAGTGATTGAAGTTCTAGATAAAGAAGTAAGTTTGGAAGAGTTGTTCTAATGAAGACTTTGCTATGTGTAAATTAAATTATATGTTGTATTGACATTTGGATGCCTAGAAATATGTCTATGTATTGTGTTGGAACTAACCCCGTAGGAAAACTAAGAAAAAGATTTTTTTTGAAAGAAAGTGATCAAAAGACGGCCTTTAAAATGACCACAACGGTCGTATGCACGGTCGCACGGATTCCTGGAGGTTCAAATGCAAAACAACCAGAGACAATAGGGTGATCGACGGTGTTCCGAACAGGTGCATGCGCTCGTTTGAGCGGTTGTTTGAGATCTTTGCAGAAATGAGAAAGAGTCCAGAGCATTTGATGGCGTTCCATATGGGCGCACCCACCCGTTCGAGCGGTCGTATGACATCCTCGAACAGAAGAAGAAAAATATCAGGACGTCTGACGACTTTCCATGCGGGCGCCGCCGCCAGTTTCAGCATGAGTGCTACTTCTTGAACTTGCGTTGGTTTTTCCCTTGAAGAGGAAAGGGTGATGCAGCAAAGTAGAGATAAGTATTTCCCTCAGTTAGAGAACCAAGGTATCAATCCAGTAGGAGGTACAAGCAAGTCTCCAATCTATGCAACTGCACAAACAATCAAAGACTTGCACCCAACGCGATAAAGGGGTTGTCAATCCCTTCATGGTCAATTGCAAAGGTGAGATCTGATAGAGATAGGTATAAAAGATTGCTAAATCGTAAAACAAAATAGAAGTAAATAAATTGCAGCAAGGTATTTTTGGTTTATAGATCTGAAAATATATGATGGAAAATAGACCAGGGGGCCATAGGTTTCACCAGAGGCTTCTATCTTGAAAGCAAATAATACGGTGGGTGAACAAATTACTGTCGCGCAATTGATAGAAAAATGCAAAGTTATGAAGATATCCAAGGCAATGATTATGCATATAGGCATCACGTCCGTGTCAAGTAGACTGAAATGATTCTACATCTAGTACTATTACTCCACACATCGACCGCTATCCAACATGTATCTATGTGACGCCCCCGATTCGACCGTACACTAATCATGCACACAAATGTGTAGGATCAAGATCAGGGACTCACGGGAAGATATCACAAAACAACTCTAGACACAAATAAAATAATACAAGCTTTATATTACAAGCCAGGGGCCTCGAGGGCTCGAATACAAAAGCTCGAGACACAAGCGTCAGTGGAAGCAACAATATCTGAGTACAGACATAAAGTTAGACAAGACTGCCTTAAGAAGGCAAGCACAAAAGGAACAACGATCGAAGAGGCAAGGCCTCCTGCCTGGGACCTCCTAACTACTCATAGTCGTCGGCGGTCTCCATGTAGTAGTAGGATCCGTCGGGGTAGTAGCAGACCTTGGCTGTGGCATCTGGCTCCTGGGATCCACCGACTGGTTGCAACAACCGGAAAGAAGAAAGAAGGGGGGAAAGGGGTAGCAAAGCAACCGTGAGTACTCATCCAAAGTACTCGCAAGCATCAGATCTATACTAAGTATGCATCAGTATCAAATGGAAGGGTTGTATCTGTGGACTGAACTACAGAATGCTAGAATAGAGGGGAAGGCATAGCATATCGAAGACTAGCACCTTCAAGCATCTTCAAGCATCTTGCAGCATTCAGAAGAGTATAGAATAGCAGTTTATATTTAACAAACATGTTGTAATATTAATGCCCAGAGATCCTTCCTCGCTCCCTGTGAGAAAGCAATCCCGGAGCCAACATATCCATCACATATCTCAAGTATCCATTTCTAGTTGTATTAGATCAGGATACAAGTCTGAACGTCCATTACCATGGACATGGCTATTCGAATAGATAATCTTCCCTACAGGGGTGCACCACATTACCCAACACGCTTGATTACTCTGGCCGGACACACCTTTCTGGGTCAATGCCCGGCCTCGGAAGATGAACATGTCGCAGCCCTACCTAGGCTCAGCAGAGAGGTCCCCGCCGGTCTACATCCTAAGCACTCCAGGGTCTTGGGCCCATCGCCCATTGCACTCCGGGTCATTGTGAGCAGGGCAGACCAGGCTCCACCACTATAGGATGGTGCCGGCCCAGCCGTGCCACAATGCTGAACTGGACGTTTGACAAAGCTTCGGCTGATACTACGACGCCAAGTGCCCATAACTATTGCCGTGTGGTGGTTAGTGCGTAAACGCCAAAGGCCAACTCAGAACAAATACCCAAATCTTTAGTGTATTAGGCACTCGCGGAGACGAGCAGAGACTCATGATCGATGTGACCCCATCGCCCCTTCTCGTGGACTTACGGCAAGGGCCCAGAATACCCGGCCATGCCATGTAATTATCTTGCGGGTGCTCTCCGGTCCCGCCCGACTTTCACATCAACTCGCGGGTACCCCTCAGGGCCGACCCGACTACAACAATGGTCTCAAGTAAAGTCCAGGTAACCGTGTGTCCAAAACATCAAGGGGAATCCAAGGAATCACCCTTGATGGAAACCACTTGATGTAATCATCAAGGTGAACGTATGAGGTATCACCCTCGAGGTCCACGCTTGAGGGGTTGCATGACAGATTCGTATCGGGAGTGGTGAAGGAGGAATCACCTTCGATGACCAGGACCGAATAGCTACACTATAGAGTTATCATCAGCAGTGCGTTATGAGGTATCACCCTCGGCACTCGATAGTAGCTCTGCAGAGTCGAGCAACAAAAGGGGCGTGATGTGATGGGAGGTGTCGGGCTCTGGTCATCGATCATGTTGATTGAGTCGTTGATGATGACGCATGGGCAACATGGACAAGGTGGGGGTTACTGGTGGATCACTATCCAACCTATGCTAAGCAGTTTAGGATAAGCAAGTAAGGTACAATAGTAGGTTACAAAAGCAGGCTATGCATCAGGATAGGAGCAATCAATTACAGTAGCAAAATCTAATGTAAGCATGAGAGAGAATGGAATGGGCGATATCGGAGTGATCGAGGGGGGGTGCTTGCCTGGAAGCTCTGCTGAACAGGAAGAAGGGTCGTCGGTGACGTAGTCGATAACAGTAGCTTCAGCAACAGCCTCGGGGTCTACCGGAGAAGAAGAGGGGGAAGAAACAGTAAATACAAAGCACAAATATGCATGACATGACTACAGGCAGAGCTAGGGCTGCTCTAACACAACGCTACACGAAACCGGCGAAGGGGGATAACATCCGGGAAAGTTTTCCCGAAGTTTGGCATTTTCGGACAAATGAAACTGAGGGGGACGGTTGCATGTTCGCTATGCTAAGGACGTGTGGCAGACGAACAGACTGTGTATTCGAGTTCGTCTCGCTTTTCTGAGCAACTTTCATGTACAAAGTATTTTCATCCGAGCTACGGATTATTTTATATGAATTTTTCAAACTTTTATTTGTTTTTCTAATTTTCCAAAATTTAACGAATTAAAAATAATAATTCAGAACACCGTTTATTGCATTAGCATGACGCTAGGGTGATGTCAGCAGTCAACAGGATGTTGACTGGGCAAAACTGACATGGGGGGCCCTCTTGTCATAGACAGTGGGTTAAACAGAGTTAAAACTAATCTAAACATAGTTAGTTGAACTACTGGGCCCACCTGTCAGTGTCTAATTAAGTTAATTAACTATTTTTAAAACGTTTTAGTAAATTAGGGGAGGTGGGCCCCATTTGTCAGCGGCTGGGGGTCGGCCCAGTCAGCGGGGTTGACCTGGTCAACTGGCCAGCCAGGCCCCTGGGGCCCGCGGGTCAGTGACCCAGGGGATGTCCCGGGTCGGCCATGTCGGCGGATAGCGCCGGGGTTGCGCCGGTGTGCACGACAAGGCGGCGGCAGGCTTGGCCATCGCCGGGAATCAGCCACAGAGGGTCCCCGGGCTCGCGGCTTGGCGTGTTCGAACGCGGCGATGCACCCGCGTCGAATGGAGGCGGTGGGATCGGCTGGAATGGCCGGAGACGGCGCCGGCGTCAAGCTTGGCGGGCATCGGAGTTTGGGCGCGGACGGGAATCATGCAAGGGGGCATGAGAGGACAAGCGGAGGGCATCAACGGGTTCGTGGGGAGCCCAGGAACACGTGGCAAAGCCCCGTTGTGAGCTCTGCGGCCTATGGCCATGGCAGTGACTCGAATGGTGGCGATGAGCTTTGGCAACGGCGGTCGGGTTAGCTATGGGGCGCAGGCGAGCTCGACTAGAGGAAGTGGAGGAGTGTGAGCTCACCAACGTTGCTGAGACGGCCCGGCGAAGACGCGCGGCTGCCGGAGCTGTTGATGAGGCGGCGGTGATCCGAGGAGGACGAAGAAGCCCGGCCCGGTGATGGAGGGGCTTCCGGCTCCTGCTCGTGGGCGTGGACGATGGTGCTGGCGGTCGTGTAGCTCCGGGACGCACCGAAGAGAGATGGGGGCGGCAGTCGCCGCGACGGAGCGAGAAGCACGGCGACGGAGGGGTGCGGCCGTGGTGGATCTGGGGCAAGGGGAGAGGAGAGAAGAGCAGGCAAGCGAGAAAGAGAGAGAGGATATTTGGGGGCCACGATGGCCTCCCTATCTCCTCCTGCGGTGCTGTAGCAGCGTGGCCGGTGAGGTGGCTCGGCGGCAACACACGGCGCGGGCGTCGGTTAGTTGAACAGGGAAGGGGAAGACGACAGCGGAGGAGCTGAGCCAGCTCAGGTGGACCCGCGCAGGGGGTTAGGCCCAGGAGGGGTTGGGGCCTTTCTTTTCTTTTGCTTTAGCCTTTTTCCCTTTTCATTTTCCTTCCTCTATTTCATTTATTTTGGGGCAATAAACCACTTTATAAAAAGTTGGTTCACCACCAATATTAAGAATTTAATATTTGTCACCTAATCAACATTTTAATTTTGACATTTGAAAACCTTTGAGTTTGACTTGATTTTGAGTTTTGAATATAGAGTGGGTTTGAAACATCGCGAGTTTATCAACAGTAATCATGGTGGCGTGGTGCCATTAGTACAGGGTTACTGTAGTTTAAATATCCAGGCGTCACAATTCTCCTCCACTACAAGAAATCTCGTCCCGAGATTTTAGAGTTGAAGTTAAGGGGAAAGAATCGGTTACGAAATTCTAGCGAGTGTTCTTCATCTTGGTTGCTCTTCTCGACGAGGTCGATCCATTACGTTGATGTCTTCATTTCTCTGCTTCAGGTCATCATGATGAAGTCGTCATCCTGTCTTCGGGATTTCCATCGTACTTACGAACGGGGTATAAGTGAAAAGCTATAAGGACGAAGGTTTGAAAGGATCGGCATCCGGTAGTTAACTCAAGGAAGGAGATTTTAGAAGCACCAGGAAATGTATCGAGAGTGCTATAAGGAGGTTCAACAAGTTTCAACAAGGTAGGCATCCAGCTGATGCCTAAAACAGGTGATGAAGGGGTTTAGAGCAATGAAGAATAATGTTGCCTCTGATACCGGAATGAAACATGGTGAGGAAGTTAGCTCGTGAATTACATACGAAGCCAAGTGCAAAGAATATTTTAGAAGCAAGGTTGTACAGGAGAGCCAGGTTTCGATCCTGTGGAACTGTGGGTTATGGGCCCACCATGTGGGTTAAAAGTAGAAAAGGGTGCTGACATCTTGCACGGTCAGCGTAGCAAGGCATGTCAGAGGATAGCCTATCAGTTATGTTGGTACCGAGGGTGAGGGACGAAGAGAACCATTTTCCTGCTCATTGAACAAGGCGGACCAATAGAAAAAGTTCTCGTCCATCGGTGGCTACCGGAATGTCATCCACAATATTAACAGGGTTTTTCTAACAGAGTTTGTACACCGAGGTGTTTACATAAGCAGGAAATTATCACTGCTTAGATATGTTAGGTTACAAGAAAGGTTTAATCAAAACAATGGAAAGGAAAGTGTAGACTCGAATCAGTTATCGGTGTTCTCGAGTGTCTAACAACTCAGAACCCGTGGAAAATTGGAATCGGCGAGAAATAATAGTTGGTGAAGAACTCATAAGAAGTTATGTAGTTCCGTGATATTCTCAAGATACCAGAGGGTAATACTCGAAGGTAGAACAGGATAGAGGTTGGACAGGTGAAAAGATCTGCAGAAGACAAGTACTTTAAATCGTCCGATAAATGGGATCAAATAAGAACAATATGGTCGAAACCACGGTTGCAAAGGACCAAATATAGATACAAGATGAACTTATCACAAGGGGATTATTATTATAACAAGAAGTTTCCATGATAAGTTCCACATCGGGTCCATGGGCATGAACACAAAGGTTCAAGGTCGACTCCCACTTCTCTAATGCACAACTTTCCATTCACTTCTCGCATTCGAAGAAGTTGTAGCGTTGAAATTTTACCTGACGAAAAGCCAGTAGAGTATAACCCGCATAACTTTCGAGTTCACACGGATTTAGGGAAGACATAGATTCAACCCATCGGGGCATCTTAGGAACCTATACCACAAACTTCACGAGTAAAAACTCAAGCCTAGAAACAGAGGATGGCTGACAAGAGCGGGGGATACAATTTACCAAAGGCATTATGTATCCGAGGAAAGGCTCACAAGGTTACTCAATATGAAGGACGTTGTCGGATAAAACCCAACAAAGGATCTGGTGGTCCACAAGAGATCTGATGTGAGTATTGGTACTTCACCAGAAGAAGAAAGTCTTTAAGAATGTCAGATTATAGAAACAACTGACTAATTCAAAGCTTAAATGCAACGGAATTATGATTCCCAAATCGGGGGATCATAAGCAGAGGCTCTGATCAAAGACAAGTAAGCTGAATAGACATAGATCTACAATCATTCAAGGTTTGATTTGTCGAACACCAGCTCATGTCCGGGGTGTCGTCTGAGCCGAAGGGAAGAATTTTAGGGTTCGACTGAGGATTGTGAGCATCCAACACATATTGAATGAACGGACTCAGAATGATAGTGACAAAGGATGCCAATATGATTACTAGACTTATGGGTTCAACCATAATGTAATCAAGCAAGAATTTCAAGAGCAATAGGCTGTAGAGGATTTTTGGAACATCGAATAGTATGTCAATGTATCTAGTGATTCACATGAACAACTAGTAATGAACAATTCCTTGACAAGTGCGAAGGATTATTCATAGGGGTATTCATACGGCAAGGAACTGCAGGGCAGTAAGCATAAAGGATTCTCGGAACATCGGAGAGTAATTCAGGACATCTCGTAATAGCAATAGCAACTAGGGATGAAGGTATGAACAATAATGTAGGTAGTTACCCATAAGGATTTATCGGTGGTAGGGATCGCAATGGCGAAGGGCACAAGGGTCTCGGGAAAACATTGGATAGTATCTTTAGAATCTTCTGTTGTACCAAGCAATCATCTCGAGTGAGGGGCTCTCCGGGAGAAAGTAGTTACGAGAACCTAGAGTTAGAGTTATCAAAATCATTTAACCCGAATAGAAGAGAGATCAGATTCCTAGAGTATAGACGAGGAATAAAGATCCTAATACCACCCAATGGCGACGTGGCCCCGTAAGCCACACAACCATGTTAGTAAAACAATTTTTCAAACACTAGACTCGACTTCGGCCAAGGAGTTGGAAAGGGGTTCCTACAGGCAGTCGGCTCTGATACCAACTTGTGACACCCACGATTCGACCGTACACTAATCATGCACGCAAATGTGTACGATCAAGATCAGGGACTCACGGGAAGATATCACAACACAACTCTAGACACAAATAAAATAATACAAGTTTATATTACAAGCCAGGGGCCTCGAGGGCTCGAATACAAAAGCTCGAGACACAAGCGTCAGCAGAAGCAACAATATCTGAGTACAGACATAAAGTTAGACAAGACTGCCTTAAGAAGGCAAGCACAAAAGCAACAACGATCGAAGAGGCAAGGCCTCCTACCTGGGACCTCCTAACTACTCCTGGTCGTCGGTGGTATCCATGTAGTAGTAGGATCCGTCGGGGTAGTAGCAGACGTTGGCGGTGGCATCTGGCTCCTGGGATCCACCAACTGGTTGCAACAACTAGAAAGAAGAAGGAAGGGGGAAAAGGGGTAGCAAAGCAACCATGAGTACTCATCCAAAGTACTCGCATGCATCAGATCTATACTAAGTATGCATCAGTATCAAATGGAAGGGTTGTGTCTGTGGACTGAACTGCAGAATGCCAGAATAGAGGGGAAGGCCTAGCCTATCGAAGACTAGCATCTTCAAGCATCTTGCAGCATTCAGAATAGTATAGAATAGCAGTTTTTATTTAACAAACATGTTGTAATATTAAAGCCCAGATATCCTTCCTTGACTCCCTACGAGAAAGCATTCACGGAGCCAACATATGCATCACATATCTCAAGTATCCATTTCTAGTTGTAATAGATCAGGATACAAGTCTGAACGTCCGTTACCGTGGACACGGCTATTCGAATAGTTAATCTTCCCTGCAGGCGTGCACCACATTACCCAACACGCTTGATTACTCTGGCCGGACACACTTTTCTTGGTCAATGCCCGGCCTCGGAAGATCAACACGTCGCAGCCCTACCTAGGCTCAGCAGAGAGGTCCCCGCTGGTCTACATCTTAAGCACTCCGGGGTCTTGGGCCCATCGCCCGTTGCACTCCGGGTCGTTGCGAGCAGGGCAGACCAAGCTCCACCACTACAGGATGGTGTCGGCCTAGCCATGCCCCAATGCTGAACTGGACATGTGACAAAGCTTTGGCTGATACTACGATGTCGAGTGCCCATAACTGTTCCCGTGTGGTGGTTAGTGCATAAAGGCCAAAGGCCAACTCAGAACAAATACCCAAACTTTAGTGTATTGGGCGCTCGTGGAGACGAGCAGAGACTCACGATCGATGTGACCCCGTCGCCCCGTCTCGTGGACTTACGGCAAGGGCCCAGAATTCCAGGCTGTGCCACGTCATTATCTCGCGGGTGCTCTACGGGCCCGCCCGACTTTCACATCAACTCGTGGGTACCCCTCAGGGCCGAACCGACTTCAACAATGGTCTCAAGTAAAGTCCAGGTAACCGTGTGTCCAAAACATAAAGGGGAATCCGAGGAATCACCCTCGATGGAAACTACTTGATGTAATCATCAAGGTGAATGTATGAGGAATCACCCTCGAGGTCCACGCTTGAGGGGTTGCACGACAGAGTCATATCGGGAGTGGTGAAGGAGGAATCACCCTCGATGACCAGGACCGAATAGCTACACTACAGAGTTATCATCAGGAGTGCGTTACGAGGTATCACCCTCGGCACTCGATAGTAGCTCTGCAGAGTCGAGCAACAAAAGGGGCGTGATGTGATGTGAGGTGTCGGGCTCTGGTCGTCGATCACATTGATCGAGTCGTCGATGATGAAGCAGGGGCAACAAGGACAAGGTGGGGGTCACTAGTGGATCACTATCCAACCTATGCTAAGCAGTTTAGGATAAGCAGGTAAGGTACAATAGTAGGTTACAAAAGCAGGCTATGCATCAGGATAGGAGCAATCAATTACAGTAGCAAAATCTAATGCAAGCATGAGAGAGAATGGAATGGGCGATATCGGAGTGATCAAGGGGGGGGGGCTTGCCTGGAAGCTTTGCTGAACAGGAAGAAGGGTTGTCGGTGATGTAGTCGATCATAGCAGCATTAGCAGTGGCCTCGGGGTCTACCGGAAAAGAAGAGGGGGAAGAAACAGTAAATAACAAGCACACATATGCATGACATGACTACAGGCAGAGCTAGGGGTGCTCTAACGCAACGCTACATGAAACCGGCGACAGGGGATAACATCTTGGAAAGTTTTCCCGAAGTTTGGCCTTTTCGGATAGATGAAACGGAGGGGGACGGTTGCATGTTCGCTATGCTAAGGACGTGTGGCAGACGAACGGACTGCGTATTTGAGTTCGTCTCGCTTTTCTGAGCAACTTTCATGTACAAAGTATTTTCATTCGAGCTACGGATTATTTTATATAAATTTTTCAAAGTTTTATTTGTTTTTCTAATTTTCTAGAATTTAATGGATTAAAAATAATAATTCAGAAAACCGTTTATTGCATCAGCATGACGCCAGGGTGATGTCAGCAGTCAACATGATGTTGACTGGGCAAAACTGACATGGGGGGCCCACCTGTCATAGACAGTGGGTTAAACAGAGTTAAAACTAATCTAAACGTAGTTAGTTGAACTACTGGGCCCACCTGTCAGTGTCTAATTTAGTTAATTAACTATTTTTCAAATGTTTTAGTTAATCAGGGGAGGTGGGCCCCATTTGTTAGCGGCTAGGGGCCGGTTTAGTTAGCGGGGTTGACCAGGTTAACTGGCCAGCCGGGCCCCTGGGGCCCGCGTGTCAGTGACCCAGGGGGTGGCCCCAGCCGGCCATGTCGGCGGACAGCGCCGGGGTTGCGCCGGCGTGCACGACAAGGCGGCGGCGGGCTCGGGCATCACCGGGAATCGGCCACAGAGGGTCCCCGGGCTCGCGGCTTGGCGTGTTCGAACACGGCGACCCACCTGCGTCGAATGGAGGCTGTGGGATCGGCTAGAACGGCCGGAGATAGTGCCGGTGTCGAGCTTGGCGGGTGCCGGAGTTTCGGTGCGGACGGGAATCGTGCAAGGGGGCATGGGAGGACAAGCGGAGGGCATCGACGGGTTCCTGGGGATCCCAGGAACACGAGGCAAAGCCCCATTGCGAGCTCTGCGGCCTATGGCCACGGCGGCGACTCGAATGGCGGCGATGAGCTTTGGCAATGGTGGCCGGGTTAGCTACGGGGCGCGGGCGAGCTCGACTAGAGGAAGAGGAGGAGCCTGAGCTCACCAACGTTGCTGAGACGGCCCGAGGAAGACGCGCGGCTGCCGGACCTGTTGGCGAGGCGGCGGTGATCCGAGGAGGAAGAAGAAGGCCGGCCTAGCGATGGAGGGGCTTCCGGCTCTTGCTCGTGGGCGTGGACAACGGTGCTGGCGGCCATGGAGCTCCGGGATGCACCGAAGAGGGATGGGGGCGGCGTTCGCCGCGGCGGAGCGAGAAGCACGGCAACGGCGGGGCACGGCCGCGGTGGATCTGGGGCAGGGGGAGAGGAGAGAAGAGCAGGCGGTGGGGATATTTGGGGGCCACGGTGGCCTCCTTATCTCCTCCCGCGGTGCTGTAGCAGTGTGGCTGGCGAGGTGGCTCACCGGCAACGCGCAGCGTGGTCGTCGGTCGGCTGAATAGGGAAGGGGAAGAAGACAGTGGAGGAGCTGGGCCAGCTCAGGTGGGCCCGCGCAGGGGGTTAGGCCGAGGAGGGGTTGGGGCCTTTCTTTTCTTTTGCTTTAGCCTTTTTCCCTTTTCATTTTCCTGCGTCGGTTTCATTTATTTTAGGGCAATAAACCACTTTAAAAAAAGTTGGTTCACCACCAATATTAAGAACTGAATATTTGTCACCTGATCAACATTTTAATTTTGACATTTGAAAACCTTTGAGTTTGACTTGATTTTGAATTTTGAATATAGAGTGGGTTTGAAACATCGCGAGTTTATCAATAGTAATTGTGGTGACGTGGCGCCATTAGTACAGGGTTACTGTAGTTTAAATATCTGGGCGTCACAATCTAGAGTATTAAGTTCATAAAGAACGGAGTAACGCCTTAAGTAAGATGACATGATGTAGAGGGATAAACTCAAACAATATGATGAAAACCACATCTTTTTATCCTTGATGGCAACAATACAATACGTGCCTTGCTACCCCTACTATGTCACTAGGTGAGGACACCACAAGATTGAACCCCAAACTAAGCACCTCTCCCATTGCAAGAAATACTAATCTAGTTGGCCAAACCAACCGATAATTCGAAGAGAAATACAAAGATATCAAATCATGCATATAAGAATTCAGAGAAGATTCAAATAATATTCATAGATAATCTGATCATAAATCCACAATTCATCGGATCTCGACAAACACACCACACAATAATATTACATCGGATAGAACTCCAAGAACATCGAGGAGAACATGGTACTGAAGATCATAGAGAGAGAAGAAGCCATCTAGCTACTAGCTATGGACCCGTAGGTCTGAGGTAAACTACTCACGCTTCATCAGAATGGCAATAGGGTTGATGTAGATGCCCTCCGTGATCAAATCCCCCTCCGGCAGATCGCTGGAAAAGGCCCCAAGATGGGATCTCACGGGAACAGAAGGATGCGGCGGCGGAAAAGTATTTTTGTGGATCGTTCTGTTGATAATGGAATATTTGAGGATTTATAGAACTGAGAGGGAGGTCGGTGGACTCCCGAGGGGCCACAAGCCAGAGGGGCGCCCCCCTAGTTCCTTGGATGTCTTCTGGTCCAAGAAAAATCATCGTAAAGTTTTATTCCGTTTGGACTCCGTTTGATATTCCTTTTCTGCGAAACTCAAAAACAGAAACTGGCACTGGGCTCTAGGTTAATAAGTTAGTCCCAAAAATAATATAAAATAGCATATTAATGCTTATAAAACATCCAAAACAGATAATATAATAGCATGGAACAATAAAAAATTATAGATACGTTGGAGACGTATCAAGCATCCCCAAGCTTAATTCCTGCTCGTCCTCGAGTAGGTAAATGATAAAAACATAATTTTTGATGTGGAATGCTACCTAACATATTTATCCATGTAATTTTCTTTATTGTGGCATGAATGCTCAGATCCATAAGATTCAAAACCAAAGTTTAATATTGACATAAAAACAATAATACTTCAAGCATACTAATAAAGCAATCATGTCTTCTCAAAATAACATGGCCAAAGAAAGTTATCCCTACAAAATCATGTAGTCTGGCTATGCTCCATCTTCATCACACAAAGTATTAAATCATGCACAACCCCGATGACAAGCCAAGCAATTGTTTCATACTTTTGATGTTCTCAAACTTTTTCAACTTTCACGCAATACATGAGCGTGAGCCATGGATATAGCACTATAGGTGGAATAGAATATGGTGGTTGTGGAGAAGACAAAAAGAAGGAGATAGTCTCACATAACCTAGGCGTATCAACGGGCTATGGAGATGCCCATCAATAGATATCAATGTGAGTGCGTAGGGATTACGATGCAACGGATGCACTAGAGCTATAAGTGTATGAAAGCTCAAAAAGAAACTAAGTGGGTGTGCATCCAACTCGCTTGCTCACGAAGACCTAGTGCAATTTGAGGAAGCCCATCATAGGAATATACAAGCCAAGTTCTATAATGAAAATTTCCCACTAGTATATGAAACTGAAAAAATAGGAGACTCTCTATCATGAAGATCATGGTGCTACTTTGAAGCACAAGTGTGGAAAAAGGATAGTCGCATTGCCCCTTCCCTCTTTTCTCTCATTTTTTTTATTTTGGGCTCTTTGGCCTCTTTTTTTTCTTTTTTATTTTTTGTCCGGAGTCTCATCCGGACTTGTGGTGGAATCATAGTCTCCATCATCCTTTCCTCACATGGGACAATGCTCTAATAATGATGATCATCACACTTTTATTTACTTACAACTCAAGAATTACAACTCGATACTTAGAACAAAAATATGACTCTATATGAATGCCTCCAGCGGTGTACCGGGATGTGCAATGGCTCAAGAGTGACATGTATAAAAAAATATGAATGGTGGCTTTGCCACAAATACGATGTCAACTACATGATCATGCAAAGCAATATGACAATGATGAAGCATGTCATAATAACCGGAACGGTGGAAGTTGCATGGCAATATATCTTGGAATGGCTATGGAAATGCCATAATAGGTAGGTATGGAGGCCGTTTTGAGGAAGGTATATGGTGGGTGTAGTGCACCGGCGAAAGTTGCGCGGTACTAGAAAGGCTAGCAATGGTGGAAGGGTGATAGTGCGTATAATCCATGGACTCAACATTAGTCATAAAGAACTCACATACCTATTGCAAAAGTTATTAGCTATCGAAACAAAGTACTACACGCATGCTCCTAGGGGGATAGATTGGTAGGAAACGACCATTGCTCGTCCCCGACCGCCACTCATAAGGAAGACAATCAATAAATAAATCATGCTCCGACTTCATCACATAACGGTTCACCATACGTGCATGCTACGAGAATCACAAACTTTAACACAAGTATTTCTACCAATCCAGAATTACTCACTAGCATGACTCTAATATCACCATCTTTATATGTCAAAACAATCATAAGGAATCAAACTTCACATAGTATTCAATGCACTTTATATGAAACTTTTTATTATATCCCTCTCGGATGTCAATCATATTAGGACTAAATCCATAACCTAAGAAAATTACCATGCTGTTTAGAGACTCTCAAAATAATATAAGTGAAGCAAGAGAGCTCAACAATTTCTATAAAATAGAACCACCGCCGTGCTCTAAAAATATATAAGTGAAGCACTAGAGCATATTGCCTAGCTCAAAAGATATAAGTGAAGCACATAGATTATTCTAATAAATCACGATTCATGCGTGTCCCTCTCAAAAGGTGTGTATAGAAAGGATGATTGTGGAAAACTAAAAATCAAATACTCATATCATACAAGACGCTCCAAGCAAAACACATATCATGTGGTGAATAAAAATATAGCCTCAAGTAAATTTATCGATAGACAAAGACGAAAGAGGGGATGCCTTCCGGGGCATCCCCAAGCTTAGGCTCTTGGTTGTACTTGAATATTACCTTGGGGTGCCTTGGGCATCCCCAAGCTTAGGCTCTTGCCACTCCTTATTCCATAGTCCATCAAATCTTTACCCAAAACTTGAAAACTTCACAACACAAAACTCAATAGAAAACTCATGAGATCCGTTAGTGTAAGAAAATAAAATCACCACTTTTTCTACTGTTGTGAACTCATTCTTTATTTATATTGGTGTAATATCTATTGTATTCCAACTTCTCCATGGTTCATACCCCCCGATACTACCCATAGATTCATCAAAATAAGCAAACAACACATAGAAAACAGAATCTGTCAAAAACAGAAAAGTCTGCAAAGATCTGAATTGTTCTATTACTTCTGTTACTCAAAATATTTTGAAAAATTAGGACAGAAGAGGCAATTTGTATATCAATCTTTTGTACAAAATTCAGGGATTTTCAATGCTCCAGTGAATTTAAACAATTCTGTTACTGGACACAAAAGTTTCTGTTTTTCAGCAAGATCAAATCAACTATCACTGTAAGCCATCCCAAAGGTCTTACTTGGCTCGAACACTAATTAAAACACCAAAACACAATTACTACAGAGGTAATAATGTGTATTTTATTCAAGAACAGAAGAAAAAAAAACACAAAAATAAAATTGGGTTGCCTCCCAACAAGCGTTATTGTTTAACGCCCCTACCTAGGCATATTGCAATAGATCTAGGTATTGTCATTTTTGGTATGCACTTCCTCAATTGCATACTTATACCCTCTAGGAGATTCTTTGGTTTTATCAATAATCACACTCCTAGGAAGGAAATCAATAAATTCACTAGTAGCAACCAGTTCCTTAATAATATTGAGAAAGTTGGAGTGAACACTTATCATCTTAAGATCTCCGTTTTCTTTACTAGAAGAATCACCCTTATTTTTAGGAACATAAATAAACTTGGTAGTTTTAATAGAAGGAAGTTTTGGAGTAGTTTTAACAGCGGCAAAAGCGGAACCCAAGTTGGTAATAATATCTTCTAATTTATCAATTCTAGAGGAATCTTGATCAATTTTCTCCTTAACCATGGGTTCTTTTTCCTTAAAGTTCTTCAAAGTAACCGCCACCTTCGATTCAAGTTGAGTAATGTGATTATGGAACTTTTTATCCAAACTCTCAAATAGCTCTACGGTGGGAATTTTATTTTCAATAATATCAAGCCGTTGCATCACATGTTCCAAAGTTAAGACCGTTTCATTAACCATAAGCGGTGGAGATCCTACTAGATTTAACATAGCATTGTAGGCATCCATAGTGTGACTACCCAAGAAATTTCCCCTAGCAATGGTATCTAGCACATATATATACCAAGTAGTCACACCCACATAAAAATTTCGAAGAAGAACAGTAGTAGATTTCTTACGAGTAGATCTATTTTGAGCATTGCAAATTCTATACCAAGCATCTTTAAGATTCTCCCCACCCCTTTGTTTAAAATTGAGAACCTCGTTTTCTGGGGTATCAATTACGATAGAGGAGCTAGCCATAAAAGCAAATCGAGCAATCTAGCACATGAGCAACCGGAAAAGCAAATGAAAAGATGAACGGAAGAAGGGCAAATAAAAAGGTAAATCTTTTTGTATTTTTCTGAAAATTGTTTTAGAAGTGGGGGAGAGGAAAACGAGAGGCAAATGGCGAATAATGTAATGCAAGAGATGAGAGTTTATGATGGGTACTTGGTAGGCTTGATGTAGACCTCCCCGGCAACGGCGCCAGAAATTCTTCCTGCTACTTCTTGAGCTTGCGTTGATTTTTCCCTTGAAGAGGAAAGGGTGATGCAGCAAAGTAGAGATAACTATTTCCCTCAGTTAGAGAACCAAGGTATCAATCCAGTAGGAGGTACAAGCAAGTCTCCAATCTATGCACCTGCACAAACAATCAAAGACTTGCACCCAACGTGATAAAGGGGTTGTCAATCCCTTCACGGTCAATTGCAAAGGTGAGATCTGATAGAGATAGGTATAAAAGATTGCTAAATCGTAAAACAAAATGAAAGTAAATAAATTGCAGCAAGGTATTTTTGGTTTATAGATCTGAAAATATATGATGGAAAATAGAACTGGGGGCCATAGGTTTCACTAGAGGCTTCTCTCTTGAAAGCAAATAATACGGTGGGTGAACAAATTACTGTCGAGCAATTAATAGAAAAGCGCAAAGTTATGACGATATCCAAGGCAATGATTATGCATATAGGCATCACGTCCGTTTCAAGTAGACTGAAACGATTCTGCATCTACTACTATTACTCCACACATCCACCGCTATCCAGCATGCATCTAGAGTATTAAGTTCATAAAGAATGGAGTAACGCCTTAAGTAAGATGACATGATGTAGAGGGATAAACTCAAACAATATGATGAAAACCCCATCGTTTTATACTTGATGGCAACAATACAATACGTGCCTCGCTACCCCTACTATGTCACTGGGTGAGGACACCGCAAGATTGAACCCAAAACTAAGCACCTCTCCCATTGCAAGAAATACCAATCTAGTTGGCCAAACCAAACCTATAATTCAAAGAGAAATACAAAGATATCAAATCAACCATATAAGAATTCAGAGAAGATTCAAATAATATTCATAGATAATCTGATCATAAACCACAATTCATCGAATCTCGACAAACACACCACAAAAGAATATTACATCAGATAGAACTCCAAGAACATCGAGGAGAACATTGTATTGAAGATCATAGAGAGAGAAGAAGCCATCTAGCTACTAGCTATGGACCCGTAGGTCTGAGGTAAACTACTCACGCTTCATCGAAAGGTCAATAGGGTTGATGTAGATGCCCTCCGTGATCAAATCCCCCTTCGGCAGATCGCCGAAAAAGGCCCCAAGATGGGATCTCACGGGAATAGAAGGTTGCGGCAGCAAAAAAGTATTTTCGTGGATCGTTCTGTTGATAATGGAATATTTGAGGATTTATAGAACTGAGAGGGAGGTCAGTGGACTCCCGAGGGGCGCACAAGCCAAGGAGCGCCCCCCCTAGGGCGCGCCCTGAGGGCTTGTGGTGCCCTCGGGACTCTTCTGACTAGGACTCCAAGTTCCGTGGATGTCTTCTGGTCGAAGAAAAATCATCATAAAGTTTTATTCCGTTTGGACTCCGTTTGATATTCCTTTTCTGCGAAACTCAAAAACAAGGAAAAAACAGAAATTGGCACTGGGCTCTAGGTTAATAAGTTAGTCCCAAAAATAATATAAAATAGCATATTAATGCATATAAAACATCCAAAACAGATAATATAATAGCATGGACCAATAAAAAATTATAGATACGTTGGAGACGTATCAATGAGGTATGCACAGATGCAGGTGAGCTATCAGGATGATCGACGGTGTTTCATACGAGCGCTTCCGCTCAGATGGGCGGTCGTATGGACCCCTCACTAGTGAAGCAAGGTGCTATACAAACGGCTTTTAACCCCTTTCCGCGAAAGAGTTTTAAACCGTCGCATTGCCTGTGTGTGCGATAGGGGGGATCCTTCCCACATGACCCAGAAATCGTCGATGATAGGGAGTAGGAATGAATACGTTTAGCAGAACTAAGCGTATGCAATGCCCGCATCTATCCCAAACACGAGTCATCACACAATTGTTTGTGATATATCAAATATCCCAAATGCTCCATCCTTGGTACTCATGTGGGTTGGCATTACCATCGCATGCGCTATTCTATGGTGCAACATTTACGATGTGCGCCCCATCACAAACAGTTCATGATTGTAAAGCGTGTATGATAAGGAGACCACACACATTCACTTCTCCCGAGCCGTATGCAATATATAATTAAGAAGATATGTTAATCATCGTACGAGTGTTGGATGAGTTTATGAAACGTCCGACTGTCGTACTAGTGTTGGATGGGATAACAATCACACACACTATTCTATGGTGAAACATTTATGATGCGTACGACATCACAAACAATTCATGATTGTAAAGCGTGTATGATAAGGCTACTATCAAAAATATTTAGTTTGGTCGCACCATTTGTGATATTGTCTGACATCACACATGCTTTGTAAACGGCAATTGTGTGCATGGTCACACACATTTACTATCTACGAAATGTTACACCTTGATTTTTGGCCCTTTCTTTTTCTTTTGGATTTCTTTGAATTTTTATTTGGAATTCCTTTTCTGTGGTTCTGTGGTCTTGAAACCTGGCAAGATCATCTCTCATTCCTCTACAAAGTGGCTTGTCACTCCCAAAACCTTCCCAAGACAATGTCATTTCCATCCTAGCACAACCCCAATATTTATTTCTTGGGAAAATTCCTTTTTCTATTAAAGGAATAATCCTTTTTGCCCTAGGTTGTGAAGCAACCTATATTTCTAACTTACCATTAATTCCCTCAAAATTGTCAAAATTCATTTGGACCCTATGGACCTTGGATATGTAAAAATATTCAAGATTCCATGCTCATGTTGAGCACACCATCCAATCTTTGTTTCTGGTCATTATTTCAGTTTGTGAAGCAACCATATTTTATATTCCTCCATAATTTCTGAAATTTTACCAGGAAATTATCCTACCTATATAATCTCTCTCCAGCAAAATTTGGCTCATTTCATCTAGCCAATAATCGTCTAGATGTTTCCTAAGTTTTTGTCCAAAGAGGACCACTGTGAAGGAGGTAACATTTTTATTTATCCAAATGGTATGAAATTTCTAAAGTGCCTTCATATGCCCAAATGATCATCCTCCACCAAATTTCAGCTCAATCCAATCATCTATGTTAGTGCAGCTTCAATTTCCATTTTCTGGCCACATTGGCACATTACAAAGGAAGTGCTAGCTATACCCCTCCATTTGGGCTCAATCTTTGCCAGAGTGATCACCTTAGTGGATGATCATCCTCAGCCAAAATTCAGGCCCATTAGCCATGTGCATTTCCCCCACCTCTAATCAAACACCTTGCTATTGATTTTGGTTTGAGCTTGGTTCAGTCACCCCTTGAGCCCTCCTTGTTGTCTTCTTCTTCCTAGCATCTACTAGGGGAGTGCCCAACCCACCAGACATGCTTGGGCCGCCCAGAACGCGTGTCAATGCCACGGCCACGCGGTGACCATGCGGCTAGCATGCCAAACTACGCGCTCTGGAGTTGGGGCCCTCGACCACTGCTCATCTGCCGAGCTCTTGCCACCGCACCTTGTCAGGCAGCTTCACCTAGGCCCACGCTTACTCCCCAGCCCTCACCCCCTACTGTTTCTTCTTCCTCACTCCATGGTAGCCGCATTCGCGTGCTGTCCGTGCCCCCACCACAATGGCCTGTCGTCCACACCATCCTCGACCCTTCTCCGCGTGTCCCTGAGCTCCTACATGTCGCGTAAGCCCTCTAACACTCCTCCCCTCTCTCCTACGCGTATCTCCGAGCTCCGACATGTGGTGCACGCATCGCCATGGCCGCGTTCACCCTCAAGCTTCGCCGCAGCTATATGAGCCGACCCCGAGGCCTCCCGACCTCACCAGCCTCATCACCATTCACCTACAGCCCTCCCCGACCTCTCAATTCGCTTCCAGAGCATCTCATTTCTTCCCCTGGCCGCAATGGCTGCCGCCTCGGTCCTCTTAAATTCGGGTAATGGCGGTCTCTCCCCTCCCTCCTAACCTCATCAGAAACCTCCACTACCACCCTAGACCCTCCCCACGGCTCACTGCCCTCCTCTCCATGGCCATGGCACCTACCCATCATCGCTGTAGCCGTCGTCTGCCGCACCATGGCTTCACTTGCTCATGCACTCCCCGTCTAGCGTGCACCAGGCAGGTGGGTGCGCCTCACCGCCCCGAGCAGTCCGGCGGTCCAAGCTCCGTCGGAGGTGGACTGTGCCACCGGCGGGCGCCGGCGCATGCTCGGCCGGCCCTCTTCTGTTGCATCCCGTCGGCGAGAGGAAGAAGGAGGCCTGCCTGTCATGGACTCAGCCGGCCGGGCCCGCCACTTCAGTCGAAGCTTATTTCTGCAAATACGTCTTCCCGTCTTGAAAGCGTAGTTTGGTTCTGCTTCGGGCAGGATTACGCTTTCCCTGATGGAAACCGTATTTTGACTAAAGCGCTTTCTGTTTTTTTTACCCCGATGCTGAAATGGTTAGATTGCGAACGTTCGTCCGTTAAGAGCTGAAATGAACTGTTTTTATTTCTCTTCTGCCTAACGAACGAACGGCCGTATCTCCGCAACCGTAACTTCGAATCACGTGATTCAAAATCCCATGTTCTCTATTCGTCGAGCCCGTCCCGTTAGTATCATTTTCACTATGTTGTAAAATTCTAAAAATGACCAATTTGCCCTTGCCCTCTAATCAGCTCCGTCGAGAGAGAAACTTTTTCAGGCATATCTTTCCGCGACTTCATCGCACTTCTTCCCGGTGTTTTCTTCATCCCCACGCAAGCAACATCAACCACTTGCATGATGGCATTGCAAAATCCATGGTTCCTACTTGAATATTTGATTAATTTTGTGCTCATGTATTTATTTTAATGCTACTAAATCCATGCCCAGTCTTATGCCATGTTCATTTGCATCTAGTTAGTTAAATGATTTTTCTTAGGTTATCATCATGTTCAATTCTCGTAAGTATTTCCGATGCTAATGATCATGACATGCTTTTATGAATTTATATGGCTTGTTATAGAAAATACTTGTGATATTCATGATCATCTCTATGCCATGCTCAGTTGCATCCCGTAGGTTAAATGATTTATTGTTGATGATGATATGATTCATACGCTAAATGCTTGTGTTATCCATCCATGCAAATGTTGATCTGATGCTCATATGCATTGTCATTTCATCATGTTATTCTGCTATGGCTCGGCTCATCACTATTCAAGTTAAACCTAACATTAATCAAACTTGAACAAATCTATTGGCTGAGTCATGGTGCAACCGAATCGAGCTCACAAGTGCAGCCACACTTGCCTGGATGGGGAGGTCCTAACTCGGTCTATTGTCATGCCTCTCGTCGGTGCCTCCCACTTGGGAAGGTTATGTGTGCGCGTTACCCTTATGAGCTAGGCAGTCATAGCCTTGTGTGACCATGTTTGGTATTGAGCTCATGTCCCCGTCTGGGACCGTTTGTTTTTGTTTTGCCACGATGGTGGCTGGCCACAAAAGTGGCGGATGTCATGCGGTGACATCGGGGCCACCCATGACATAGCCCAAAGGGGATTTTGTTGGACTGGCCGGGAGAGTGTCATCCAATAGATCAGTTTTGTCGGAATGTTGTTGGTCCACCCGAATGGGAGCACGAGGCCATGAGTTCCATGGTGTGGGTATAGTGTACTAACCTCTTCAGAGTGTATAATCTATCGATAGCCATGTCCTCAGTCATGGACATAGTTCATAGTAGGTGACACTATGGGTCAACAGTAATAATATTCTGGATAATAAACAACCCTGGTTGCATGAGGAAAGAAGATGGTTGATCTTTATGTGGTCATGCGATGATCATGGGTAAATATCGAGCTCCGTGTGGTCATGTGGTGATCACGATGGTATTGTTGATACTGAGCTTGGTTGATCCTAAGGTGATCGTGTGATGTTCCCAATTGTAAGTTTGATATCTATGGTGGTTACGAAGTAACCTCCGAGCAGAGTAAGTTGGTCCCTGAGACCTTAAACGTCAACCCCCTCTCATGCATGTGGTAGTATCATCATGTTCATATCATGAGTAACATATTCATGCCATGCTCATCTCATATTGTTCTAGTTGTATCATGTTCATCTATAATAATTAACCTGCAATTGCCATGCTATTGTTCACCTTGATTGCGTTGGTTGCTGTGAGATTGCGAGTACATTCAAAGTACTCACCTGGCGTGTCATGCCAGATTGCAGGTCATGCCATGATTCATTGCTCGTCGAGGATCCCAAGTTTGCGAGCTAGGATACGTTCTAGCCAGAGCCCCTGTGGAGTGGAGTTCATCACAATCGTCGTTGTTCCGCTGCTAGAAGTTGTTCCGCTACTACGAGTTGTTCCGTTGCTAGCATAGAGTAACCTTAGCAGCCGTAGCATCGTCGTGCCGATGTAAACCTTTGTATATCAGAACCCTTGTACCTCGAGTATTTGTAATAAAGAGCCGATTTGTTCTATGCCAAGCAGTGTCGTATTCAAGAAGACTTGATCTCTGCGCTGGAATACAGGGTGTTCCGGTTCCTCTGAGACAGGGTGCCACACGAAACATGTCGGATTATAAGTTATATCACACATGTTGTGCTTTACAAACGGTGTGCGACATAATGACCTGCACAACATATTTTCTCCCTAATTTAATAGCTGAAATTTAAAATTGTACATAATTTGAATTTCAAAGTAGGCAATAACGTTATTCATATCCATCAGGTACAACAACCAATGCACTATTCGATTGACCGGTTCATATATTCAAGAATTACATAAAAAAAGAACTACATAAGAACCGAATAAAGAATGATGAACCAGGGTTGTATACTTGTATTAAAGACGGTAAAGAAGGAGGCAAAAGATATTCTGGTTGCTAAACAAGGTGAAGCAGGATCCCATATTATGCCCTCCTCCATGCCAAATGCACGCACGACTCTAGTCCAACCCCTTGTGATGGACGATCGCCCATCTTTCACTATCTTCTTGAGGACTTCTAGATAGTCATTCTAGTCTGGTAGAAATACTTTAACCTTTGCATGTCCACCAATCATGTAGTTTGAGAGGTAAACTTTTGTAAACTGCTTTGGGAACCACTGCAAAGGATTTTTTTCAGACATTGTCATCTAACAACTTACTATGGACAGTAAAAGAAGGCTACAGACTTCTTACTTACCATCCTGTAGTTCACTGTTGTCTTGGATAAAGTGTAAACAGTTAGTTTAATTGCCATCTTTTGACCCATTTTACTAACAATCTTTATCAATTTGCTCACTTGATGCTGGTTCATGAATATCTCATTGCCCCATACGAAAAAGGGTTGAAGCGTGGATCTTTACCAATGACATATGTACCTACAAGCACCAAGTTAATATTAGAAGCTAAACTACAATTGCACAATGATGTAGTACAACACTCCCTGTGTTAGATTATATAAGATCTTATTACATCCAATATACTCACATATTGGATGAATTAACATCTTATATTATGGGGCAGATGGAGTATATATAAGCCATGGGATGAAACTAACCTTGATGGAAAACAACAGTTGTTCCCAATATTGTCATGTGTAAGTACATCGAAAGGCATGTTAAGCACAATAGGCTAAACATCAACCAAATATATCCATGGTAGACAACATAATCTCCAAATGATAGCTTCAGTGTGCAGGTTTAAGCACGCTAGTTAAGCAAAAAAGAAGTGGAAAGCTATGTTAACTGCAACAGGCCTAACATTTAAAAACAACCAAATATAGTCATTCAAATTGGTATTGTGTAGGTTTAAGTACACTACTTATTGTTAAATAAAAATGGAAAGGTGTGTTAACTACAACATGCTTAACATCAACCAAATAAAGTCATTCATAGTGGTATTATTGAAACTGGTATTGATGAAATTGAACTGCACAATTCATACTTGCACATATAGAACACCACATTGTGAATAACTGAAATAAACAAGACATACTATGAATAGCCAAATATAGCAATTGAAACTGTACATATGCTAACTACAAACAACCGAACAACCAAAAACCGTTAAAAGAGGCATATGCTCGCTACAATAGGCTTAACAGCAACCAAATAAAGTCATTCATAATGGTATTGTTGAAACTGGTATTGATGAAATTGAGTTCATACTTGCACATATAGAACACCACATTGTGTATAACTGAAATAAACAAGGCATACTATGAACAACCAAATATAGCAATTGAAACTGGACATATGCTAACTACAAATAACCAAACAACCAAAAACCATTAAACGAGGCATATGCTCGGTACAACAGGCTTAACAACAACCAGATAAAGTCATTCATAGTGATATTGTCGAAACTGGTATTAATGAAATTGAACTGCACAATTCATACTTGCACATATAGAACACAACATTCTAAATAATTGAAATAAACGAGGCATACAACGGACAACCAAATATAGCAATTGAAACTGGACATATGTAACTACAAACAACCAAACAACCAAAAACAGTTAAAAGAGGCATATGCTCGCTACAATAGGCTTAACATCAAGCAAATATTGTCATTCATAGTGGTATTGTTGAAATTGCATAGAAGGTTGCTTGTGCTTAAAAGTAAAATTGTATAATTGAACATCACAATGTGAAAAAACAGGGGCGTATTGCCTATACCAGGATTTTTTGTGAATAGTGTATACCAGGCTTAACAGGAAACAAATATGGTCGTTGAACTGGTATTGATGAAATTGTACTTCATAGGAAATAGTGCACATATAGAGCATCACATTGCGAATAACTGAAATAAACAAGGCATACTGCAAACAACCAAATATAGCAATTAAAATTGAACATATGCTCACTACAAAAGGGGCTCAACAAAACAAATCATGGGATTCCCCTATGAAGAGGCATGGCAAAACAAATCATGGGTTTCCTCACTTGTCACAGATGGGCTCCTTCCCATTGGAAGAGCACAGACTCTAGGTGCGCCCCATGTTGTCGCAGATGGGATCCTTCCCCTTAGAAGAGCAAGGCTGTAGGGTGCCCTCCCTAATGTCATGGAAGGGCTCCTTCCCCTTAGAAGATCCAGAGAGGGTGCCCTCCTCGTGGTTGCCATTGATGAGGTCTGACTTGGCAGCTGAGGATCCCAAGACAGCGGCACAGAATGTGTCCTTCAGAAATGACAAAACCGGCTCGATGGCGATGAAGGATGGAAATTTCTTGACAACAAGGCACAAGAGATCAGCAGCGGGGCCATGGGTGTGATTGACGATGGTTGAACCCAAGGGGTTGGGGGTGGACACTTAACCTGTGAAATAGCCTGCATCAAGCCGTCGCTATCGATGACCTCGATGTTGTAGCCAGCTTGCACCACATACCACCATACGCTAACTCGTTGATTGAAAGCCTCCCACCAGTCATCATCGTCAGCTTCCTTGGCGGCCTCAGTGGCCACCTTGCCATCGTCGGGCGAAGAGGCCACGATAAACCTGTTTTTGGCCATTCGTTACTCGAGCTCCCCGGGAAGCATAGCCGGGCTTAGGCTGCGACGCTTTGGAGTGAGGAAGGGGGTGGAGATGGGGATCTATGGGAAAGGGGGCATTTCGCAGGCATCATCTAAGAAAATCAGGGCGGCGAGGGTATGGAGATCGGTGGGTAACCTGCATGGGCAGACAGGCAGAGGTTATCGATAGAGGCGGCGCGGCGGCCGCGACGACCTAGCTAGGGTTTTGAGCGAGTGACGGGTGGTGTGTGTATGTGAGAGGAGGTTTTGGGGTGTGTATGTGGAGGGGGCCAAGGTGGTGTTTGAGGAAATGCCGTGGCTACTGAAAATTTTACTTGGCGGGAGTAAAATGCCGGGGCTACTGAAAATTTGGATGGAGGGATTGAAGTGGAGCAGGAGCAACTAACATCGCACACGGCCCAAACATAATAATTGTGTGCTATCCAATAGAAAAACCCGCGGATCCACCATTTCTGAAATCTCTCAAGGCAGATAGATATTTTCGAGATTCGAGGAAAGCCTTGTGGAGCCCAATCATGGCCAGCAGCCACCAGTGGACTGTGCTGATGTGACAGGGGCACGGGCGTGGCACGCGGGTAGTCTGAGGGAACCGTGTCTGCTGCATCTAGAATTGCAGACAGTTGTTTCATCCGACTTGTCTGCTATTTATAAATTTGGCAAAAAAAATGCGGGAAAGGGTCAGAACACGAACACATCTACATGTGGACCAAATTTATGTATGAAAAGGGTGGTTTGATGTTCAAATAACCAATGCACAACTTTGATGTGACACCCGTCTCACAAAGCGCACAATATTGCTTGTCCGCCCCCACCCACTTCATGTTGGCGGGAGGGGAATCCTAGCTATGAACGCATGCCCCCAAATTGCTAGGTCTAGCATCTCACCCAACGGTAACACAAAAGCTATAGGAATCCGTCATGTTCAAACCCCCCTCTCGCTTCCGATGGACCATGTGGGCCCACTAATGTGCTTGTGGCGTGAGATGGGTGAGACCACGAACCACCTATAGGTGGCCCAACTATATGTATGAAAAGGGTGGTGTGATATTTAAATGCCCAATTCACAACTTTGATGTGGCAACATGCGCCTCGCAACTCGGACATCCCCGACCCCACAGAGGTTCAGGACATACAAAAGTAGTGCCTCCACCCCCCTCACACACACTTCGAGTCAGTGGAAGGGCATCTCACCAAGACATACTATAACACAGACCAAGAAGAATCCACCTTGGTAACCTCTCTCGTTATCGGTCGAAGTGATGGATGTCCACATGGCCCACAGATGGGCTTGCGACCGGTAACCACACAAGGGAGTGCCTGAATACAAGCACTGCCTACATGTGGCCCAAACATATGTATATGGAAGTTTTGTCTGTTGTTTGAATACCCAATGCACAACTTTGATGTGGCACCGTGCTTTGGAACTGGCAAGTCCCCACATGAAGCAAGGGCTCACGACGCGTAGTATGTCGGTCCCCCCACTTCGAGCCGGTGAGAGGGATTCATGCGTACACGTGCGCTCAAACTTTGGTGTGGAATCTCACCATGACATGCGTACCGTAACACGAACCAAAAAGAATCCACCTTGGTAACCTCTCTTATTGTCGATCGAAGTGATGGATGTCCATAAGGGCCCACGAATGGGCTTGCCGCTGATAACCACGCGAGGGAGTGTCCGAAGACAACCACCACATACATGTGGCCCAAACATATGTATGGAAGTGTTGTTAGGTGTTTGAATACCTGCACAACTTTGATGTGGCCCCATGCTAATTTGGAACCGAAAATCCCCACACGGAGCAAGGGTTCACGACGCGCAGTATGCCCCTCTACTTCGAGTAGGTGAGAGGGATTCATGCATGTGTACGCATGCGATCAAACTTTTGTCTGGAATCTCACCATGACCGACCTATACCATAAAACGAACCAAGAAGAATCCACCTTGGTAACCTCTCTCATTTTCGGTCGAAGTGATGGACGAACACATGAGCCCATGAATGGGCTTGCCGCCGATAACCACATGAGGGAGAGTGCTCAAAGACAACCACGGCATGCATGTGTCCCAAACATATTTATGGAGGTGTTGTGGGATGTTTGAATATACCCAATGCACAACGTTAATGTGGCGCCTGCCTCGGAAACCATAAAGTCCCAACATAGAGCGAGGTTCATGATGCGTCGTGTGATGGTCCCCCCTCACATCGCTTGAAACTGCATCGGTATTTCCCCAAAGAGGAAGGGATGATGAAGTACATCTACGGTAGGTATTTCCCTCAGTTATAAAACCAAGGTATCTATGGGGCAATATCTACCTACCTTGTGTTTTGGAGATTGTTGACAGAAACAGGTATGGACTAATTTGTTTGCGAGTGCATACAGAGAGAAAAGTCCATACACAACCGAAGAGAATACTGTCTCCGGTGCTGAGTTCGAGGAACTTCATCGAAGCATATCTGCGCTACAGAGAAGAACGAGCTATACTTGTTGAAGTAATAGAGTCGAGAAGATTAATGTGAAGAAATCGACCTCTCGAAAGTTTACTGATGAAGCGAAGCTTTTGTTTCGATACTGTCGTCCGAAGAAATTGACTGCAGTGAATGAAGTCGAAGACAAATTGAAGACATAGCATTCATTTCGTTCTTCTTCTTTCAGTATTTCGAGTCATAGGACCTCCATACTATTAAGGGGGGTATAGGTTCTCGATGCTTAGATCAGCTGTGATGCTTAGCCACAACCTATGAAAGATGTGAGAGAATCTCTTTATGCTTCGAGCAAATACTTGACAACAAGAGACTGTGATCTTCTTCGCCGCAAGAGATTTGCCTTGGATCAAGGAGTTAGTATTCTTGCTTCGCAAGAAATGTTACCATTGTGCTCAAATCGGACCGTTGGAATCGTGTCGTTCGGCCATTGGCTGAGGCCGATGTCCAATTTGGTCATTTCCCATCTCGGAAGGCTGCGGCTATAAATAGCCACCCCGCTCCAACGTTGTCCGTTGGCTGCTCCGCTTAAGATTTTTGAGAAGATTGATTTGTGCAACCCCTCTCCGAGTGATTTGAGTTTAAGATCCACCGAGAGAAAACCAAGAGCCCAAAGTTAGATAGTGGTTTAGCATCACAGCAGTTCTGAGTGAGAGTTCTTGTACCTATTACTCTTGAGAGCTGCGCACTCTCTAGACGGATAAGTTTGGCTTCGAGTGTTGAAGAGTTGTTGTCTTCACCGAGCCTGATCTTCAGCAACCAAGAGTGATTGTGGTTCGTGAAGGTCGATCGAAGGTTTGGAGATCGCCAACAAGGATCTACCATGAGTGAAATCAACCTGAGTCTGATCAGCTCTGCGTTGAAGGAGAATAGGGTCAAGAGAGTTGATCTTCCGTGTTAAGTCACAGCCCATCCAACCAGACGTAGCCCTTTGGCAGAAGGGTGAACTGGTCTACCAAATCTCTTGTCGCCATCGAGCACCTCTGGTTATATCCTCTCTACTGCATTTCATTCAGCAGTCATCATTCGTGTTCTGTGTCGATAGATTACTTGATCATTTGTCTTGTTGATTTACCCTCATCCTTTGTATCTGTGTTTACTCCTATCATTATCCTTGTCTATATTTCTTCGTTGCCAGTCTTACTTGTGTAACCTTTCAGTTGCATATCTCTCAGTTCAGCTATGCTATGTTTCATTCAGTTACATCTGTTTGCTTGCTGCATAACCCTCATTGTAGCTAAACCTATAATCTATCCAGCTCGTTCTGTTGTAAATGCTTTCCTCGATGAATATGCCTCTGATGAAGAAAACTGATTCAGTGCATTTCTCTTGATACTCTATTCCGCTGTTGTGTTTGGGTTAAGTTTCAAAGCTTTCGAAAGAAAATTTGAATCTCCCATTCACCCCCTCTGGTTGATATACTCTCGGTCCTAACAATTGGTATCAGAGCAAGTACTCCCTGTCTCTGTTTATTAAAGGTCTAACGTCCTTGGAGTTTTGAGTATGTCGCTTGCAGGTAGATCCTCACACTATGAAAGGTTTCCCATTTTCGATGGAAATGACTATCTATACTAGAAGGAACGAATGAGAATCAGAATTCAAGCTGTCAACTATGATCTGTGGTAGATTGTGGAAGATGGCTACAGCATTCAGCAACAAAACAATTTGACCTCCGATGATAAGGCAAATCTGCTGTTGGATGCTCAAGCGAAAGATATCATCTGTGGTAGTCTATCAAAAGACATTTTCTTTCAGTTCCACAGGCTCAACACTGCAAAGCAAATTTGGGATGCTCTCAATAGTGCTTACGTAGATTTTGTTGCCCGATCAGATCCTCACATTCAAATGATTCGTGCTATGTTCACTGGATTCAGAAGCCTGCGCAAGGAAAGTGTTATGGAACTCACTGATCGATTGACAAACATTGTTGAAAGACTACATCAATGAGGATTAACTCATATCACTGATAGAGATATTGTTAACAAGCTTCTAGGTGCACTTGATGAATCCTTCGACTCTATTGTGTCTGAACTCAAGGAAAGAACTGACTATGAAGAGCTTCACTATATTGAGATTATGACACTGTTGTCCATTCATGAAGAAAAGATAGAGCTGGAAAATGCTAATGTAGAATCTTCTTTGGAAAACGAAGACGAAATTCTCACACATTATGGCAGTTCTGAAGAAGAAGAAGAAGATGTCAAAAATCAACACACCATCACTCAAGAACTTGAAATACTCACACAAATGCTGAGTGATCTAAAGAGACACAAACTCTATCTCTTCAATGATGAAGAGTTTCATGCACCAGAATCATCAAGAAGACGATTGCCTCCGAAAGACATGAAGTGCTTCAAATGCAAATTATACGGACATGTCATCGCTGATTGCCCTGGTTGGGAAGGAAAACCCAGCAGCAGATGGAAATACCTTCACTGCAGTGGATTTACTCGAATGAATCATCATACTAAGCTCTCGAAGGAAATTGCTACCTCATCATCTTCTTCGATGAGACCAGTCACTGACGTGAAAGCCAAAGTAGTCATCAAATCAAATATGATGAGGATGTCACGGCTAAACAGAGCATATGCAGATTTGACAGTAGACACTGAAGAAGAAGTCACGGACACTAAATCAGATGAAGAAGAATTCTACAAAAGGATTGGGAGAAGTAATGCATATGTTGCTATTGAATCATCGAAGAACTTCAGCAAATCAGATACTGATGATGATGCTTCAAGTGATAATGATTCAAGCGATGATGAACCAATCACCTTTTGTCTCATGGAAAAATCCTCAAAGGATCAGGTATTTGCCAAACGCCTAAGATCCATGAATGAATATTCTCTTGAATACATATCTTATGCCAAGTTGGTCAAGATTGCTAAATCTCAACATGATGAACTTGAAATGCTTGAAAGAAATCTCAGGAAAACTGAAGGATTACTGGTCGAATAGATGGAGAAGAATCAAAAGTTGATTGAAGAGCAAGATGCTTTTTCATCAACTATTGACAATGTAACCATTCGATATGACTCACTTACAGTTGACTATGAGAGTTTGTCAAATGAGCTCCTTAACATGAATCAAGAACTCGTGTCACTGAAAGAGTCTCATAACGAGCTGGCTTTAGAGAAAGCTTCTCTCTTCACCGAGTAATCTGTTCAACTTCCTGTTAGTTTTGTACCCCCATGCTTAACTTGCCTAGAACGTAGTAATGTAGATTCTCATGCTGAAACTTCTAATGCTGTGAAAGAGAATACTACCACTACTAAAGATGATACAACTAACCACTCTTCCGAGGATATTGCTGCTATTACTGAAGAAAATTGTATGTTAAAACGCTTACTTGAGACTGGAATACTAAGGAGCCTGAAAGGGCATCGAACCTTATGTGATGTACTCAAGAAGTCCATACTTCACAAAAATCCTCAAAAGGAAGGATTAGGTTTCGAAAAGAAACTTAATGTGGATGGATCATACTGGACTCCCGAACAGTATCCTCGCATGACTTGGATTCGAGCAAAGAGTAAAACCCTCGAACCTGAAACCATATCTCGTTATCTTTCGCCCATTCCTATTGATACTGAGGAGTCAATTGACTCAAACTACAAACTCTTCAAACAACAGAATGGTAAGGTTTTCGCTTGATATGTTGGAACTAACTACAGGGCAGGTTCACCAAAAAGGCAAATTTGGGTAAAGAAGTGCACCATTGAAAATTTATCTATTACGGCTAATCTGACTGTGCAGGATAATTCTCGACAAGGAAATGGCTATCATTCTCAGCCTACTCGAATATCATACTTGAATGTTTATCACTCTGAACTGCGTCAGAGGGAGTACATGCGTACATCTTCAAATCACTATATTCACGCATTTGGAAACAAATTCAATGCCTACTCATATGATTATCTTCATAGTGCACAGGTGTCTCGTAGAACACGCCGAAGAAATATCTCAAGCCAGGCGAAGCAAATGAGATCCTCACCTCCCACGCAAGTGTGGGTTGTGAAGAAGAGCTAATCGTTTCCAACAGGAAATATTCTCAGGGATATCTCATGCTCATCATATGCCCTGAGTTCAATTATTGTTGGTGCTCTCATTTACTCTGGTTTCATTCGAAGTGTTTGTGTTTTCTCCATCGGTTGGTTTGTGATTTTGATTCGGCTCTTTATCTGCATTTTACTTGGTCTTTCGTATCACAAACATGCACCTTGATCTGAAGAAGATTTCTCTCCGACGTCCTTGGTCGCTAATCAAATCATCTTCAATATTTTATCTGTTTTGGCGCTTGCACTTCTTCAAATCTTTCGGTATCCAGTTCAGTTACCGAGATTTTCACAGGAAACGGCTGACACGTGCCCACGATCTCTCTATTGTGATCTCGTCTGTTGAATGTGGAACATCCCGAGTTTTTCGTCCGTAGATTTCGGAGTGGGCGGTTTGTCCCTCGGGCTATATAAACCCCCTCTCTGGGTCTCTTCTTCCTTAGCTCTTTCCCTGTTCAGCCTCAAACCCTACTCTTGCTCTCCGCCCGAGGCCGAGCTCGAAGCAGTGTCGACTTCAAGCCTCGCCGTGCAACTCCGATGGAGTTCCGTCACCGTTGGTCGTGCCAGTGCGGTAACTGTTCTTTCCTGCATTGCCGTTGTCGATCTGTCTCGGCAAGTTAGGGCATTCAGATCTGGTACTTGCTCTACTCCCTTCCTGTTCTAGAGCAGTTCCTCCCGAGGCTATTTATCCTGTGGTATTTCCTTGCGGTAGATCTTTAAGTTTCTCTAAGATTTGTCTTGTACGGTTTGTAGTTGTTCCTCGTACTAGACTCTGGATCTTGGGTTCACTGTATGCTCTTCGAAAGATTAGAGGATTGGTTATGTCGTCTTTAGGCATACTACAATTTACTCGACGATATCTTGCAAGTGCATGCCTTGAATCCCATGCATCTTCCTGAAGAAAAAAAACCATCTGTTTTGAGTTAAAATTTCTCTGTGCATGCTTGTCACTTCTTTTGTGGTTTCTTTCGAATTTGTGTATTTTTTTTAGGAATGGTCTTGGCAAATAGTTCGGATGAGCATTCTGGTTCAGAGGAAGAAATCCCTCAGCAGCCAAGGGTGGCTGACAAAGCAAAAGTGGTCGAAAGAAAATGAGCAAAGCCACCAAGAGCACCGAAGAAAAAGGCCGAATCAAAATCTGCTGAAGAAGTAGAGGACGATATTCCCTAAGCTCACAGTCAGCCAGAAGAGAGCTGGTCACTAATTCCAAAACCATGTTTTCTGATGGAAATCCCAAGAAGAGTGGTCAGGGTAGAGAAAGGAATACTGAAGTTGAAATGTCTGATCCAGAAACTTACAGGACTCCACTAGGAGTAGAAACTTCTCAAGAGAGGAAAAACAGATTGCAAAAGATTCGCCTTAGGCGAAGAAATGGTTCAACTATGAGAACGTTCGAAGGAAATACCAGATATTATTCGCATTCACTCCACCCTGGAATGACTGCATTGCAGAAGGCTGCCAAGGGCAGGATGATGAAAAAGTAAGGCCAACACCACCTCCCAATGCTCATGCCGATTCCTTGAAAACCATAGCTGATTTTCCTGAATAAGTTGCAAAGAGGGAAAAGGCAAAGGCTAAGCATGAGGCTAGACTTGGGAAGAAAAATCAAGTAGAACAGCGGAATGTTGAGTTAACTCAACAAGATGTTCAAGACAAGAAGGAAAGGGCATCTGCCCGAAAAGAGAAGAAGATGAGGAAGTCTGTTTCTCCTTGAGCTCCGAAGAAGAAGTCTGTTGCAAGTAAATCTAGAAAGGTTGCATCTGCCTCATCTGATGAGGATTCTTCTGATGATAATGCTAGCGAAGAAATTCCCATGTATGATCAACGAGCGATGCTCGATAAGCCATACAAAACTCCATCACCAGCCAAGAATTCGCCAGCCGTGAGATCTTCACCAAGGCTTGCACCCATCCCCTCAGATAAACCTTTGGGTTTTGCTGCCCCAGTGGCAAAGAGAAAGTTGATTACTGATGAAAAAGCTGCTGCTTCTGCAAAGAAGGTGAAGAAAATCATTCCTGCTCCCACCGAGGAATATGATTTTGATCTTATATTTGACATCATTGAGGGTGCCCCCTATGATGCCAATCCAGCTGATTTAGGTAATTTGGGTCTGCCAGAAGATGTTACCAAGATTGTCGTGGTCTCGTCACGGCAGATGTCCTAGAGAAAGGACTTAGTCGTGGAGCCATCGCGACGGGTTAGCTTAAAGGGGTTAAAGCGGACAACGGACACAGAGAGTTTATACTGGTTTGGCCCCTTGCGGTGAAGGTAAAGGCCTAATCCAGTTGTTGTGGAATTGCTAGGGTTTCGATGACCAGGGAGCGGATCCGCTATGCCTGGCTCTCGAGCTGTCGTCTGTCTCTCCAAACCGCCGTTGGGTCGTCCCTTTATATACACAGGTTGACGCCCGGCGGTTTACAGAATCCCGAGGCCGGCTCATTAACGTGTCCGGCTCGGTCTCTACTCTTTTCTTATCTTACAAGTTACATATAATATGGCGGTTTACACCTACAAGCCCTTAATCCGCCTTTGGGCCGTGGGCCTTCATAAAGCACCATACTCCTTGTCTTCATGGGCTTCAAATATAAATAATTCATTATGGGGATAACCCGGCCTCTCCTGGCCGGTTTACGCCCAGTAATAATATCCCCAACATTAGGTCCCAGATTGATTTGAACTTGTTCACATCAATCTTCAATACCTGACTTGTCACAACCTTGCATCACTTGTCTGATAAACCTTGCTGTAACCCGCCATGACGTCAGCTCACATAATTTTCTTAAACCGCCATGACGTCGCTTCACATTAACCTCGCACGTGGCCCAGAACATCTTAACTGATATTTATCTTAATAACCGTCCCAAGAATCGAGGCGTCCATATAGCCATATGATGATTTTGGCCTCCTCGATTCCCGCGCATGCCTTGTATCCACCCCCTTGTAAATAGGGACAGGGGTCCTTATCATTTCCCCCCTCGTTTCCTCCTTCGTCTTCCTCCTTCGCACAGCCACACCAGTGCTCGAGCACCGCCGCCGCGACCTCCGACCGCCGCATCAACGCAGGCCGCTGCATCAACCTGATCGGACCAGAAAACCGCGACGCCTCTCTGCTGTTCCTTTTATACTGGTAAGCCTTCTCTCCTTCCACCCTAGATCTTATCATTAGGGTTTGTACTCATCGGAGTTCTTCGAAGTTCTAGAGCTATTCTTCCCTGTTCTTCTCAGTAGCGCAAATGGCAAGTTAGATCTGATATTTTCCGGTGCCTTTGTAGTTAAAGCTCCCTTTTTCCCCATTAGAGCATCCCTTTCATACAGAAAAACTCATCTGAACCTGATGAACTGTTTAAGTACCTGAAGTTTAGGTCTGAGTATATTCTAGTTTTCTGTCGCGCTGCAGATCTGAAATTATCATATCACTTTGTGAAACTTGTTTTTCCCTCACTTAGGTATTTTAGATCTGTATCTTTCATACCAATATAGGCGGTTTAGCTTTGTCAACGAACAATAATCCGGTAGGCATCATTAGTCCCCTCTTAAACCGCCGATTCATTGATCTTTGCACCTTCTCCATCATCAGACTCCGGTTTAGTAATATCAAACTCCGGTTTAACAATATGCATATACCTCTGCTTCTGCTTATCTGCATTGCTTTATGCTCGCTCGTCATAAATCTTAAACCGGCAATAAATATGTTTCAGCTTCCCATTGAAATGGCCAAACAAGTTTACGAGTGCAACTGGGTTCCTTCCCGGGTTACTAAAGAGCAATTAAACATATGTGTCACAACTGGCGCTTTAGCCAAGAAAGAAATCATCCACTGGAGGGCCCCTGGTCCGGAAAATCCTCCTGAACCCAAGGACGGAGAAGTAGTTGTATTTGCTGACCATCTGGGTCGAGGCTTTAGCCCTCCCGGTTCAAAAAAATTCCGGGATGTGCTGGCCAGCTTCCAACTCCACCCTCAAGATATTGGACCAAACTCTGTGTCCAATATTTGCAACTTCCAAGTATTTTGTGAGGCCTATCTTCAAGAGGAGCCCACAGTTGAACTGTTCAGGGATTTCATTTATTTAAACCGTCGCACAGAGTTCACAGACGGACCCAACACTGAGCTTGGTGGAATGGCAATTCAAAAGAGGAAGGATGTCAGCTTCCCTCATGCCAAGCTTCATAGTCACCCCAAGGACTGGAATCAGACTTGGTTTTACTGGAAAGACACATCTCCAACTGATGAAAATCCTCTGCCGGGTTACCGTCCCCACCGGCTTAGCAACACTCATCCCTTCCCTCAAAGGCTGACTGCCAAGGAACGGTCCAACTATGCACCACAACTGTCAAAGCTCAGAGCCTTTATGGCAAACGGTTTGACAAGTGTTGACTTTGTTCGCTGTTGGATATCTTGGAGCGTTCTGCCCTTAAGCCGGCGCCCCGGTTTAATGTGCGAGTACACAGGGGATTTGAAAGACCCTCAACGACACATCGACCTTCAGCTAACAGAAGCCGAAATTACTGAGGCTCTCAAGAAAATACTGAATGAATCGGAAGCTGTCTGTAGCCAGACCGGGTTAAGCCCTTTCTGCATCTCCAATAAACCACCAACTGTAAGAATCACAACTTTCTTGTTTTATTTTACCCCTTTTCAGATAGTCTCAAAATTTTGTCCATCTTTCACAGGGCGATGACCCATTCTGGAAGAAAAAACCACAGGATAAACCGGCAAAACCACTTCGCCCGAAGACCAAAGTCACCAAGAAACCTGCGAAGAAGAGGATCGCTGAATCTTCTGAACCAAATGCTGATGCGGATCCGGCTAATCCGGACTCAGAGGTAGAACTTGACTCTCTTGGTTCTTTTTTCATTCACCTTATTGACAATGACTATTATCAGGAGGACGCTGAAGGCAGCCAGGCTGACGATGCAGAGGTAATTATCCTTCCTTCCTGTTCAGACCCTCTGCCAACACAGAAAATCCGTCAAGCAAACCGGAAAATAAAATTTTCTCACCCCTTAGCTCACTTGGACCCAAACTTTCTTTTGAAGAAGCAGCAACATGAAGCTCGCCGCACAACCCGCCACAGTGGCCAGGTAGTTACCTCTGCCGGTTTACCGAACACTCCGGTCCGGAAACGTCGATCAGAGGTCTCTTATACTCCTGACATTTCTTACCCCAAGGCGGGTTGTTTTCGACAGCCTCTTAATCCGTTCTACTCAAATTATCAGGGAACACCTAATTCGTCCTCTGGCGAGTCAACGGCCACACACCTTCCAACCCTCAAGACGGTCCCTGGGTAGGTTATGCTTTAATCTTATCCTTAATGTGTTATGTTTGCATACTGTACTGATCTTTATGTTTGTTCTTCTCAGTGCCAAGCCTAGACCCAGTAAGAAGGTCCGGTTAAATAAACCATCTGATGACAATGTGGATATTGAACCAGAGAAGACTCCAGATCTGCAAGGAACAAATACTGATGTTACACATGATGATCCACCACTTCAAGATTATAACTTCATAGTTGAACGAACAGAAATTGACACCACAGGCCACACTGATAAACCAACTAGCCCGGCTCGCGCGGATGATAAGTCGGCCAGCCCAGCTAAGGCTGCTGATAAACCGTCAACTCCCGTGAAGGCTGCTGATGATAAAGAAGATGATATTATGATTACTGGCATCGGCCACACCGCTCCTGGCAATCCTGTTGCTTTATTGAAGCATAGTGCCAAGGACGAGGTTTCTGCTATGGGCAAAGGTAAATGGAACACAGATTTGTCCACCAACGCTCACCTCAACGCCCAAGACATCCATTCTGGTTTTTTAAACCACCTGTATACAAGCCGCGACTTTGAAGCCGGTTTAGTGAATCTAATGAAGGAACGATATGAGGTAACTGCATAACTGCTTCTCTCTTGTGTTCAATTCCAAATATTAACTCCAGTAGCCCCCAAGTGCCGGTTTATGATAGTCATCTAAACTGGGACTTTGTAATATCTCAACTTTGCATGCTTAGCCTCCAAGGGCCGGTTTAACTGATGAAGATGCACCGGGACTTTTTTTAGAAGAATACGCATAATGTCACTTTGAGCAAACATACATTAGCCCCCAAGTGCCAAGAGTAATACTTGTATTGCACTTGGGACTTGTAGAAATTTCTGATTATGAGCAAATATGCATTAGCCCCTAAGTATCAGGTGCATAACTTGTTATGTGCTTGGTACTTCAAATATGCACTGCCAATTCATGACATGTTTGTCTCTTATAGCCTGAACTGAGCAAAAAGAAAACTCAAACCGCTGATCTGCAAGAAAACATCAAGTCCCAGCAGGCAGAAACCTCCAAAACCAAAGATGAGCTGACCAATGCCTTAGCCGCTATGGAAAAGCTGAAGGAGAGTTTCAACAAGGAGCGGGCGGATTGGGACACAGAAAAATCCGCATTGCAAAAAAGAGCCGAGGACGCAGAAGCAACTCTTAAACCGGTGGTAGAAGAGCTAACTGGTATAAAGCGGCAAATACATGCCATGACTGCTGCTGTGTTTGGTAAATATCCTGGCTTTAAATTTTCAACATATCATCCCATACATTGCCGGTTTACTGATGTTTGTAATGGCGCAGGAATTCGCATTAGTCATCAGGGCTCTGACGTACAGAAGAAGCTGAAGGCTGCCTATACTCTTATAGAGCAGTTATATACCGGCGCACAACGGATCATCTGCACTGCTTCTCACAACAAGCCGCCCCCAACTTTAATCAAGGAGACCTTAGAAAGGTTGTCAATGCTGCCTGTCCGGGTAGAAGAGCTAAATAGATCTGCTGCCAGGGCTGGTGCTCTGACCGCACTAACCCGGGCAAAAGCATGGGTGCCTGATCTTGATCCGGTGGATGTGGCTAAAGGCTATCCAAGCTTAAAAGAAGACGGATCAGAATTTGGCAATGAGGACCTCCGAGCAATAAACTGGGAAGTACGTCCACTGGCTTGCCAACTGGCTGAAGAAACTGATCTTTCATATTACCAGGCGAGTTATGATGTCAACAACAAACGGGTTGCTGCACCAATCCCTGAGGCTCAAAATCTTATCCTGCCAATCCGTAAGCACACCTATGCCCCTGACGTTGAACCATCGACACTTATAAGCGATGAAGCTATGTTCCAAGCCTTAACTGGGATCGATTGGGCCACCATTGACTTCTAGCTGCTAGGTAGGGAAGAAGAGGATGAACCGGCGCAAGGTGATCCACAACCGTCAGGGCCACCCGGTGACGAGTCATGATCCGAAGGCCGATTTAACCTTCCGCGTGCTGCAATACTTGCCAAAAAACAATTACTCTTTTGGGCACTGAAACGCCTTGTAATAGGCTAGTTTAAACACTTGGTCTGCTATGCCATCATGCATATTTTACTTTGCTTGATACCATTAATTCATCATGCTTAAGATATATGATGTTCATAATCCAGAGCGATTTATTCAGGCTGTTCCTGCATAGAAAAAGTTGAACTTGTCCTGGCGGTTTACCACCGGACGGGTCATGATGCCCAAAACATATAGCCTAGGTTTATAAACAAGGTTGTTAAAAATAATCAAATATGAAAATAAATGATACCTGTGACATTGAATCACATCGTAGGTTGACCAACTTTTGTAGTAAGGGCGATACCCCTAATCATGAGTATTGATAACTCCTTCCATATTGTGCCGGTTTATGATAAACCCGTACCGGGTTGTGAAAAAACATCGGATTACTCATATATAATACTGGCGACTTATAGTCAAAACCAGACCGGGCTAATAAGCACCGGATTATGACTAATCATGTACTGACAACTTGTAGTTGAAAGCCGAGCCGGGTTGATTAACGCCGGTTTACCAAAATCATCATAAATCTCATCAAAGGAGAAAAAACTTGGCAAATAAAAGCATATGAAAACTTATAGTCGAGGTTTTTCACGGGCTGCCAGGCCCCAAATTCGAGGCTTTTCATGGGCTGCCAGGCCGCTGAGTTAAACCATTTTACAAAGACTTTTAAGATGGACCTCAATCTTTAACCAATCGTCGTTTTAACTTTGACAAGTTCAGGGTCTTATGAGATTGACTTGTCGAAGTTCGACGGGTCATACCAGGTTTACCTGGACGGAGTGACTTACTTAAAAAAGGCAGGCTAACCCGGGATTTTAGGTGTATACACCAGGCTTCCAAGCCGTGGCTTGATAGCCTATTACAAGTGTAGATTCTTTGTTCATTTTGATAGCAAAGAATCCCCGAGCAATATTTTGAGCTGTGCTCAGTGGGTGCCTATGTTTGAGTTGTTCTTCTGGAACACTCTCTTTGGCCCCTATGTAACTTTTCTTTTTGGCTCTGAGCCAATCAAGAGGTGTAGCTATGGTTCGAATATGACCAAGCCCCCAAGTGATTTTTCTGGTGGCCTTGCGCCTATCAAGAGGTGTAGCTAAGGTTCGAATACGACCAAGCCCCCAAGTCATTTATATATATGGCTTGATAAGCCGAATCAAGGGGTAAACCGGACGTCGCTTTATAAGTAGAAACCTCCATGTAACCACACCTGACGTAAGAAAAACAACAGATACCCCTCTTTGGCCGAGGCTCCGGTTTATTATATTGATCATAATATATACATTGTCATAACTATGTACATAGCAGAGCCTAGGGCTCAGGTATAGTAAGGCCGTAGATGAGCGATATTCCACGGCCGGTGGGTCTCCTCCTCCGATTTACGTGAGTCTTTGTGCTCTCGAACATCGATTAGGTAGTATGACCCGTTGTGTAGGTTCTTGCTGACCACAAAGGGTCCTTCCCAAGGCGGGGATAACTTGTGCATATCCGTCTGATCCTGAATGAGTCGGAGCACCAGATCGCCTTCTTGAAAAGTTCTGGTTCTAACCCGGCGGCTGTGATAACGACGCAGATCTTGCTGATAAATCGCCGAACGGGCTGCTGCAATGTCATGCTCTTCATCTAACAGGTCAAGTGCTTCCTGCCGTGCCTTTTCATTATCAGTTTCAACATAAGCCGCCAGACAAGGCGAGTCATGACGGATGTCACTCGGGAGAACCGCCTCTGCTCCGTAGACCATGAAGAAAGGTGTGTAACCCGTAGACCTGTTAGGCGTGGTATTGATGCTCCATAACACAGAAGGTAACTCCTCCACCCAACAACCTGGCGTCCATTGCAAAGCACTTCTTTGATTTGAAAGAAATCACCAAAGAACTCAATCAAGCTATCGATGATAAGAAGTTTCTGGAGAAGATGCGAAGGGAAGCTAAATCTGAGTCTGAAAGAAAAGATGTGAACAAGGCCATTCTTGAGATCACCAAAGCCCTCACCACCATGAGAAATAACAAGATTGATTGGCACTCCAGGATGAAGATGGATGTCTCTCAGCTATGTGATCATAGGAATGAAGAGATTAAGCGTCAAGAAGCTCTTGCTCGACGCAGAGAGAAAGAAGAGAAATGTCAAAGAGCTCAGGCTAGAGCCAATAAGCCAAAAGAGATTAAGGATCGTCATATCCAATCTGTATCTTCTGATGCACCGGTTGACGCAAGTGTCCCACTACAACAGATTCCACCATCCCCTCGTTCCAAGGAAGTTACTGAGCAACAAGTTGAACTCGTGGTAGTTGTCATTCCTGCCTCGGTCGAATAAGAGGCTGATGTTGTGGACATATATCTTGACAATCATGATGAAGTAAACACCGTGCCCGAGCAAAATGCTGCCAAAGATAAGATTGACCAAGAGATTGAGATGGAAAAGGCAACCTCATCACCTTTGAAGGAAACACATGCTGAACCCTCAGGATCTACCAAGGAGGGTGAGAAGGTTGAAGGGGAGTAAATTTCTTCCCAAGGTAATATCCCTACGGTCTCCTCATCTGGTGCTCCTGCTCCGATGGAGGTTGACCCTGCGCCTAGCCCTTTGGCTTCACAGCCAGAGCAGGAAGAAAAGAAATTTGAAGAGCCCATGGCTCCCGAGGAGAAAGAACAAGAAGTTGCACCACCAGTTATGTCCCACCAAGTTGTACCACCAGTATTGCCTCAGCAGACTGAAGGAGATCAAGTTTTGACTCAAGAGTCTGAAAAGATTGTTGTACCTCCCACAGTTGAGTCCTCAGCAAAAGAAAAGGCCCTAGTGCCTGACTCTGAGAAAGCCACTGAAGGAGTTCCAGCGATGAAAAATGACGGTCAGTCCAGTGGCTCTATGCCCTCTGCCTTAGAAAATGCTACAAAGCATCTTGTGCTCTTAAAGCCCATCGATGAGAATGCACAAGCCTCCGATGATATTCAGCTGATGGAAATTAACGAGGAAGAATTACGGAAAAATCCTCACGAATCATTTCCTCTATTCTCAGCTGAGTATGGCCCCAATGGCCCCGCTTTCAACGAATAGATTCACTCGTCGAAGCTTGCATTTTTTGGAGTAACCCCTATGAAGGAGAAAGAACTTCTTTGTCTCCGAGGTTTTGGAGAGAGGAACAGGCAATCTATTATGCTCGGATCTTGCTTGGCAAGCACAGGATTTTCACTCATAAGATGTTGAACTTTGCCAAGCTCGAAGAAATGCCCTGCTTCCACAATGCACTTGACCATATTGAACATGCTCTTCTGAACGGTTTTATGCGATTCAATCATGGCTGGAACAAAGAGATTATTCTTCAGTTCTACGCCATGCTGTATATCACAGGGAAAATGGAAAATACTTCAACATGGACACTGGAATGGATGACTGGCAGGGAAAGAATCAAATGCTTGGCAGATCAATTTCTGGCCCTGATAAATTTGCCTAGATGTGAATTTGAGAATGACAGAGAACACAGACTGTATTTCTGGGAAGTATCCTATGAACAACTCCACATCCTGATGGATCCCACCTTGGTGGGCGACGAATGCATCGATGTTGATCCGAAGAAGTTGGCTTATGACAACAAAGTGCTATTCCACATTCTGTGCAATACCATCACGCCAACAAACAGGCCCAACTCCATCAAAGGCATCATAGGAAATGCTCTTGTGTCAATTTTTTAGGGAATCAAGTTTGACATTCCTGACCTCTTTATTCGGAATCTGGCATGTGCTGCAGACAACCCTCAGTCATTGAAGCCCTATACTCCTTGGATTATGTTTGCCATTGAGTAGCTCACAAATGAAAAATTCTTCTGGGCCTATGCACCGAAGGTATTCATGCCACCTGTCCGTGACACTCTGCTCATTGTGAAAGAATATAGAAAAGGGAAGGAACCTGTTGATGCTGCTACAACTGCTTCTGCATCTGAGAATGTACCGAAGGTTAAAGAAGCCAAGATTGAAGTTCCTCATAAGAAAAATCCATCACTCTATGAGATTTGCATTCGCACACAGCAGACTCTAGAAAGACACATCAGAATGGATAGAAAGGAAAAGATGGAATTGCTGGCTGAACTGAATCTGCTTCATAATCACACCCGGCAAATTCTTCTGCATGAGAAGGATGCAAGGAAGAGATCATGGACCTTGCTGAGAAGGCATTTCTCTTGCAAGGATCTAGCCAAGAAGGGCCTCTACAAAGACTATGACTATCTGGACTTGCTCGTAGTACAACGCGTCTGAACACAAACTCCAGAGCTCCCACAGCGTTCTACTTCAACGGATCTGCTGTTTGTCAACCATGATGATGAAATCACAGACACTGTCGGCACTCGTATTTACAAGCCAGACGCCCATCCTTCGAAGCCCTTCAAAGCCATGGCTGCCACACCTGCTTCTACCTCGACCATTCCGCATTCTTCTAACTCTGATTCATCGAGTGGTTTCAATTCTTATTCAGAAGATACTCCCACGGAGTAATTCCTCGTGTGTCTTCTCTTTCCTTTTTGACACTTGTTGACAAAAAGGGGGAGAATTACATCGAGTGATAGTTTATCCGGGTTTGCAGGGTTTTTTGCTTGGAACTTTCATTTGGTTTTTCTTCGAACAATTTGCTTCAAGAACCTTATCGCACCGCATGTGGTGCTATAACCCTCGATCGTCATGTAATATTAATAACCCCTTGCCTGCAATGCTATTTGCTTTGCACTATTTGTCTACAGGTACCTTTAAAATATGTTGTTGCAGTGAATGATTATCACAAACGATTATCTATCTTACAGGGACACATAACTGCTGCTCGAAGAATAGAGAGTCATCAATAATGATACCATGTTATGCTTAGATATGCTCTGATTATCTAACCTTGCAGGAAGATAAAATCTGCCGATGCACAAATGCCTTATGAAGGCTATCTATGACTGACAAAGTGTTTTTCCTCTCAGATATCATTTGCATCATCTCTTTTGCAGGAAAATCACCTTCAAAGCTTATCCACTCTAAGCAACGAATTATTATTCGATCCTGCTCTGATCATATCGAATATCTAACATGCAGGAAACTAAATCTCATGTGGATTCAAATTGTGTTCTAAGAAAACCTTCGTGACTTATCCATGTCACAAACCTCTCAATGTTTGTTTCACATCTAACCCTTGTCGAAGTTTTTGAGACAGGAACTACCTCAGACACCGTCGAGTGCATTGAAAGAACTCCAATATGAAATCTGTTGTCAATGACAGTCATACGAAGAAAAATATATTTTCCCAAACCGAAGCATATCTTAAGGGGGAGAATATCTTATCTTCGTAATTATCTCTCGTCCTTCATTATTCTTCACATTACATTCCACTCATTATCTATCATTCGATGTGATCTGTTTTGTCAACAATCGTCCAAAAAGGGGGAGATTGTTGGTGCAATATCTACCTACCTTGTGTTTTGGAGATTATTGACAGAAACAGGTATGGACTAATTTGTTTGCGAGTGCATACGGAGAGAAAAGTCCATACCCAACCGAAGAGAATGCTATCTTCAGTGCTGAGTTCGAGGAACTTCACCGAAGCTTATCTGCGGTGTAGAGAAGAACGAGCTATACTTGTTGAAGTAATAGAGTTGAGAAGATTAATGTGAAGAAATCGACCCCTCGAAAGTTTACTGCTGAAGCGAAGCTTTTGTTTGGATACTGTCATCCGAAGAAATTGACAGCAGCGATTGAAGTCGAAGACAAACTGAAGACGTAGCATTCATTTTGTTTTTCTTCTTTCAGTCTTTCAAGTCATCGACCTCCGTACTATTAAGAGGGGTATAGGTTCTCGATGCTTACATCAGCTGTGATGCTTAGCCACAACCTATGAAAGATGCGAGAGAAATCTCTTTGTGCCCCGAGCAAATACTTGTCAGCAAGACACTGTGATCTTCTTCGCCGCAAGAGATTTGCCTCGGACCGAGGACTTAGCATTTCTTGCTTCGCAAGAAATGTTACCGTTGTGCTCAAATCCGACCGTTGGAATTGTGTCGTTCGACCATTGGCTGAGGCCGATGTCCAATTTGGTCATTTCCCATCTGGGAAGGCTGCGGCTATAAATAGCCACCTCGCTGCAACGTTGTCCGTTGGCTGCTCCGCCTAAGATTTCTGAGAAGAATGATTTGAGCAACCCCTCTCTGAGTGATTTGAGTTTAAGATCCACCGAGAGAAAACCAAGAGCCCAAACTTAGACACTGGTTTAGCATCACAGAAGTTCTGAGTGGGAGTTCTTGTACCTATTACTCTTGAGAGCTGCGCACTCTCTAGACGGATAGGTTTGGCTTCGAGTGTTAAAGAGTTGTTGTCTTCACCGAGCCTGATCTTCAGCAACTAAGAGAGATTGTGGTTCGCAAAGGTCGACCGAGGGTTTGGAGATCGCTGACAAGGATCTACCACGAGTGAAATCAACCTGAGTCTGATCAGCTCAGCGTTGAAGGAGAATAGGGTGAAGAGAGTTTAACTTCCGTGTTAAGTCACAGCCCCTCCAACCAGACATATCCCTTTGGCAGAATGGTGAACTGGTCTACCAAATCTCTTGTCGCCATCGAGAACCTCTGGTTATATCCTCTCTACTGCATTTCATTCAGCAGTCATCATTCATGTTCTGTGTCGATAGATTACTTGATCATTTGTCTTGTTGATTTACCCTCATCCAGTGTATCTGTGTTTACTCCTATCATTATCCACGTCTATATTCCTTCTTTGCCAGTCTGTACCTTTGTCATACTTGTGTAACCTTTCAGCTGCATTTCTCTCAATTCAGCTATGCTATGTCTCATTCTGTTACATCTGTTTGCTTGCTGCGTAACCCTCATTGTAGTTAAACCTATAATCTATCAAGCTTGTTCTGTTGTAAATGCTTTCCACGATGAAGATGCCCCTGACGAAGAAAACTGATTCAGTGCATTTCTCTCGATACTCAATGCCACAAGATTGAACCCATCACGAAGCACCTCTTCCCATGGAAGAAAAATCGACCTAGTTGGCCTAATTAAACCAAAGATTCGAAGAAGAAATACGAGGCTATATATAATCATGCATCTAAGAGATCAAAAGAAGACTCAAATAATATTCATGGATATAGATCTGATCATAAACACAAAGTTCATCGGATCCCAACAAACACACCGCAAAAAAGAGTTACATCAAATAGATCTCCAAGAGACCATTGTATTGAGAATCAAAAAGAGAGATGAAACCATCTAGCTACTGCCTACGGACCCGTAGGTCTCTGGTGAACTACTCACGCATCATCGGAGAGGCACCAATGAGGATGATGAACCCCTCTATGATGGTGTCTAGATTAGATCTCGTGGTTCTGGAACTTGCGGCGGCTGGAATTGTGTATCGTCAACTCCCCTAGGGTTTCTGAAATATTTGGGAATTTATAGGGCGAAGAGGTGGCGTGGGAGGTCACCAAGGTGGGCACAACCCACCTGGGCGCGCCTGGGCCTCCTGGCGCGCCCAGGTGTCCTGTGCTCACCTCGGGCCTCCTCTCTGGTACTTCTTTGGCCCAGTGGGTGTCTTTTGGTCCAGAACAATTCTCCAAAAAGTTTTGCTGCATTTTAACTCCATTTGGTACTGATATTCTGTGAAGTAAAAAACAAGCAAAAAAACAGTAACTGGCACTGGGCACTATGTTAATAGGTTAGTCCCAAAAAATGATATAAAGTTGCTATAAAATTATTGGAAATCATCCAAGAATGATAATATAACAGCATGGAACAAGCAAAAATTATAGATACATTGGAGACGTATCAGCATCCCCATGCTTAATTCCTACTCGTCCTCGAGTAGGTAAATGATAAAAACAGAATTTTTGATGTGGAATGCTGCCTAACATGTTCATCACATATTCTTTTCTTTTGTAGCATGGACATTTGGACTTTTATATGGTTCAAAGCAATAGTCTAGTTTCAACATGAAGATTTCAATACTCAAGCATATCAACAAGCAACCATGTCTTTCAAAATATCAACACTAAAGAAAGTTATCCCTAGCCCATCATGCTCAATCAATGATCCATTCATGAAACACACACGCATATTAGCTACGTCCAATGCTCAAGTACGATCATAGTGCCCCTTAGTTGGTGCTTTATAATAGAAGATGGACACTCAAATAAAAATAAAAATTGCAAAAGTAAATAGATAGGCCCTTAGCAGAGCGAAGTAGGGATTTGTAGAGGTGCTAGAGCTCAAAGCTTAAATTGGGAGATAAATTTTTTTGAGAGGCATACTTTTCCAGTCAACGAAAACGACCGAGTAATTCCCTACACTTTCCATGCTAGATATATCATAGGCGGTTCCCAAACAGAAAATAAAGTTTATTCCTTTTTCCACCATACTTTCATAGTCCACGGCTAGCCGTATCCACAGGTACCGTCCATACCAACACTTTCCAAGGAATTTATTATTTGACAATATAAAGTAAATTTCTTTTTCATTTCGGGACTGGGCATCCCTATTACCGCCGTACTCTCGTGCAATGACAAGTGAATAAACACTCATCTTGAGAATACACATTTAGCATGGAAAATATTGGCCACCCCCTGCCGCTTCATGAGCGGTACGAGCACACAAAAAGGAAATTCATTTTAAAAATTAGAGATGGCACATACAAATTTGCTTAGAACGGCTTGGAAATACCGCATATAGGTAGGTATGGTTGAGTCATATGGCAAAACTGGGTTTAAAGATTTTGGATGCACAAGTAGTATTTCTGCTTAGTACAAGTGGAGGCTAGCAAAAAGATTGAGAAGCAACCAACCAAGAAACAAAAAATCACATAAGCGAGCATTAAGCATAACTAATACCGAATAATGCACCACAAGTAGGATGTAATTTCATTGCATAACTATTGAATTTCGTGCTTGCATAGGGAATCACAAACTTTAACACCAATATTCTTACTAAAGCATAATTACTCACCAACATGACTCACATATCACTATCATCATATCTCAAAACTTTTACAAAGAATCAAGTTTATTTTGTCCAATGATCTTCATGAAAGTTTTTATTATATCCCTCTTGAATATCTATCACTTTGGGACTAGTTTCATATATTGCAATTGCTTTTGACAAGCTCAAACAAATATAAGTGAACAACATGAGCATAAATTTTTCCGTCTCTCAAAATAATATAAGTGAAGCATGAGAGCATTTCTTCAAAATTATTAAAGCACACCATGCTCAAAAGGATATAAGTGAAGCACTAGAGCAATTCCATAGCTCAAAAAATTTAAGTGAAGCATAAAGAGCAATTCTAACAAATCATAGCATAATTTTGGCTCTCTCAATTAGGTGTGTCCAGCAAGGATACTTGTGAAAAAATAGAAAGTAAAACAAGCAAAGACTCATATAATACAAGATGCTCCAAGCAAAACTCATGATATGTGACAAATAAAAATATAGCTCCAAGTAAAATACCGATGGTCGTTGGAAGAAAGAGGGGATGCCCTCCGAGGCATCCCCAAGCTTAGCTGCTTGGTTCTCCTTGAATATTAACTTGGGGTGCCATGGGGCATCCCCAAGCTTAGGCTCTTTTCACACCTTATTCCTTCATCCATCGCGATCTCACCCAAAACTTGAAAACTTCAATCACACAAAACTTAACAAAACCTTCGTGAGATCCGTTAGTATAAGAAAACCAATCTTTACTTTAAGTACTGTTGCATACCCATTAAAATTTTGTTATTGCATATATCTACTGTATTCTAACTCTGCCATGGCTTATACCCCCTCGATACAATCCATAGATTCATCAAAATAGCACACAATGCAAAGAAAACAGGATCTGTCAAAAACAGAACAACCTGTAAAGATGTGAATAGTTCCCATACTTCTTTAACTCCAAAAATTCTGAACAATTAGGAAAACAGAGGCGATTTTTATATCAATCTTGTGTAAAAAATTCAGAATTTTTCGTCGCTTCTGTGAATTTAAAACATTCTTATACTGGACGCAAAAGTTTCTATTTTTCAACAGGATCAAATCAACTATCACCAAAGCTATCCCAAAGGCTTTACTTGGCACAAATACTAATGAAAACGTAAAAAACACAATCATAACAGAGGCATAATTGTGTGAACACTCAAGAACAGAAAGAAAAAGGCAAAAATAAATTTTATTCATTGGGTTGCCTCCCAACAAGCGCTATCGTTTTATGCCCCTAGCTAGGCATAATGCATAGATTCAAGTATTGTCATCTTTAGTTTTTGATCCATAGGATGCCCTCATGATTGATTCATATGGTGGCTTAATTCTTGTTCTAGGGAAGTGTTCCATACCCTTTCTTAGTGGAAATTGAAATTTAATATTGCCTTCTTTCATATCAATCACGGCACCAATAGTACGTAAAAACGGTCTACCAAGTATAATTGGACATGACGGATTGCAAGCAACATCAAGAACAATAAAATCTATGGGCACATAATTTCTATTTGCAAGAATAAGAACATCATTAATTCTTCCCAAAGGCTTTTTAATAGTGGAATCCGCCAAGTGCAAATTAAAAGAACATTCTTTAATGTCGGTAAGACCAAGCACATCATATAAAGATTTCAGAACTGTGGAAACACTAGCACCCAAATCACATAAAGCAAAACACTTATAATTTTTAATCTTGACTTTAATGGTAGGTTCCCACTCATCATGTAGTTTTCAAGGAATTGAAATCTCTAACTCCAATTTTTCTTCTAAAGCTTTCATCATGGCATCTATGATATGTTTAGTAAAAGCTTTATTTTGTTCATAAGCATGGGGTGAATTTATCATGGATTGCAAAAAAGAAATACATTCAATCAAAGAGCAATTATCATAATTAAAGTCTTTTAACTCCAAAAGAGTTGGCACATCACTAGTTAAAGTCTTGACCTCTCCAAACCCACTTTTATCTATTTTTTATCAAGATTTTCACCCTCCGAATTATTGGGACACCCTCTAACTAAAGTTGACTCTTCTTCAGTCCCTTTATCATAAATTTTAATTTACTAAACAAGGAATCAATAGAAGAAACACCAATCACTTTAAGATCTTCATCATTTTTATGAAAGCGATCACTAGAAAACGCTCTTTCTAAAAATTCTCTTTTAGCTCTAAGTATAGAGGTTCTTTTCTTACTTTCATCCATAGAAACATATAAAGCTTTAATTTATTCATCAACCTTGGGTACAAATATTTTCAACTTGACATTTTCTACATCGTGAGAAATTCTATCAATGCTTCTAGACATATCATCAATCTTATCCAACTTTTCTTCTATCGTAGTATTGAAAACTTTTTGTGCATTGATAAATTATTTAATATTATTCTAAAGATCAGAGGGGTTCCTATTATTATTGTAAGAATAATTACCATAGGAATTACCATAATTATTAGAGGAATTTCCAGGAAAAGGCCTAGGATTAAAATTACCTCTATAAGCATTGTTATTAAAATTATTTCGCGAGAGAGAATTCACATCTACGGGATCACTATTTTTCTCAATCAAAGTGGACAAAGGCACATCGTTAAGAACAATAGGAGCACTTTTATTAGCAACCACTTTCATAAGAGCATCAATTTTTTCACTCAACATACTAATTTCTTCAACCGAATAACTTTTTTACTAGTAGGTGCTCTTTCAGTATGCCATTGTGAATAATTTGCCATAATATTATCAGGCAATTTAGTAGCTTCACCCAAAGTAATTTCCATAAAAGAACCACCCGCGGTGGAATCTAAAAGATTTCTAGAAACAAAGTTCAATCCCACATAAATTTTTTGTATGATCATCCAATGATTTAAACCATGAGTAGGACAATTTCTTAGCATCAACTTCATTCTTTCCCAAGATTGTGCAACATGTTCATGCTCAAGTTGCTTAAAATTCATGATTTGAGTTCTAAGGTAAATAATTTTTGCGGGCTGAAAGTACTTAGTAATAAAAGCATCTTTGCACTTATCCCAAGAATCGATACTATTGTGAGGCAAAGAATCCCTCAAAGAGAAAGGAAATAATTTCAACTTCACAATATCATTGTCCACATCTTTTTTCTTTTGCATATCACACAATTCTACGAATGTGTTTAGATAGGACACGGCATCCTCATTAGGAGTGCCGGAAAACTGATCTTTCATAACAAGATTCAACAAAGTGGCATTAATATCACAAGATTCTGCACTAGTGGCGGGAGGAGCAATCGGAGTGCTAATAAATCATTGTTGTTGGTATTGGAAAAATCACACAACTTGGTATTTTCTTGAGTCATCATAACTACGCAAACAAGATTGCAAACAAAAATAGATCTGACGAGAAAAAGGCGAACAAAAAAGAGGGCGAATAAAACAGCAAATTTTGTGAAGTGGGGGAGATGAAATGGAGAGGCAAATGGCAAATAATGTAAATTGCAAGGAGATGAGATTTCTGATTAGGAACCTGATAGATGTTGATGATGTCTCCCTGGCAATGGCGCCAGAAATTCCTTTTGATGTCGCTTGAAACTGCGTCGGTATTTCCCCAAAGAGGAAGGGATGATGCAGTACAGCTATGGTAGGTATTTCCCTCAGTTAGGAAACCAAGGTATCAATCCAGTAGGAGAACCAAGCAACACTAGGTAAACGGTACCTGCACACAAAGAACAAATACTTGCAACCAAACGCGTAAGAGGGGTTGTCAATCCCTCCTAGGTAACGGCGCTAGAAATTGGCAAGTTGACAGAAAATATTTTGATAGATTGGATAAATAGCTCTCAATAAAACATGAAATAAAATAAGTAATAAAAAAGTGCAGCAAGGTATTTTTGGGTTTTTTGGAATAATAGATCTGAAAATAAAAGCGAATAAAAATAGATCTCAAAGCAAATATGATAAAGAATAGACCCGGGGGCTATAGATTTCACTAGTGGCTTCTCTCAAGAAATAACAAACGGTGGGTAAACACATTACTGTTGGGCAATTGATAGAAGAGAATAATTATGATGATATCCAAGGCAATGATCAATATATAGGCATCACATCAAAGATTAGTAGACCGACTCCTGCGTGCATCTACTAATATTACTCCACACATCAACCGCTATCCAGCATGCATCTAGTGTATCAAGTTCATGGAGAAACGGAGTAATGCAATAAGAACGATGACATGATGTAGACAAGATCGATTCATGTAGGAATAGCCCCCATCTTGTTATCCTTAATAGCAATGATACATGCGTGTCCTGCTGCCCCTTCTATCACTGGGAAAGAACACCACAAGATCAAACCCATCACAAAGCACCTCTTCCCATGGCAAGAAAAATCGATATAGTTGGCCTAACTAAACCAAATATTCGAAGAAGAAATACGAGCCTATAAATAATCATGCATATAAGAGATCGAAAGAAGACTCAAATAATATTCATGGATATAGATCTGATCATAAACTCAAAGTTTATCAGATCCCAACAAACACACCGCAAAAAAGAGTTACATCAAATAGATCTCCAAGAGACCATTGTATTGAGAATCAAAAAGAGAGATGAAGCCATCTAGCTATTACCTACAGACCCGTAGGTCTATAGTGAACTACTCACGCATCATCGGAGAGGCACCAATGAGGATGATGAACCCCTCCATGATGGTGTCTAGATTGGCTCCCGTGGTTCTGGAACTTGTGGCGGTTGGAATTGTGTTTCGTCCACTCCCCTAGGGTTTCTGGAATATTTGGGAATTTATAGGGTGAAGAGGCGGTGCGGGAGGTCACCGAGGTGGGCACAACCCACCTGGGCGCGCCTGGGCCTCCTGGCGCGCCCAGGTGTCTTCTGCTCACCTCGGGCCTCCCCTCTGGTACTTATTTGGCCCACTGGGTCTCTTCTGGTCCAGAAAAAATCTCCAAAAAGTTTCACTGCGTTTGGACTTCGTTTGGTACAGATATTCTGCGAAGTAAAAAAAGCAAAAAACAGCAACTGGCACTGGGCACTATGTCAATAGGTTAGTCCCAAAAAATGATATAAAGTTGCTATAAAATGATTGTAAAACATCCAAGAATGATAATATAACAGCATGGAACAAGAAAAAATTATAGATACGTTGGAGACGTATCACCCCCTCCCACATCGATCTGGTGGGAGGGATTCATGCGTACACATGCGCTCAAACTATACTATTTAATATCACATGACCTATTGTAAGACAAACCAAAAATTAATTCCCTCCTTGGTCAAATTACCTCTCTCTATGTCGGTCAAAGCGATGGACCAAGCGGGCCCACAGATGGAAGCATCATGGACAAGTGCATGGGTGAGTGCCAGAGGACAACCACCGCTTGTAGGCCAAACATATGTATGGAGGTGGTGTGTGATGTTTGAATGCCCAATAATGCACAACTTTGATGTGGCACCTGCCTCGGAAATTGTAAAGTCCCCACATGGAGCGAGATTCACGACACGTATTAAATATGCTAGTCCCCTCTTCGAGGCCTACTATGTACTCCTACCATAACACAAACCAAAAAGAATCCTCCTTGGTTAAATTAACCTCTCTCCCTGTAGGTCAAAGTGATGGACCTCGTGGGCCCACGGATGGAAGCGTCGTTGATAACCGCGTGAGTGAGTGTCCTAGGACAACCACCGCCTGCATCTGTGGCCCAAAGAGGTGTTGTGTGATGTTTGAATACCCAATGCACAACTTTGATGTGGCACCTACTTCACAAAACCGGAAACGCCCCACACGGAGGTTCACGCCATGTAGTCCCCCTCACTTCAATCTAGTGGGAGCGATTCATGTGTACACACATGCTTGAACTTTTGTCTGGAATCTCACCATGATATACACCGTAATACAAGCCAAGATGAATCCATCTTTAGTCAAATGCCTCTCACTGTCGGTCAAAGTGATACCTTGTGCGGGCTAACGAATGGGCACATGATACGTCTCTGTGGTATCTATAATTTTTTATTGTTTCATGCCAATATTCTACAACTTTCACATACTTTTGGCAACATGTTATATTATTTTTGGGACTAACATATTGATCCAATGCCCATTGCCAGTTCCAGTTTGTTTCATGTTTTTTGTTTCGCAGAATATCCATATCAAATGAAGTCCAAACGCGATAAAAATTTACGGAGATTTGTTTTGGAATATATGTGATTTTTGGGAAGCGGAATCAACACGAGATGATGCCCAAGGGGCCCACAAGCTCAAGGGGCGTGCCGCCCTACCCAGGGCGCGCCTGACAAGCTTATGGCCACTCCGTAAGGTGGTTCGTGCCCATCTTTTGCCACAAGAAAGATAATATCTAGAATAAAATCATGCTAAAATTTCAGCCCAATCAGAATTCGGATCTCTAGAAATATATGAAACGCTGAAAGGCCAGAAAACAGAAACGCGAAACAGAAGATAAACTAAGAGGTAGATCCAATCTCGGAGGGGCTCCCGCCCCTCCGCCTCCATGGAGGCCATGGACCAGAGGGGAAACCCTCCTCCCATCTAGGGGGGAAGTCAAGGAAGAATAAGGAGTGGGGCTCTCTCCCCCTCTCTCTCGATCGCGCCGGAGTGCCGCCAAGGCAAGGATCGTGACGGCGATCTACACTAACAACCTCTCTACCGTCATCACCAACTCTCTCCCCCTCTATGCAGTGGTGTAAAACCTCTTCTCCCCACTGTAATATCTACTTAAACATGGTGCTCAGCGCTATATATTATTATCCAATGATGTGTGGCCATCCTATGATGTTTTAGTATATTCGTTTTATCCTATGGGTTGATTGTTGATCGTGATTGGTTTGAGTTGTATGTTTTATTATTGGTGCTGTACTATGGTGCTCCCCGTGTCGCGCAAGCGTGAGGGATCCTCACTGTAGGGTTTTGTAATATGTTCATGATTCGCTTATGGTTGGTGGCGTAAGTGACAGAAGCACAGACCCGAGTAGGTGGGTTGTTGTGTATGGAGTAAAGAGGACTTGATACTTAATTCTATGGTTGGGTTTTACCTTAATGATCTTTAGTAGTTCGGGATGCTTGCTAGATTTCCAATCATAAGTGCATATGATCCAAGTACACAAAGTATGTTAGCTCATGCCTCTCCCTCATATAAAATTGCAATAATGATTACCGGTCTAGTTATCGATTGCCTAGGGACAAATAACTTTCTTGTGACAAAAAGCTCTCTACTAAAACTAACTTAATTGTTTCTTTATCTAAACAGCCCCTAGCTTTTATTTACGTGTTCTTTATTATCTTGCAAACCTATCCTATCACACCTACAAAGTACTTCTAGTTTCATACTTGTTCTAGGTAAAACGAACGTTAAGTGCGCGTAGAGTTGTATCGTGATAGAACTTGAAGGGAATATAAATTATACCTTTATCTCCTTGTTGGGTTCGACACTCTTACTTCTCGAGAAAGGCTACAATTGATCCCCTATACTTGTGGGTTATCAAGACCTTTTTCTGGTGCCGTTGCCGGGGAGCAATAGCGTGGGGTGAATATTCTCATGTGTGCTTGTTTGGTTTATCACTAAGTAGATTTTATTTTCTGTTCTAAGTTGTTCTCTATCTTTAGTTATGGAAATGGAATACAAAATACCAAAAAAATTAGGGTTACTTGCTACTGATGGAGATGGGGAACCTCCTAAAAGCCTTGATGCTTGTTATGTGAAAAATATTAAACACTACTTTGATAATCCTGAGAAAACCCCATTCAACTTGATAATGTGAGACACGTTGGGTCAACGTGAATACTTTAGGGATTATCGCTTGACTCAAAAGGGAAACTCTTATGGGATCAAATTGAAATGTTGCATTGGTATGCTTGGGATCTATGCTTGAGATATGATTATACTCGTTGCTCTAGGATGAAGGCTCCACACCTTCCCTTTTCATGTGAATTTAATGATAATGAAACCTTAGCTTCTTATGCTAATGGTATATATGATTACTATGATGTGGAACTAATAGAAGAATTTGTTGCTTTTAAGGGTGCTTATTAAATTGAATCTTTGTTTGAAAAGTATGAAGATTGTGATGATGCTGTTTACAGACTTGAAAATTTTGCTATACTAAAATATTGCTATGAGAATTATAAATATAATGCCGATATTAATGAGTTTATTGAGAAAGTCTCTGCTGTCCAAGAAGAGACTAATATTTTGCAGGAAATAATGGAAGAAGAAATTGATGACACTGTGAGCTCATTAGATGAAAAAGATGAGGAGGATAGCGAAGAATAAAAGGAGGAAGAGCGGATTAGCTACCCGTGCCCACCTTCTAATGAGAGTAACTCTTCAACTCATGGATTGTTTAATTTCCCTTCGTGCTTACCGAAGGATGAATGCTATGATCCCTTGGATTTGTTTGAAATATCCCTTTTTGATGAAATTGATTCTTGCTATGCTTATGGCCAAGATGCCGGTTTGAATTATGCTTATGGAGATTAGCTTGCTATAGTAGCTTATGTTATGAAATAAATTGTTGCTATTGCACCCATAGATGATAGTCCTATTATCTTTTTTGAATTCTCCAAACTACAATATATCGGAGAAGTTTGCACTCATTAATGATTATATTGATGGGTTGCATTTTACTACTACACATGATGATTTTGATAAATATAATATGCATGTTCTTGCTGCTCCTACTTGCAATTATTATGAGAGAGGAACTACATCTCCACCTCTCTATGCTTCCAATACGATAAATTTGCAAGAAACTGTTTATACTATGCATTTGCCTTTACTTTGTGTGCATGAATTGTTCCTTTATGACATGCCGATGCATAGGAAGAGAGTTAGACTTCCTTATTGCATGATATATATTACTTTGTGCTCACTACTGAAATACAAATCATTGTTAATTAAAATTGGCTTTGATATACCTTGGGATCCGGGTGGATCAATTACTTGAGCACTTTATGCCTAGCTTAATTGCTTTAAAGAAAGCGCTATCAGGGAGACAACCCGGAAGTCTTAGAGAGTCATTTTAGTCTGTTGTGTGCTTTTAAAAAGTTTAAAAACAAAAAAATATATAGAGGGGAACCTAAAAACTTTTTCAAAAAGAGAAGCGATCGGAAGGTTATGCATTGGAGAAGTGAGGGTCGACCTTGAACACTTGTGTTCATGCTCATGGAAACAATGTAGAATTTTTCATGGAAGTTTCTCATAGAAATAATTATCCCCTTGTACAAATCCATTGTATTATAAAAATAATGTGCCAAGATTTGCCTTTAGGATGATTAGATGGCTTGTTTGGTATGTGCAGTGCAAAAACAGAAAAAATTGCTATAGTGCATGAATTTACATTTTTTATTGGAACATGAAAAAGTTCTGAAATTTTTACATGGTACTTCTATGAAAATTATTTATTTATTCCTAATTTTTCAGATTTTTTTTTGACTTACATAAGTATATGTACCATCTGCATCTTTACAGATTGTTCTGTTTTCACAGATTGCTATTATAGTTTCATTATTTGCGTATGTTTGAAATCTTGCTGAGCCTCCTTTGACTTGGGGCCATAGAATTGTCATAGAATACAGTGGGTAATGATTAATTATAATTATATAATAGTGTTACAGAAGTACATGATGGGATTTGATGTTATATGTACTAACCACGCTAATAAAAAGTTCTTTTAAGTTTTGTGTGGATGAAGTGTTCGAAGATCGAGGATGTATCGATATGAGGAGAATAAGGAGAGGCATGGTTTCAAGCTTGGGGATGCCCAAGGCACCCCAAGTAAATATTCAAGGATACTCAAGTATCTAAGCTTGGGGATGCTCCAGAAGGCATCCCATCTTTCTTCAACAATTATCGGTATGTTTCGGTTTTTGTTTTGTTCACATGATATGCGTAAATTCTTGGAGCGTCTTCTGTGCTAATTTTTCCCTTTTATTTTATGCACCATGCTAGTATGAGATATTCCTTGGTTGATTTATAGAATGCTCTTTGCATTTCACTTATATCTTTTGAGTATGGCTTTTTAGAATGCTTCATGTGCTTCACTTATATCATTTGAAGTTTAGATTTCCTGTTTCTCTGCACATAGAAAACCGCCATTTGTAGAATGCTCTTTTTCTTGACTTATATTTGTTAGAGCATGGGAAAATCTTTTGTAGAAAGAATTAAACTCTAATGCTTCACTTATATCTATTTAGAGAGTTAACATGAATAGGTCATTCACATGGTTAGTCATAAAATCCTACATAAAACTTGTAGATCACTGAATATGATATGTTTGATTCCTTATAATAGTTTTGCGATATAGAGATGATAATATGTGGGAGGTACTAGTGAATGATTGTGGTTTAGTAAAAATATTGGTGTTAAGGTTTGTGATTCCCGAAGCATGCACGTATAGTCTCTCGTTATGCTAAGAAGTTGGAGCATGATTTATTATTGATTGTCTTCCTTATGAGTAGCGGTCAGGGACGACCGATGGTCTTTTCCTACCAATCTATCCTCCTAGGGGCATGCGTAGTAGTACTTTGCTTCGAGGGCTAATAAACTTTTGTAATAAGTATGTGAGTTCTTTATGACTAATGTGAGTCCATGGATTATACACACTCTTACCTTTCCGTAATTTGCTAGCCTCTTCGGTACCGTGCATTGCCTTTTCTCACCTCGAGAGTCGGTGCAAACTTCACCGGTGCATCTAAACCCCGTGATATTATACGCTCTATAACACATAAGCCTCCCTATATCTTCCTCAAAACAGCCACCATACCTACCTATTATTACATTTCGATAGCCATTCCGAGATATATTGCCATGCAACTTCCACCATCATCATATATATGACTTGAGTATTCATTGTCATATTGCTTTGCATGATCATAAGATAGCTAGCATGATATTTTCATGGCTTGTCCATTTTTTTATATCTTTGCTACGCTTGATCATTGCACATCTTGGTACACCGCCAGAGGCATTCATATCGAGTCATATTTTGTTCTAGTATCGAGTTGTATGTAAATAAAAGTGTGATAATCAACATTATTAGAGCACTGCCCTAGTGAGGAAAGGATGATGGAGACTATGATTAGCCCACAAGTCGGGATGAGACTCCGTACAAAAATAAAAATAAAATAAAAAAAGAGGACAAAAAGATCCCAACAAAAAAAGGAAAAAAAAGAAAAAAGAAGAAAAAAATGAGTGAAAAAGAGAGAAGGGGAAATGTTACTATCCTTTTCCACACTTGTGCTTCAAAATTGCACCATGTTTTTCATATAGAGAGTCTCCTATGTTGCCACTTTCATATGCTAGTGAGAATTTTTCATTATAGAACTTGGCTTGTATATTCCGATGATGGGCTTCCTCAAATGCCCGAGGTCTTCATGAGCAAGCTAGTTGGATGCACACCCACTTAGTTTTAAGTTTGAGCTTTCATACACTTATAGCTCTCAGTGCATCCGTTGCATGGCAATCCCTACTCCTCGCATTGACATCATTTGATGGGCATCTCCATAGCCCGTTGATTAGCCTTGTCGATGTGAGACTTTCTCTTTTTTTGTCTTCCCCATATTAATCTCTACCATCGTATTCTATTCCACCCATAGTGCTTTATCCATGTCTTGCGCTCATGTATTGCGTGAGGGTTGAAAAAGCTGAAGCACGTTAAAAAGTATGAACCAATTGCTCGTTTTGTCATCGGGGTTGTGCATGATAAATACTTTGTGTTAAGAAGATGGAGCATGACAAGGCTATATGATTTTGTAGGGATAACGTTCTTTAGCATTGATATTTTGAAAGACATGATTGTTTGTTGGGATGCCTGGGTATTCATGTCTTTATGTCAAATTATAGACTATTGCTTTGAATCACTCGTGTCTTAATATTGATGCCATGACTAGATTATATGATCAAGATTATGCTAGGTAGCATTCCACATCAAAAATTATCTTATTTATCATTTACTTACTCGAGGACGAGGAGGAATTAAGCTTGGGGATGCTGATACATCTTCGTCGTATCTGTAATTTTTGATTGTTTCATGCCAATATTCTACAACTTTCACATACTTTTGGCAACATTTTATATTATTTTTGGGACTAACATATTGATCCAGTGCCCGGTGCCAGTTCCTGTTTGTTGCATGTTTTTTGTTTCGCAGAATATTCATCTCAAACGAAGTCCAAACACGATAAAGATTTAAGGAGATTTGTTTTGGAATATATGTGATTTTTGGGAAGCGGAATCAACGCGAGACGATGCCCGAGGGGCACACAAGCTCAAGGGGCGCGCCCCCTACCTAGGCCGCGCCAGGCAAGCTTGTGGCCACTCCGTAAGGCGGTTGGTGTTACAGATCTCCGGTAATTTAAGAAACAGTGATAGGCTAGAAAATAGGAACCCGAAACAGAAGAAGAAACAGAGAGATAGAGCCAATCTCGGAGGGGCTCCCGCCCGTCGGCCGCCATGGAGGCCATGGACCAGATGGGAAATCCTCATCCCATCTAGGAGGGAGGTCAAGGAAGAAGAAGAAGAAGGAGGGGGCTCTCTCCCCTCTCTCCGGGTGGCGCCAGAGTGCCGCCGGGGCAAGGATCGTGACGACGATCTACACCAACAACCTCGCTACCATCATCACCAACTCTCCCCCCTCTATGCAGTGGTGTAACACCTCTTCTCCCTACTGTAATCTCTACTTAAACATTGTGCTCAATGCTATATATTATTATCCAATGATGTGTGGCCATCCTATGATGTTTGAGTAGATTCGTTTTGTCCTATGGGTTGATTGATGCTCGTGATTGGTTTGAGTTGTATGTTTTATTATTGGTGCTGTCCTATATTGCTGTCCGTGTCGCACAAGCGTGAGGGATCCTCGCTGTAGGGTGTTGCATTATGTTCATGATTCCCTTATGGCGGGTGGCGTGAGTGACAGAAGCACAGAGCCGAGGAAGTGGGTTGTTGCGTATGGGAGTAATGAGGACTTGATACTTAATGCTATGGTTGGGTTTTACCTTAATGATCTTTGGTAGTTGCAGATGCCTGCTAGAGTTCCAATATAAGTGCATATGATCCAAGTAGAGAAAGTATGTTAGCTCATGCCTCTCCCTCATATAAAATTGCAATAATGATTACCGGTCTAGTTATCGGTTGCCTAGGGACAATAACTTTCTTGTGACAAAAAGCTCTCTACTAAAAGTAACTTAATTGTTTCTTTATCTAAACAGCCCCTAGCTTTTATTTACCTGTTCTTTATTATCTTGCAAGCCTATCCTATCACACCTACAAAGTACTTCTAGTTTTGTACTTGTTCTAGGTAAAGCGAACGTTAAGTGCGCGTAGAGTTGTACCGGTGGTCGATAGAACTTGAAGGGAATGTAAATTCTACCTTTAGCTCCTCGTTGGGCTCGAGACTCTTACTTATCGAGAAAGGTTACAATTGATCCCCTAAACTTGTGGGCTATCAGTGCATCACTGATAACCACACGAGCGAGTGTCCAAGGACCACCAATGCATGCATGCGGCCCAAACATATGTATGAAAGGGTTGTGTAATGTTTTAAATACCCAATTCATGACTTTGATGTGACACCTGCCTCACAAACTAGTCAATCCCACACGGAGGGTCATGACGTGTAGTGTGCCGGACCCCCGCCCCACCCACCCACCGGACCACCACCGCCACTTCGAGGCATGTCAAACTTTTTCTGTAGTGAATATGTGACCAAAGAAGTGTTGTGTTAAAATTTGAAAAAAAATTCAGAGATCATTCAGACATTTGTATACATTGACTGATTTCCTAGGGATTTAATGTGTAAAAATCAAATTTGAACTACATGCACACGCGATAGTGTACCAAAATGGATGAGAATGCCGCCGTCTGAAGTGTATGAGAATGTCGCCGAAGCGCAGCATCGGAGGGAGTGGCGACCTTGTGGCTGGTGAAGCACCTAAGCACTGTGTGCATATAGGCATAGAGGTTGCCATCGACGCTGATGAGGTCTTGTGCGGGCAGAAGCACGAGCTCGATGTCGTTGATGCCGTCGTGCTTCCCCAGCCGGAGCCGGAGGTCCACTGCGACTCCGATGATGACTTCGACGACAACTGAGAACCGGTTAGTCAGCCATACCCATTTTTGTGGCAATTACATCCTAGGTTTTCTCTGGTTAATCCTGCCTCCCCATTTTCGGAATCGACAAATGGTTATGTTCTCTCAACTCTCAATCCATGAAATCAGTGTAAGATTCATTAGATCCGTGTAGCGTATTGATTGTTTGAATGGTATAAATGATAAGTGCTAGCTGTTGATAAGTGAGATATGTACAAATGATCATGCTAATAATCTGACTAGGGTTAGTGATTAATTGTTTGTTCTCTACAAATGATTTTTGCTAATAATCCGACTAGGGTTAGTGTTATTGCTAATAATTCATAGCCAGATCTTGAGAACTGATTTTGTATGTTCTACATAAAAGTTTGTGCCAATTTTTTTCTAGATTCGTATGTGATAACCCACAAGTATAGGGGATCGCAACAGTTTCGACGGTAGAGTATTGAACCCAAATTTATTGATTTGACACAAGGCGAGCCAAAGAATATTTTTAAGTTTTAGGAGTTGAGTTGTCAATTCAACCACACCTGGAGACTAAATATCTGCAGCAGAGTGATCAGTAGCACAGTAGTATGATAATTTGATAATAGAAGTAGCAATACCAATAGCAACAATAACGGTAACGGTAGCAGTTTAATAGTGATTGTAACAGCAGCAACAACAACAGTAGTAACTTAGCGAAGATCAATATGTGAAAGTCGTAGGCATTGGATCGGTGATGGATAATTATGTTGGATGACATTCATCATGTAACAGTCATAACCTAGGGCAACGCAGAACTAGCTCCAATTCATTAATGGAATGTAGGCATGTATTCCATATATAGTCGTACGTGCTTGTGATAAGAACTGGCATGACATCTTTTGTCCTACCCTCCTGTGGCAGCGGGGTCCATAAGGAAACTAAGGGATATTAAGGCCTCCTTTTAATAGAGAAACGGAACAAAGCATTAGCACATAGTGAATACATGAACTCCTCAAACTACGGTAATCATAGGAAAGAATCCAAATTTCTGTCACTTTGGGGTATGCGGATCATAAGACGTAATAGGTGCATACAACTTGCAAGATAGGATCAAGAACACAAATATATTCGTGAAAACATAAAGGGTTTAGATCCGAAATCATGGTACTCGGGCCCTAGTGACAAGCATTAAGCCTAGCAAAGTCATACAACATCAATCTCAGAACATAGTAGATATTAGGGATCAAGCCCTAACAAAACTAACTCGGTTACATGATAAATCTCATCCAGCCCATCACCGTCCAGCAAGCCCATGAAGGAATTACTCATCCCGGTGGTGAGCATCATGAAATTGGTGACAGAGGATGGTTGATGATGACGACGACATCGAATCCCCCTCCCCGGAGCCCCGAACGGACTTCAGATCAGCCCTCCCGATGAAGAACAGGAGGTGGCGGCGGCTCCGAATTGTAAAACGTGATGATTCCTTCTCTCTGATTTGTTTTCTGGATAAAAAGGTACTTATGGAGTTCGAGTTAGGGTTGCGGGAGCTGCGAGGGGCCCACAAGCCCACTTGGCGCGCCCTGGGGGGTGGCCGCGCCCCCCAGGCTTGTGCGCCCTGGTGGCCCCCTCTGGTATTTCTCCTCGCCAATATTTTTTATATATTCTAAAATAATTCTCCGTAAATTTTCAGCTCAATCCGAGAACTTTTATGTTTGCACACAAAAACAACACCATGGCAATTCTGCTAAAAACAGCGTTAGTCCGGGTTAATTCCATGAAATCATGCAAATTAGAGTCCAAAACGAGAGCAAAAGTTTTTGGAAAAGGAGATACATTTGGGACATATCAACTCCCCCAAGCTTAACTCATTGCTTGTCCTCAAGCAATTCTGTTGACAAACTGAAAGTGATAAAGAAAAACTTTTACAAACTCTTTTTGTTCTTGTTGCTGCATATATGTTTAACTAATGTTCAAGTTTTCAGCAAAGGTTATGAACTAACCATATTCATGATAACATTTAGGTCTCACATTTACTCATACCAATGACATAACCAACTAGCGAGCAATAATAAGGTATCTCGGGTGCCAACAATTTGTCAAAAGAATCATGATATAATATGATAACGTGGTATCTTGCTAGCCCTTTCTGAGACAGCAAAACATAAATGCAGAGCACGTCTAAAGTTCAAGAAACGACTAAACATTGTAATTCATGGTAAAAGAGATCCAGTCATGTCACACTACATTAACTATACTCAATGCTTAAGAATGACAATAGTGCTCTCCAACTGGTGCTTGAATGAGAAGGTGATGACTCAACAATAAAGGTAAAATAACATAAAAGTAAATGGATAGGCCCTTCGTAGAGGGAAGCATGGATTTGCAGAGGTGCTAGGGCTCAAAGCTTATAACAGAGATGAATATAATTTTGGGAGGTATGCCTTTCCTGTCAATGTCACGACCGAGAGTTTTGAACATCTTCCATGCTAAACACATTAGTAGCGGTTCGCAAGCGGAAAGGTAAAGTTTACTCCCCCTCAACCAACAAACACAAGCCATGGCTAGCTGAATCCTTGGGTGCCATCCATACCAACAACTTTCCGGGGGAGTTTGTTTCATTATTTTGCAATTTGATCATGGGACTGGGCATCCCGATTACTAGCCCCTCTTATGTAAGGACAAGTGAATAAACGCCTATCATGCGAATAACCCGCTTAGCATGGAAGATACTGACCACCCCCTGTTGCTTCATGAGCGGTACAGGCACATAAAACAGATACTTATTTGAATGTTTAGAGGTGGCACATGCAAATTTACTTGGAACGACAGAATAATACCGCATATAGGTAGATATAGTGGAATCATCTGGAACAACCTTGGGTTAAAGGATTTGGATGCGCATGCAGTATTCGCACTTAGTACAGGCAAAGTCTAGAAAATAGATTGAGAAGCGACCAACCAGAGAGCGAAAAGGTCATAAACATGCATTGAGAGTAATTAACATTGAATACGAGCATGAGTAGGATATCAAACACCATGAACATAAATATCATGGAGGTTATGTTGGTTTTGAATCAATTACATGCGTGAACATGTGCCAAGTCAAGCCACTCGAATCATTCAGGGGGAGATACCATACTATCATACTACATCATAACCATTTTAAAGCATGTTGACACTCAAGATAAATCATTATCCACTCCTAGCTATTTAAGCATGGCATGAGCAACTATAATCTATAATTGTCATCACAAACATGTTTACTCATAGTAACACTAAATCAAGAACGATGGGCTGAACATATTTACAATAACAAAAACAAGAGGAGTTCATACCAGCTTTTCTTCAGCTCAATCACTTCATCAATTCATTGTCATTATTGCCTTTCACTTGCTTGGCCGAATGATATGAAAATAATAATGGTGCAAGTGCGTCGTGGACTAAGCTGGAATCTGCAAACATTTGATTCAAAGGAGAAAACAAGGTAATATGGGTTGTTTGTCAGATCAACAATAATGCATATGAGTGCCACTCAACAATTTCATCGTGGTCTTATCCTTACGACAACTCCAAGAAAAGCAAAGAATTTCAGATAAACACGCTGAAATATTTTTGGAGTTTTTGTTTTTTCGAAGAAAAGAAAAACAAAAGCGAGAAAACTATTTACACGTGAAAGCTCCCAACAAGTAAAAGAAGAAGAAGAAATCTTTTTGGTTTTCTTTTTAATACTACATACTACTAAATAAAAAAGAAAAACCAAAAAGAAGTGATAAATATTTTTCGATTTTCAAAGATTTTCAAACACAGGAGAAGAAAGCGGAAATAAAGCTAACATGGATATACAATGAAAAAGGATGAACACCGACAACTAGAATAAATGTGTGGTACATGAATGTAATGTCGGAGAGAAATACGTACTCCCCCAAGCTTAGGATTTTGGCCTAAGTTGGTCTACGGCCCCTGATGGCTTCGGTAATAACTGTAATCATAGTTCGGGTTGTACTGGTTTGCAGCTGCCACAGCTTGGCGGGCTGCCTCACTATGGCGAGTGGTCTCCACCGCCATCTCATATTCCTCAGCCTCCTCCTCAAGTATGTAATGTCTATGTTTCTCTTGAAAGTTAAAGAAGGCAGGGGCAGGCAAAGTAATATGGGAAACACGATGCCGGGTAAAGATTAGCCTGTATCTGAGAAAAGGGTCATTCCTCTCAAGGAACTGGTGGCGTTCCATAGCATCATAATCAAGAAAACTAGGTGGCAGCATGGTATCATTTTCTTTAATGGGTACCCCTAGGTGAGCGTCTAAGCGAGTAGCATAAATTCCAACAAAGAAATCACCAACTACGGCATTATTATGTAGATGACGTGCACCAATGGCCCCATGTTAAATTGTCTATCTCTCAACACCGCACTCTTAAGAATGCTCAAATCAGGGGCACAAAGATGACTAGGATCCCGTTTACCATTAATGCATCTTCCTATGAACAAAGCAAAATAATGTATAGCAGGAAAATGGATGCTCCCTATAATTGCTTGTGTTATGCCCCTAGTTTCACCCCTAGTAATATTCAGCAAGAATTATTGCAATCATATTTACGAGGCTCATTACATATCCCCCAAAAGGTAATTTTACAAGCTTCGGAAAATTCTTTGATGTCTATGCAAAAAGGAGTTTCATATAAATTGAAGATAGCAACATCTGAATTTTGATGAGGCACGTACTAAATTTTTTGCACAAAAAATCAGTGAGATTATAGTATTGCGTGCACTTATGTGACATGAAGTCTGCGCGCCCTACAGTGTGCACGTACATGTCAAACTCCTCGCTAATACTAGGTCGAGACATGAAGGAATCCGATGGCCATTCACATGGGTGCACAAGCGCTTCCCGTTGTGGTTCAAGGTCCGGCTCACATATAGCAAGCCTTGGAGAGCTCTTGCTCGAGGAACCTCCTTGGAACATTTTCCAAACATTTTTTTCCTCTGAAAATTTTCTGAAATTTTTAGTGACCCAAAATAAAAGTGAACCAAACTCAACAAAATAAAAGTGTCTAGAGGCTATATCATGCATCAAAACTACTCTGGACCATATAAATTTAACATGCAAGACCAAGAACATGGTCACCACCGCAGCAAAAATTTGCAATATATAAAGCACTAGAACAAAAACTAATTGGACCATTGGAGGAGTCACATACCGAAGAATAATCTCCCAAAACAGTTTCAGAAATGGAGTTCCGATCAACGATATTGAAAATTGCAGTCAAAGGAGCAAGAACACTGGTTTGAGCAAGCTAGTGATTTTTTCTATAGGAAGAAGAAGTGAGTGGGTTGCTGGGATAAGTGAGTGGGTCCTTGTGGGACCCACAAGTCCACTAGGCGCGCCCTGGGGGTGGCTCACCCTGTGAGCTTATGGCTCATAGGTGCACCCCCTGGGTGTGTTCAGTGCCAAATATTCTTAAACATTCTACAAAAAATCATACTGAATTTTTAGGGCATTCTGAGAACTTTTATTTTTGGGTCATTTTTTATTGCACGAAAAATTCAGAAAACAGGATAATCATGGCATTTCTACTTTATTAACTTTAAATAACAGATAGTAAATAGTGGGTATAGTAGGTTGTGATTAATAAATTCATCGACCACATGCCCCTAAAAAAGAATCCATTAATAATGTTGATCAAGTCTTATTAACAAACCATTTTCGAATGACATGAAACCAAAGAATCTTCGTATAACACTAGGTTACCTCAACATGGATATGCATTTCCCCAATAGTAAGAGTTTCATATTTCTTTTTGACTGAAGGAAGAGGGAATTTGAAACCTCCAATAGTAATTGTCCAAATCTTTTCAATATAGTTGATACCATTCACTTGGAATTGTTTCTTCGGAAAGCGTATCGTATGCTCATTACCATTAATACGAAAAGCAATATTGATTTTGTTGCAATCAATAACAGCTCCTGCAGTATTCAGGAAGGGTCTATCAAGGATAGTTGACATGTTTTCATCTTCGAGCATATCAAGTATAACAAATTCTGTAAGGATAGTAACATTTGCAACTACAGCAGGCACATCCTCACAAATTCCTGTAGGTATAGCTTAGATTTATGAGCCATTTGCAAAGATATTTCAGTAGGTGTGAGCTTATTCAAATCAAGTCTTCTATATAAAGGGAAAGGCATAACACTAACACCGGCTCCTAAGTCACATATAGCAGTTTTAACATAACTTCTTTTAATGGAGCATGGTATAGTGGGTATTCCTGGATATCCTAGTTTCTTAGGTACCCCACCCTTAAAAGAATAATTTGCATGCATGGTGGAAATTTCAGCTTCAGGTAACTTTCTTTTATTGGTGAGAATATCTTTCATATACTTAGCATATGGGGCCATCTTTAAATTTATCAGTCAAACAAGTACGCAACAAGACTGGCCTAAGCATTTCAATAAAGCATTCAAATTCTTCCTCATCTTTGTTCTTAGGTGTTTTAGTTGGGAAAGGCATGGGTTTCTGAACCCATGGTTCTCTTTCTTTACCATGTTTCTAGCAATGAAATCTCTTTTATCATAACATTTTTTTAGGAGGTGGGTTATCAAGATCAACAGCAGGTTCTATTTTAACATCATTTTTTTTACTGTAAACTATAGGGAACTATTTCAACATCATTATCAGGTTCTTTATCATTGTCTGGTTGAGCATCTATTTGAACATCATTATTGTCATTATCATTATCGCTCGGTGACTGTTCATTACCAGATTGTGTCTCAGCATCAGAAATGGAAACATCATTATGGTTCTTAGAAGGTTTCTCTACCTTAGGTTCACTAGAAGCATGCAAAGTCCTATCATTTTTATTTTTATTTTTTGTCTTAGATGGACTAGGTGCATGAATATTAATTGGTTGAGAATCTTGTTCAATTCTTTTAGTATGACCTTCAGGATACAGAGGTTCCTGAGACATTCTACCCCCATCAAGTCATTACTCTAACAACATGATCATTCATATTATTGTTCATCCCATTACGCAAATCATTTTGTGACATAGCTACTTGTTCTAACTGAGTTTAAACCATGGAAGCATGTTTTCCTAGAACTTTAACACCATTAGCAATTCGATACATCAAGTCACTCAAACGATCTATCATGTAAGAATTGCGTTTCAATTGTTTCATAACGTATGCATTAAAATGTTCTTGCTTAACAATGTAATTATTAAATTCATCCAAGCATTGACTAGTGGATTAATTATAAGGAATATGACCTTCATCAAATCTTATAAGAGAATTTAGCTTTACTACCTGTGTTGGGGTGTCGAGACCATGTATTTCTTCAATAGGCGATAAATTCTTAACATCTTCATCTTTAATACATTTTTTCTTCATAGGTTTCTTTGCCTCTTGCATATCTTCGGGACTGAGGAATAGAATACCAATTTTCTCCGGAGTTGGTTCAGGTGGTGGTTCAAGAAGTTTCCAATCGTTATCATTCATCAATATATTGTTCAATAGTTCTTCAGCCTGTTCAACAGTTTGTTCCCTGAAAACACAACCAGCACAACTATTTAGGTAGTCCCTAGAAGCATCGGTTAGCCCATTATAAAAGATATCAAGTATTTCATTTTTTGTAAGAGGATGATGAGGCAAAGCATTACGTAACTGGAGAAGCCTCCCCCAAGCTTGAGGGAGATTCTCTTCTTTAATTCGCACAAAGTTAAATATTTCCTATAAGGCAGCTTGTTTCTTATGAGCAACAAAATATTTTTTAGAGAAGTAATAAATCATATCCTAGGGATTATGCACACAACCAGGAGCAAGAGTATTAAACCATATCTTAGCATCACCCTTTAAGGAGAAAGGAAACAAGTTAAGAATATAATAGTAGCAGATCTTTTCCTCATGAGCAAATAGGGTGGCTATATCATTTAATTTAGTAAGGTGTGCCACAATAGTTTCAGTTTTATAACCATGAAAAGGATCAGATTCAACCAAATTAATTAACACAGGATCGATAGAGAATTCATAATCCTTATCAGTAACAAAGATAGGTGAAGTAGCAAACTTAGGATCATATTTCATTCTTGCATTCAAAGATTTTTCTTTCAGCTTACATAGTAGTTTCTTAGCATCTTCTTTATCATTACAAGCAAGAAATTTTGTAGCTATCTCTCCATCAATAACATAACCCTCGGGTGTCTTAGGAAATTCAATTCTAGGAGAGCTAGGTCTAATAGGTGATTCATAAATTTCATCAGTTTCAGCATTCCCAAATTCTTCAGCTCTGACAAGTTGTTCATCAAGAAATTCACCTAGTGGCATAGTATTATCAAGCAAAGTACTAGCATCATCATAAGCATCATTCATAGTAGAAGTAGCATCATCAATTATTTGCGACATATCAGAATTAATAACAGGTGGTGGTGTCGCAAGCCTACTCAAAATAGAAGGTGAATCAAGTGCAGAGCTAGACAACAGTTCCTTACCTCCCCTCGTCCTACAGGGAACATTCTTGGTTCTATCATCCTTCAGATTCTTCATAGTGATCAACAGATAAAAATCCCAAGTGACTCAGTAAATAGAGCTATGCTCCCCGGTGATGGTGCCATAAAAAGGTCTTGATAACCCACAAGTATAGGGATCACAACAGTTTTCGAGGGGCGAGTATTCGACCCAAATTTATTGAGTTGACACAAGGGGAGCCAAAGAATATTTGCAAGTATTAGCAGTTCAGTTGTCAATTTATCCACACTTGGAGACTAAATATCTACATTAGAGTGATCAGTAGCATAGTAGTATAATAATTTGATAATAGTGGTAGCAATAGCAATAGCAATGATAACAGTAACGGTAGCAGTTTAATCGCGATTGTAACAACAGCAACAACAACAGTAGTAACTTAGCAAATATCAATATGCGAAACTTGTAGGCATTGGATCGGTGATGGATAATTATGTTGGATGACATTCATCGTGTAACAATCATAACCTAGGGCGACACAGAACTAGCTCCAATTAATCAATGTGATGTAGGCATGTATTCCATATATAGTCATACATGCTTGCGATAAGAACTTGCATGACATCTTTTGCCCTACCCTCCTATGGCAGTGGAGTCCATAAGGAAACTAAGGGATACTAAGGCCTCCTGAACAAAGCATTAGCACGTAGTGAATACATGAACTCCTCAAACTACGGTAATCACTGGAAAGAATCCCAATTTCTGTCACCTTGGGGTATGCGGATCATAACATGTATTAGGTGCATACAACTTGCAAGATAGGATCAAGAACACAAATATATTCCTGAGAACATAATGGGTTTAGATCTGAAATCATGACACTTGGGCCCTAGTGACAAGCATTAAGCAAGCCGTAACAAAACTAACTCGATTACATTATCTCGTCCAACTCATCACCGTCCAACAAGCCTAAGAAGGAATTACTCACACCCGGTGGTGAGCATCACGGAATTGGTGATGGAGAATGGTTGAAGATGACAATGGCATCGAAGCCCACTCTCTAGAGCCCCGAGCAGAATCTGGATCAGCCCACCCGATGAAGAATAGGAGGTGGCGGTATCGTAAAACGTGATGATTCCTTCTCTTTGATTTTTTTCTGGATGAATAGGTACTTATGGAGTTCAAGTTCGGGTTGCGGGAGCTGCCAGGGGCCCACAAGCCCACTAGGCGCACCCTCGGGGTGTGGCCCCACCCGCTAGGCTTGTGGCGCCCTGGTGGCCCACCTCTAGTATTTCTCTTCGCTAGAATTTTTATATATTCTGAAATAATTCTCCGTAAATTTTCAACTCAATCCGAGAAATTTTATTCCTGCACAAAAACAACACCATGGCAATTCTGCTGAAAATAGCGTCAGTCTGGGTTAGTTCCACTCGAATCATGCAAATTAGAGTCCAAAACTAGAGCAAAAGTGCTTGGAAAAGTAGATATGTTTGGGACGAATCAGTATGTACATAGATGATTGTGCTAAAAAAATTGAACCAAAATGTTGCTAATAATCCGTCCAGGGTTAGTGATTTATTGTTTGTTCTGTACAAATGATTTTGCTAATAATCCGACTAGGGTTAGTGTTCGTGCTAATAATTCGTAGCTAGATATTGAGAATTGACTTTGAATATCCTACTTTTTGACATGTAAATTGGTTTGATGCCAATAGTTGGCATGCCAAATTTTGGCAACTTCCAAATGTTCGCTAGAGATTGGTTGCATATCAATGTTCATTGCCAATGTCACAAAAGGTTTTACCGAGTGTTTGCAATTTTTGATTTGCCAAATGTTGGTAGCAAACCAATCAAACTCCTAGTTTTGTTGCACTAAGTTGTGTGCTCTCAATTTATGCATTTCTTTCATCAAGATCACTTGATGATTTAGGGTTCACGCTGTCACAGGATATATTATGTTTCTTAAACTCATCCTGCTGAATTCGCATTATAAAACATACCGATGCCACATTTTTTACTATATGTGTAGGTGCTATCTCATGATGTCGACAACGAGGATGAAGATGGCCAGAGTAGGTTCAAGAAGCAAAAGCTCAGGGAGCTTTATGCGGGAAAGTATAACAGGCATGTGAGGACCTGGAATGGGGGCTTTGGATGCCCATTCTGCAACCAAAGGCTTCATGCCGCGTATGAAAGTGTTCTGACACATGCAAGAGGATGATCTTTTGGCTCCTTCAAGCAAAAATATTCTCTCAGGGTGGCACACGCCGCGTACGCTGAGTACCTGGACAAACTTCACTCGTGCAAGCCTATCGGGAGATGAGATGTGGGATTGAACTATGGTTATTTTAAGTACCCTAACTATGTAGTGTCTTAATTATAACTATGCATGAGTATGCTTATATCTATTCTTAATTATATCTAGATGTGGGATGAGTATGCAATCAGTTTGGTTGATGGAATTTTTTGATACTCTTAGACCAACCTATGATTGCCCACATCACACACAACTTATTAGCGTGAATCGTCTGTGTTACTTTCGGTCTTCCCACACAATTTTATACTAGCAACCCTTTTCGCACAACAAGCACAACTACGTGTGGAGAGTTGGCAAAAATTTGAACAAGTACGGTGCATATTTGGGTGAATGTTTAGCATGAGTAAAAATTTCAGGGTCAACCGACAAAGGAAATGTGGACCTGATACGTCCATTTTGCATCATGTTTTCCTACTTTTATTTATAATGTTTTTTGATCAATATAATACTTTGTGGTGCAATACTAATGCATTTTCTCTCTTAATTTGCAAGATTTACATGAAGAGGGAGATTGCCAGCAGCTGGAATTTTGGACCTGAAAAAGCTATATCAGAGATATCTATTCTGCACAACTCCAAATGTGCTGAAATTTCATGGAGAATTATTTTGGAATACAATAAAAATACTGGAGAAAAGAAGTACCAGAGGGGATCCACCAGCTGCCCACAAGGCACTAGGGTGCGGCCACCCCGCTGGGCGCGCCCTAGTACCTTGTGGGGCCCCTGGCCGGCCTCTGAGGCCCATCTTCTCCTATATGATACCATTTGCCCTAAAAAATCAAGAGAAGACTTTCGGGATGAAGCGTCATTGTCTCAAGGCGGAACCTGGGCAGGAGCACTTTTTCTCTCTGGTGGAGTGATTCCGCTGGGGACACTTCTCTCCGGGAGGGGGAAATCGAAGCCATTGACATCACCAACAACCCTCTCATCATGGGTGGACCAATCTTCATCAACATGTTCACCAGCACCACCTCATCTCAAACCCTAGTTCATCACTTGTATCCAATCTCTGTCTCAAAATTTCAGATTGGTAACTATGGGTTGCTAGTAGTGTTGATTACATCTTGTAGTTGATGCTAGTTGGTTTATTTGGTGGAAGATTATATGTTCAGATCCTTGATGATATTCAATACCCCTATGATCTTGAACTTTAATATGATTTGTGAGTAGTTACTTTTGTTCTTGAGGACATGGGAGAAGTCTTGTCATAAGTAATCATGTGAATTTGGTATTCGTTCAATATTTTGATGAGATGTATGTTGTTGGTTGCTTTAGTGGTGTAATGTGAACATTGACTACATGACACTTCACCATACTTGGGCCTAAGGGAAGGCATTGTTGAGTAGTAATTAGATGATGGGTTGCTAGAGTAATAGAAGCTTAAACCCTAGTTTATGCGCTATTCCGTAAGGGGCTGATTTGGATCCATATGTTTCATGCTATGGTTAGATTTATCTTAATTTTTCTTTCATAGTTGCAGATGCTTGCGAGAGGGGGTAATCATAAGTGGGACGCTTGTTCAAGTAAGAACAACAACCAAGCGCCAGTAAAAAAACACTTTTGTGATGATGCGTGTTTGTCACAGTAGGTCACATTTTCTGTCATGCATCTACATCCATGACGATTTTATGACACAATCTAGATAGTCATGCCTGTGCTGACGTAGAAGTGTACCATGACAATCCTCAAATTATCATCACGGAAGTGTCCACTTCCATGATGATAAATGGAGCGTTATGGAAGTGTTTTCATCAAGGGTAACCGACACGTGGCATCCATCGCAATGGGTCATCGTTAAGCTATCGGGTTTGGTTCTGGATCTGTTAAACCATTAATAGCAATGACCAATGGCGATTTTCCACGTGTAAAATTTTAATTGGCTGAAGGAACCACGTGTCAGCTCGGCGTTGGAAAAGATGCCATCTAGCGAATAGACGGGACGCGCCCATGACACGTCGACACATGGCACAGCCCAATAGTCGCCCAATTAGGTTAAAAGGCCAACCCGTTTGACTTGGTCGAAAGGTAGCAAACCGGCCCACGGAAAGCCTGTTAACGATCTGTTTGCATATAGCCCATTTATATCCTCCTAACTCACGACCAGTTATGGCCAATCCGAATCAGGCCCAGTGGCCTCATGTGGGCCGTCCAAATGAATCCAGCCCGTTGTAACTTCCGGCCCATGTATGGCCCATGACGTCTTACTGCCCATATGAGGCCCTTTGTAACTCTTGGCCATTTAACGACCCATGGTGAAACTGGCCCATAATAAACAATATATCACTTTATACCCATTAACAACCCATTATTCAGTTGTGCGTTTCCATCCCATGTTATCTTTCGGCCTTCTAAGGTCCCATTTATTCTTGGGCACATTTCCAGCACTCGATTACTTCCGGTCCGTTACTGGCATGTTCCGCTAATGGGCCAAATTCAGCCCGGTTACAGTCGGCCTGTTTGTGGCCCATTAATCCATTGGGCCGTTTTCATAGCGTCATCTAATATGGCCCATTAGCGACCCATTATGCATGTCGATAGAATTAAGCCCGTTATACATACCAGCCTATTAACGACCCATTATGGTCGGGGTCATAAATAGATGATTCCCATTTTAGCCCGTTAACGGCCCATATCGCGGTCCGTTATTGGTCCACGAATAATACGGCCCATGGTTGGCCAATCGATCATATGACCCATAGAAGGCCCACAGATTCTACGGCCTGTAGAAGGCCCATGGTTCCTATGGCCCGTAGGAGGCCGATAGTCACTACAGCAGCTAGCAGAACCATGGTTACAATGGTTCTTATGTTGCCCATGGTTATTATGGCCTAGTTCTAAAAGACGTTATTGTGGCCTGTAAGTGCATCAAGTGTCCCCTTAGTGGCTTTCGAGTATTGACGACAAATAGGTTGTGGAACTAATGTGTTTGTGAGTATATACAGGAGACAGAGACCCAGAAGATTTGGTTTAACACATGGAAGACGACCCCTAAAAATGTATTTCTTCAAGGGAAGAAATTGGTTATGAAATTGGTACGACCTTTGAAGAAATTGAAGTGAAGACTTTGAAGCTTGAAGACTTTGTTTTCATAGTTTTTTTCTTCTTATTAGAGTCATAGGAAAAACCGTACTGTTAAAGGGGGTCTAGGTGAAACATATTTCACATTTCCAAAGTGATGCTCGAACCTATTCAAACCTATACACAAAAGCCGCTTTGAGTGAAGCCTTTTAAATCTCCTGTGCAGCTGACGCATTTGCTAGCAACAGTGACAATGTTCATCTGGTCGCTGATGAATTTGGTCACGCTGAGGAGTTAGGAGTTCGCTAGTGCGTCTGCCTAAAAGTGAGGAAATTCAGTGCCCAATGAAGTTGAGAGTTCAAATTCCGACCGTTGATGCGCCGCGTGCCAGCTATCGAGTGGTTCCTTATACTGACAATGGACGAATCAGAGAAGGGCATTTATGGCAATTCATGTCGGTTTGCCCCCTGGCTATAAATAGCCGCCCCCCACAACCACTTGTTGGTTTGCTGCTCCGAGAGAACTTGACACTTGTCAGAAGAGAGCAACCTATCCTCCGACGACTTTGAGAGAATCCTAACACTACTAGGAGAAAGGCTACTAGTAGCGCTAGAAATACATATAGTAGTAGCGCTGGGTCCAGCGCTACTGCTAGCGTGCTATAGCTAAGTTGTAGTAGTAGCGCTACCCTGACCAGCACTACTGGTAAGTATGGTTAGCAGTAGCGCTGCCCTGACCAGCGCTACTGATAACTATCAGTAGCACTTGAACAAAGAAAGCGCTGCTGCTAGATGCTTTCCAGCGCTACTGCTAGTATTCCTGCTTTCATAGATTTATACCCCCTCTACGTATTTGTGATGTATTTGTACGGGCTCTATATAGTAGTTTCATCAGATCATACTAAACGTACACTATTCTCATCATATCATACACATACAATAGTCTCGTCATACCATCATCATCATCATCATTCAACACAAATATCATCACATCTCGAAAATAGCGATACACAAGTCATGTCATGTCTCCAATAAGTGCAACTGCATGGTCTTGGCACACACACAAGTTTCATCATCTCTATCTAAATAATGATGTAGAAGAGAAGAGCGACCAGCATGAGCAAGACCGCGACTATGTAGTACTTGAGGCACCGGTGGTTCCGCCCCCGCTCTTGCTGGAGCGTCCACCTCAAGTAACTACTTTCCGCTTCAGCTCTGCTATTGAACCCTCTATGGCTAGCACCTGGGTACTTGTCCACCTGGGCCTGAGCGTCTGGCCAGTGGTCGTAGACTCCTGGAACACTCCGAACGAACACGGCGTAGCAGTCCTTCGCCATCTCTGATCTATGTACCTGCATCGTCAGTTGATGAATTGAATGATAATATGCAACATAATGTACTTAATAAAACAAAGAGGCATAATTAGCAAAATACAAGCAACATATAGTAAACATAAATGACGAAGTTCCTCATACCCAAACTAATTAACTAGGGCAAGTTCACACTGTATGTGATAAAACTCAGCTCGGATTCAATGATCCGGTGTCTTTCCTATGCTTGTGGCCCAGTGGACAATATCGGCATCGTTGGTAGTAGCTGACATGCGAAGGCGTTGATTATCCCTTCTGTACTCGAGCAGGTGATGCATGAGGTAGAATCCATCAGCCTTACTGGTGTGCGGTTGCTGGATGCAACAGAAGTCGGTCTTATGGCTAAAAACCAGTCCATTCTTCCTGTACTTTTTGACCTTGATATATCCACTAGACAGGCTGAAAGTTAACAGGGCACTATCGAGAACACACTTTATGTGCGTGTAATCCTTTTTCTTGATGTTCTGCGATGAGTCCAAGTACATAGCATGGGAGTATTCTGGGCACAGAACGATGAGGACGGCGGCCCCTCTCCCCCCCCCCCCGCTGCGCAAATTAAGTACACCTCAAATTAGCTATAACACCCCCATGTATCAACTACAGTGAGCACCTCTTAATCATGCCAAGTCATTATCCTTTGCAATGCTTGATCATAGTGGTTAAGCAGTTCAACTCAAATCCCCCCTTTGAAATCAATTAAAATTCTAAGTGCAATTTGAAGTTGCTTAAAAGTTGCTGGAAAAATGTTCATCATCTAGCAAAAATTCAATAACATTTATTTGTTAAGGATAACAACATCACTCTTATGCTAAAATGGACAGTAGCATTTAAACAGTGTTGTTCCAGCAATTTAAAATGTGCAAATTCATTATTTGTAAAATGCAAATGATCTCACCATGCCTCCAATATATTTGTGGCAGCGCCAAATATTGCTAAGTAATATTGGGGCTCAGTTCCACATTTTTCCCAAGCTTTCTGGTGGCCCTAGAAATTCACTACTACCTCTGTTTGGATTAATAAAATGCAAAAAAGAGAAAATAGAAAATGGCCTAAACCGACTAGGCCTAAGTGCACAGTGCACTAGCCCGGCCCAGCCGGCCTGCCTCCCTCCTCACTCTCCCTCGCACTGTCGTCTCGCCTGTGGCTGCGCCGGCGTCCACCGGCGAGGAGGCGACACCGCGACGCCCACCGACAGCGGGAGGATAAGGACTCCCCCGAGCCCTCCCCCATGGACGCCTAGCCACTTTCCCCTCACCTCTCTCTCGCCTCTCCCTCACCATCTGCTTTTCCCCCAAGCACCGCCATGGCCTCGCCTCGCTGATTCGCACAGCCACCATCGCCCCTGAGCTCCGCCAGCGTGCCCAGGAGCTCCGTTGGGTTCGTCCTCATCGTCTGCGTCACTAGCCTGAGCTCACCGAGCTCCTGCGATGCTCCTAACCGCCGTTCCCCTCGCCGGAATCCACCTCGGCCATCTCTTCGATTCACCACCCTCTAACTGCCGCCGGCCTCCTCAAGCCTTCTCTCCAACGATGTGAGCGGCAGCCTCTTCCTTCCCCTCTCTCTGAGCTGCTACGTCCCCGCTAGCTAGCCCGCCGGAGCCGTGAGCTCACCGCCGCCGCTAACTACACCGCCGTGGCCACCGCGAACGCCGACCGCACCCGAGCCCTGCGTCGTGTTCCCGGGCTTCCCAGGGACCGAACACGCCTGTCCCCGTTGCCTGCCATGCCCTGCGTCCACGGGCTCAAGCTCATCCGAACGCCACCGCCGTCGGCCGTGCTTGGTCCGGCCAGCTCCGACCACTACAACCACCATCACCATTGCCGTTTGACGTGCGAGCTCGCCTGCAGCCGATCGAGCCAAACGCCGGGTCCGGAGACCCCCTGAGTGCAATTCCCGGCCACCTCTCAAACTTCGGTGCCACCCGCGGTGGTCGCCGTCGACGTTCCCGACCTCCTCGCGCGCTGCAACCGCCGCCATTGGACGCGGCATGCTCCCAACATCCCGTAGAGCTGAAGTCCGACCCCAGCCACGCGCCATACGTCTTTTCCGTCCAACTCCGGCTACACGCCGCCGTGCGTTTGGGTCGCCGGTGTCACTCCGGCAGCCGGAGCTAACCTGGCAGCCACCTGGCGCCCCTCTGTGCCGCTGCCAGCGGGCCCCATGGCCCTGCTGACTGGGTCAGCACCGCTGACTGGACTGGGTCCAGTCACTGACTAGTAGGCCCCACCTAATTAGTTAGTTAAAGTGCTAATTAGATTAATCTGGTAGTTTAGTTAGACACTGACAGCCCGGGCCCACAAGCTAATTAAACCAGATTAGTTTAGATCTAACTCTGTGATTAACCCTCTGTCTATGACAGGTGGGTCCCACTGGTCAGGTTTGACCTGGTCAGTGTGACAGTTGACTGCTGACGTCACTGCTGACGCAATAATCCTTTTCTGTAAATATAAATAATTCCAGATAATGCTTTAATCTTTGAAAATTCATAGGAATTAAACCGTAGCTCAGATCGAAAAACTTTATATATGAAAGTTGCTCAGAACGACGAGACGAATCCGACTATGCCTTCCTCATACCTGTCACATGCCTCTAGCATGATGAACATGGAACTTTCCCCTCCGTTTCATCTGTCCGATAATCACCCGGAGCTGGGAGAACACTCCCGAATAATTTCCCGCTCCCACTAACCTGCGTAGTACTGCATTAGGGCATCCCTCGAATAACGAGCTGCCATGCCATGCATCTGTGATTGTAATTGCCTGCCTTTATTTATTGTTTCTTCCCCCTTTTCTCTCTCGATTGACCCCGAGACCGATGATGACCCGATGACCGTCTACCTCGTCGAAGACCCGTTGTTGTCTGCAAAGCAGCCTGGCAAGCAACCCCCCTTGAGCATGCCTATATCGCCTATTCTTTCTCTCTTATGCTTGCATTAGAAATTGCTGCTGCTACTGTTTATCCTATTTCTGATGCAGAGCCTGTTTTGGTAACTGCTGTTGATACCTACCTGTTTATCCTAAACTACTTAGTATAGGCTAGATAGAGACCCACTAGAGACCCCACTTTGTTCCAGTTGCCCCCGCTGGATTATTAGATGACTCGATCAACGTGATCGACAACCAGGCCCCAGCACCGCACATCACCCCCTAGTTGTACGATAGTGCAGTGTTACTATCGAGTGCCGAGGTTGATACCTCGTTTAGCACTTCTGATGTTAACTCTGTAGAGTAGCTATTCGATCGTGGTCATCGAGGGTGATTCCTCCTACACCACTCCCGATAACGACGCTGTCGTGCAACACCTCAAGTGTGAACCTCGAGGGTGATTCCTCCTATGTTCACCTTGATGGATACATCTAGTAGGAATCCAACGAGGGTGATACCTCGGATTCCCTTATGTTATGGACACACGGATACTTGGACTTTACAACTGTTACTTGGAAAGGCGGGTTGACCCTGAAGGGCACCCGCGAGTGATGTGGAGACGGGTTGACCTGGAGGGTACCCGAGGGACAAATACGAGGCGCGGCTGGGCATTCTTAGCCCTTGCCGCAAGTCCTCAAGACGAGGAGATGGGGTCACATCGACCGTGAGTCTCTGCTCGTTACCACACGCTACCAACACACTAACGATTTGGATATTTGATCTGAATGGGCCTTTGGCCCGATAGCACTAACCATCACGTGGGAACAGTTATGGGCACTCTGTATCGTATGAATCAGCCGAAGCTTAATGGACGTTAGCGACTGAGCGGCGCACTCTGGGTTGGACTGCGTTAAGCACCCTCCTTTGTAATGGAGTATGCTAGGTCTGCTCACCGGCCATGTACGCAACGTGCAGGAGTTCTCGGGGCGATGGCCCAAGACCCCTGGGCTCATAGGTTTAGTCCGTCGTGCTGACCTTTCTGTTAAGCTTAGGTCAGGTTGCGGCGTATCGTTTGGCCGAGGCTGGGCATGACCCAGAAAAGTGTGTCCGGCCGGAGATAATCGAGCATGGTGGGTAAGTTGGTGCACCCCTACAGGGAAGAACTAATCTATGCATAGCCGGATCCTCGGTAACGGACGCTTGGAGTTGTATCCCGATCGATACAACTAGAATTGGATACTTGTGATGAGAAATGGATATTAGGGCTCTGGTTTCGCTTTCTCGCAGGGAGTCGAGGAAGGATCTCTGGCCGAGGTTGATACTTAATACTGCTATTATTTTATGCTATACTAATCTACACTCTTCTAATGTTGCAAGACCGCTGAAGATGCTAGTTTTTGATAGGACTAGGCCTTCTCTCTATTCTGGCATTTCTGTAGCCCAATCCACATATACAGCCTTTCTTTGATAATGTTGCATATGTAGTGTAGATCCTTGCTTGCTGAGTACTTCGGATGAGTACTCACGGTTGCTTTGCTTCCTCTTTTCCCCATACCCATTTGATGCAACCAGATGATGGAGCCCCGGAGCCAGCTGCCCCCGTCGACGACTACTACTACCACCCCGAGGGTGGTTACTACTTCGAGCTTGCCGATGACCAGTAGTAGGATCAGAGGGTCCCAGGCAGGAGGCCTGCGCCTTTTCGATCGTAGCTTTTGTTTTGCACCGCCTTCTTAAAGGCTTATCTATTTCTCTTTTCTATCTGTACTCAGATATCTAACACTTCCGCTGATGCTTGTTGGAATCAAGCTTATGTATTCAAGCCTTCGAGGCCCTGCCTTGTAATATAATGCTTGTATGTCTTTATTTATGTTTTAGAGTTGTGTTGTGATTCCTTCAAGTGAGTACTTATGCTTGATCGTGTGCATTTGCGTGTATGATTAGTGCACGATTAAGCCGGGGGCGTCACAGGTTGGTATCAGAGCGGACTGCATGTATGAATCCCGCTTTCCAAATCCTTGGCCGAAGTTGAGTCTAGTCTTTCAAAAACTATTTTACTAACATGGCTGTGTGGCTTATGGGCCCATGTCGCCATTGGATGGTATTAGGATCTTTTATTCCTCGTCTATACTCTGGGACTCTGATCTCTCTTCTATTTGGGTTAAATGTTTTGCTAACTCTAACACTAGGTTCTCATAACCGCTTCCTCCCGGAGAGCCCCTCATGCCAGATGATCGCTTGGTTCTTCAGAAGACTCCGAAGATACTCCTTGAAGTTCCCGAGACCCTTGTGCCCACTATCTTTGCAATTCCTGACCACCGATAAATCCCCGTGGATAACATCCTTGCTGTTTGTACATTCATCCCCAATTGCTTTTGTTGTTACGAGTTACCCCTAATACTCTCTGTTGTTCCGAGAATCCTTTGCGCCTTCTGCTTTGCAGCTTCTTTTCGCACTGCGGATCATTCAATTACCCAGGATTCGTTCATCCCCAGTTGTTCATATGCTTTCCAAAATACTTTGAAATGCAATCTAAACTCCCGAAACTCCTCTGACATACCTTGTTGTCGAGACCGGTGACATGTCACCGTCATCCCTACTTTCGATCGACACCCCCCTACAGTTCAACAGGATCGGAACCTGACTCTCGTATACATCGTTGATTCCGAAGTATCCTTTGCTCTTGGCTTTCTGTGTTATCACGAGCCACCCTCCGAGAGATTATCTAATCCCGATGCTCTGAACCCTCTTCTCACACTCTGTTCAGGTATAGATCATTTGTCCATTCGCTTGAAACTTCCTAATGTACCTTAATACTTTGCTCTCGATGTTTTCTTACGTTTCAACTCGAGAGATACTTCTGCCACATTCCCTTAACTGTTCTCTAGATAATTAACCATACAAGGGTCAGTTCTCCCGAAGTTACCCTTTACTTCCCCACTTAAATCTCGAGACGAGATTTCTTGTAGTGGAGGAGATTTGTAACACCCCCATGTATCAACTACAGTGATCACCTCTTAATCATGCCAAGTCATCATCCTCTGCAATGCTTCATCATAGTGGTTAAGCAGTTCAACTCAAATTCCCCCTTTGAAATCAATTCAAATTCTAAGTGCAATTCAAAGTTGCTCAAAAATTGCTGGAAAAATGTTCATCATCTAGCAAAAATTCCATAACATTTATTTGTTAAGGATAACAACATCACTCTTATGCTAAAATGGATAGTAGCATTTAAACAGTGTTGTTCCAGCAATTTAAAATGTGCAAATTCATTTTTTGTAAAATGCAAATGATCTCACCATGCCTCCAAAATATTTGTGGTAGCGCCAAATATTGCTAAGTAATATTGGGGCTCAGTTCCACATTTTTCCCAAGCTTTCTGGTGGCCCTAGAAATTCACTACTACCTCTGTTTGGATTAATAAAATGAAAAACAGAGAAAATAGAAAATGGCCTAAATCGACTGGGCATATGTGCACACTGCACTGGCCCAGCCCAGTCGGCCTGCCTCCCTCCTCACTCTCACTCCCTCATGTTGTCGTCTCGCCTGTGGCTGCGCTGGCGTCCACCGGCGAGGAGGCGACACCGCGACGCCCACCGACAGCGGGAGGATAAGGACTCCCTCGAGCCCTCCCCCCTGGATGCCTAGCCACTTTCCCCTCGCCTCTCTTTCGCCTCTCCGTCACCATCTGCTTTTCCCCCGAGTGCCGCCATGGCCACGCCTCGCTGATTCACGCAGCCACCGTCGCCCCTGAGCTCCGCCAACGTGCGCAGGAGCTCCGTTGGGTTGGTCCTCATCGTCTGCGCCACTAGCCCGAGGCCGCCGAGCTCCTGCGATGCTCCTCACCACCGTTCCCCTCGCCGGAATCCGCCTCGGCCATCTCTTCGATTCACCGCCCTCCGACTGCCGCCGGCCTCCTCGAGCCTTCTCTCCAATGATGTGAGCGGCAGCCTCTTCCTTCCCCTGTCTCTGAGCTACTACGTCCCCGCTAGCTAGCCCGCAGGAGCCATGAGCTCGCCGCCGCCACTAACCACACCGCCGTGGCCACCGTGAACGCCGACCGCACCCGAGCCCTGCGTCGTGTTCCGTGGCTTACCAGGGACCGAACACGCCTATCGCCGTCGCCTGCCGTGCCCTGCGTCCACGGGCTCAAGCTCGTCCGAACGCCACCGCCGTCAGCCGTGCTTGGTTCGGCCAGCTCCGACCGCTACAACCCCCATCACCAACGCTATTGAACGCGTGAGCTCGCCCGCAGCCGATTGAGCCAAACGCCGGGTCAGGAGACCCCCTGAGTGCAATTCCCGGCCACCTCCAGAAGTCTAGCGCCGCCCGTGGTGGTTGCCGTCGACGTTCCCGACCTCCTCGCGTGCTGCAACTTTCAACATTGGACGCGGCGTGCTCCCAGCGTCCCGTAGAGCCCAAGTCCGACCCAGCCACGCGCCATACGTGTTTTCCGTCCAACTCCGGCGACGCGCCGCCGTGCGTTTGGGTCGCCGGCGTCACTCCGGTCGCCGGAGCTGACCTAACCGCCACCTGGCGCCCCTCTGTGCCGCTGCCAGCGGGCCCCACGGCCCTATTGACTGGGTCAGCACCGCTGACTGGACCGGGTCCAGTCACTGGCTGGTAGGCCCCACCTAATTAGTTAGTTAAAGTGCTAATTAGATTAATCTGTTAGTTTAGTTAGACACTGATAGCCCGGGCCCACAAGCTAATTAACCCAGATTAGTTTGGATCTAACTCTGTGATTAACCCTCTGTCTATGACAGGTGGGTCCCACTGGTCAGGTTTGACCTGGTCAGTGCGATAGTTGACTGCTGACGTCACTGCTGACGGAATATTCCTTTTCTGTAAATATAAATAATTCCAGATAATGCTTTAATCTTTGAAAATTCATAGGAATTAAACCGTAGCTCAGATGGAAAAACTTTATATATGAAAGTTGCTCAGAACGACGAGACAAATCTTATTATGCCTTCCTCATACCTGTAACATGCCTCTAGCAAGATGAACATGGAACTTTCCCCTCCGTTTCATCTGTTCGATAATCACCCGGAGCTGGGAGAACACTCCCGAATAATTTCCCGCTCCCACTAACCTGCATAGTACTGCATTAGGGCATCCCTCGAATAATGAGCTGCCATGCCATGCATCTGTGTTTGTAATTGCCTATCTTTATTTATTGTTTCTTCCCCCTTTTCTCTCTCGATAGACCCCGAGACCGATGATGACCCGATGATCGTCTACCTCATCGAAGACCCGTTGATGTATGCAAAGCAACCAGGCAAGCAACCCCCCCCCCCCTTGAGCATGCCTATATCGCCTATTCTTTCTCTCATATGCTTGCTTTAGAAATTGCTGCTGCTACTGTTTATCCTATTTCTGATGCATAGCCTGTTTTTGTAACTGCTGTTGATAACTACCTGTTTATCCTAAATTTCTTAGTATAGGCTGGATAGAGACCCACTAGAGACCCCACTTTGTCCCAGTTGCCCCCACTGGATTATCAGATGACTCGATCAATGTGATCGACAACCAGGCCCCAGCACCGCACATCACCCCCCTAGTTGTCCGACACTGCAGCGTTACAATCGAGTGCCGAGGGTGATACCTCGTTTAGCACTTCTGATGTTAACTCTATAGAGTAGCTATTCGGTCGTGGTCATTGAGGGTGATTCCTTCTTCACCACTCCCTATAACGACGCTGTCGTGCAACACCTCAAGTGTGGACCTCGCCTCCTTAGTTCACCTTGACGGATACATCTAGTAGGAATCCAACGAGGGTGATACCTCGGATTCCCTGATGTTATGGACAAATGGATACTTGGACTTTACAACTGTTACTTGGAAAGGCGGGTCGACTCTGAGAGGTACCTGCGAGTGATGTGGAGATGGGTTGACCTGGAGGGTACCCGAGAGACAAATACGAGGCGCGGCCGGGCATTCTTAGCCCTTGCCGCAAGTCCTCGAGATGGGGCGACGGGGTCACATCGATTGTGAGTCTCTGCTCGTTACCGCATGCTACCAACACGCTAATGATTTGGATATTTGATCCAAGTGGGCCTTTGGCCCGATAGCACTAACCATCACGTGGGACAGTTATGGCCACTCTGCGTCATATGCATCAGCCGAAGCTTAATGGATGTCAGCAACTAAGCGGCGTGCGCTGGGTTGGACTGTGTTAAGCACCCTCCTTTCTAATGGAGGCTGCTAGGTCTGCTTACCGGCCGCGTACGCAATGTGCAGGAGTTCCCGGGGCGATGGCCCAAGACCCCTGGGCGCATAGGTTTAGTCCGGCGTGCTGACCTCTCTGTTAAGCTTAGGTCTGGTTGCGGCGTATCGTTTGGCCGAGGCCGGGCATGACCCAGAAAAGTGTGTCCGGCCGGAGTAAATCAAGCGTGGTGGGTAAGTTGGTGCACCCCTGCAGGGAAGAACTAATCTATGCATAGCCGGATCCTCGGTAACGGACGCTCGGAGTTGTATCACGAACGATACAACTAGAACTGGATACTTGTGATGAGAAATGGATATTAGGGCTCTGGGATCGCTTTCTCGCAGGGAGTCGAGGAAGGATCTCTGGCCGAGATTGATACTTAATACTGCTACTACTTTATGCTGTACTAATCTACACTCTTCTAATGCTGCAAGACCGCTGATGATGCTAGTCTTCGATAGGACTAGGCCTTCTCTCTATTCTGGCATTTCTGCAGCCCAGTCCACATATACAGCCTTTCTTTGATAATGTTGCATATGTAGTGTAGATCCTTGCTTGCTGAGTACTTCAGATGAGTACTCACGGTTGCTTTGCTTCCTCTTTTCCCCATACCCGTTTGATGCAACCCGATGACGGAGCCCCGGAGCCAGCTGCCCCCGTCGACGACTACTACTACCACCCCGAGGGTGGTTACTACTTCGAGCTTGCCGACGACCAGGAGTAGGATCGGAGGGTCCCAGGCAGGGGGTTTGCACCTTTTCGATCGTAGCTTTTGTTTTGCACCACCTTCTTAAAGGCTTATCTATTTCTCTTTTATATCTGTACTAAGATATCTAACGCTTCCGCTGACGCTTGTTGAGATCAAGCTTATGTATTCGAGCCCTCGAGGCCCTGGCTTGTAATATAATGCTTGTATGCCTTTATTTATGTTTTAGAGTTGTGTTGTGATTCCTTCAAGTGAGTCCTTAGGCTTGATCGTGTGCATTTGCGTGTATGATTAGTGCACGATCAAGCCAGGGGCGAAGGAATGATTAACACTTACGAAAGGATATGCGCGGATGACTTACGTGGGATGATAAGGCAGGAGAATCACTTCCTTGTCCCTATTAGCGATCATGAAGTTGCCGATGTACTTGCTCGCATAGTCACGGTGCTCTTTGCAGACTGCCAAGAAGCTCTCATGCATATAGTACGGGTCCACGACGCAGATATATTTTATGTTCTTCATCCTGATGAAGCAGTTGAGATACAGCGCATATATCCGAATGAACTGGAAATCAAGCTTGGTCATGTGGAACATGTCGTAGATGTAGTCAAATCGCAGGATGAAAGGATTCGCGAGCCAGATCTCGACGTACAACTTCCCACCCAGCAACTGAGCCATGTAAAGCGGGTATCTTGGTTTTTCCGTGATGAGAAGGCTTTTCTCTCTGCCCAGCACATCTTAATGGAGTCTACTTAGATCATTGTTCAACATGTGCTTTAGCGCTTTGGCAGGTAGGATCGGGTCGCTGGCGACATGGAAACGCTTCGCACCTTTGACAGGTATTCTGTCTACCACCCGGGGCTTCGGAGGCGGCTGGCTGCTTGAAGCAGCTCTGGCACCTTTAGGGCCTTTCCTGTCCGGTCTCCTCCTTTGCTTCTTGGTGGGTGGTGGTAGTGAGCCCACCATACCTTCCCTAATCACCACCCCCAGTGTCGTCGGGCTAATCAATGGACGGCCCTCGGGTTGTTGCTGGGTAGAGGCGGCATCTGGAAGCGTCTCGTGCGAGGATCGCTTGAGGAGAGACTTTTTGCATTCCGCCTTAGGATGTTTCGGCTCCGGCAAATCAGGCAACATCAAGTCATCATCTCCATGCTCATAGCCTGAGTCTTCGTCGTCCTAAGCCATCAATCCTCCATCATCATAGGCGGTATTGAAATACTTGTCTGGGTCATCATCATCCTCCTCCATGTCATCATCAGCATTTGCTTCTTTGACAATGGGGGCGACGTCATCTGGCACTAATGGATGCTCTCCCTGGCATCGTCCGCTATCACCAGCCACGACAGGTGCAGGTAATTTGGTAGGTGGGGTGGTGTTCATACCTTCTTGAGGAGCTGTCGTTGGTGTGATACTGGGCGCCTTGACACGAAGAAGAGTCTTCGGCCAAGGCAAGAACCAGCTCTTGCAAGCGCCAATCCGCTTAGGGGTCTCCTTGTCATCAACTGGTACCAGAGGAGGCAAATCCTCGAAGCCCGCTAAGACACTGGCAACGTTAACCTTGAAGAAGCCATTGGGCATCTCTTGGTTATGGAACATGCGGTCCTTCGGCTTCACAATCGTTGCCTTTCCCATGGCCACCTTCTGGCCCTTGATGTCGTAGAGTAGGGTGCACGGGGTATCGTCGGCCTACGAAGAAGACATATCTGCGATGTCAAACAATCGAAAGGCAACTGAAACGGAAGACTATAGACATGCTGGTGAAAAGGGTATGACGCGTAATTACCGTGAGGGCATCGAGCTCAGCCATAGACGAAGGCCTGCCGAGCATGCCAGAGATGGAGGTCGGGCTACTATGAATAGGAGCAGGACCTTTTGCGGTTGCTTGAGCAGGTGCTGTGATGTTCACCGAATTGCTCCCGACAAAGCTGGGAAGGGGAAAGTCCTCTGGCCCTTTATTTGGATTGCTCTTCGACCAATCGAAAATTGCCGGAATCAAGATGGCCACCGCGTCACTGACCGCTACATTCACTACCCCGAGCAACTCTTCTTTGGTCTCAGCTTTGTTCTTATTGACCGCAATCGCGACCTTCTCATCGATGGTCTGCTGAGTGACGACCAACTATCTCTTCCTTCTTTCCTCTGGCTCCTCGTGGTAGCACGTCATCCATGAGGCGCCATCTCCGACGCCGTGCACACGTCCATAGGATGGCGGTTTGTCCTCCGGGACCTTTTTCAGTATGTTCAGGGCCCAGTTGAATGGTGTGTCCCACTTGGGCCTCGCCGACGGCTGTGATGACACATCGCTTTCGGCTGCCTTTTGGTGCTGCTCTTTCTGCAAAAGGAACGTGGATGGTTTACTAATAATGTGACAAAACTTGTAGTCGAATTGATTGGAAGCTAATATGATAATGTGGTAATATAACAATAACCAGAAGTCTCATGAACTCCCTCGTGTTCGGGTCCGTGTAAAAGATCTTTTTGACACGGTCCCACTTGTACCGGGCCCTGATCCAGTCATGCTCCAGCGGGTCGGTGAACTCCGCCAAGGGGTTTGGGATTCCTTTACTTTCATGTTTGGCGTCCTCCTTGGCCCATACGTGCCTCTTCCCCTCGTAACCACGGCTTCTGAGGCGGTGGGGAGGCGTGTTCCTGGCCTGGAGCGCCTTCATTTTCTCCGACCTTGCCTTGACTTCTTCTTTAGCGCAAGTCTCCTTGAACTTTTCAAAGTCCTCTTCCTTTAGTGACGGATTGTCAGCATGAATCTTAGACCACGGTTCATTCTTCGCAATTGCTTTTTTCACCCGAACTTTCCAGGCGAACAAGTCGTTGGTGAACGTCACCATCGCCTTGCTGTTTATCATTGTCATGGCGTCGTCGTCCCATGGATGTTTGCTTTCATCCCGGCCGGGGAACAGGAACCTATTGTGCAACTTCTTTAGGAGCATGTGCACCATATGTGGTATCTTCTTCAACCTCTCGTCGTTGATGTTGGCGGTTTCCCTGAGGATGCATCCTAGTTGATTGCCCCAGCACGAGCATGCTTCCTACGGCACCGTTGGCTCTAATTTCTTGGGGTGCATCTCCGTGACCACAATTTGTCCGATGCCGAGCTCGTTTGGTATTCGTGTCCTCTTCTGCTTCGGTGCTTTACCGACTACGCCAGCATCGTTACCGGTCTCGGGGGTGGTGTCGGTGCCAATGTCGGTGTTGGTGTCGGGGTTGGTGCCACTACCGGCACCATGCACCCCCGTCTGGTCTTCGTCCAGGTAATCAAAATAGTGATTTGCTGCCTCGACGGGGTCTTCTTCGAGGCGAGCAGAACCCCCGGCTTCGGCATGGCTAGACATGTTTCCTATTCAACAATTGTAAATAAAAGATATAATGAAGAGAAAAAAGAGGCCTATGTTTGGTCGGAATGTTGATTCGTTCCCCCCGGCAAATCCCGGGCACTCCATATGTCCTAGTTTTTAGCACAAGTCATGCCGAAAATCACGGAAATTTTTGGCATGACCTTTGCTAAAAAGTGGACATTTGGAGTGCCTGAAATTTGCCAGAATGGAAATGAATCAACATTCCAGCAAAACATAGGCCACTCGGATATTCTTCGACATTCAACCAACATTGCAAAATCATATAACATCAATTTGCAACCAACAGGAGCACATATATAACATCAATTTGCAACCAACAGGAGCATATATACAAAGCAAGTACACGTAGTGAAATGACCTCACTAAACATTGCAAAATAGTGGTCTTTTCAAAAACCAAAAACTATTGCAAAATGACCTCACTAAACATTTGCTACTGTTTTTTATTTATAGCTAAAAAAGTATAGGAAGGGAGCTACTATTTTTTTTATAGCTAATTTATATACCTATAAAAACAGTAGCAAAAAATTTTCTACTGTTTTTTATAGCTAAAAAAATTTAGCTACTGTTTTTTATAAAATTTTGCTACTGTTTTTTATAAAATTTTGCTACTGTTTTTTATACCTACAAAGCCTAGCTAATTTTTTATTTATAGCTAAAAATTGCTACTGTTTTTTTATTTATAGCTAAAAAATTGCTACTGTTTTTTAAAGCTACAAAAATTGCTACTATTTTTATATAAAGCTACAAATTTTGCTACTGTATTTTATTTATAGCTACAAAAATTAATTAATTCCTACTGTCTTCTATTACTAAGTAGCAACAATTCTGTTTTTAAAAACTAATTTTTTTTTAAATTAAGCAAGATATGAACCCTAGAATTTTTTTCCTAATTGACTAGAGAGAGGGAGAGGTTGGGGGGAGGGGGGGTACCTGAAGGGCGGCGATGCAGAGAGAGGGTGAGGTCGACGGTGGCGTCGCGGACGAGGAGGCCGGAGCTGCGTAGGCGCGGACGAGGAGGAGGTCGGAGCGGCGGGCAGGGGCGACGACGGCGGGCAGGGGCCGAGGGGCGACAACGGCGGGCAGGGGCGACGGCGATGCGTGACAGCAGAGAGGAGCGGGAGAGGTGGGAGAGTGGGGGGGGGGGGGGATGGGACTTGGCAAATTTTGAGCCCGCGCGGTGGGTTAACTCAAAATAGTAGTAGCGCTGGGTTAGGATCCAGCGCTATAGCTAAATTAGCTATAGCGCTGGGTGGTAATCCAACGCCACTGCTAACTGTTTTAGTTTTTAGTTTTTTTAATTCTAAATTACACATAGTAGTAGCGCTGGGTTAGGATCCAGCGCTATAACTACATTAGCTATAGCGCTGGTTCACAATCCAGCGCTACTGATGTGTTTTATTTTCTTTTTATTATTTTCCTTTTCTAGTTTTTATTTTTCTTTTCTTTTTATTATTTTCCTTTTCTTTTCTATTTACTTTTCGTTTTCTTTTGTATTGCTTTCTCCCTCTTGTTTTTGTTTTTTTTCTCCCGACGACGGCGTCTCCCTCCCACATTGCGTGAATATCATTGGAACCATGCATGTGGTGGTTACATATCAGTTGACCGATAACGGTTACTTAAGTGCGTACACAAAATAGATACATATATATAAATGATGGTTTCTCAGCTGCGTCGACGACATTTCACATTGAGCTTCTTCCCTTTCTTGTTCGTTGCCGAATAATTGAGCCCCTCCTTGTGACTTTTCCGGAACCATGGAGTACTATCTTTCTTAGGTAATGTAGTCTTGATTCTTCTTTTCACGTATGCTTCATCGTCATTGTCATCTTCCCCCATCAGGTTGCCGTATTGGTCATAGTCTTCCTCGTTGGCGACTCCATCCATTCCGACGATGCTCCTTTTGCGTCTCCTCACGACAACATGGCTGGGATTGGTTGGGTCGGTTATGAAGAAGCATTGTGTCATGTGCTTAGCGTGTACCCATGGCTCATTTTTGGCGATGACATTAATGTTCACGGTAGTGCTCTTCGCGTCGGGTATAGACATGGTAGTGAAATACTTGTTTTCTCTTACGACGTCCTTAGCCCATCTGACACGAAACATTATCGCATCGTGCATTCCAGCATAGTCAAGCTCCCAGATCTCTTCGACCCTTCCATAGAATCTTTCAGTTGTGCCGTTGGCGTCGGTCACGCATTCAATTGTCACCCCGGAGTTCTGGTAATCACTGGCCATGTCTTTGGCCTCTGTGTAGAATGTGTACCCATTGATATCGTATGACAGATAGGTCGTGAGTTTGGGTGCGGGGCGATGTGTTAACGCGTGTATGAGCAATCCGTCCGAACTGCCCTCTTCCGGGGGATTTTCAAGAACTTGCTCTTTGAACCAACGCAAGAAAGTGGCGTTGTGCTCTACAGTAACTTCGTCGTTCGTCTTGAGCATCCCCTTATCACGGTACTTCTTTGCGATGGTTTCTTTGTGCCGTGCCACATAATCATCTACCACATCTAGGTGTTGTAGCACTACTAAGTTAGCCATGTCAAAGTCGTTCCGTTGATCTGACTAGTCCACGTGCAATTCCCTCCGACCATTGTTGTGACCTTCTCCTTCGAGCCTCCCATCGTGCTTCTTGACGGGCAAACCAACAACAGGGTCTCCAACACCTATATAATTCTCGCAAAAGGAGATGCACTCATGCGTCAGATACCCCTAGACGATGCTCCCATCGGGACGGGACATGTTACGAACGAATCCTTTGATGACCCCATTCATCCTCTCGAACGGCATCATGCTATGAAGGAATGTCGGACCGAGGTCAATGATGTCATCCATGATGTGGACACACAGATGCACCATGACGTCAAAGAACGCAGGCGGGAAGTACATCTCAAGCTCACATAGTATGACAATGATCTCTTCCTGTAGCCTTCGGAGCTGCTTCACACTTATGGACTTTCAAGAGATAACATTGAAGAAGTTGCAGAGACCAGTAAGCGCGTCACGGACATGCTTATCCATTATCCCTCTAATGGCAACCAAGAGTATCTGCGTCATCATCACGTGATAGTCATGAGACTTCATCCCACTGAACCTTTTCTTCTTGGTGTCTAGAAATCTGCTTATCTTCCCACAGTAACCGGAACTGACTTTGATTCCCATAAGGCACTTGATGAATTGATCGATCTCCTTCGCACTTAAGGTGAAGCAAGAAGGGGGGCAATAATTCTCCTCCTTCTTGTTGACTTTTCTGCCCCTTTCCCCCTCCTCCGTCTCCTTCGTTGACTTTTTACAGTGGAGATCTTTCCTGATCTTCAAATCTTCCAAGTCTTTCCTAGCCTTCGGCCCATCCTTGGTCTTCTCCGGCATGTTCATCAGTGTGCCCAGCAAGCTCTCGAGGACATTCTTCATGATATGCATTTGATCAAGGCAATGTGGTGTGTCGTGATTGGGCTAGTACTCCAAGTCCCAGAAAACATACCTCGTTTTCCATACCTTCAGTAGCGGCTCCGGCGCCTTATTCATCTTTCCCGGTGCGGGGCACTGTTCCTAGTTTTTCAACAGCTCGTTGACTTTGGCGCTGCTCCTCTTACGTGGAGGTCCTCGATGCTCAGCCAACCAATTGAATAGATCTCCACGCTTTCTCCACGGGTCATCCTTCTCGAGCCATCTATGATGTCCCATGTACACGATTTTCCCGGACCCGCAATCTTTCATTGACGTAAGCTGCTGAGACGTTGTATCATCTATGCACCTCGAGCATCTGCAGTATCCGTGGCACACCTAGCCTAAGGTGTACCCGTAACCGAGATAGCCATGCACCGTCGTCATCAGCGTGGCTCTCATATGGAAATACTATCCTTTGCTGGCGTCCCATGTCCATGCCGGTGTTTTCCATAACGTGTCTAGCTCCTCTTTCAGAAGCCCCATATACAGGTTAATATTATTTCCGGGTTGTTTCGGCCCTTGAATTAGCATGCTCATGTGTATGTACTTTGTCATCATGCACTTCCATGGGGGGAGGTTGTACATCCATACAAAGACGGGCCATGTGCTATGGCTGGTGTTCTGGTTTCCAAACGGATTCATGCCATTGGTACTCGCACCAAGCACGATGTTCCTTGGATCTTCTACAGCAAATCCATATACGGCGTTGACTGCTCTCCACTGGCTACCATCTACGAGGTGTCTCAGCTTCGGATCATCTCCATCGTCGGGCTTCTTCCTCTCCTCGTGCGAGCGCATGAGGTTTGCTTCCTTAGGATCTATGAAATACCGCTGCGGACGAGGAGTGATCGAAAAGTACCATACAACTTTCTGAGGAGCTTTCTTTCCTGCCTTCTTGTATCGAGAAGCATTGCACACTGGACAGCTGGTTTTTTCCGCATGCTCCCCCCCCAATAAATGATGCAATCGTTGATGCATGCGTGGTACCTAATGTGCGGCAAACCAAAAGGGCAAACGATTTTCTTGGCCTCCTCGACACTAGTAGGACACAGGTTCCCCGCTGGAAGAACTTTATTATGTAGATACTTCAAATGCTCATCGAGGCTTTTGTCTGTCCATTTGTTTTGGCCTTCGTCTTTGGAAGTTCGAGTGTGAAACTCAAGCGGGTCTCCTCAGGATCGCAACCATCATACAATGGAGTCTTCGAGTCTACTTCAAGTTGCGCCAGCTTGGCCTCCTCTCTAGAAGCAACTCTCTCGCTAGTCGTACTCTTGCGAAGGAGGTCTCGAACATGAGGGTCCTGCACGACTGCACTTAGTAGCGTCGAAGACTGCGGCGTGACCGCCACCTCTTCTCCGCCATGTCTAGACTCTTCTTCACCGTGTCCGGAATCTTCTCCGCCGCCGTCATTTCCGGACTATTCCCCGCCACCATGTCCGGCACCATCGTCTTCGTGTCGATCGGTCATCTCTTCGTCCAGCCCCATGTCGTTATTCCCTACCATGTGGACGTCCTCATCATCATCATCTTCTTCACTTATCCACCGAGTATAGCCATCCATGAAACCATTCATCAGCAGGTGTGCCTTTAAACTACCACAATCATAAGGGTCCAAAAGGACTACTTTACATCTTGTACACGGACATCTAATCCTAGTCCGATTATTTGCATACATGTCCATCACCGCGGATTGTATGTATCGCTCCATGTTCCATCCACTCACCTTCATGACCGACTTCACGGTATAACAAGCAAAAGGGTTATAAACAAAATGCATGCATGCATCAAAATCATTAAAAAATTTGGCATGAGCTTGCCTAAAAATAGGACATATCGAGTTTGCTCGAAATTCACCAAAACGGAAATAAATCGACATTTCGGCAAAACATAAGCAACTCGGGGGCATGTCACTCGCACAAATCTCTCCATATCCCAAACACACATATTCCCATTCACACACATTTTCCCATTCTTGAAATGAACAACTTTTTACTCACCTATATATCTCCCGAGAGAGACCGAGCACGGTTAGATGAGGCCTTTCGCTACCTATAGGGATCGAAAGTGTGGATGGCTAAATAGCTAGCTAGATCTAGTTGTTGGGGAGGAGAGATGACTCTAGCTAACTAATGGAGAGGGAGTTATGGTGGAGGGGGGCATTAATGGGGAGAGAAGAGAGGTATGTAGGAGGAAGAGAGTGATGAGAAGGCCATTTATGGAGGAGAGTTATGGTGGAGGGGGGCATTAATGGGGAGATAAGAGAGGTAGGAGGAAGACAGAAGAAGGGAAACAATGGTGGAGAGGGCAGAGGGGAAAGGAGGGGGAGAGAGGGCAAAGGGGGGAAGGAGGGGGAGAGGGGGTGAAAACGTGGCACCAGCCGCAACTAGCAGTAGCGCTGTTTCACAGAAAGCATTGATGCTTTGGTACTTAGTAGTAGCGCTTTCCAGGAAAAGCGCTACTATTAAGTGGGCCCCATTAGCAGTAGCGGTTCAATAAAATAAAGCGCTACTGCTAAAATCTTAGTAGGAGCACTGTATTTCGGACAGCGCTGCTACTACAGCTAGCGTCGGAGGCCTCGTCTGGTCCAACTTAGTAGTAGCGCTTTTTTATTTTCTAGCGCTACTGCTAAAGAGTTACTAGTAGTGCTACCCTAAAACAGCGCTACTGCTAACTAGCAGCAGCGCTTGCAATTTTCCAGCGCTACTACTAATGTCCTACCTATAAGCATTTCCCTAGTAGTGTCAGTGAGGAAAAACCCAGAGCCAAAGTGATTAAGCATCATTGAAGAGATTGATCTATGTGATCCGACGCCTGTTACCTTTGAAGACTGTCGTTCTTCCAGATGGTTAGGTGTCAAGTTCTGAGTACACCAAGAGTCATTTTGGTGTGCCGGTGAACAAGTCTGTGAAGGTTTTGGAAGTCTACCTTGAAGACTTACCACGAGTGATTGGGCGAGGACTAAGTGACCTTAGCTCAGGAGGAATACGGTGAGAATTGTGTGTCCTTTGAGTTGCGATTCAGCCGCATCAACTAGACATACAGTTGATGCACCAACTGGAACTAGTCTACCAAATTCCATTGTCTTCACCAAGCCAACCTGGTTTCAAATTCCTCAACCCTCTCTTACTGAGGGAGTCCTGGACTATGGGGTCCACGGGCTGCCAGCCTATCTCAATGGACCGGACAGTTGGGCCGCACTATATCCGGACTGAAGACCTTTTCGGTGCCTTGGCGTACACCCCATGTCAAGATGGAAGATTCGGCCTTCCTGTTTCCTTGATGTAATCGACTATGTGTAACCCTAATATCCCTGGTGTATATATAAACCAGAGGGTTTAGTCCGTAGAGGCTAAGAGAACAATCGCCATCCTACTAGTTTAGGGTTTAGTTCCTCTAATCTCGTGGTAGATCAACTCTGTAGTCCCCCCATACACAAGCAATATAATCAAGCAGGACGTAGGGTATTACTTCTTAGTGAGGACCCGAACCTGGGTATATATCTTGTCCCCCGTCCCTTGTTCCCCAATGATCCCAGATCCATAGTTCAGGACACCCTACCCGAGATCCGCCGGTTTTTACACCGACATTGTTGATGTCATTGAGAGTTCCGCTGTTGGATCTTCGGAAGGATCGATGGCTACCCACGCTAGGGGCGTCTCAGACCCTGACCACATACTTATATGTCCAGCCTCCTAGGCCAGGATGGAAGTTTCACCCCGGGTCAGAAAATCAGGTTCGGGAGCTTAGAGTTCACCTCCGATTCCCGGGGAGATCTTACTCCAGCTAAGCCACCGGTTCTCCTTAGTGAACCCGCTAATCCCGACGTTTTGACTTCGGGGACCTGGCCCTAGATACGGTTTCCATCAGAATAATCGGGAAGGCGCTGACCAAACACCGCCCGGACACAGCCTCAAACAGCCCCGGAGCGGCCACCCTACGGGACAGCCCCGAACACTCAGGTAGCATGGACCCGGCGGACCTCTCATCCATAAACGATCTGATAGATCGGATTCGGGCCATGGAAGTCTCCAACGGCCAATCTTTGGTCTACGATCGGTTGAGCTCAGGCCCGACAATAGGGAGATTTACACCCCGCCCATCACGCACCTCGTTGCCATCATCGAAGAATCGGCCGAGCGTTCGCACTCACCAGAGCTGAAAACAAGTTACATCTGGATCAATGATCATGCTTTGAGCCCGGAGCTAGTTGATCGCGTGAAGAGAGTCCGGAGCCGAACTTGAACCTAAAACATGACTTTGAGTCCCCGCCGCCACCCGCTAAAAATGCGGATGCCGGATCCAATATGCTAAATGCTTCAGGGATCGCAGATGCCGCCGCTAGAGTTCCAGACACACAACCTGGGCTAATACGAAATTTTCCCCCACCCACCACCATGTCGCGTACTCCCCAGACAATTCGCGACCCTCGGACATCTAGGATTTGATGTACGTAAAACAGCATCCTGGAGAAACAGACCTGGTGAAAGATAAAATCACAAGTCACTATGACCAAGACGTAATTGCGACCTTTCAGTTCAACTACCGAGACGAAGTGATCTTGAATGCCCTCGCCCGCCGACACGTGCAAAGCTTTGCAGAGTTATCAAGGCTGGTGCACAAGTACTGCGCCTTGGAAAGCGCCTAGCAGGAACTACAGCTATGCTTGGAGTCAAACCATGCCGAACATTCAAATAAAACTCGGGAAAAGCGCGTGTACGCACCACGGTCGCCCGAACACGAACCGGACGAGAAGAAGAACAGATCCCTCGCCAAATCCAGAATGGTCCTCGTTGAGCTACTGGATAAACCATGCCCTATACACTTGGCCCTCCTAAACACAAACCCAACTCACAGGCTTCGAGCTTGTTGGGTTGTCAGACATGTTGCCAAGAGCGGCGAAGCCATACTCCGCCTTCAGTCCCCCAGTAGAGGACCTGAAAAACCCTTGTTTAGTGATAATAATGTCCTAACTATTTATGAAACTTTCTCCTCGAACAACCAGAGGAAAAGAGATCTTTGAGAACTCAGCCAGGTCCACCAGGTTAATGTAGCGAGCTCCTGGACGGACCCCTAAATCGCCTTCGATGAGGAGTACGAACCCAGGGCCCGCCCCATCTGAGCACCCGCCGCACTAGTCCTCGGCCCTATCATGGATGGCTTTAGATTAATCAAGGTGCTTATGGACGGAGGCAGTGGCCTAAACCTCATTTATGAGGATACCCTCGACAAAATGCAATTCGACAGATCTTGAGTCGAGCAAAGCTACACTACATTCCTGGGAATTATTCCCGTCCAAGAGACGCGCTGTTCCAGATGAGTCACCCTAGACGTAGTGTTCGGCACTCCGGAGAACTATAGGACCAAGGAACTGCTTTTCCGCATTGTACCCTTCCATAGTGGATACCATGCCCTATTGTGGTGTGACGCATTCTCAATGTTCTAAGCTATACCTCACTACGGGTACATGAAACTCAAAATCCCAGGGCCCAATGGTGTGATCACAATAGTTAGTGACCCGGACAAAGCCCTCCGAGCCAAGAATAAAATAGCATCTCTCACCCTTGAAGCACTATCCGAGGCTCTCGCAGCTAAGGAGTTAACCACACTATGTACAGTAGTGGACAGGGATGATGTCACCCTCAGTAAGAGACCCAAGTGTACGTCCTTCAAACCAGCTGACGAAACCATCAAATTCCAAGTTCATCCAACGGACCTCAATAAAATAGCGACCATCGGAGCCCAGCTGGACCCAGAGGTCGATGAGGCGCTGCGCGCATTCCTGCATGAAAATTGGGACATATTTGCCTGGAACCCTTCAGACATGCTAGGCATCCCACGCAGACTGGCAGATCATAGTCTAAACATAATAAAGGGCTTCAGGCCAGTTAAACAGACGCTGTGCTGATTTTCTGAACCCAAGTGTCAAGCCATGGGGGGAATAATTAGCTAAATTACTCGAAGTCGGATTCATCAGAGAAATCAAACACCCCGAGTGGCTGGCTAATCTAGTCATGCTACCTAAAAAAGACAAATCCTAGCTGCTATGTGTCGACTTCAAAGACCTCAACAAGGCTTGCCCCAAGGATCCCTTTCCTTTGCCTCGAATAGACCAGATCATCGATGCCACCCCCGGACACGACTCATTATGCTTCCTTGATGCTTACTCGGGGGTATCACCAAATCAAGATGAAAGAGTCCGATCAACCAGCAACCGCATTTATTACACCCTACGGACCATTCTGCTTCAACACAATGCCCTTTGGGTTGAAAAACACAGGCGCAACATCTCAGCGCATGACTCAAACATGCCTGGAAACCCAAATTGGTGAAACAGTTGAAGCATATGTGGATGATGTGGTCATTAAGATCAAACATGTTAGCTAGTTGGTTGACGACCTTCGTCAGACCTTTGAAAACTTGAGAACATATGATATACGGCTTAACCCGGATAAATATGTTTTCGGGGTTCCCGCCGGAAAACGGTTCGGATTCATTGTCTCCCATAGAGGGATAGAAGCCAATCCAGCTAAAATCCGAGCTCTATCCCAGCTGGCAATACCCACAGAGCTCAAACACGTCCAAAAGCTGGCCGGTTGCGCTGCCGCCTTAAGCCGTTTCATCTCTCGTCTCGGTGAAAAGGCCCTACCGCTCTATAAATTACTCAAAAGACCAAAAATTCGAATGGACAAACGAGGCAACCACAACCCTAGAGGAGATAAAAACTCTACTGGCAGGCAATCCTATTTTGACAGCACCTGGCATAGGCGAGCCTATGTTGCTATACATCTTAGCCACGAACCAGGTCGTGAGTGCTGTCCTCGTGGTACAGTGGGAGACAGAAGGACATAAGTTCTGGGTGCAAAAGCCTGTCTATTACGTATCAGAAGTACTCACCCCGTGTAAATCCCTATATCCACACTATTAGAAGATCGCCTACACAGTTTTTATGGCATCCCACAAGCTCCGACACTACTTTCAAAAGTGTTCAGGCATAGTGGCATACGAAGTGCCCTTAAATGACATTATAAATAATAGGGACACCACGGGTCGCATCGCCAAATGGGCCATAGAGCTCCTGCCCTTCGAAATTATGTACAAGCCACGTCGAGCTATTAAGTCTCAGGTACTAGTCAATTTTCTAGCCGAATGGACGGAAGCTAAGATTCCCCGGGAATACAGTACGTACTCACATTGGACAATGTATTTTGATGGCTCCAAAATGTTGGCCGGACTGGGGCTGGCATGATCCTTACGTCCCCCACTGGTGACACTATCCGGTACGTACTGCAGATTATGTACACAAACTCCAACAACGTAGCCGAATACGAAGCCCTATTGCATGGTCTTCGGATGGCAACGTTAGTGGGTGTTCAACGGCTTGAAGTGCAGGGAGATTCCAACCTCGCCATCTCCCAGGCAATGGCAAGTTTGACGCCAAAGACCCAAAAATGGCGGCATACCGAAATGCCGTCTTATGAATATCAACTTGATTCGAAGGGTTAGAATTCCACCATGTCTCTAGACACAGTAACCAAGTTGCGGATATCCTCACCCGTATGGGCACTAAACGTGACCCTGTCACCAAAAACACCTTTCTAGAGTGGCTTTTTAAGCCATCCGTGCTGTGGCAGCATGGGGACCAGGGTGCAGCAACCAACGGGCCCGAGCAAATCATCCCTCCGGCCATTGAGCTAGACTACGACATCATTGGTGGCTCGATAGTTGAAGAAATCGCTTTGGCTCACGAGGTCATGGCCGTAATCGCACCATGGACCGAGCCCTTCCTTGCCTACCTCTTAAGGTAGGAGCTCCCCGACGATCAAACCGAAGCACGACGCATAGTCTGACGCTCTAAAACCTAAAGGTCGACGATGGCGAGCTATATAAGAAAAGCACTACCGGAGTCCTCCAGCGGTGCATATCGGAAGCAGAGGGGCAGCAACTTTTGGCCGAGATACACGCAGGCTTGGGCGGCCACCACGTGACAGCTTGGGCCCTGGTAAGCAAGGCCTTCCGAGCAGGGTTTTTTTTCAGCACACGGCCCGCGCGGACGCCTATACTTTAGTCCAACATTGTATTGGCTGCCAACTTTTTGCAAATCAAAGCCATATGCCCCCTACGGCTCTTTGAACTATACCAATTACCTGGCCTTTTGCGGTCTTGGGGCTGGACATGGTTGGACCACTTAAAGGGGAACCAAGAAAAATAAATACTTACTGGTCATGGTCGATAAATTAACTAAATGGATTGAAGCAAAGACAGTAACCTCAGCAAAGTCCGGACCAGTTATCGACTTTATATCTGGCGTGGTATACCGTTACGGTGTCCCTCATAGTATAATAATGGATAATGGATCCAATCTCACGACCCAGGAAGTCAAGGACTGGTGCGCTACCATGGGCATCAAGCTCGACTACGCCTCGATGTACCACCCACAGACCAATGGACAAGTTGAGCGGGCCAAAGTACTAATCATGAGCGGCATAAAACCTTGCCTAGTCTGTTCCTTGAAACAATTTGATTGCCAATGGGTGGAGGAGCTTGACTCCGTACTATGGGGACTGCGTACAACCCCCAATCGATCAACGGGATACACACCCTTCTTCATGTTGTACGGCGCAGAAGTTGTCCTCCCTTGTGATATTATTCACAACGCACCTCGATTACGCATGTATGAGGAAAAGGAAGCTGAGTTGGATCAGCAAGATGACCTGGACGCCTTGGAAGAAGAACAGGATATAGCTCGGGCTCGCTCTACATTCTACCAGCAGCAGGCTTGATGCAACCAAAGAAGGGAAGTTCGGGCAAATACCTACAATGTTGGAGAACTCGTCCTTCGCCTCCCTGAGAAGCCAAAAAAACCAAGCTCTCACTTAAATGGGAGGGCTCTTTCATAATCGATGAAGTGCTAGCAAGAGGAGCATATCGTATCCACACCCCAGCCGAAGACCGCCTCGAACCAAACCCCTGGAATGCAGCTCGGCTTTGACACTTCTACGGCTAGCGCAATCACGTCAGTTCAACTACCCTTTTCTTTACTGTAAATTTTTCTTTCTGGGAGTTATTACCCCCGAGGCCCTGTCCGCATAAACCGAACTATGTTTAGGCCCTTTTTTATTGCACATTTTCAAATGTACTTCCCAGATTTACCTGGGGGCTCCTTTAAAGCTGCCAATTCATATATTCCTTAAGCACGTAATCATCTCTGTCATGCTTGCACTCTCCCGAATAATTTTTCAGCCATCATATGCACCAATTTGACTTAAGTTTTTGCCAAGCTGGGTTGCCTGGCTCCTGTATTTACCCCCTATGTTCCCGATTGTTCGGCTAGGGGGTAAAGGGAGCACCTCTGTGATTGTTACGACCAGGTCAGCCGCGTACGTACCTCAGACGGGTGAGGCCGAAAGCTAGCGTTCTTAAGAACACAATGGGTCGCGATAAGGGAGACTACAATAATCTTGGTGTTCATCACCAATGCTTAGGGATTCGGCCCCCGCACCAATTATTATTCGCATACTTCGGGTATCCGAATACAAGCGTATCCACTTGGCATGACGAACCTAAAGAAACGAACCCATGGAGGAACTATTTTCTTCAGAAGATGTTTCTTACGTTAAAAAGTAATATAACGTAACTCTCTGTACTCGTCTTTTGTCTGTTTGTACCAAAAGGACGGATTGCCTAGTTACCGGAAGTGATTTCCTGCTTACCTTAGGACACATAGTAGGGAACACTCTGCAATCATTGGATAGGGAGGCAGAAGCCGATGGCCAGTTAAGACAACATTTTCCAGTACGGATCAAGACCGTTTAATGTAAAGTACATAGATACATAGAATCAAACACATCACACTTTCTCCACATTTTCTATTAAGCTATCTAGAGCACAATCTTGTTGGGAGAATCGAGCTCCAGGCAACACTTCGGCATAGACCAGATAAAGAGGTATTTCCTGCCCATCCGGTCCTACGGGTCCAACACATGCCATTTGCTCTGGCTTGAGTTTCATGAAACGAGTCTTTACCATGGCCCAGGCTTCTCGCGCCCCCTCCCGACAAGCTGATATCTTCCATAACTCAAAGCGTCGTCGAGCTCCCTTAAAACGATTCGCCAGTTTGGCTTTATCGTCCGGCGTCACTTCGGTTGGCCATAGTGCCTTAACCATGTTTTTCATAGCTTTTTGAGCTTTCTCATGAACCACAGGCAGTTGCTTCAATAGATTCCCGCCAAAGGAATTGAACTATTCTCCGGGCCGGCCAGTCAGGAGACCTAGCATCAAAGCATGGCATATCCTTTACATTCAAGCATTGTGCAAGTCTCTATACATCCAATGCCTAAATACAAACTTACTGAACATGCCGCTTTTCAGTCTCTTGTTTTCTCTGAGAGCCTGCGCCAATTGAGATTTTAGACTCTCATGTTCTTTGGCCTGCTGCTGGTTCTCCGCCTTCAGTTTGTTGGTCTCCTCATGGCTTCGTTTTAGAACCCGAATACCGGCTTGATGTTGTGATTCCGCATACCGTTGACTTTCCTTGGCTGCATCCAGGTCCTTTTGAAGTTGGCCTATGGATTCAGCTACTATAAAAAAATGACCAGTGTTAAACAGGGTACATTGGCAAAATTTATGCGTGCTCAAAAGCTTTCCCTCACCATGGGCCTCGCTGGTGAATTTCTTCATAGCTTCTAATTCGGCTTTCGTATCTGCCAGCTGTGTTTGGCTCAACTTAACGTCCACGGACAATTTTTTGCTCTAGTCCTTTGCAGCCTGCATCAAACAACAAATATTTCACAGACCCTTAACATGACCGTCACGCTCGAATAAAGGCTCAGGGGTTACTGGGTTAGCATTTATATTCAGTTGCCAGAACGCATTTCTTACCTACATATCGGTTGACAGAAGGTTGGCAATTCCCTCAAGGCCTGTTCAGGCCGCTCCGATGTATGCGTCAACCTAATTAAAAGCATTAAAATCGTGGTCAGAAAAGGCGGCATGGCGCAGGGATTCCTTTCGTCGCCGATGATTCATCACACTTTCAACTTCAGAATTGGTGACCGAGACATCCTCAGGAACTTCTAAAGGCTGGTCTGCTATGGAATCCCCCGTATTGACTTTGCCCGCACTGAAGATCTTCGATCATGCCCTGACACACCTTCGGTGTCTTTGGACGGCTGGGGTGGTACCTTTTTCCTGTAGACTCAGATTGAATGTCAATGTAGCCCCGCAGTGATGAGATCGATAATGAACTGATGGCAAGTTTAAATCAGACTATCTTTTTTTCCGAAGACATGACCGGCGTAGCTCCCATGGCCACTTTCCATTTGGAGGCTCCTTTGCTCGCGACGTCGCCCCCATCAGTGTTCGGCGTGAGGTACAACGACCCTTGGGAGTAGAAGTTAGCATACCCGGAGCAGCGCGAGGCAAACGACCAGTTTGAGAGGAGGCCTTCTTGCTACTTACGACGGAGGAGGGAAGGAGCCCAGGGTGATCACCTATAATGGCCACCTTGGAACCGTCAAGGCTTTCCTAGAAGAAAACCCCGTCCTCAAAATCGACAGACACCTCTAGATCCTCGTGAAATCCCGGATCATCGTCACGGGAATCATCCTCTGGTTGAGGGGAAGGGCAGCTGATGTCTTCAACCTGGCGTCACCCACTCTGTTTGGAAAAATGTTTGAGCCGGTCAGTATGCAGATGTAATATACGAACTATGTACACCATTCCGAACTTACCCATTCGATGGGGTTGTAGCCCGAGTAGCCTTTCCAGTTTCTCGGGCAGGCGAATTCTTCTTCCTCGCCTTTGGATAGATCTGCCAATATGGTGCCATTGTTGTTTGGCTATCCGGCCCCTGCCGTTTGTAGCGGGATGCGTCACTTGTCCCATTGTAGCATCACAGGGGGTGCATCCTTTGCTGCAGAGGCTGCACGCATCGGTCGATTGCTGCGGCCAACACGTCAACCATGGTTAATCTACTATGGGCCAGCATCCTTATCTTTGTGGCTAGGCACTGCACCTCGGTGGACTCTTCTTGGGCGGGGCTTTTAGGCCGCCAATTGAGTCGCTTCTTTAACGGAGCGTCTGAATACTCGGGCAGACCTCTCCGAACTGGTTCGAACAAGGGGACGTATTCGATGTAAAACCACTCCGAAGTCCATTCCTCAGAATATTTCTTTGGAGTCCCAATAGGATATCCAATGTCGGCTATACGACACACTTCGGCTTCGCCTACCTCAAAAATCAATCTCCCACAGGTGCGGACGAGGCAGAAATACTTCCTCCATAACTTGAAGTGAGCCTTGCAGCCCAGAAACATCTCGCAAAGGGCGACGAAGCCAGAGATATGCATAATTGATCCAGGGGTGAGGTGGTTGAGTTGGAGGCCGTAAAACTCTAGCAGATCCCTTAAGAAAGGGTGAATGGGTAATCCCAGGCCTCTTAGATGGAAGGACGTCGGATTCAGGGCTCCACTGACCCAGGAAGATTCGAACTCTGGGGCATGTGTGAAGATCTCAACCTCTCAAGCCTCGAGCTCGTCGCCCAACAGCCTAGCCTAGTTGGATTCGCGTGAGCAAGGAAGAAGATGAACACGGCAGTTTACCCAGGTTCGGGCCACCTTGTGGTGTAAAACCCTACTCCTGCTTTGTGGTGGATTGGCCTCACGAGCAGGTTGAGGATGAACCAGTACAGTGGATGAGCTGCCTCACGAGGGCTCTGGGGGAGAGAATGAATCGACCTCTTCTACGGTGGTGGCTAACCTATATTTATAGTGGACTCGGTCCTCTTCCCTGGAAACTTAGGCGGGAAGGGATACCACAACGTCCAATTTGAAAGGGGACAAGAGGTACACCCTATCCTGACAAAAGGTGGTCTTATCCTTCAAAGCTTCTGGTCGTGACGCAGCAGTTGGCTCAGCGATGACATCCGTCCTACCGAGCTCATGGTCTTGTTCTTGTTGCACCAGAATGGAAACCTTTGGAGGGCTCCTTGGGAACCCATGTCTGCCCTCGCTCCCTTAGCACCGAAAGAGAATATGTCTCCTCTGTGCCGCTGGCGCCCGCTTGGCCTTGGTCATCATGGCTCACGTCATCGCAGCCTCGGGAGGCTGGGTACCTGCATAGAAATCTCCGCTCCTCAGGAGGTAGCCTGGGGAGGCCGCTCCTCTGGAGGCCTTGGTGTCGTCCTCCTCGCAAGGCCAGGGGCCCTCGCGAGGTTCTTGTCTTGGTAGTCTTGCAGATGGGCCATACCAGGCCATCGAAGGAGCCACGCCGTGGGCCGCAGGCAAGAAAGTCTGGGTACCCTGGTTCCCAGAACACCGATAGTAGCCCCCGGGCCCAAGGCGCGATCGGGCTAGCTTTGAGGCGAAGCCAAAGGGTAAGGGCAAAGCTCCGCGGGCCCCGAACCGCCTGCGGGTCAAGCTTCACGCGTGGCGCTTGATGGAACGTGGATGCCTCCGCTCCCCCACGCCATCTCGGCAACTGCTCCAAGTTGACAAAAGACTAGCGCATGCTGCTAAGCCATCATTGCTCCCTTTCGCCTTGCCTCAGATCCCCTTCCTTTCGTGGAGAGTTTCTCCAGATCAAATCGCCCTCCGCCTCCCTTTCTCCTCCTACTCCGGCGCCGGCGACTTTACGGATGGCTCCCGGGAAGTCGAAGCCCACCGCACAAACCGCAAGCTCTTCCTCCTCCCCTGCACCAGCGCTCGACAGGTCCTCCATCACCGAGGAGGGGCATCTCGCCCCCGTGCTCCCGCAGACAGCGAGCGACAATAACGAGTGGAATGAGACCATCGTCCTGGCTGGTTCCGCCAAGCAGAGGACCTTGGCGTGGATGGTTTATCACTTCTTCCTCCACAGTGTCTTTGCGGGGCTCGTCCCGCCTTTCTCCGAGTTCTTCGTTGCTGTCCTCAACCACTACAAGATCCAGGCTCTTCACCTTCAACCCAACTCCGTCCTCCTCCTATCCAACTTTGCCTTCTACTGTGAGGCATTTGTGGGCGTGAGGCCCTCCGTGCCGCTCCTTCGCCACTTCTTTAGCTTGCGGATGCATGATTTGACTCAGTGCTCTGGCTACGTGTCCTTCATCGCGGTCCACAAGAGCAACATGCTCATGAGGGCCGGGAAGAAGGTGGAAGGCTTCCGACACCGCTGGGTCTTCCTGGACACCGGATGCCTCAACGAGCGGCTGGAGCTGCCGACTGAGCTGCCCGAGCGGCTCGAGGGGTGGAGCCATGAGAAGTTCTCCGACCCCCGGGCAAAGCCCGTCCTGAGGAAGATGACCTCGGATATGGAGGCCAAGGTGCTGACGGGGGGCATGCTTGTGAAAGAGTTCCTGACGTAGCGCCTGGCGCCGCTCCAGTCGCACACGCGCCCACGTGGGAATTCCAAGGCACGACAGACGACATCAGGCTGTGGTCTGGGAGCCTAACGGGTGAGGAGCTGGACAAGGCCATGAACGTCCTGCTCAACAGCGACCCAGGGAACATCCGGGAGGCCTACATGTCGCTATAGCGCCGCGACGACTGGGAGGACTTGGTCGCCTCCATGCCTGTCTTCAACAAGCTAGGGCTCGCGTCGCCCGAGCACTCCAACTCCAACATGCCGGTGTCCTCCAGTGACAGCGTCGATGGAGTGGGCGAGGAGGACTCGGAGGCGACCGAGGACGATGACGCTGTGATGGAGGTGTCCCCCTGTCACAGAGCGAGCTTCTCTGCCAGCTTGAGGACGATGATGACACCGACAAACCCCCGGTCGTGGACTCCCCGCGCCCCACCAGGGTCCCCAGGAGGCCGAGGCCTACCCCCCGGATGCCGCCTGCATCCGGCTGGGCGACCCTGAAGAAAGGCGCGGCTGCCCCTGCTCAGGAGGTCTCCCCGACCACAGGTAAGGAGGGAGAGGCTTCGGTCCCGCCCCCGCCTGGCCCGTGAGCCGAAGACGAAGCGGCCGCCGCTGGGGCAGACGGGGTCCAGCTGGCCGTGGCTCCTCAGGGCGATCCCTCTGTCTTTCCAGGCGGCAGCACTGCGCCGGGTCCGACCGAAGAGCGCCCCACCAATCCCCCAAGTGTGGCCCACGCTGCATCAAGGAAAGGCGAGGGTGCCCAGCCTCAGCCAAGAAGGAGAAGAGGAGGGCGTGGGTCGACCTGGATGAGTAAGTACCCTACCTTGTTCTTGAGTTAAGCACAAATTGTGATTGTGCCCACGATGCCCTCCCCCCGCCTAGTGACCAGGTTGGGCACCGCGACGAAGAAGAGGAAGTAGAGCGTGGGGCCGAAGGAGCCCCCAGCCCCGAGGGCGCCGTCAGCTTCTGGCCACAGCCGCGGCGGACGCGGGGGCGTTCTGGGCCAGTCCAGCACGGTCTCCGGGCGTGCGGGCGACGCCACGCCCGAGCGCTCCACCTGCTCCGGAGCTTCACCAGTGCTGCCTGGATGGGCGGCCGTCGGGGGGTTTTAGGCTCAGGGGGCGACGCCCCCCATCGTAACCGCAACAGTCCCCGCGCGGGAGGCAGAGGCGGTCCCTCGCCCTCTCGAGACAGAGCACGCGCCTGAGGACATGGTGATGCAGCCTCAGGAGGATCCAGCCCCCGCAGGTCGGCATGCCGCGGAGCCGTCTACCCTCGACGCGCCTGAGGGGAGCTCGAAGCTTCTAGCGCGCCAAGCCATCCACCCACTGCTTCCGTGGCCGCGGCGCCGGTCGGCGCACCCATGCTGCCCCCCTGTCAGTCCCTCGCGCTGGTGAACTGTGGCCCCCTCATCAGTCCTGGGGCCCAGGAGGAAGCCTTCGGTGCACTTGGCAAACTCCGCGCCGGCCTCCAAGACAGCGATAGGTGCCTTGCGAGGGAATGCCTAGGGCTTGTCTCGGGGTGGCTCCAGGCCAACACATCTGCCAGGACGGCCTGGGACCGGGCTGACGCTGCTGCTGCAGAGCATAGGAGGGAAGCCACCGAAGCCATGGGGGCTTGCGACGCTGCGCTGGCCAGCGCAGCATCCACCGAGAAGCACTGCAACAAGGCAGAAGCCAAGCTGAAGACCATCAGAGAGGACTAGGCCGCGCATACCCAGTGGCTCCAGCGGCAGGAAAAGGAACTCAAGGCCGGTGAAGCGAAGCTCGCTGACCGCGACGCCAAGCTGGCCCAGGTGACCGCCGACCAGGCCATGAAGCGCGGCCGCCTGGCCAAGCTGAAGGCAGAGGCGGACGAAGCCCGAGTGTCCCATGCCCAGCATGTCTCCGAGGCGACAGCCCAGCTGGAGGCCAGGGAGAAGATCCTTCTCGCCGTCGAGAAGAAGGCGGCCGTGGAATGTGAAGCCTTCCTCTCTCTCGAGCTCGGGTCTCGCAAGGCGCTCAGTTCCATCTGTGGGGGAGGATACAAAGAGCCACTGGCCACCCCTGAAGACGGCCTTGCTGGGCTCTTCCCCAAGCTTGCCGAAGCGCTCAATGGTGCAGCCGCTGAAGTGGACTCCTTTTTGGAGGAGGAGTGCCACTTGCTCTTTACCGCGGCTGCGACGCGCATTTTCAGCCATCTCTACCTCTTACGTGGTGGGCGCACGGTAGATGCCAAAGGATGGCTAAAGAGAGGGACAAGCTCGAGGGCACCGGTGGGCTCCAGAGGCAAGGTTGGCATGAGCGAGCGAGGAACGCAAGACATACCAAGGTTCACGGCTCTCCGGAGAGATAACACCCCTAGTCCTGCCGAGTGTGGTTTATATGTGGATGTTACAAGCTTGCTCCTAGAGCTGTTTGCGGGAGGAAGGAAGGCAGGACAGGGCTCAAGCTGCTCCCTCTCCTTACGTATGTGTGTATTCTACTGATGGCCGACCCTTTACACGAAGGCCTCTGGGGTGTTTTATAGGTCAACCCCCCAGGGTTACAATGGTAAAGTTACATGGCCGTGGGGCCGGGATGTCAGTGTCTGGGAAGCCGGTACTAGGGCCCGCTGGGTACCAGGATACGCCGGGTTCTTCAGGCGCGGGCCCCGTGCGCCAGGGGGTACTGTTCCCTATCTTGTCTTCCATCACGGAGTGGTTGAGCCGGCTCGGCTATAGTGGCGCATCGCCTTGTCGCCATCGGCTTGCGTCAGCAGGACGAGGGATGCACTGTAGCCATGCCGGCCCTGGTCAGCGGAGTAGGTGGGCCAATGTTGCCATGCTCCTGCCGGTCAGCGGGGTTGGTGGGCCACTGTAGCCATGCTCATCTCCTTACGGGGATTTGATCCGTCGTGCACCCCGGATGGGACGGGAGCTGACCCATGGCCGGGTTGAGGTGTGTGCCGTGGTGGTGCTTGCTTGTTGGAGAAGTCTTGGCTTTGGCGGGGTTGGCTGGCATGCGCCAGCGGGCCTGGCCAGGTTGCTGGACTTGGCTGGGTAAAGGAACTCGGTCAAGGGCAAGCCGGATTGAGGGGCGAAGCTGGCCCCGATGTTTTTGAAAAGAATCCGGGTTCCGTTGCCTGCCCGGGGTTCATCCCCCCGACAGTAGTCCCCGAAGCTGTGAAGGCTCGCCGGCTTCAAGCAAGGGGGCCTTTGCAGTTTCACCCCCTGAGGAGGCGGCAGATGTTGATGAAGCTTGTGACCACCGGGTCCGGCAACACCCACTATGTGCCGGCTTTCGAAAGCCAAATCGTGGCATCCCGGCACGGGTGGGAAACTGAAAAGTCCGTTGAGTCTTGAAGGGGAAGGGACGCGCCCCCTCGGTTTTGGCGCGGGCGCCACATGGCCGAAGGCAGCTGAAGAGGACCTGACAAGCCAGGCGCGCGATGGGACATAACAGCAGGCTGGGGCCCGCCACTCTGCGCCCTCGACCCTCGTGCGGGGATTTAATGTGGCGGCCGTGGGCGGTTGCTCTTCTCTACGCAATTAATTTGTGAGGGGATCATGCCCACATGATGCAGGGAAGTGGGCAGGGCGGGCGCAACCGATCCAACTTCCCCATGTTCTCGCTGTGGGTATAGATCGGGGGGGGGGGGAGGGCGCGGTGGAAATCATTCACGCACGGGCCCCCTGCCTCCTTCTTCTTCTCTCGCCCTTGCTCTTGAGCTTACCGCCCACCGAAACGCCGAGCGCCACCCGAACTGCCCTCCGGCTGTGCTTCCCTTCTTCTGTCACCGCGCGCCCTAACCACGCTTCGAAGATAGTGCTGCAGAAGGGCACGTGGGAGAGGTCGGAGGTCACCGAAGCTGACATTCAATATCTTCGCGAGCGGCTGCCGCTGGCGGAGGATGTAGCCGTACGCTCGCCCGGGGCGGAGAGGGAGCTCGAGCCGCAAGAGGGCGAGCGCGTGGTCTTCCTCAGCCATTTCCGCCGTGGGTTCAGTCTTCCCGCGAGCGACTTATTCCGTGCCTTTCTCTCTTTCTTTGGGCTGCAGCCGCACCACCTAGGTGCGAACGTCGTGCTACAGTTCTCAGGCTTCGTTACCCTCTGCGAGGGCTATCTGGGGGTGGAGCTAGATGTGGACCTCTGGAGCCTCCTCTTCTTCCTCAAGCAATAGGGGCCGAAGGCCGGGGCCGGAGGCCGGGGCCATGGCCGACTGCGGAGCAGCCGTCGTCTCGATCTGGCCCAATGGGGTGTTCCCCAAGATGCCCTTGGAGGATTCCGCTAAAAAGTGGTAGAACACCTTCTTCTACATGTGCAACATCGGCGGGAGGGGCGACGCCATCAACCTGCCCCCGTTCATCAATGAGCGGCCGGCCGCCAAGATGAATTGGGGCTACTCACTCAAGAACCCGTCGTAGGGGTTGGTGAACCTGCACAACCGGATCCGGGAGATGGCGGCGCGGGAAGGGCTCAAAGAGACAGATCTTGTCTCCGCCTTCATCTCGCGACGCGTCGTGCCGCTGCAGCGCCAGTCACACATCATTGGCCAGTGGGCAACTACAGGGATCCTACCCAGATGTCGTCCGGGAAGCTGTCGTTGGGGCAGGTCGCCGACCACGTGAACGCCATCTCCAAGGCCAGGCTGACCGACGACTGGCGCTTCGGCAAGGCGCCCCACAATGCAGAGCACCCGGTGCCAGCGGTTAGTCCTTGGTCTCCTTTCTATGCAATGTCTCAACTTTTCCTTCGTCCTGACGCGACGAGGGAAGTGCTTCTGAACACGATTCGGTCAATGAGTGATGGAACGAGGACGCATGTACTGGGAGTCGAACGGGCCCACTCAAAGGGAGCGAAATCGTTCGCCGAGAATCCGGATCTAGCCGATGCCGGAGCCGGTGATGCGCGCCGCGCGGGTAAGTCTCCGTGCCTAGATACCCTTCAGGATTGGTCGGACGACGACGAGGAGGTCCTAATGCACACCGGTGGTGCAGCGCCGCCGAGGGTAGGAGACGGCACCGTCGATCCCCCAAGGCAGCTGCAGAAGGCGGCCGACGCCGGGTTGTCCCGCATGCCGACGGCGGCAAGCTGGCCGCACGGGAAGGAGGACGTGGCGCTGAGGAAGCCGGCCGCAAAGCGCACGGCGGACCCGGCCGCGGGCGGCAAGCCGGTCGCCAAGAAGAGGCACCGTGCCATCCCGGCAGAGCCGGCAAGGCCGGTCATCCCGACGGTGACCGGGTAAGTTTTTCTTGCTGGCTCCGGCGTGCTACCGAGCCGCACCTTTCTCATGCTTTCCTTTGTCATGATCCAGGTCACCGTTGGAGCTAGCGCTGGCGGCGATAGATGCCGCGTCTGGGGGTACATTCACGTTCCAGAAGACACGGACCAGCGCCATTGACCTTCCCGAAGGTTTGGCCGAGGAGCATCTCGGCCTGGACCCGGAGAAAGTGGAGCAATGTGCCTGGCGGGACAGGAACAAGGCCCTGGAGGAGGTTGCAGTGGCCGTCAGGGCCGCGGAGGAGGCCTCAGCCCAAGCGTGGGCGAGGGCCGCCGGGGCGACGAGGCGAGCCACCACGGAGCCGGCATGGCCGGAGATGCCGGTGGAGACGGTCGTGTCGACGCCGATGGAGGAGGGGCGCGACCCGGACAGCCGGGTGGAGATGGTGGTGGATGACCGGGAGGTCATGGTGATCGGTGATGACACCCCACCGCGGACCGACGTGGTCGAGCGGGTGGAGGTGGAAGGAGGCGGCCCCTGAGGGGACGCTGCCTGCGACGCCGGACGGGGCGCCGGAGGGGACACCGGCCTGGGCGCCGGATTCGACACCTGCCGGCGAGAATGCCTTGGTGGTCAGGCTGCTGCAAGCGGCTCCGGAAGGTTGTCCCGCCGCCAGGTCATAGCAGGTCCGGGCTAGGGCGAGCCGGACCGTCTTCGGACCGATGACGCAGGAGGAGGCGTCAATGGCCGCCGTGAGCCAGCATCTCCGCGGGCGTGCGGAGCGGGTTCAGGCCTTCGCTCAGGCCGAGATGGAGCGGGTGCGGGAGCTGGAGTGCTCCTTGTTGGTGAGCCTTTCTTGCTCTGTCCTTTTCTTTGTAGCCGGTAATTGGGGTTGCGCCAGCGCACCCACTGTGTGTAGCCCCCTGAGATTCGGGCCAACTACGTAGTAGTTGGGTCAAATCTTCAAATGCTTTGTCTTGTGTTGATTCTTGCTCTTTTTTTTGTAGCAACTGGACGCCCTCCGGGTCGGTGTTTACAACCGGCTCCTGGAGAAGCACCAGCAGCTCATGGTGTGGCTTGCTGCTAAGGAGGAGGCTCTCCGCCTTGCCGAAGGTACGTTCCGCGTGCTATTAGTGGGGGTGCGCTAGCGCACCCACTGGGTGTAGCCCCCGAGATTCGGGCCAACTACGTAGTAGTTGGGTCGAATCTTAAAGTGTTCTCTTCCTTTCTTTCATGGTCTTGATCTCAAATCTTTGCCGTGCAGCCGCCGCGGCCGAGGTGCCGGACCTACGAACCCGGTTGGTCAAAGCCGGTCAACAACGTGACCAGGCAGCTGCCGATGCCAGCCAGCTCTGGGTCGAGGCGGAGCATCTGATGGCGGAAGCCGCCAAGGTGGTGGAGGCCCAGCAGGCGCTTGCCGAAGCTGGCCAGCAGCGCGAGCAGCTGGCTGGCGACAAGAGCCGGCCGCAGGCCGAAGTGGAGCACCTCGAGGCGGAGGCGGCCAAGGTGGCGGAGGCCCAGCGGGCGCTTGCCGAAGCCCGCCAGCAGCACGATCAGTTGGCCGACGACAAGGGCCAGCTCTAGGACAAGGTGGAGCGCCTGAAGGCGGAGGCCGTCAAGGCGGTGGATGCCCACCAAGCGGAGCTCCTTCGCCTTAATGAGGAGCACAAGAAGGCGTCCACCGCTAAGGACGCCGAGCTGAAGGCGACCGTCGACAAGGGCGCTGAGCTAGAGAAGGCGCTCGAAGCGCGCAACCGTGCCGGGGACTTGGAGCGGCACGGTACGTTGCTTGAAGCGCAGCACCTGGACGAGGCCTTCGCAGTAATTGCTTCTTTGTTGACTTCACCAGGTTGTGAAGCCGGCTTTACTTTTTTGTTGCTAACTATCTTGCTTCTCTTCTTGACAGGGCACTTTCCAGAGACGCAGGGGATGGCGGAGGAGGCCGTTCATGTTCAACGGTCGCCTTAGGGGAACCCAGGCGCCGGGCTTGACCTGAACGTCGCCTGGAGCTTTTCGGAGATCATGCAGGCCACCGAGGCTCGCCTGCAGATCTTGGGTGAGCAGATGGCGCGGGTATCCGAAGCCGGCGTGGGGATGATGATGGCCCTTTGGCCCGGTGCCGTTGCGCCCAATAGCTTCACGCTGCTGGCGCGGTGGCTGGAGGCAGGGCCGGCGCGGCTTCAAGCATGGCGCGCCTTTGCTGCCCGTGACGGCGCCAATGTGGTGCTGAGGTTCATCATGTCCTGGTACCCGGACCTGGCGCTGGGCCGGCTGGCAGCTCAGCGAGCCGGCGCGGAGCCCCAGCTGCAGGCGAAGGTGGGCCAGATCGCCGCCGGGGCCTGCTATCTGGCCTTGTTTGTGCTGCAGGATGAGTTCCAGGTAGAGCTGGCTGAAGACAGTGGGGTGGTGCCACCCGACAACTTCGGCTTGCTGCTGGATGACCTATTGGGCAGCTCTGAGGAGTCAGGCCCCTATGAGGACGAGGACGCCGGGTTGGCCCATACCAGCACATCGATGAACCCGAAGCCCACTGAGGAGGAGCCGGCGGTTGCGCAACCCGACACGGGAGCTGTCTGAAGCCGTCCTATTTATCTTATTGGTACTTTTGTTAAGCAGCAGGTCCACCCACCCACTAGGGTGTTGGTGAATGTAATGAACTCTGGCCTTGGGCCCATATTACTGTAATGTAAATATTTTTGCGAATGTTTATGCCTTTGCTCATTGTTTTCTAGGCTTTTTTTCTTGCTTGCTCCTTCTCTGGGCCTCCCCCCCGCGAGTCGAACAGCAGGGTTCCAATCTGTGACAAGGAGTTCGGTCCTCGGAAAGATGTCGGGGCCGGATTTCGGGGACACAACATCCCAGAAATTAACCCCTCGTGTCATCACCAGCCCCAGGATTTCTGTTACTGGTGGACACGTCCTTGTTACAGATTACCAAGCTATTACAAGAATTTGATACAAGACCATAAAGTTCTAATGATACAACCATGATATCTGGTGACTGGTCACGAAAGCGACTCATGGTTCTCCAACGTCGATGGGGCTCCATTCCCACAAGAACAGCTGACCCGGATAATTCCTATCCCGTGTGGCTGCTATCCTGGCTTCGCACGGACGTCACTGTGGCACTCCTTGTAGTAATGCAGACCCGGCCAAGTAAATAGCCAGGGACAAGCCTGTGAGTACGTTGGAATGTACTCGCAAACATAATGAACAAATGATATACCGAATGCATATGATCATGCTGGACTAGGTGATATGCAGGTGTTGATCCAAATTTTAACATGACATGACTATTATTGATATGTGCATAAATATGGGGATGAGCAGGAAAAATGGGTATAAAAATTGTTAGTGACCAACAAGGAAGGTTAAAGGAAAAGAAATGCCGGTCGGATGTCAAGTGACACCACGGTAGGTCTTGAAGAGAAATGCCAAACGGGTGTCTAAACGAGAAATTGGGACGAGATAGAACCATCCGAGAACTCAAGCGAGAGGTCTTGAAAAGAAATGCCAATCGGGTATCCACAAGAGTAGTGGCGAGATAGAAACGCCAGAGAACTCGAGGGACGCCACGAGAGGTCTTGAAAAGAAATGCCAATCTGGTATCCACAAGAGTAGTGGCGAGATAGAACCGCCTGTGAACTCGAGGGACGCCACGGAGAGGTCTTGAAAATAAAACTGAATGCCCGGGGTAGTCTAGCCAGCTGAGACACTCAGAAAATAAGATAAGATAAACGGGTTAGTCCACAATAATAATCATAGCATCAATAATATTCACAACAATAGTAATTATAGAAAAATTCATCATAGCATTTGTGATGACAATAATATCCTGCAAAAATGAATCATGCATCATTTAATTATTTCCTCCGGAGACCGACACTTGGCCAACCCAGACTGTAGTCCTTAACCACGGACACGGCTATTCGAATAGGTATAACTCTGCAGAGGGTGTACTCTTTACCCACAAGTAAAGGATTTCTTTAGCCAGCACCGAGACGCTGACTAATTCCCATTACGGTCTTTGGGTTGAAAACACACCTGACCAGCACACACCAGATTAACCGCCCGGTTGCCAGGAATCACCCAAAGCATCTTTCCAGAAAACTCTAAGTAGGGGAGACCATCGTCTCGACTAGCATGGGATCACTATTTATACGCGCGGATTACAAGGGGTGCCCCCTCTCGGCTACAACAGGAAACATCCATGCCCCCTGACCCAATGATAGGATTTAGTCCACCATCATGGAAACCCTCATCGTAGCCCTCTATGTGGTGTGTGCATGGAAAGGGGTTAACAACTTACTAAACCATACCTTACCTGTGGCAGGGACATGTGGTAGGACGAACAAGTATGGGGGTTACCGGAACAAGACTCGATCTACGGTCGACTCAAGAGGTTCAATTTTTCCTGCAGTGATTAGCACAAGATATTTCCTTGGTAGTATCCAACAGGGTCACCATCTGGCATGCCCCAGCATGCCCTCACTGATCATTCTCGTCACCACGAGATTTCCATTCTCACGGTCACTTTTCTTGTGACCGGCTTTTTTCCCCTGCAGATTAGCTCCAGACCAACATAGGCTCATGAGCATAACTATGCTCACTCCTATTTCATGTTTAAAAGAGTATAACAAAATAGCCATGGGTCATGCATGCAAAATTATCTATATGCAAATTCTATCTGAATTTAACATAACCATGATTCAAATAACAACTACGCAATTAACCATATCAAGTGTTCGAAATTCTTTCCTTCAGCATGCAGAAATATTTGGTGCACTCCAAAAGTTTGAAATATTTACCTCCCCTCCATTTCCTATTTTCAAAAATATTTAAATTACCACATAAATCCAAAACAGTGCTAAAAAGTTGTCAGGAAAATTTTGAAATAAAAACTAAAATAAACTAGATGAAAATTAAGGAATAACAGAAAAAGAATCAATTTATTTGGAGTTCACATGATTTTCCTATAGAATTTCTAAGATGGAATAATTGAAGAAGTGGACTATTTAATAGGTCTAGTAGGAACAAGGCTTAGGAAAAATGTTCACCTAATCTAGATAAATAGAGCATGATTTTATGAAACTATAGAAATTTGAATCATCAAATTTGGTTTTGAAATGGATTCTGTAGAATTATTTGAGTATAGCTGGAAAAAAGAAAAGGAAAAAGGCTAAGGACCGTCCTGTCCGCGATTTTGTTGCACGGCTTCACTGGGCCGAGCCCAGTTGCTTCGGCCACGCGGGAGCTGGCTGACGTCGAAGGCGCATTGCTTGGATTACGCCTTCCCCACGCGAAGACGAATTCCAGGAAAAATCATCTCCACTTAAAGGCCGGGGCCCGCGGCCTGAGAGGCTGACGTGCGGGTCCCACGCACTCCCTCTCTCCCCCCTCTTCTTCTCTTCTTCCTCCCGACGTGGGAAACAGAGGAGGTCCGGCATCGCTGGTGCCGTCGACTGGGGGCACGGCCGCCTTGGGCGACGGCGGGGATGGATCCGCCGCTCCGTTCCGCGCCCGTGGGTGGTGAAGTTGGGGCCGGGGGTGGCCGGAGCGGAGCATGGCGTCGCGGCGCAGAGGCGACAGAGTTGGATTGGGGCGAGGCCATTGCCATCCCCGAGGCTAGCTAGGGCTTGAGAGGGCCTCGTGGTGCTGGTGAGGGTCGGCCATGGTGGCTGGGTGGAGCAGGGAGGCCCGGAAGTGGTCGAACCAACCGAAGCCGAGGTGGAGGCCATGGCGACGGTGAGGGGAAATTGGATCATGGGAGGTTGAGGGACTCGACCCGGAGGGAGCTGGGAGGGATAGTGAGATGATGTATTGAACGAGACGAGCTCGGGTTGGAGCTTTATAGCGAGAGCGAGGTCGGTTCCGAGAGTTCCAGATATGGACACGGCGGCGATCGGGATAACCGCGCCGGAGAAGTGGTTGTGGGCGGTGGTCAGGGTTGTTGGGGTCGGTGTAGCTCGGCATGGACAGTGGCCTCCTGCGGATAAGCTCAGTGGTTGGCAATTAAGAGGCAGAGACGTGGCGGAGAGGAGTTCGTCGGGCGGCGATGGTGGGTGGCATGGTCGGTGGTGGCTGGCACTAGGAGCCAAGGGGAGGTGTCGGCGAGGGTTAGGGATGATCATATGACCCAGGGGTGGACTCGGGCAAGCAGGGGAGGCAGCAGCAGAGTGGCAGTAGTCTGATGCCAGTGTTGCACAACACACGCTCTGGACGCGCTCTGTGCACGCGCACAACGTGCTCGATGCAATGCCAGTGGCATCTACAGCGATTTACAAGAGCTGAAAATTAACAGGATGGTACTACTAGGCATGAGAGGAGTGATGGACATGCTTGTTTTGCCAGAAGATCAGGTTCCTAATGAAGTTTGGAAAGAGGCATAACTTCTGCCATGCATACAAGGTGCTTGACAAAATGCTATGACCATCTAGAGGGTTTTGTTGGACGTGAAACATGGCAGGGTGATGTCTCCTTGGATGATAGAAATGGTGGAGGAGTTGGTTTGGCAAAAAGAAAAACTTGCCCGTGCAAGTTTTACCAGAATTCATTTCTGGACAGAAACTACAGGAGGTTATTTGGTGGCTTTACAAAATTCATATAGGGCTGAGCTTCTGGAGTTAAGGGTTTGGTTGAAAGGACTATAAGTGGGAAAAATTTCAGAATTATTGGAGCAAGGAAAATTGGGGTTGTAGTTATAACCTAGACAAAATTGAAAAGGGGAAGTTGCACTCAAAATGATCAAAATACCAAGTTGGGTTTTGGCACCAAAGTGATATATAGACATTACATGACCTCCCATAATTTTTCTTGAATATTATGAGAATTATTTAAAATGGGTGTAGTGCAACAGAGGCATTTAAAGTATTCAAAATGCTTTTAAAGAATTATCTTGGGAAATTTTTTATTATGGAAATAATTCCTACTGTTATCAAAGTATAAATGAAATGGTTTAAGTAAACTACCAAAAACCATAATATTATTTCCAAAAATTTCTATATGGAGGGAAGAATTTTGGAAAATAGAAACATAAAATACTCTAAAAATAATAAAGGACTTAATATAATTCAAAATTTTATTTCTGGCAAAATTTTACTAAATAAAGATGTGGTTAAATTTTTGGGGTGTTACAAACTCTACCCCCTTAAGGAAATCTCGTCCTCAAGATTTGTTAAGGGCAGAAGAATTAAATGCGTATCACAACTAATATGCAATCCTACATAAGGCAACAACACAAAAGGCATATCATTCAATCAAGCACTACAAACAAACACATGATCGTCTATGTCACAACGGTGGAATCTACGGGGCAACAGGGTTACTAAGGACTTGACAACTACTCTGGCGGGCTTAGTCCACTTCGTCGACATCTAGTTAGGCAGGTCTCGCGGATGTCGAGGCTTCTCCGGGGCTCTTCCATGCAAAATGCACGACGAGTGAGATTGGCGAGGATGGTTACGAAATCTCCCAGCTCGGATGCGGTGGTCTCGTTGCGGACGATGGGACCAGGCATCTTGGGGTGTTGGATACCAAGCTGCGAGTGAAGGCTATGATGTGTTGTGTCGAGGCAACGCTTCTTTTATAAGCCAGTGGAGTCTTCCATCGCACACTTGTGGATGGGACAACTTAGGTGTCGGCCACAGGCGGACAGCCTATGTCCTAGGTTGATAGGTTCGGCACCGACTGTCAAAAAGATGTCGGCTAGCCACTATGCAGACTAATGGATAGGATGGGCCTTACTGTGGACAGGGAAGGAGGTGGACGGTGTGAAAACCTAGAGATAGTGACCAGGCTAAGATAGGATTAGCCAGTGGTCAGCCTGGCTTTGATACCAAGGCTGTCGGGGCCGGATTTCGGGGACACAACATCCCAGAAATTAACCCCTCGTGTCATCACCAGCCCCAGGATTTCTGTTACTGGTGGACACGTCCTTGTTACAGATTACCAAGCTATTACAAGAATTGGATACAAGACCATAAAGGTCTAATGATACAACAATTATATCTGGTGACGGGTGACGAAAGCGACTCGTGGTTCTCCAACGTCGATGGGGCTCCATTCCCACAGGAACAGCTGACCTGGGTAATTCCTATCGCGCGTGGCTGCTATCCTGGCTTCGCACGGACATCACTATGGCACTCCTTGTAGAAATCCTGACCTGGCCAAGTAAATAGCCAGGGACAAGCATGTGAGTACGTTGGAATGTACTCGCAAACATAATGAACAAAAGATATACCGAATGCATATGCTCATGCTGGACTAGGTGATATGCAGGTGTTGATCCAAATTTTAACATGACACGACTATTATTGATATGGGCATAAATATGGGCATGAGCAGGAAAAATGGGTATAAAAATTGTTAGTGACCAACAAGGAAGGTTAAAGGAAAAGAAATGCTGGTCGGATGTCAAGTGACACCAGAGTAGGTCTTGAACAGAAATGCCAAACGGGTGTCTAAAAGAGAAATCGGACGAGACAGAACCATCCGAGAACTCAAGCGATGCCACGAGAGGTCTTGAAAAGAAATGCCAATCGGGTATCCACAAGAGTAGTGGCGAGATAGAACCACCTGAGAACTTGAGGAACGCCACGAGAGGTCTTGAAAAGAAATGCCAATCGGGTATGCACAAGAGTAGTGGCGAGATAGAACCGCCTGTGAACTCGAGGGACGCCACGGAGAGGTCTTGAAAATAAAACTGAATGCCCGGGGTAGTCTAGCCAGCCCCTGAGACACTCAGAAAATAAAATAAGATAAACGGGTTAGTCCACAATAATAATCATAGCATCAATAATATTCACAACATTAGTAATCATAGAAAAATTCATGACAGCATTAGTGAAGGCAATAATATCCTGCAAAAATGAATCATGCACCATTTAATTATTTCCTCTAGAGACCGAAACTTGGCCAACCAAGACTGTAGTCCTTAACCGCGGATATGGCTATTCGAATAGGTATAACTCTGCAGAGGGTGTACTGTTTACCCACAAGTAAAGGATTTCTTTAGCCAGCACCGAGACGCTCACTAATTCCCATTACGGTCTTTGGGTTGAAAACACACCTGACCAGCACACACCAGATTAACCGTCCGGATGCCAGGAATCACTCAAAGCATCTTTCTAAAAAAACTCTACGTCGGGGAGACAATCGTCTCGACTAGCATGGCATCATTATTTATACGCGCGGATTACAAGGGGTGCCCCCCTGTCGGCTACAACCGGAAACTCCCATGCCCCCTGACCCAATGACAGGATTTAGTCCACCATTGTGGAAACCCTCATCGTAGCCCTCTATGTGGTGTGTGCACGGAAAGGGGTTAACAACTTACTGAACCATACCCTCCCTGTGGCAGGGACATGTGGTAGCACGAACAACTATGGGGGTTACCGGAACAAGACTCGATCTACGGTCGACTCAGGAGGTTCAATTTTTCCTGCAGTGATTAGCACAAGATATTTCCTTGGTAGTATCCAACAGGGTCACCATCTGTCATGTCCCAGCATGCCCTCACTGATCATTGTCGTCACCACGAGATTTCCAATCTCACAGTCACTTGTCTTGTGACCGGTTTTTTTTTCCTGCAGATTAGCTCCAGACCAACATAGGCATATGAGCATAACCACGCTCACTCCTATTTCATGTTTAAAAGAGTATAACAAAATAGCCATGGGTCATGCATGCAAAATTATCTATATGCAAATTCTATCTGAATTTAACATAACCATGATTCAAATAACAACTACGCAATTCACCATATCTAGTGTTCGAAATGCTTGCCTTGAGCATGCAGAAATATTTGGGTGCACTCCAAAAGTTTGAAATATTTATCTCCCCTCCATTTCCTATTTTCAAAAATATTTAAATTACCACATAAATCCTAAATAGTGCTAAAAAGTTGTCAGGAAATTTTTGAAATATAACTAAAATAAACTAGATGAAAATTAAGGAATAACAAAAAAAGAATCAATTTATTTGGAGTTCATATGATTTTCCGATAGAATTTCTAAGATGGAATAATTGAAGAAGTGGACTATTTAATAGATCCAATAGGAACAAGGCTTAGGAAAAATGTTCACCTAATCTAGATAAATAGAGCATGATTTTATGATACTATAGAAATTTGAATCATCAAATTTGGATTTGAAATGGATTCTGTAGAATTATTTGAGTATAGCTGGAAAAAAGAAAAGGAAAAAGGCTGAGGAGCGCGCTGTGCGCGATTTAGTTGCACGGTGTCACTGGGTAGAGCCCAGTTGCTTCGGCCGCGCGGGAGCTGCCTGACGTCGAAGGCGCACTTCTCGGAATACGCCTTCCCCGCGCGAAGACGGATTCAAGGAAAAACAGTCTCCACTTAAACGGCGGGGCCCGCGGCCTAAGAGGCTGATGTGCGGGTCCCACGCACTACATCTCTCCCCCCTCTTCTTCTCTTCTTCCTCCCGACATGGGAAACAGAGGAGGTCTGGCCTCGCTGGCGCCGATGACTGGGGGCATGGCGGCCTCGGGAGACGGCGGGGATGGATCCGCCACTCCGTTCCGAAGTTGGATAAGGGGAGGCCAAGGCCATCCCCGAGGCTAGCTAGGGCTTGAGAGGGCCTCATGGTGGTGGTGAGGGTCGGCCAAGGTGGCTGGGTGGAGCAGGGAGGCCCGGAGGTGGTCAAACCAACCAGAGCCGAGGCGGAGGCCATGGCGATGGTGAGGAGAAATTGGAGCATGGGAGCTTGAGGGACTCGACCAGGAGGGAGCTGGGAGGTATAGTGAGATGATGTGTTGAACGAGACGAGCTCGGGGTGGAGCTTTATAGCGAGAGCGAGGTCTATTCCGAGAGTTCCACAGATGGACACAGCGGAGATCGCCATAACCGCGCCGGAGAAGTGGTTGTTGGTGGTGGTCAGGGTCGTTGGGGTCGGTGTAGGTCGGCGTGGACGGTGGTCACCGGCGGATAAGCTGAGTGGTTGGCAATTAAGAGGCAGAGACGTGGTGGAGAGGAGTTCGTCGGGTGGTGATGGTGGGTGGCTTGGTCGGCGATGGCCGGCACTTGGAGCCAAGGGGAGGTGTCGGCGAGGGTTAGGGATGATCATATGACCCAGGGGTGGACTCGAGCAAGCAAGGGAGGCAGTAGCAGAGCGGTAGTTGTCTGATGTCAACGGTGCACAACGCACGCTCTGGACGCGCTCTGTGCACGCGCACAACATGCTCGATGCAATGCCAGTGGCATCTACAGCGATCTAGAAGAGCTGAAAATTAACAAGATTGGACTACTAGGCATGAGAGGAGTGATGGACATGCTTGTTTTGCCAGAAGATCAGGTTCCTAATGAAGTTTGGGAAGAGGCTTAACTTCTACCATGCATACAAGGTGCTTGACAAAATGCTATGACCATCTAGACGGTTTTGTTGGACGTGAAACTTGGCAGGTGATGTCTCCTAGGATGATAGAAATGGTGGTGGAGTTGGTTTGGCAAAAAGAAAAACTTGCCAGTGCAAGTTTTACCAGAATTCATTTCTGGACAGAAACTGCAGGAGGTTATTTGGTGGCTTTACAAAATTCTTATAGGGCTGAGCTTCTGGAGTTAAGGGTTTGGTTGAAAGGACTATAAGTGGGAAAAATTTCAGAATTATTGGAGCAAGGAAAATTGGTGTTGTAGTTATAACCTAGAAAATGGACAGAATTGAAAAGGGGAAGTTGCACTCAAAATGATCAAAAGTACAAGTTGGGTTTTGGCACCAAAGTGAGATATAGACATTACATGACCTCCCATAATTTTTGTGGAATATTATGAGAATTATTTAAAATGGGTGTAGTGCAACAAAGGCATTTAAAGTATTCAAAATGCTTTTAAAGAATTATCTTGGGAATTTTTTTATTATGGAAATAATTCCTACTGTTATCAAAGTATAAATGAAATGGTTTAAGTAAACTACCAAAAACCATAATATTATTTCCAAAAATTTCTATATGGAGGGAAGAATTTTGGAAAATAGAAACAGAAAATACTCTAAAAATAATAAAGGACTTAATATAATTCAAAATTTTATTTCTGGCCAAATTTTCCTTAATAAAAATGTGGTTAAATTTTTGGGGTGTTACAAAAGAGCGCGAAGTGCTTAGTTCCTTCAAACGTTGAGCGCGAGCGAAACACCCACTCGGCCGGCTGGCGGCAACCGGCGAAGCCAGCTAGCGTGTAGCCGGTCGTGCGGCAGTTTAGTGCGGTAAGGCCGGGTTGGCCAACCCAGCAGATCGAACTTAGTGTTTCGTGATGTGTAGGTGCTTCGGCCCATAGTTTTTGCCGGCCAACAGCCGAAGCCGGACTGTGGCGTAGGGCAAAGTGGAGGTCCTAGGCTACCTGGACATGCCGGGATGTGCTAAGGAGGATCATGGGTAGTGGCCAAGCTGGCCAGCCCCCGAGCCGCCGGGTTGGTCGTACCAAACCGGCGGCGGAGGTTTAAAAAATTTACAAGGATATGTAAAACACAATAATTTGCAGGAAAAGGTAGGGGTCCCATTGTCTTTCATAGAATTACAAAAGGCAGCGATACATACGTGCATACAGCTAACTGTAAAACGGGTGGAGGAGCTCTGCATTCCAGGGCCAGCTTGTTTCTTCGCCGGCGGTATCTCTCTTGCGTTTGTTTGGCTTGCGGGCGTCAATGAGGTAGTAGGCGTTGCAGTCACACAGGGCTTTGCTGATGATGAAGGGGCCCTCCCATGGGGAGGCCAGCTTGTGCTGGCCGGCTTGCTGTTGGACAAGCCCGAACGCGAGGGGCTTGATCTTTTTGCTGTGGTAATGCCTCAGGCCCTGCTGATAGATGGCGGATCAGCTAAGGGCCAAAAGGCATGCTTCTTCAAGTAGGTCGACGCCGTCTTCACGGGCTTCCTTGGCTTGGGCTTCTCTGTACATTACGACTCGCGGTGAGTCGAACTCGATGTCGATCGAGATGATGGCTTCCGCTCCGTAGACGAGGAAGAACGGGGTGAACCCGGTTGACCAGTTTGGCGTCGTCCAGAGACTCCAGAGGACGGCCGGCAGCTCATCAAGCCAGCTGCCGGGTGAACGGATGAGGGGCTCGACGAGTCATGGCTTGATGTCGGATAGGATGAGGTCGTTGGCCCGCTCGACCTGTCCATTGGATTGAGGATGAGCCACGGAGGCCAGGTCAAGCCGGATGCCAGAGACGGAGCAGTATTGCACCAGGGCGCCTTTGGCAAAGTTGGTGCCGTTGTCCGTGATGATGCTGTGCGGGATGCCGTAGCGCACCACGACGTCTTTGATGAACCGGACGGACGTTGGCCCGTCCAGCTTCTTGATCGGCCGCGCCTCGATCCACTTGGTGAACTTGTCGACCGCCACCAACAGATGCATCATGCCGCCCTGAGCGGTCTTGAAAGGGCCTACCATGTCGAGCCCCTAGACCACGAAGGGCCAGGTGATTGGAATGCTTTGCAGGGCCGAAGCCGGCTGGTGGCTGCGCTTGCTGAAGCGTTGGCAACCCTCGCACTTAAGGACAAGTGACTTGGCGTCTTTGAGGGCCGTGGGCCACTAGAAACCATGGCGAAAAGCCTTGGCCACCAGGGATCTGGAGGCGGCATGGTGCCCGCACTCGCCCTGATGTATGTCGAGGAGGATCTCTATGCCCTTGTCTTGCTCGACGCAGCGCTGGAACATGCCTGTCGCGCTGCGCTTGACGAGCTCGTTGTTGATGATGCTGTAGGCGGACGCCCGGCGTTGCACTTGCCGGGCCTCAGCCTTGTCCATGGGGAGCACTCCGCTCTCCAGGAACGCTAAGATTGGCTGGGCCCATGATGGAGCCGTCACCACGGTGAAGACGGCCACCAAGACGGGTTCTGGGGCGGCAGCTCCCGAGCTGGAGGCGGCAGCCCCCGGGTTGGGCACGGCGACCCCTGGGCCGGGTTCGGCAGCCCCCGGGCCGTGTTCGGCAGTCCCCGGGCTGGGTTCCGCAGCCCCGGGGCCGGGTTGGGGACGGCGGCCCCCGAGCTTGGACCGGCAGCCCCCGGGTCTGGTTGGGGAGGGGCGCCGTAGGGTCGTCCGGGATGAAGATATACTCACATTCCGGAGATGGCTTGACGGACGCCTTGCCAAGTGCTCGAGGGAGACGCCAGATGATTTGGCCTGCCGGGATGAGCCAATCTTGGCAAGTGTGTCGGCGGCTTCGTTTTCTATGCGCGGGACGTGGAGGAACTCGCAGCCGTCGAAGGTGCCGGAGAGCTGCTGGACCAGGAAATGGTAGCTGGCCATGTTGGCATCCCGGGCGTCACACTCGCCGGAACAGTGCTGCACCACCAGGTCCGAGTCGGCGTAGCACAGAACACGCCGGACGCCGAGTTCCTTGGCAAGCCGAAGGCCATGGACAAGGGCTTCGTACTTGGCGATGTTGTTGGAGGCGGCGAAGTGGATCTGGAGCGCGTACCGCAGCCGGTCGCCCTTCGGGGAAGACAGCACGATGTCGGCTCCCAAGCCGGAGCACATCTTTGAGCCATCAAAGTGCATGCGCCAATGCGTTGAATCCAGCGGTGGCGGCAGGTATTGGGTCTCCGTCCAGTCGACGAGGAAGTCGGCCAGGGCCTGGGACTTGATCGTGCTATGGGGTTCGTAGAGGATGGAGTGGCCGGCCAGCTCGATGGCCCATTTGGCAACCAGGCCAGAGGCATCCCGGCAGCCCATGATTTCGTCGATGGGGGCCGTGCTGACCACGGTGATGACATGCTCTTGGAAGTACTGCTTCAGCTTCTTGGCAGTAAAGTACACGCCGTAACACATCTTCTGGTAGTGCGGGTAGTTCTGCTTGGAGGCGGAAAGCACCTTGCTCAGGTAGTAGACCGGGTGCTAGCCAGACTGGATCTTGCCCTTCTCTGGTTGCTCGACCACCAGCACCGTGCTGACCGAGCGCGAGGTGGTGGCAATGTAAAGCAACAGCGGCTCCTTGTCAGCCGGCGCGGCTAGGACGGGTGCGGTGGAGAGCATGCGCTTGAGATCCTGGAACGCTTCGTCCGCCTAGTTGTTCCACTCGAACAGCGACGTCTTCTTCATCAGCTGATATAGGGGCAAGGCCCTCTTGTCCAGCCGGCTGAGAAACCGGCTGACTGAGGCCAAGTAGGCGGTGAACTTCTGGACATCTCACAGCCGGGTTGGCTTGCGCATGCACTCGATGGCCTTGATCTTTTCGGGGTTCGCCTCAATGCTGCGCTCCGAGACAAGGAAGCCAAGCAGCTTCCCGGCCGGCACGCCGAAGACGCACTTCTCCGGGTTGAGCTTGATCTGGTACTCACGCAGATTGGCAAAGGTCTCCTTTAGGTCGTCAAGGAGCATGAGGTGCTGCTTGGTCTTCACCATGATGTCGTCGATGTAGATGTGAATGTTGCGGCCGAGTTGCTTCAGCAGGCATTTCTGCATGCAGCGCTGGAAGGTGGTGCCGGCATTCTTCAAGCCGAACGACATGGTGATGTAGCAGTAAGCCCCGAAGGGCGTGATGAAGGATGTCTTCAGGGCGTCGGCCGGGTCCAGCCTGATCTGATGATAGCCACAGTAAGCATCCAGGAAGGACAGGAGCTCGCAGCCGGCGGTGGAGTCGATGACTTGATCTATCCGCGGGAGGGCGAAAGGATCCTTGGGGAAAACCTTGTTCAGGATGGTGTAGTCTATGCACATGCGCCAGGTGTTGTTCTTCTTCAGGACAAGGACCGGGTTGGCCAGCCACTCGGGGTGAAACACTTCCATGATGAAGCCGGCCGCCAGCAACTTGGCGACCTCTTCACGGATGGTTCTTTTCTTCTCTTCTGAAAAGCAACAAAAGCGTTGACGGATAGGCTTGGCGTCCTTGCGGACGTGTAGTTTGTGCTCGGCGCACTTCCTCGGAATTCCTGGCATGTCCTTTGGGGTCCATGCAAAGATATCCTGATTCTCACTGAGGAAGTCAATGAGCTCGCCTTCCTATTTGCTGTCGAGGTGGGTGCCCACGATGACATACTTGTTGTAGCTAGGGTCTTCCGGGTTCAGCTTGACCCTCTTGGTCTCCTTGGATGGTTGGAATGAGGCCTCACCGGTCGACTCCTTGGCTGAAGCCGGCACGGCCGGCGTCTCGTTGGCTAGCGCAACGATCCGGTCGACCTGGCGCCACCTTGAGCGCACTCCAGGGACTTTCGGTAGTCGCCAACGACGATGATGAGGCCCTTGGGGCCCGGCATCTTCAACTTCATGTAGGCGTAGTGGGGGACCGCCATGAATTTGGCGAGCACAGGCCAGCCCAGCAATGTGTGATACGCGCTAGACAGGTCCACCACCTCGAACCAGATCGGCTCGCGCAGGAAATGAACACTCGCGCCGAAGAGAACGTCGAGCCGAATCCGGCCGATGGGGGAGCAGGAGAGACCCGGCACGATGCAGTGGAACACCGTCCGGGACGGCTCCAGGTCCTTGGCCTCAAGGCCGAGCTTGGTCATGGTGTCGCGGTAGAGGATGTTGATGCTGCTGCCGCCGTCGATGAGGACTCGCGAGAACTTGCAGGTACGCCCGGCTGCAACTATGGTGGGGTCAAGGATGAGGGCGTAGCCACCCGGGTTCGGCATGACGGCCGGGTGGTCCTCCCGGGTCCAGCTGATCGGATGCTCCGACTAGTGCATATAATCCGGCATGGCCGGGACGACGGTGTTCACCTCCTGCCGGAGCAGGCGCTCGCTATGCTTGTCGTCGCCAAGGCTGGTGAAGATGACGTAGCTCGCGTTCTGGTTGGGGTAGACTTCGTCGCGCATCGTGCCGTTGGCCGGGGGCACGGGAGGAGGCGGCGGAGGCGGCTGCCCCGCACTCGGAGCCGGAGCGGGAGGCGGCGGGATGTCGTCGCTTATGATGTGCTTGGTGATGGCGCACTGCCAGAGCGTGTGCGTGGACGGGCTTGCGCCGCTGTGGTGCTTGCAGGGAGCGTCGAGCATCTCCTCGAAACTCATGGCGGGCTGCCACGCCGTCTTGCGGTTTGCCGGCGCTTGCCGGCCGGCTCGGCCGCGGGCTCCTGCTCGGGGGCCGTGACGAGGCGGGTGTCATAGCATGGGTCCTGCTGATCGGCCTTGCGCTTGTTGTTTTGCTGGTTGTTCTGCTGGCGGCTGCTCTCGCCAGCCGGCTTGGGGGGTGTTGCCGGGGTCGCCTTGCCGGCTTCATCCAACACCACCTGGATCTTCATGGCGGAGTCGGAGTTGGCGTACTTGTCCGCGATGACCATGAGCGCGGCTATGCTGGTTGGCTCGGAGCGCAGGAGCTTGTGCTTGAGGAGGGTGCCATCCCGGCCAAGGTAGTCAGAGTCGGGATTCGGAGTCGGATCAATTTTCCTTCGTCAGAATCGAGTCGTAGTATCGAGTCGTGGAATCGAGGATTCTACTAGATATACTTAAATAAGATATTTTGTATCCACGCCAGAAATTTATATGGGTTCTATGGAGTTTTAACACTAAATATAGAGCAAAAAACATACACATCCATGCTAATTGTATTCCACTTATTTTTATGGCTAACCTACTATCTGGCTTGCATGTATGGAACATATATGAGAGGGAAATATATAGAACATTTATGTCTTCAACGCACAAAATTTACTTTGGAGGTTCTTTTAGAGTATGTGAATAGCCGATGACTTGTATAGCTCACCTGAAGTGTTGAGCCTTGAAGGGTCTTGCTCATCTTCTTCGATCAATCTTGATGCGTCCTCCTTCTCACGCCAATTCCATTCGTCGACAAGCTTGATCCTCAGTTTTGACCTAGGGTTTCTGAGAGCTAGATCAAAGGTGTTGGTGGCTGAGCGTTTGAGCTAGCGAGGGGAATAAAGGGCCATGAGGCATGTGAAAAGGGGTTTGGATGATGGCATACTATTCTTTTGCACTAAACAAAAGCTTAGACAAATTACTAGAATCGGACATAGTCCATAGCATAGTCGGGATTCTACAGTTTTGTATAGGATTCTCTGATTTGGATCATGACTCAACATGGATTCTACCAGATCCGGATTCATAGTGGGACTTGGATCGACATGCTTCCATAGGGTCGTGAAGTCGTAGGATTCTAGGAGTCGAGTCGGGATTCTGACTACCATGATCCCGGCAGCCGCTTATAAAGTACTGAATGGCTTGGACCTCATGGACGCCCTCGTAGCTGTTCTGGAGCTCGGTCCAGCGTGCGAGGTACTCGCGGCTGGTTTCTGCCGGCCCCTGCACGCACATGATGAGCTGGCTGGGACGGCCGTGAGGCTTATAGGTGTTGGTGAAGTTGGGCACAAAGGCCTGCTCGAAGTTGGCCCATGCGTTGATGCTGCCGGCTGGCAGACTATTGAGCCATGTCTGGGCCGAAGCCAGGAACATGAGCGGGGATAGCGCACGGCAAGGCGGCGGTTGCTGCCCGCGATGCTGATGGTGGTGGTGTAGTCGATGAGCCAGTCCTCCGGCTTGACGGTGCCGTTGTACTTGGGGTGTCGCGGGGCAGCGTGAACCCTTTGTGGAAGGGCTCATCCCGGATGCACGGGCCGAAACAAGACGGCCCGACAGCATTTTCTTCCTCCAGCTCGAAGGAGAGGGCAATCTAATCGAGGCAATGGCGAGCATCAGTGTCGTTGATGGCGCGCGGGCCTAGCCGGCTTGCGACCGGGCCGCGGGGGGCCGGGCAACTGAAGTCGGACGGGCGCGTTGGCCAGATTGCGGGGGAGGATTCTTCCGGTGCCAGTCTTCCTGGGCCGGCTCGTCGCCCAGGCCATCTCCGGTTGCCAGGGCGCGGTTGCGCCGAGTTCGGGCGCGGCCGGAATGAGCTTCGGTGGGAGGCGGTGAGGACGCCGTGTTCGGCTGGTAGGGGTCCTTGGTGCGGCGCGAGTCGGATCCCGTGGGGTGGTTGAGGCGGTCCTGCTGCGTGTTTGCAGCATCGAGAAGCTCATTCACGCGCTGCAGGCGGTCCTGCAGCTCCTTGCCCTGCAGCCGTTCCATGCCGATGGTGGCCGCCTGCGCGGCGTGCATGTTCTTCACAGGGGTCTCGTAGACAGTCGGGACTGCGCCCAGCACGCGACCGATGGCGTCGCCATGGGCCCGCACCTCGGCAACCCGGCTGGGCTCATCAGCGGCCGGCGTGAAGCCGTACACGGCGTCGTGCTCCTGCTGGGCGGACTCCTACCGGCGCTGCATAGTAGCGAGCATCACGACCTTGTCCAGCAGGCGCTTGCGGTCCTTCTTGAGATGGGCCAGGGCCTCTGCGGCGTTGGTGGCATTGGTTTTGGTGCCGATGGGGATGCTAAGGTTCTGCATCATGGCACGCAGCGGGTTGGGCATGCCGGTGCGCTCCGCTGCGGCCCTGGCAGCGGCGGCCTTCTTGCTAGACGAAGAGGAGCCGGAGTCGGTGGCGAATACCTCCACCCAGATGCAGAGATCCGCCACCCCAGCGGAGAAGTTGTCGCCGAGGGGGATGGGCGAGTCGGAGACGTCGAGCACCCCGTTGACCTCAGCCGCCAGCGCAACAGGCTCGGGAGACGTGCAGCATGCGATGCGCTCGCCGGAATCGATGAAGGGCCCTGTCTGGAACATGTCTCCGTCCGGGACCTCGAGCTGCCCCACGGCAGGCGCCAACTGTCGTGCTGGGCGCACGGCAGATGCCAAAGGATGGCTAAAGAGAGGGACAGGCTCGAGGGCACCGTTGGGCTCTAGAGACGAGGTCGGCATGACCGAGCGAGGGACGCAAGACATACCCAGGTTCGGGGCTCTCCGGAGAGATAACACCCCTAGTCCTGCCGAGTGTGGTTTATATGTGTATGTTACAAGCTTGCCCTATAGCTGTTTGGGGGAGGAAGGAAGGCAGGCCAGGGCTCAGGCTTCTCCCTCTCCTTACGTATGTGTGTATTCTACTGATGGCCGACCCTTTGCACGGAGGCCTCTGGGGGGTTTTATAGGTCAACCCCCAGGGTTACAATGGTAAAGTTACATGGGAAGCCGGTACTGGGCCCCGCCGGGTACCAGGATACGCCGGGTTCTCTGGGCGCGGGCCCCGTGTGCCTGGGGGCACTGTTCCCTGTCTTGTCTTGCATCGCGGAGTGGTTGAGCCGGCTCGGCTATAGTGGCGCATCGCCAGGTCGCCATCGGCTTGCGTCAGCTGGATGAGGGATGCACTGTAGCCATGCCGGCCCTGGTCAGCGGAGTAGGTGGGCCACTGTTGCCACGCTCCTGTCGGTTAGCGGGGTTGGTGGGCCACTGTAGCCATGCTCATTTCCTTACGGGGACTTGATCTGTCGTACGCCCCGGATGGGACGGGAGCTGACCTGTGGCCGGGTTAAGGTGTGCGCCGTGGTGGTGCTTGCTTGTTGGAGAAGTCTTGGCTTTGGCGGGGTTGGCCGACATGCGCCAGTGGGCCTGGCTGGGTTGCGGGACTTGGCCAGGTTAAGGAACCCGGCCAACAGCAAGACGGATTGAGGGGTGAAGCTGGCCCCGATGTTTTTGAAAAGGATCCGGGTTTCGTTGCCTGCCCGGGGTTCATCTCCTCGGGAGGTGATGCGCACGGGGGCTAGCCCGCGGGACAGAGCTTGGTCACTTGGATTTGACAACACTGCAGGGATGGACCCGAGCACATACGTCGTGCCAGTCTTTAATCATGAGGCGGTCACGGGCAGGGTAGTGAGGGTGTAGCGACATTCATGGTGACGAAGCACCGGACATGCAAGTTGGAATATTTAGGATATTCATAAAGGCGAAGCCAGTTCTAATACATGCACAAAACGATACAGCTGTAGGGGCTGACCCTAACAGCCTGAGGATACTGCGGCCCGCGGGGTGCCCTCAACTGAACAAACCAAAGAGGTCACCTAGCACCATCGTTGTAGAAGAGTCGAGGTAGCTGAAGACGCGTGCCACAAAGATCGTACCTCACGAGCCGGCCGACTCCTGAGGCCCGGGAGGCTCACAAGGCCTGGGGGCTCACACGGACCCAGGACCTCCTCCGACATGGCCGCCTGGTGCCTGGCCTCATGAGACACCATTGCACACTGCGCGAAGCGCTAGTACGAGGCACCCACGTTCAGCAGGCCGAACGGCATGCGGACATAGTTGCAGGGGTAGCCCCCACTCCGGCCGACATGGGACGACCAGACGAGGTCCTGCGACGCGGCCCTGTTGAGGCCTGGGATGTTGACAAAGACATGCAGCTCGCCACCCATGTCGGGGGGCGCGGCTGCACCGGGTGGTGCGGGGCAACGCTCGCCACGCATGGCTCGCGCCTCCTAAAGCTCCTCAATTGCCTTGGTGATGAAATCTCGCGCGCCTGGCGCCTGGCGCCTTGCGCCTTGTTCACGGGGGCGCGCACCGAAGCACGCCTCCAAGTGGTGCCCGAACACCTCCCTTGTCGCCCCGGTCAGGTCAGAGGCCCTCCAAACAAGAGCCCACGAGCCCATTCTGAGGGGGGTGCCGGGCACGCCTTCCTATGCGAGAGGAAAGGGCGCCCCAACAGTGGGCGCAGGGCCTGAGGCACCACCAGCGGGCGCTCCGGGCTCCTGACGGCCCTTGGGAAGGAGCTTCTTCTTCTTCATGGGGGTGGTTTCCGAAGGTGGGACGGCGCCCTCGTCGTCCGGGTTGTTAGCCATTGAGGCTTGGTAGGCGCACTTGAGGGAGCACACCGCATCCTTCTCGTCAAAGGCGACCGTGATGATGTCGCCGCTCCCTGGCATCTTGAGGATGTTGTAACCATGGTGAGTTGCTGCAATGAACTTGGCGAGGGCTGGATACCCAAGGATGGCATTGTACGGGAGGCCGATATGGGTAACGTCAAAGTCAATGAGCTCGGTGTGGTAGTTGTCGCGCTTGCCGAAGGTGACTAGGAGGCGTATCTGCCCCAGGGGGACGATGGAGCCATCGGTCACCCCTGAGAAAGGCTTGGTTAGCAGGAGCTGGTCATAAGGCACTTGGAGCGTCTCGAACGTCTCAACAGAGAGAACATTGAGCCCCGCGCCACCGTCGATGAGGGTCTTGGTGAAAAGGATGTTGCTGATGGTGGGCATGCAGAGCATGGGAAGGGCGCCAGTAGCGGCTGAGCATTTGAGCTGGTCCATGGAGTCGAAAGTGATGGTGTGCTTCGACCACTTGAGGGGACGCGTCGCCTCAAGCTTGGGGAGGGCCGCGTTCACCTCATGAGCGAACTGCTTGAAAATGCGATGTGAGGCTGGGGCCTGAGCACCGCCCAGGATGCAGGCGATAGCGCTAGGCTCCTGGAAGCCCCCGACCCCATCATCATGCCGGTTGTCATCATTTCTCCTTGGCGGCGGCAGCGGAGGGAGGTCGGCATTGCGTGATGACTGACCTCACGAGGCTGGTCACGCAAGGGCCCGTAGCGAGGCTCATCATGCCATCGGTCCTCATGACGCTTGTTGGGGATATAATCCCGAGGTGTGACCCACCCAGGAGGGGCTGGGATACACCATTGGCGACTTAATATGAAGAAGTCCCAAGAAGGTCCAAGAAGACGAAGCATAAAGATAGGCGGCGGCTTAAGAGGCGGGCCTGGTGGAGGCCCAAGACCTGGAGGTTTGAGCCGCCCAATGGTGACTTGCCTGGCAAGGCAAGGCGACTTAGAAACCGGGCTGATCACGTTGTGTGATCCAGCTTGGACTCTTGTAATCCTCAGAGCCTCGACCTATGTATATAAAGGCAAGACCCGGCGGCGGGTTAACTTAAGAAACAACTGATCGATAGCTAGGTCAAGCGTGATCGCTCCCTTGTAATCGAGACTCAGGCAATACAACTAGAAGCAGGACGTAGGCTTTTACCTCATTGTGAGGGGCCGAACCTGGGTAAATCTCTGTGTCCTTTGTCCCATTCAACCCCTTCGAGCTAACCTACTTTGCGATGGCTCCACACCTAAGTCCTTTCACAAGGGCATCTACCGTGTTAAATCCACAACAGTTGGCGCCCACCATGCACTACAGGAATCAGCTTCTTTGCCGTCTGCCATGGCAGACGGCAAAGGCATGAATGGCGGTCGGCAAAGCTCTTTGCCGACTGCTAGCTGTCGGCAAACAGTCCGGCTCAATTCCTGCCGGTAAAGGCCTTCTTTGCCGTCTGCTTCAGAGAAGCGGACGACAAAGGTTTATGCCGTCAGCCGTTTGCGGCCAGCAGACGGCAAAGAGCGTAGACGGCAGTGAGGTGAGGTGGGAGCCGTTAGGGGTTAACGGCGTGCTTTGCCGTCAGCCGGCAGACGGCAAAGAGGCTAAGGTCTTTGCCGTATGATGGCGGACGGCAAAGAGCCCCCAATAGGAGTCACTGGGAAGCTGCCACGTGGCCTTATTTGCCGTCAGCCGGCAGACGGCAAGAGGCTAAGGTCTTTGCCGTCTGCTGGCGGATGGCAAAGAGCCCAAATAGGAGTCACTGGGAAGCTGCCACGTGGCTTATTTGCCGTCTGCTAGCTGTCGGCAAAGGGATTGAATCTTTGCCGTCTGCCCGCAGTCGGCAAAGACCTTAGCCTCTTTGCCGTCTGCCAGCTGACGGCAAAATGCCCAAATAGGCAACCCAGTGTTCCCAGGTTGCACAGGTAGCTGCCACGTGGCCTTCTTTGCCGACTGCTAGCTGTCGGCAAAGCTCTTTGCCGACTGCTAGCAGACGGCAAAGCTCTTTGCCGTCTGCTAGCAGACGGCAAAGAGCCTTATATAACCCCTGTTTTTTAATTGAATTCATTCAATTTGACAGAAATTCATAGATATACACAGATAATACATATAACACAAAAGCATATCCACAATATATTTCCACAAGTCCAACATATATCCATATGACATAAGAAGTTTCCAACAACATATCCATAGTGACATACACATCCAAACAAGTTCCCAAACATGTTTTCATAAACAAAAGGAAGCACAAGGAGATATATATGAGTCCATCAATGCAAGCTTCCTCATCTCAAGCAATCTGCAAATTGGGAAGATGAAAGTTAGAAGAAGAAGAAGAAGAGGAAAAGAAGAAGAAGAAGAAAAGAAGAAGAGGAAAATAAGAGAAGATTTATATTCTCTTCTTTCTTCCTCCCCCTCTTCCTTTATCTTCTCTTTTCCAACAAATGTAGTTAAAAAAGCCATTTAGAGCTAAGCTAGGTAAATAGGTCATTTTGGAGATAAGCTAAGTTCAATGTATCATATTGGAGCTAACCTACGTAAACTTGGTCATTTTGGAGCTAAGCTAAGTTAAATGGATCATATTGAAGCTAACCTAGGTAAACTTGGTCATTTTTGAGCTAACCTACGTCAAAAAATGTCATTTTTTGCTATGCTAGGTAAAAATGCTAAGTGTGTAGGTCAATTTAGAGCTAACTTAGGTAAATAGGTCATTTTGGAGCTAACGCGGGTAAAATGGATCATATTGTAGCTAACTTAGGTAAACTTGGTCTTTTTGGAGCTAACGTAGGTTAAATGGATCATATTGGAGCTAACATAGGTAAACTTGGTCATTTTGGAGCTAACCTGGCTAATTAGGCCATTTTTGACATTACTAAGCTTATTGTGTCATTTTAGAGGACAACAAGCTAAGTATATGACATTTATGAGGTTAGCAAGGTTACTATGCCATTTACGAATAAAAACAAGTAAGAGGAAGAAAAGAAGAAGAAGAAGAAGAAGAAGAATAAGAAAAGAAGAAGAATAAGAAAAGAAGAAGAAATGTTCTTCTTCTTCTTCTTCTTCTTTTCTTATTCTTCTTCTTCTTCTTCTTCTTCTTCTCTTCCTATTCCTTCTTTTCTTCCTATTCCTTGATTTTCTTCATCTTATTATGTCATTTGTGGACTAAGTAAGCATTATTGAGCTATCCAAGGTAGTTATGCCATTTTTTAACTAAGTAAGCATTATTGAGCTATCCATGGAAAAATGCTATCATGTAGAATGAAATTGCATGAATCATGAAGCAAACCACATACCCAGTGACCCCCGTACTCAAACAGGTCGGAGCTCCCTTGATGGTGTGGCACACCAACCATTTGGGCACGCTTATCCTTGGCCCTTTGGTGTTCGACTAGCCATTTGGGAGAGCACCACTCATCCACCAACGCCTCCCAACAGTCCATCCTATCCGCACACCATCTCGGGGGCACCTAAGTTAGTCAAGAGAAATTTCAGCGCTACGCCTACGAATCAAATCAAGAGAACTAAGTTCAAGGCCTTAAGAATAGGTAATTACCAGCATGTACTTCTCCTTAGTCAGAAACTTGCCGCGAGACTTCTTCTTCGCCCTCCTAATACCCTTCGAGGCGTAGTAGTCTCGAACGGCCTGCAGCCGAGCCTCGTGCCGTAAGTTCTTAAGTAGGCGCTTGCACTCGACTTCGACAACCGAAGCCGCAGCCTCCTGCTCTCCATCTGAAATCCTGTAGAAGGTCTGCAGTCAAACAAGACAACGCTGATTAGTAAAATCACTACGTACTGTTGATCTTTAATTCTGTAAAGGAGAAATTACCCAGAACCGATGGAACACAATGTCGGCCACCGTCTCGCACTCGACACCGGCGACCATCTCCCCCGGCGGGGCCGGGGCAGCCTCGTACAGCTCCCAGCTAAGTGCTAGCTGTGGAACCTGACCCTCACCAGGCAACGTGACCCAACCAGGGAAGTGCTGCCGGCAAAGCACACCAAGGACCTGGTTGGGAGGCACTGATTGAGTTCGTTTTCCCATGCTCTGCTCCGGATCCGACGCAAAATTTCGGCAGCACCTCCCCGCTGTTCTCCTGATACACGTCTCGGCAATAAGCAGAGAGGATGTGTACCCGGAGAACAACAGGGAGGCACTGACGAAATTCTGCATCGGATCCGGAGCAGAGCATATAGGAAAACGAACCCAATCTACACATACTCGGGCTGTCCATGGATAACGTTGGACAATTCGAAAGAATCACGATTATAAATATGCAAATGCATGCATATTTATAGATGTAACCCTTTCGAACGGGAGACGCATAGTGGTTACGCATACTGATGACGGACACCTATAGCTAGCTAGTTTCATTGGCACGAAGACCGGAATAGAGCAAATGTAGGGGGGAGGAGGAGATATCATTTGTGCTCACCAAGGAAAGCAGGGGCGGAGCTCGTCGAACGCACGGGGAGGTCGTCAAACACCACACCCTTGCAGCGACGAAACAACTGCACATTTTAAATCCACCTGATTAACACAAATATATATGATGTTTTGCATAACAAAATCGAAAAATATACGACCTAACTCATAATTCACAAATATATGACCCCGTCGGGGTCGGGGTCGGGGCAGGGTCGGGGTGTGGTGTCAGGGTGTAGGTGTCGATCGGGATGTCAGGATGTCGTATGTCGGGGTCGATCAGGGTGTCGATCAGGGTGTCGGGGTCAGGGTCAGGGTGAAATTTCATGAGAGAAGACATAAACATCAAGTGAAACAATTAACATTGTACAAAGTTGAAAACTTGCTACTACGATGAGGTAAAGTTCCTTTGCGAAATCTATAGTCTTGAAAGCGATATATAATAGCATCATCATCAACCTTTGCAAATATTTCTCGCTCAGTAATTATTTGGTCAGTAGCAACAACGATAAGCAGTACTGCAGTAGCAAATACTAACATTATAGCAAGCAGATCAAAAAATGTTCAATCTACAAAATTTTAACAACAACAGCAAGGCAGTAGCAGTCAGTGTAGCACAATGCACATGCACATATTATCCTGTCTGTGAGTGAGTGAGTAGTCCATTACCAATCCGGCTCTTCAGTGCGGCTGCGCTGCGGAGACGCTGGCGGGGGGGAAGGACAGAGGAAGGAGTGCGGAGACCAGGGCAAGGAGAGGAGGGAGATGCGGGAGAGAGTAGTAGAGGCAGCCGAGAGGAGAGAAGCGGAGAGAGGGAGAGCGGAGGCGGGGGCGGTCCAGTGGCGGAGGCGGGAGCCGGCGAGCACCGGGGGGGGCAGCGGCAGTGGAGGAGGGAGGGGGCGCCGGTGGGGAGAGGGGAGGGGGCCACGGTGGTGGAGGGGGAGGGGGGCGGCGATGGAGGGAGGAGGGAGGGGGGGGGGCGGCGGTGGAGGAGGGAGGGAGGGAGGCGGCGGTGGGGGGAGGGGGGGGGCGGGGAGGGGGGGGCGGCGGCAGGGAGGGACGGGAGGAGGTGGGGGCAGGGGGGTGGGGGGAGGGGGGCGGCGGGGGGGGAGGGGGGGGAGGGGGGGGGGCGGGAGGGGCGGGGCGGCAGGCCGGCGGCGGCCTGGCGCGCGGCGGAGGCAGAGGGTGGGGAGGCGGGGAGAAAGAGATGGAGAGGGGGCGCGCGCGGGGGGCCAAATTAACCCCCCGCATTGCCGTTGTTTGTTTCATCTTTTCGTCTGCTGGCGGACGGCAAAGAATTCTTTGCCGTCCGCCAGCAGACGGCAAAGAGGATGACCGTTAGACGGCCACCGCCGTGAAACTGTGGGCCCCTCTTACCTCTTTGCCGTCTGCTGGCAGACGGCAAAGAAGTGGCCCGTGTGACCTACCCAGTGCAGTACCCCCGTGGGGTCCACTTTGGACTTTGCCGTCTGCTGGCGGATGGCAAAGAACTCTTTGCCGTCTGCTGGCGGACGGCAAAGAGCTCGCAGATGGCAAAGACCCTGTTTGCCATCAGCTGGTTCTTTGTCGTCTGCTTTGAGAAGACAGACGGCAAAGAGCCTCTTTGCCATCAGCTGGCAGACGGCAAAGAGCTGGCAGATGGCAAAGACCCAGATTCCAGTAGTGATGGGGCCATAGCACGGTGGTTTCAAGTTCTTGAAGGGCAATGTCTCAGGGTTCGAAGGATACGGCGTGTGCCGGATGACTAAGAGTCGCCGCGGCAAGATCTAAATCGACGACACTGGCTGGGGCCATGAGGCCGACTCAATCGAGTACGGGTACCGGGTCCCCTTTGGCGGAATTCATGTCTTCATCGGCAAGATCGGCGAGTCAGAGCCTGAGCCGGACACCTGCACCGACGTCATCAAGACGGCTCAGCGCGCGTGACCCGCCAGGGGTCAACCCGTCTAGAAGCACGTCTTTGTTGGCTTTGTTCATGGGGCGGATCTTGAGGAAGGTTCTGCATCTGGTGGAGAGACGACCATCTATTCAGGTGATGAGTCATCGACTAGAGAAACCGAATCAATCTATCAGCTTCAGGATGGCGGGCTTGGGGGCTACTCCGATGGTGACAGTATTCCGGACCCCTATGAGCCGCCAAGCAAGGCTGCTATTTTTATGGCTGGTACGCAACCAATGGTAAACTCATCAACAGCTGCTGCCATGACATCCGGTTCAGCTGCTGCTGCGACAGCTGGGGCGAGCCGCTCTGCTTGGCCGCCAACTCAGGTTTTATCTTAGCTCTTGGGCACCCTGACGACTCTGTTAGCTACGGAGGTAACTCCAGCGGAGCAAGCACAGCATAATGTAGAAGTTGCAAAGGTGCGAGATGAGGTGGCCAAGGCCCAAAAGGATCTTAATGCAGAGAACGCCAGGATGGCGACGGAGCGAGCTTCGATGGACGCTGAGTCACAGCGCATAAGGGAAGAAGCTTTTTGCCTAAGTCTAGATCAGAATGCATCCAATGTTGTTCTTCGAAGAAGGCACCAGAGCCGCCTGCCTTCGCAGTTTGAGGGGCGGAATCTTTTTAACACACCCGGGGCATGAACGAGTAACCCGCCCGTTGTAACCCGGGCTGCTGAGGCACCATGGACCGGAGTTGTGGCCCAGCCTCATGTGCCAGACCCGCCTCGTAGGGATCTGACCCCACCTCAATGTGTTCCAACACCCTCTGGCCATTATTCTATCCCAGTGGATAACATGATAGCAGCGGCTAGATGGCTGGCGGCTATCCCGATCGAAGGTGAGTGTCCAGCGGCGATAGAGACCCGGAACGCGGTAGAGCTTCTTCAGACGGTCATGGCACAGTAGGCGGCTTATTCATACAGCCGTGAGCGTGTTCATTCAACTCACCGCCCAAGTCGAAGCTACAGCCAGCGTATTGAGTCGCCCGCGGTTTCCAGTAGCGAGCGGCGTCGTAACCCGCCTCGTAATGATGACCCGCCCCATTGACATAACCCGTCCCGTGATGATAATAATGCTCAAGCCCTTGTGGATCAGGCTAGAACCCGTCGTGATGCGGAATTGGCGGCTCAATTGGGGGCTCATCAGCAGTTTACAGTACACCCTTCAGCAACCATTGCAGCTGGGTTGACTTCTAGGACAGTTGGTGTGCCATGTCTGGTACCGGCTCTACGTAATGAACGTGTGCCCAAGGATTTTAAGGGCCCTCCTAAGGTTCCTAATTATACAGCGGATCTTCCCCTGGAGCTTGGATTGAAAGCTATGAGTTGGCTATGGAGATGTTGGATGTTAATGATGCTATATGGGCCAAATATTTCACCATGATGCTGGATGGGCCGGCTCGAACATGGTTAAAAGGATTACCTGCCAATTCCATCAATTCATGGGCAGAGTTGAAAGCGCGTTTCATTCAGAATTTTAAGGGCACATGTAAGCAACCCCTGGCGATCATTGATCTGGATAACTGTGTGCAGTGTGAGGATGAATCGGCCCACCATTGGGTCCGCCGGGTCTCCGCTATTATCCACTCATCAGATAGCATTGCGGCGGGTTTAGCTGTTTTGGTCTTGGAGAAAAATTGTCATTTTACACACTTAAGCAGAAGCTTGGGCGGCTTAAGCGTCATTGTAATGACATGGGAGAGCTCATGGCGGCTCTCATCAAGTATGCAGACTCTGATACCACCAAGGATCCTGGATCTGATGATGAAAATCCAACAAGGGAAAAAAGAGTGGTAATGGTAAGGGTCAGCAGCAGAACGTGACAAGGCATAATGGTCACAACCAGGGTAACGGGGGTAAGCGCAGACACCCCAATGGCGGGTCAGATCTCGTAGCTAACACCAACACTGGATATAAAAGCCAGCGCCGTAATGGCAATGGTAAGCAGGCTTTTGGCGGGCCAAAATTTAATATTGAGGCGATGATGAACGAACCTTGCCCGAAACACAGTCTGCCCAATAAACCGGCGGCTCATGCTTGGACGGACTATTTCATCATGAAAGAGTACAATAATTCCAACTTCAATTAGGATCACGGCAACAATAATGGCCCGCCTGGCGGATCAGGATCCGGCTCACAGGGGCCTGGCTTTGGTGGTGGCGGCTCAAGTTCTGGGTATCAAGGACATGGCAACCAGGGTGGTTATAACCAACAATCTGGTCAGGGTAACCAGCAGCATCAGTCAGTATACCAGAGTAATCCAAAGCAGCTTAACAGTGGCTAGTATCATATTTTTACCACAAGTCTCTGCAAACAAGATCAGAAGGTTCATAAACGCACGGTCAATGCGATTGACCCGGCGGTACCTCAATACTTGCGGTGGTCACAACAACCAATCACATGGAGTCGAGAGGATCACCCACCCCGGGTTCTTAATCCGGGTCAACTAGCATTGGTGGTAGCCCCTCAAGTCGGGAGTTATAAATTCACCAAAGTACTCATGGACGGTGGCACAAGTATCAATATCCTTTACTATGGTACCTTTCGTCGGATGAATCTAACTGATAAGGAGCTTAAGCCGTCCTCTACAGTTTTTCACGGTGTGGTACCTGGTAACTCGGCATACCCAGTTGGGAAGATTGTGCTGGAAGTGGCTTTTGGTGTTGACTATGATTACAGAGCAGAGACGTTATGGTTTGAAGTGGTTAAGATCAAGAGCCCTTATCATGCCTTGTTCGAACGGCCGGCTTATGCCAAGTTTATGGCGCGACTTTGTTATGTTTATTTACAGCTTAAAATGCCAGGGCATAAGGGCACCATTACGGTCCATGGTGATCGAAAAATCACATTGGAATGTGAGGAAGGAGATGTTGCTTATGCTGAATCGTCTTGCGCCATGGAGGAGCTTAAATTTTATAAGGATAATGTTGACCTGGCGGATATGACCCCTTTGAAGAAGCCCACCACCGAGCAAGACCATTTGTTGAAGTTTAAGTCGGCTGATGATACTAAACAAGTTAACTCTGTCCCTGGCGACTCATCTCAGCAGTTCACAGTGGGGGCTAATATGGATCCTAAATAGGAAAGCGCGCTCGTCGAGTTCATCCATGAGAATTGGGACATCTTTGCATGGAAACCTTCTGACATGCCGGGTGTACCGAGAGAATTCGCTGAGCACACTCTTAATGTGGATCCTAAATTAAAGCCGGTCAAGCAATTTCTTCGACGTTTCAATGAAGGACGACGCAAGGCCATTGGAGAAGAGGTGGCCCGGCTCTTGGCAGCCGGGTTTATCGTGGAGGTCTTTCATCCGGAGTGGTTGGCTAACCCGGTGCTAGTGCTTAAGAAGAATGGCACTTGGCGTATGTGTGTTAACTACATAGATCTTAACAAAGCTTGTCCAGCTGATCCGTTTGCTCTCCCTCATATTGATCTGATTATTGATGCCACGACGGGTTGTGAGAGTTTATGTTTCCTGGATGCTTATTCTGGTTATCATCAGATCAAGATGGTAGTTAAAGACCAAAAGAAGACGTCTTTTATCACCCCTTTTGGAGCCTTCTGCTATGTCTCTATGCCTTTCAGGCATAAGAGTGCCCAGGCGACTTATCAACATTGTGTTCAGAATTGTTTTCACAGTCAAATTGGGCGTAATGTGCATGCTTATGTGGATGATATTGTGGTTGAATCCAGGAAAAAGGAGACTCTCTTGGAGGATCTAAAGGAGACTTTTGACAATCTCCGGGTCTATAAGATGATGCTTAACCCAGCCAAATGTGTTTTTGGTGTACCTGCAGGTAAGCTCTTGGGTTTTCTGGTCTCAGAGAGAGGTATTGAAGCTAACCCGGAGAAGATTAAGGCTATTACTTCATTGGCTAAGCCGGTGTGTGTCAATGACGTCCAGTGACTGGCGGGTCATATCGTAGCCCTAAGCCGGTTCATAAGCCGCCTGGGAGAGAAGGCCATTCCCTTATACCAGATGATGAAGAAAACAGATCATTTTGTCTGGAGTGACGCTGCTGATAAGGCGTTTGAGGCGCTCCAAAAACAGTTAGCTGAGCCGCCCGTCCTTGCGGCTCCCATTGAGAAGGAACCCTTGCTCCTGTATGTGGCGGCTAATAGTAAGGCTGTCAGTGTGGCGATTGTGGTGGAACGCAAGGAGACAGGTAAGGAGTACCCAGTCCAGAGACCGGCTTATTATGTCAGTGAGGTGTTGATTGAGTCCAAGCAATGATATCCACATTGGCAGAAACTGGTATATGGAGAGTTCATGGTGAGTCACAAGCTGAAGCATTATTTTCTTGGTCATCCTATTATTGTGGTCAGCTCTGCTCCCTTAGGAGACATTATTCAAAATAGGGAGGCCACAGGCTGGGTTGCTAAGTGGGCAATATAACTCGGACCTCACGGTCTGAAGTATATGCCAAGGACAGCTATCAAATCTCAGGCTCTAGTGGATTTCATCAATGACTGGACGAAGTTGCAAACGCCTGAGGAGAGGCCTGATAATACATATTGGACGATTCACTTTGATGGGTCCAGGTAGCTAGAAGGCTCGGGGGCTAGGGTTATATTGACTTCCCCACGAGGTGACAAGTTTTGTTATGTTTTGAGGTTAATGTTTCCTTGTACTAACAATGCAGCCGAATATGAGGATTTACTCCACAGCCTTCGAATGTACAAATAGATGAATTTGAGCCGGGTCAGGTGTTTTGGCGACTCAGACCTTGTGGCTTAGCAAGTTTCAGCTACATGGGATTCCAAAGACCCGCTCATGGCGGCTTATCGCCGGGCGGTTGATAATATTGCTGGTTACTTCAAGGGTTATCAAGTGTAGCATCTTGATTAAAGGAAAAATGAGGCGGCTGATGCCTTGAGCCGGCATGGGTCTCAACGTAAGCCGGTACCTCCTAATGTGTTTCTTGATGTATTGCATAATCCTTCAGTCAAGTTACCATCAGAAGAGGACCTTGCTATTCCTGACCCGGAGGCACAGTTGGTTGTGGCTCTTCATGCTATTCCTGATTGGACACTTCCCTATTTGGCTTGTATGACCCGGGGCGAGTTACCTGAGGATGAAACTTTGGCAAGGCAAATCACCAGGAGATCTAAATCTATGACTATTGTTAATGGCGAGTTACACGGATGCAGTGTGACAGGTGTGTTCCAACGTTGTGTTTCTCCTGAAGAGGGCCGTGAGATTTTAAGAGAGATCCATGAAGGTGATTGTGGTCATCATGCCGACTCTAAGTCTTGAGTGGCTAAAGCTTTTCGTCATGGGTTTTATTGGTTGACGGCTCATGTTGATGCAGAGGATATCGTCAGTAAGTGTGATGGATGTCAGAAATTTTCTCGACGGGCTCATGTGTCGGCTCAAGAGTTGAGGATGATTCCAATTACTTGGCCGTTCGTAGTTTGGGGGCTTGATATGGTTGGACCTTTCAAGAGGTCTAAGGATAAGAAAACTCACCTCTTGGTGGCGGTTGACAAATTTACCAAGTGGGTTGAAGCAGAGCCGGTCAGCAAGTGTGATGCGGCAACCGCAGTCCAGTTTGTTAAAAAACCAATCTTGCACTTCGGTTACCCGCATAGTATCATCACTGATAATGGCACTAATTTGTCTAAGGGTGCTATGAAGGAGTTCTGTCAACGAGAGCATATCCGTCTTGATGTTTCTTCTGTGGCTCATCCGCAGTCTAATGGTCAAGCTGAGAGGGCTAACCAAGAAATTTTGAGAGGCATCAAGCCCCGGCTTATGGTTCCTTTGAAGCGAACGCCGGGTTGTTGGGTTGAGGAGTTACCTTCAGTACTCTGGAGTGTCAATACCACCCCTAACAGGTCAATAGGCTATACGCCTTTCTTCATGGTCTATGGTGCAGAGGCGGGTCTTCCAAGTGATATCCGTCATGACTCACCCCGCGTGATGGCTTATGTTGAAGCTGATAATGAGATAGCACGTCAAAACAGACTCGATGCTTTGGATGAGGAGCGTGACCTTGCGGCGGCTCGTTCAGCAATATATCAACAAGACTTGCGTCGCTATCATAGCCGCAAAGTTAAAACTCAAGCGTTTCAAGAAGGTGACTTGGTACTCTGGCTGATTCAAGATTAGACTAATATGCATAAGTTATCACCTCCTTGGGAAGGACCCTTTGTGGTCAGCAAAAACCTGAGTAACGGGTGTTATTACCTCATTGATATACGAGAAAACAAGGATTCACGCAAGTCGGAGGAGGAGACCCGCCGGCCCTGGAATATTGCTCATCTTTGGCCTTATTACACCTGAGCCACCGGCTCTCATCTTTATACATACATTTGTCAGTGTATATATTTTATCATCAATATAATAAAGTCGGCATCCCTGCAAAATTCAGGGCCTCTGTCATTTCATTTCTGTGTATCTGAGTCTTTATTATTTGGTCATAAGGTCACTTGGGGGCTTCCAACCCACCGAGTTTAGCTTTCGTACCCTCTTGACTAGGCGTGAACGCCAAATTATGAGTTATCCTGCCTGTTTGCAACTTGCTACTCCACCATGTGACCCGCCGAACTCTTAACAGTCAATCTTTTTCAAGACCCTGAACTCGTTAAGGTTAAAATGGCGGCTTGTGTCACGTGAGAGCCGGCTTACAGTGAGCTAGGATTAACTCAGCGGCTGTGCGGCCTTGAAAGCACATGGCCCTATGAGCCAACTTGTTTGGTCGTGCTTTGGTAAGCTGACCAGGCAATTATTTGAGATTTTTTGAAATTTTCTTTTGAGTCCTTTGGATTTGTTTCTTATAAAGATTTTTTTTGTGAAGTGAATTTTGACAATCCGGGTCATAAAGCTCAGATTGTATGACTCATGTTGGAGTATTTTGGGTTTGGTAACCCGCCCTGGCTATGGACTTTAAGTCGTTAGTATGCTTTGGTTTGAACAGTTGAGGTCATGCGATTGCAAGTCTTTGGGTTGTCGCCCGCACTGGATATTGATGTTTAAGCCGTTAGTATGATCCAAATCCACAGGTATGTTTTCAATTGTTATATGAATATTTGGGTTTGGTAACCCGCCCTGATTTTTGACTTTAAGTCCTCAATATTTTTTGACTTGAATGGCCTTGATTATAGTGTCAATAATCTTATCAGGCTATATATGTTTGGGTTCTCACCCGCCCTGGTTTTTGACCGTCGCCAGGACATATGCTTAACCTTTTTTGGCAGGACATGAAAAGTTTTACACACAAATAAGAGTACTGCTATGGCTCATAAGAATGATCAGATCAAGCCCATTATAAAGATTAAAACTAGTGGTTCAAAAGTTAAGATCAACATGCATGAAGCCATGACATGGTGGACCATTGTTTTAAAACAAGCCTATTACAAGGCTTTCACGAGCCCACAGGGTTGAAACAAAGTGTTTTCTGAAGTTACATTCTTACACCCTGTCCTGAAAGCTGCATGGACCGTCATTACTATGAATCAGTTTCCTTCTTGGCGAGTTGACGACTCCAGGTCATCCCACGCCGGCTCTTCTTCTTCGGCCATCTGAAGGTCAGGCGAAGTCCAGTCGATGCCGGTTAAGGCCTCGAATATGGCTTCATCATTTATAATTGGAGCAGAGTCAAGGTCAGGGGCAAAAAGGTGCTTACGCCTGGCAGGAACAAGATTCATCACATCATGGGTGGGCGGCTTAATTTTGTTGTTCTGATCATCATAAGTTGGAGTGTAGTGCTTCAGATTCAGTTCTTCAATAAGCTTGCACGCCACGGGTCGCATCTCCCTGATGCACTTGTTAAAATCTTGTTCTTCAAAACTTGACCCGTCATCTTTAAATTCGGGGCATCCGGTGGCTATCTCCTCTGGGTCAAGTTCTGCTTGCTATGCCTTGGCTCGACCTAGAGCGACGATAGCTCCAGCTCGAGCGGCTGACAATCGGCACTCTCCGATTTGAGCCGGTGCTGTCGAGAGCTTGTCTAGCACGGTCTTGATAAGTGTTGGAGGTTTTTTCCCACCTGACAGGGCAACAAGACTGCACAGAGTTCCCGTATATAACTGCTCGGTCAAGGAGTACACTGCCTTTAATTTTAGCAGCATACTTTCACCAAGGCTGGCGATTCTAGAACCTGTTCAATTGAGGCATAACAGTCGCCAGGCGGGTTAGAAAACATTACATATTATAAGTCGTCAGATGAGTTAAAGAAATACTAAAACAGATGATGAGTGGTATATGAATCTTACCGAAGATGGCGGCTGTCATGTAGATAATGTGCTACTTTAAGCCGGCGAGCTCATCGGTCACCGGCTTAAGTTGAGCTTCAGCTTCTTCGGCTTTGTTCACTAGAGCAGCCTTATCAGATTCCCAGGTGGCTCTCTCGGCATAAAAACCTTCCTTCAATTTCTCAATTTCCTCTAATGAGGCCTTCAGATCTGACTTGGCCTTCGAGGTTTCTGTCTGATGCAGCTTTAAACTTTTTCTTAAATCGCCAACTTGCGATTCCTTCATGTTCAATTCTGCCTGGAATAAATAAGGCAAAGGTTACATAACAAGGAGCAAATTTTGGTAATACAGTTAATTAAAGTCCCAAGCACATTGCAAGCAATGCACTTAGCACTTGGGGGCTAATGTAGGTTGTTTCAAAAAAAATTACGACCCGGCTCAATGTGTCAGTTTAAGCCGGCCCTTGGGGGCTACATGTTTGGATTTCTTAAAGTGATTATAAGTCCCGGCTCAACTTGTCTGTTTAAGCCGGCCCTTGGGGGCTACATGTTTGGATTTCTTAAGTGACTATAAGTCCCGGCTCAACTTATCAGTTTAAGCAGGCCCTTAGGGGCTACATATTTGGATCTTAGAGCTAATTATCAGTATGGATCATCTTGTTGCTATAAATTAATGGTTGCAAAACTGTACAAAGATCATTCAAGATTAGTATTTGAAGACCCGGCTCATCTTGAAGAGATAAGCCGGCCCTGAAAGGCTACAATTTGGACATTTTTATCAAGGTCTACAGCATACTCAATGTTTTCCTATACTTTAGATTTGGCGGCTATATAAAGGCATGTGGAAAGGGGTTAGCAACGTACCTCATACCATTCCTTCATAAGGTTCACTAAGCCGGCTTCCAGATCACGGCTAGTGTGAAGGCGGTTCAGATAACCGGCGTGGATGTCACTGGCACTAAGGGCAGCATATGTTTCCAGATCCAGCTTCGCCTTGACTTTATCCGCAGAATGAGATTCTTCTGTCGCACCATGCTTGACTAACACAGTGGAAGCCCTTGGTGTAGTGTAAGTCGTCCCAGTGATGGTCATGTCATCAGAGTCCTTCTCAAAAAGGATCTCTTCAGCTGGCTTCGGAGTTGGCAACTTAGGGCTCAGCGGTTCATGGCTGGCCGCCAGGTTAAGTTCCGCATCCATTTGCTTAGGGATGGTGGCATCGGCTGATGGTGGCAGGTCATCAATGGGTTCTTCTGGGTCTTGAATGTGGGCCTCAGAGATATCTGCAGACTGTTTCTCCGGCTTAGTAGTTTTAGGATCTTTTGAAGACCCGCCAAGCTTCTGCTTCTTGCAGGCCTTTGCTATACCTCTGCAATAAAATACAAAGCGTATGAGTATATCATCATAAATTGCTGATAAATAATTGAAATGCTTACCCTTGGGCGATCTTGATGGTTGGCATCTAAGTCCCAGAAGAGTCGCCAGACGATGGAGGTGTCTTCTGATAATTTGAGTTGGAAGGATTAAGAGGTTGACGTATTTGGCCGGCTAATGGATAAAGCGAATTTAGGTTATGTGGCACCTCATGATGACTTTTGCGAGGAGCCGGCATATTAGGTAAGCCGGCGATAAGATCTTGAGAGCCGCCACTTCGAGTCGGGCGTCTTGTCTCATGTTGTTGTTTCTTCAAAAGAAAGTTGGGATCCAGGTGAGCAAGAGGATGAGAAAATTTCACCTTCCGGACGACCCGCCGAGTTCTCTTTCTTGGCAAAGGTTATGTGTCGGAGGAGATAGGTATTACCTCTGCAGCGTCGGCTTGGCTGGTCTCTGCGTCATCCTAAGAAGAGTCGGTGTCAATAAGTTGCATAAAAAGGTGACCAAGGGAGTCAAGTTCTACCTCCGAGTCATCTAGCTTGAGAAGATCTTCCGTTGCTGATTTTTTATGGCGGCCCAGGCCACGAGCATGGGTCTTAAGCTTTTTGACTGGGGGCGGGTTGAAGTTTCTTTCGCCAGAATGGAGAGTCGGCCTATATACAAATGAGGAACAAAAAATTGAAGTAAACTGAAAGTTATAAGGATTGATGGCAATATGATGAAAGTTTATGGAAGACACTTACAGGTGGAGGTGCATTGAGCGCGTAGAAAGGGTTCACTCCTACTTTGCGGCAATTTTCCAGAGTCTCCCCAAGTAATGATATAACCATAGCGGTGGCCTCCTCATTAGTTAAGGGTGTCTGGTTGTAGCGTTGAGGGTCCTTGGTGTCACCCGCGTATTCACACATTAAGCCGTTGCGCCGGCTAAATGGCAAGATTCTCCATGAAACCCAACAACGGACCAAGTCTACTCCAGACAAGCCATTGGCTACCAGAGCTCTTATCTTTGAAAAGATAGTGGAATACTTGGCTCGTTCTGCAGCAGAAATGCGTTCTAAAAGTGCGTGAGCGGGGCTAAGCCTGAAGGGGCGATAACCCGGCAGGGGATTGTCACCGTCTGGAGAGGTGTCTTAGAAGTAGAACCACGTACAGTTCCAATATTTGGGGTGACTGGGCAGTACAGCTACAGGAAAAATAATGTCTCGTCGTCTCTGAATAGAGATCCCACTGAGCTCGAGACTAGGCCCATCGGACATCTCAGTTTGGCGGTTCAGATAGAAATACTCTCTAAATAGATAAACTTCAGGCTCTTGTTGAAGGTACACTTCGCAGAAGACTTGAAAATTGCAGATATTGGAAACAGAGTTGGGACCGATATCTTAAGGGTGAAGATTGTAAAAGTGGAGAACATCCTGGAAGAATTTTTACCAGGGTGGCGAGAAGCCGCGGAGGAGGTGATCCGCAAAGATGATGACTTCACCTTCTTTAGGTTGAGGTCTGGTTTCAGCGCCTGGAACCCGCCAGTGGATGGTATCCTTCGACGGCAAGACTCCCATATCCACATACTCTCGGAGAGAAAGTTCAAAAACTTCAGAAGCGACCCAATCATTAGAAGTGGGAGTCTTGGTCATAATTGGCGGTTTTAAAAAACTACGACCTGGAAGCAAAAATATGGCGGGCCAAAATCACGGTGGTGAGCCGCCTAAATGATTATGTTAATAATTCAGTAGCAATGAGCTCGTTATGGAATGATTTAAACATGACAGGTTACAAATTTATGGTTAAGCCGGCAGAAGGTTGGCGGGTTATCAGGATATTATTTGAGCCGCCCAAACTGCGTTAGTGGGGCGGTCATTTATGGAGCTAAGATTGATGAAAGGTTTTTGACAGAATTTCACCAAGTGTTGGGCAAACAGGTTTCACAGATCGTGCCTATAATTTTGGATCTACGAGAGTACAAAAAATAGAAAGTAATTATTAAACCTAAAGCATGCCCGTGGAAGAACTAGTGCGCTGGAGATTGAATCTCGCAAGGAAAGGATGAGTTTGTGATTTGAGACCAATATTAACACTATTACCGCACGATTTCAGTATTATTCTTGGGTTGAGCAACTATGGCAGATGGGTGAGCTATGATATATTTGGACAAACACGACGAACACCGATGAACTAGGGTGACCTAATGCAGATTGGAAGTGAGGACCGATGAATACCTGGCGATGCTGATGAACAGCGGGCATGCGTCGCGGTTCTCTGGTCTAGTCAGGTTGATGCAGCAGCCCAGTGGGAGTCATTGGTGAAGAACAGCGGTGACAGAGCTCCAGCGGCAGCGGACGATGAGAGAAGGAAGAAGAAGGGAGAGGGGCAGGAGTAAAAGTGAAAAATGGGGCCCCCGTCCCTATTTATAAGGAAATAGTAAAATGGCATGCGTGGAAATCGAGGAGGCAACATAATTATCTCAATAGTGCAGGCGCCTCGATTCTCGGACCACCAGTTAATGCAAAAGATCCATTGTGATGTCATTAGTTTTTTTGGATTTACGTTGTGTGACATCATGGAGGGTTACAGTGATTTGGTTAAGGTTAAGCTTTGGGGGATGATTCACCAACCGAAGCAGTGAAGATTGACATGAACAGGTTCAAATCAATCTGGGGCCTAATGTTGGGGATATAATCCCGAGGTGTGGCCTGCCCAGGAGGGGCCAGGTTACACTTAATATGAAGAAGGCCCAAGAAGGTCCAAGAAGACGAAGCATAAAGATAGGCGGCGGCTTAAGAGGCGGGCCTGGTGGCGGCCCAAGACCCGGAGGTGTGAGCCGCCCAATGGTAACTTGCCTGGCAAGGCAAGGCGACTTAGAAACCGGGCTGATCACGTTGTGTGATCCATCTTGGACTCTTGTAAGCCCCGAAGCCTCGACCTGTGTATATAAAGGCGAGACCCGGCGGCGGGTGAACTTAAGAAACAACTGATCGATAGCTAGGTCAAGCGTGATCGCTCCCTTTTAATCGAGAGTCAGGCAATACAACTAGAAGCAGGATGTAGGCTTTTACCTCGTTGTGAGGGGCCGAAACTAGGTAAATCTCTGTGTCCTTTGTCCTGTTCAACCCCTTTGAGCTAACCTACTTTGCGATGGCTCCACACCTAAGTCCTTTCGCAAGGGCATCTGCCGTGTTAAATCCATGACAAGGCTGGTCGCGCCAGTCCTGGCGAGGGTCGCGGTTGTCCCAACGGGCTCCGCCGTGGCCTCCTCCATGGACGTAGCCACGGTCAGACCGCTCGGGGTGGCAGCCAAGGCACCCCTCACGGAGGGCCCTGAGCTCCTGGCAGTGATTGGTGTTGTGGTTGTGGACGTTTTGGAAGACGCAGAACAGGCGGTTGCCCCGGGGAGGTTCATCGTGTTCGCGACCATGCTTCATCTCTGGTTCAGCCGCAAGCACAGCAGGGCCCTTGCACTTTTCCTCCTTAGCCTTGGCGTTCTTGTCTTCGGGATTGGCCTTCGGAAGCTCCAGGATGGAGAGGTGGCCTTCCTCGGCCATTGCGCACTTGTTCGCCATGTTGAACATCTCCAGGGCCGAGCACAGGTCCTCATGGATGGCGAACTCCTCCTTCATCTTGACATCCCGGACACCATCAGAGAACGCTGAGATGATGGCCTCGTCTGACGCCTTCGGGATCTTGAGGCAGACTTCCGTGAAGCGGTGTATGTCCTTGTGCAAGGTTTCGCCTGGCTGCTGCTTCACGCGCCGCAAGTCACCCACTGCAGGAGCGCGGTCCCGGGTGCCCTGGAAGTTGGCGATGAAGCGCTTGCGGAGCTCCTCCCAGGTGGAGGTTGACCCCTCCAGGAGGTTCAGGAGCCAAGAGCGCGCGCCATCCTTGAGGGCCATGGGGAACCAGTTCGCCATAACCTTGTCATCTCTGTTTGCCGCCCCGATGCTCAGCGCGTAGAGCTGGAGGAATTTGTTGGAGAACGTTGCATGGAAAACAAAAAAAATTCTACGCACACGCAATGATCTATCCATGGAGATGCATAGCAACGAGGGAGAGAGTGTGTCTACGTACCCTTGTAGACCGTAAGAATAAGCGTTTGAAACCGTGGTTGATGTAGTCGAACTTTCTTCGCGATCCAACCGATCGAGCACCGAAGGTATGGCACCTCCGCGTTCAGCACACGTTCAGCTCGATGATGCCCTCTGCCTTCTAGATCCAGCAAGATGGCGAGGTAGTGGATGATTTCCGGCGGCACGACAGCGTGGTGACGGTGATGGTGATGCGATCACCGCAGGGCTTCGCCTAAGCACTACGAAAATATGACCGAGTGAGTAAACGGTGGACGGGGGCGCCGCACACGTCTAAGACAATGTTATGTCCTTGTGTGGCGCCCCCTCCCCACATATATATAGGTGGGAGGGAGGGAGGAGCAGCCAAAGGGGGCACCCAAGTAGGAGGAATCCTACTTGGGGTCTCTCCCAAGCCACGCCCTCCCCCTGCCTTGTATAAGTGCGGGGGAAAGGCAGGGGAGGGTGGCGCCCCCCCCCCCCCCTTTCCTTTCCCACTTGAGGAGGGAAAGGAAGGAGGTGCCTCCTCTCCCCTTTCCTTCCCCTAGGGCCTGCTGTCCAAGGAAGGGGCACACCAGGGCTGATCTATCCCCCCCCATTTGGCCCATTAGGCCCATACACTTATCGGGGGTGTCCGGAACCCCTTCCGGTGACCAGATGACTACCCGGTGCACTCCGAAACTCTTTCGGCGTCCGAATACCATCGTCCTATATATCAATCTTTACCTCTCGACCATTTTGAGAGTCCTCATCATGTCCATGATCTCATCCGGGACTCCGAACAACATTTGGCCACCAAATCATATAACTCATATAACACTATATCGTCAATGAACGTTAAGCGTGCGGACCCTACGGGTTCGAGAACTATGTAGACATGACCGAGACACCTCTCCGGTCAATAACTAATAGCAGAACATGGATGCCCATATTGGCTCCTACATATTCTACGAAGATCATTATCGGTCGAACCGTTATGACAACATGCGTAATTCCCTTTGTCCATCGGTATGTTACTTGCCCGAGATTCGATCGTCGGTATCTTCATACCTAGTTCAATCTCGTTACCGACAAGTCTCTTTACTCGTTCCGTAATACATCATCTTGCAACTAACTTCTTAGTCACTATGCTTGCATGGCTTTTTATGATGTGTATTATCGAGAGGGCCCAGAGATACCTCTCCGATACCCGGAGTGACAAATCCTAATCTCGATCCATGCCAACTCAACAAACACCTTCGGAGATACCTGTAGAGCATCTTTATAATCACCTAGTTATGTTGTGACGTTTGATAGCACACAAGGTATTCCTCCGGTATCCGGGAGTTGCATGATCTCATAGTCAAAGGAATATGTATTTGACATACAAGAAAGCAGTAGCAATAAACTGTACGATCAAATGCTAAGCTAACGGATGGGTCTTGTCCATCACATCATTCTCCTAATGATGTGATCCCGTTATCAAATGACAACAATGTCCATGGCTAGGAAACCTTAACCATCTTTGATCAACGAGCTAGTCTAGTAGAGGATTACTAGGGACATGGTATTTGTTTATGTATTCACACATGTATTTACGTTTTCGGTCAATACAATTCTAGCATGAATAATGAACCTTTATCATGATTAAGGAAATATAATAATAACCATTTTATTATTGCCTCTAGGGCATATTTCCATCAGTCTCCCACTTGCACTAGAGTCAATAATCTAGTTTACATCGCCATGTGATTAACACCCATAGTTCACATCACCATGTGACCAACACCAAAAAGAGTTTACTAGAGTCAATAATCTAGCTCACATCACCATGTGATTAACACTCATAGTTCACATCGCCATGTGACCAACACTCAAAAGAGTTTACTAGAGTCAATAATCTAGTTCACATCGCCATGTGATTAACACTCAAAGAGTTCTAAGGAGTGATCATGTTTTTGCTTGTGAGAGAGGTTTTAGTCAATGAGTCTGCAACATTCAGATCCGTGCGTACTTTGCAAATTTCTATGTCTGCAATGCTCTGCATAGAGCTACTCTAGCTAATTGCTCCTACGTTCAATATGCATTCAGTTTGATACTCAGAGTCATCTGGATTAGTGTCAAAGCTTCCATCGGCGTAACCCTTTATGACGAACTCTTTATCACCTCCATAACCGAGAAACATTGCCTTATTCCTCTAAGGATAATTTTGACCGCTGTCCAGTGATCCTCTCCTGGATCACTCTTGTACCCCCTTGCCAGACATGTGCCAAGGCACACATTAGGTCTGGAACACAGCATGGCATGCTTTATAGAACCTATGGCTGAGGCATAGGGAATGACTTTCATTCTATCTCTATTTTTCTGCCGTGGTCGGGCTTTGAGTCTTACTGAACTTCATACCTTACAACTCAGGCAAGAACTCCTTCTTTCAATGATCCATTTTGAACTTCTTCAAAACTTTATCAAGGTATGTGTTTTGTGAAAGTCCTATTAAGCATCTTGATCTATCCCTATAGATCCTGATGTACAATATATAAGTAGCTTCACTGAGGTCTTTCATTAAAAAAAACTCCTTTCAAACAATCCTTTATGCTTTCCAGAAAATTCTATATCATTTCCGATCAACAATATGTCATCCACATATACTTATCAGAAATGATGTAGTGCTCCCACTCACTTTCTCGTAAATACAGGCTTTACCGTAAGTCTGTATAAAACCATATGCTTTGATCAACTCATCAAAGCGTATATTCCAACTCTGAGATGCTTGCACCAGTCCATAATTGGATCGCTCAAGCTTGCACACTTTGTCAGAACCTTCTGGTTGCATCATATACAACTCTTCTTTCAGAAACCCATTAAGGAATGCAGTTTTGACATCCATTTGCCAGATTTCATAATCATAAAATGCAACAATTGCTAACATGATTCAGACAGACTTAAGCATCGCTACGGGTGAGAAAGTCTCATCGTACTCAACTCCTTGAACATGTCAAAACCCCTTTGTGACAAGTCGAGCTTTGTAGACAGTAACATTACCATCAGCGTCAGTCTTCTTCTTGAAGATCCATTTATTCTCTATGGCTTGCCGATCATCGGGCAAGTCCACCAAAGTCCACACTTTGTTCTCATACATGGATCCTATCTCAGCTTTCATGGCCTCAAGCCATTTTTCAGAATCTGGGCTCATCATAGCTTCTTCATAGTTTGAAGGTTCGTCGTTGTCTAACAACATGACTTCCAGGACAGGATTACCGTACCACTCTGGTGTGGTATGTGTTTTGGTCGACCTTCGAGGTTCAGTAGTAACTTGATCCGAAGTTTCATGATCATCATCAGTAGCTTCTTCTCTAGTTGGTGTAGGCATCACGGGAACGGTTTTCTCTGATGTGCTACTTACCAATTCAAGAGAAGGTACAACTACCTCATCAAGTTCTACTTTCCTCCCACTCACTTATTTCGAGAGAAACTCCTTTTCTAGAAAGGACCCATTCTTAGCAATAAAGATCTTGCCTTCGGATCTGTGGTAGAAGGTATACCCAATAGTTTCTTTAGCCCTATGAAGACGCACTTCTCCAATTTGGGTTCGAGCTTATCAGGCTGAAGCCTTTTGACATAAGTGTCGCAACTCCAAACTTTAAGAAACGACAGCTTTGGTTTCTTGCCAAACCACAGTTCATACGGTGTCGTCTCAACGGATTTAGACGGTGCCCTATTTAACGTGAATGCAGCTATCTCTAATGCATAACCCAAAAATGATAAAGGCAAATCGGTAAGAGCCATCATAGAAAGCACCATATCCAATAAAGTACGGTTACGACGTTCGGACACACCATTATGCTGTGGTGTTCCAGGTGGCGTGAGTTGTGAAACTATTCCACATTGTTTTAAATGAAGGCCAAACCCGTAACTCAAATATTCGCCTCCGCGATCAGATCGTAGAAACTTTATTTTCTTGTTATGATGATTCTCTACTTCACTCTGAAATTCTTTGAACTTTTCAAATGTTTCAGACTTGTGTTTCATCAACTAGATATACCCATACCTACTCAAATCATCTGTGAAGGTGAGAAAATAACGATACCTACCGCGTGCTTCAACACTCATTGGACCGCACACATCGGTATGTATTATTTCCAATAAGTCATCAGCTCACTCCATTTTTCCGGAGAATGGAGTTTTAGTCATCTTGCCCATGAGGCATGGTTCGCAAGTATCAAATGATTCATAATCAAGTGATTCCAAAAGTCCATCAACAAGGAGTTTCTTCATGCGCTTTACACCAATATGACCTAAATGGCAGTGCCACAAGTATGTTGCACTATCATTATCAATTTTGCATCTTTTGGCATCAATATTATGAATATGTGTATTACTATGATCGAGATTCAATAAACCATTTACATTGGGTGTATGACCATAGAAGGTTTTATTCATGTAAACAAAACAACAATTATTCTCTGATTTAAATGAATAACAGTATTGCAATAAACACGATCTAATCTTGTTCATGCTCAACACAAACACAAAATAACATTTATTTTGGTTCAACACAAATCCCGAAAGTAGAGGGAGTGTGTGATGATGGTCATATCAATCTTGGAACCACTTCCAACACACATCGTCACCTTGCCCTTAACTAGTCTCCGTTTATTCTGCAACTCCTGTTTCGAGTTACTAATCTTAGCAACTGAACCGGTATCAAATACCCAGGGGCTACTACGAGCACTAGGAAGGTACACATCAATAACATGTATATCAAGTATACCTTTGTTCACTTTGCCATCCTTATTATCCGCTAAGTATTTGGGGCAGTTTCGCTTCTAGTGAGCATTCCCTTTTGCCGTAGAAGCACTCAGTTTCAGGCATAGGTCCAACTTTGGGCTTCTTCACGGGAGTGGCAACTTGCTTGCCATTCTTCTTGAAGTTCCCTTTCTTTCCCTTGCCCCTTTTCTTGAAAACAGTGGTCTTGTTAACCATGAACACTTGATGCTCTTTCTTGATTTCTATCTTCGCTGATTTCAGCATCGCGGAGAGCTCGAGAATAATTTTCGTCATCCCTTGCATTTTTATAGTTCATCACGAAGCTCTAGTAGCTTAGTGATAGTGACTGGAGAAATCTGTCAATCACTTTCTTATCTGGAAGATTAACTCCCACTTGATTCAAGTTATTGTAGTACCCAGACATTCTGAGCACATGCTCACTGGCTGGGCCATTCTCCTCCATCTTCTAGGCAAAGTATTTGTCAGAGGTCTCATAGCTCTCGACACAGGCATGAGTCTAAAATATCAAATTCATCTCTTGGAACATCTCATATGCTCCGTGGCGTTCAAAACGTCTTTGAAGTACCGGTTCTAGGCCGTAAAGCATGGCACACTAAACTATTAAGTAGTCATCATATCGAGCTTGCTAAACGTTCATAACATCTGCATCTGCTTCTGCAATAGGTCTATCACCTAGCGGTGCATAATGGACATAATTCTTCTGTGCATCAATGAGGATAATCCTCAGATCATAGACCCAGTCCGCATCATTGTTACTAACATCTTTCAACTTAGTTTTCTATAAGAACATATAAAAACAGGGGAGCTACATCGCGAGCTATTGATCTACAACATAATATGCAAAGACATTTTGACTAAGTTCATGATAAATTTAAGTTCAATTAATCAAATTACTAATGAACTCTCACTTAAAACAACATCCCTCGGGTTATCTAAGTGATACATGATCCAAATCAACTAACCCATGTCCGATCATCATGTGAGATGGGGTAGTCATCAATGGTGAACATCTCTATGTTGATCATATCTACTATATGATTCATGTTCGACCTTTTTGTCTCCAGTGTTCTGGGACCATGTCTGTACATGCTAGGCTCGTCAAGTTTAACCCAAGTATTCCACGTGTGTAAAACTGTCTTACACCCGTTGTATGTGAACGTAGAGTCTATCACACCCGATCATCACGTGGTGCTTCGAAACGACGAACTTTGGCAACGGTGCATACTCAGGGAGAACACTTTTATCTTGAAATTAAGAGAAGGGATCCTCTTATAATGCTACCGTCGTTCTAAGCAAAATAAGATGCATAAAGGATAAACATCACATGCAATCAAAATATGTGACATGATATGGCCATCATGATCTTGTGCTTTTGATCTCCATCTCCAAAGCATCGTTATGATCTCCATCATCATTGGCTCGACACCTTGATCTCCATCGTTGTGTCGTGGTCGTCTCGCCAACTATTGCTAACTCATAGCGATAAAGTAAGGAAATTACATGGCGCTTGCAATTCATAACATAATTAAGAGACAACCATAAGGCTCCTGCCGGTTGTCGATATTACAAAACATGATCATCTCATACAATAATGTATAACTCATCATGTCTAGACCATATCACATCATAATATGCCCTGCAAAAACAAGTTAGACGTCCTCTACTTTGTTGTTGCAAGTTTTACGTGGCTGCTACGGGCTTCTAGCAAGAACCATTCTTACCTACGGCACAAAACCACAACGGTGATTTATCAAGTTTGATATTTTAACCTTCGACACGGACCAGCCATAGTCAAATTCGATTCAACTAAAGTAGGAGAAACAGACACCCGCCCGCCACCTTTATACAAAACAAGTTGCATGTCTGTCGGTGGAACCGGTCTCAGGTACGTGGACATGTAAGGTTCGTCCGGGCCGCTTCATCTTAAAATACCGCCGAATCAAAAGAAGACATTGGTGGTAAGCAGTATAATCATCACTACCCACAACTCTTTGTGTTCTACTCGTGCATATCATCTACGCATAGACCTGGCTCTTGATGCCACTGTTGGAGAACGTTGCATGGAAAACAAAAAAATTTCTACGCACACGCAATGATCTATCCATGGAGATGCATAGCAACGAGGGGGAGAGTGTGTCTACGTACCCTCATAGACCGTAAGCGGAAGCGTTTGACAACACGGTTGAAGTTGTCAAACTTTCTTCGCGATGCAACCGATCGAGCACCGAATGTACGACACCTCTACGTTCAGCGCACGTTCAGCTCGATGACGTCCTCCGCCTTCTTGATCCAGCAAGATGGCGAGGTAGTGGATGAGTTCCGGCATCACGACAGCATGGTGACGGTGATGGTGATGCGAGGTCCACAGGGCTTCGCCTAAGCACTACGAAAATATGACCTAGGGAGTAAACGGTGGATGGGAGCGCCACACACGGCTAAGACAATGTTATGTCCTTGTGTGGCACCCCCTCCCCACATATATATAGGTGGGAGGGAGGGAGGAGCAGCCAAAGGGGCCATCCAAGTAGGAGGAATCCTACTTGGGGTCTCTCCCAAGCCGCGCCCTCCCCCAGCCTTGTATAAGTGCGGCGGAAAGGCAGGGGAGGGTGCCCCCCTTTCCTTTCCCACTTGAGGAAGGAAAGGAAGGAGGTGCCTGCTCTCCCCTTTCCTTCCCCTAGGGCCTGCTGTCCAAGGAAGGGGCGCACCAAGGCTGATCTGTCCCCCCCTTTGGCACATTAGGCCCATACACTTACCGGGGGTGTTCGGAACCCCTTCCGGTGACCCGATGACTACCCGGTGCACTCCGAAACTCTTCCGGTGTCCGAATACCATCGTCCTAGATATCAATCTTTACCTCTCGGCCATTTCGAGAGTCCTTGTCATGTCCGTGATCTCATCCGGGACCCCGAAGAACATTCGGTCACCAAATCATATAACTCATATAACATTATATCGTCAACGAACTTTAAGCGTGCGGACCCTACGGGTTCGAGAACTATGTAGACATGACCGAGACACCTCTCCGGTCAATAACAAATAGCAGAACCTGGATGCCTATATTGGCTCCTACATATTCTACGAAGATCTTTATTGGTCGAACCGTTATGACAACATACGTAATTCCCTTTGTCCATCGGTATGTTACTTGCCCGATATTCGATCGTCGGTATCTTTATACCTAGTTAAATCTCATTACCGGCAAGTCTCTTTACTCGTTCCGTAATACATCATCTTGCAACTAACTTCTTAGTCACTATGCTTGCAAGGCTTCTTATGATGTGTATTACCGAGACGGCCCAGAGATACCTCTCTGATACTCGGAGTGACAAATCCTAATCTCGATCCATGCCAACTCAACAAACACCTTCGGAGATACCTGTAGAGCATCTTTATGATCACCCAGTTACGTTGTGATGTTTGATAGCACACAAGGTATTCCTCCGGTATCTGGGAGTTGCATGATCTCATAGTCAAAGGAATATGTATTTGACATACAAGAAAGCAGTAGCAATTAACTGTACGATCAAATGCTAAGCTAACGGATGGGTCTTATCCATCACATCATTCTCCTAATGATGTGATCCTATTATCAAATGACAACACATTGTCCATGGTTAGGAAACCTTAACCATCTTTGATCAACGAGCAAGTCTAGTAGAGATTACTAGGGACACGGTATTTGTTTATGTATTCACACATGTATTTAAGTTTCCGGTCAATACAATTCTAGCATGAATAATGAACCTTTATCATGATTAAGGAAATATAATAATAACCATTTTATTATTGCCTCTAGGGCATATTTCCATCAGAATTCCGCAGGGTCAGGGGTGCCATCATAGCGCGGAGGCAGATCCGGCTTCTACTTAGCAGGCCAGATGACACGGCGCAGCTCCGGGGAGAAGGCACAGGAGCTCGCCGCACTGACCTATGATGCGTGCGCGAGGGGAGCCCGGCATTGATGTCCACGCGCCGCAGCCTCGGGTGGCACGTGGTCTTGGTGCTGCCGGTGCGGCGCTGGGAGCGCGCGTGCATAGGCTTGCGGCCGCTGGACCACCTGGCAGCTTGTTTCATCGCGCGCCGGTGCTCCGCACGGTGGGTCGCGCCTGGGCTCGGGGTCGGTGCCACGCAGTGGAGGAGGAGGAGGCGTGCTGTGAGCCATGTCGCCCGCCTGAGATGGCAGGGGAGGGAGCGAGTGGGATGGTGCAGGGGCCTCGCCGGTGGCGTTGGCGAGCTCGGCAATGTGGACAAGCCAGTCGTCGTAGACGTTGTTGGTGGGGTGATAACGCAGGAGCTCGCGCGCCATGAGCAGTGCAGCCTGCGCATTTGCCGGCCCGCGGCGAGGGTGGGAGGACGATGCCGTGGCAGGAGTAGGTGATGGGGTGGCGGTACGGCCGTCACGCCGCACGGAGGGTGGCAACGATGAATCATGCTGCTCTCGAGCAGCAGGGTCAGTGGCAGCATTAGCCAAGGGGGAGGCGGAGTGGCGAGGAGTGCCGTTGCCCACGGGTGCCGTCTGGACGACACAAGCAGCCCGGCACTCGGCGCGGACACGGCGTGCGTCGGCCATGGGAGTGACGGGGCGGAGGCAAAGCGGAAGTGGAAGAAGGACTTCGACACGCCCCTACCTGGTGCGCCAAATGTCGGATTCAGGGCTCCGCAGACCCAAGAAGGTTCGAACTCTGGGGCGTGTGCGAAGATCTCAACCTCTCAAGCCACGAGCTCGTCGCCCTACAGCCTAGCATAGCCGGATTCGCGTGAGCAGGGAAGAAGATGAACACGGCAGTTTACCCAGGTTCGGGCCACCTTGCGATGTGAAATCCTACTCCTGCTTTATGGTGGATTGGCCTCACGAGGAGGTTGAGGATGAACCAGCACAGTTGATGAGCTGCCTCGCGAGGGCTCGGGGGGAGAGAATGAGTCGACCTCTTCTACGGTGGTGGCTAACCTATATTTATTGTGGCCTCGGTCCTCTTCCCTGGAAACTTAGGCAGGAATGGATACCACAATAACCAATTTGAAAGGGGACAAGAGGTACACCCTATCCTGATAAAAGGTGGTCTTCTCCTGCAAAGCTTCTGGTCATGACGCAGCAGTGGGCTCGGCGATGACATCTGTCCTGCCGAGCTCGTGGGCTTGGTCTTGTTGCACCAGAATGGAAACCTTTGGAGGGCTCCTTGGGAACCCATGCCTGTCCTCACTCCCTTAGCACCAAAAGGGAAATTGTCTCCTCTGCGCCCGCTGGCGCCCGCCTGGCCTTGGTCATCATGGTTCACGTCATCGCAGCCTGGGGAGGCTGGGTACCTGCATAGAAATCTCTGCTCCTCGGGAGGCAGCCTGGGGAGGTTGCTCCTCTGGAGGCCTTGGTGTCGTCCTCCTCCCGAGGCCAGGGGGCCCTCGCGAGGGTCTTGTCTTGGTAGTCTTGCAGATAGGCCACACCAGGCCGTCAAAGGAGCCATGCCATGGGCCGTAGGCAGGCAAGTCTGGGTACCCTGGTTCCCAGAACACCGACAAAGGATACGAAACATACCCTCTCATCCTTGCTTGGAGTAGGAAAATTTTCTGCAAAGGCTTCGCCGTTTGCTGAGGTCAATCTGGCACGGATGGATACAAGACCTGCGACTGGAAGATACCCTTGCCGCTTGAGGTCACATAGCTGGAGCTATGAAACGGAGCAGCTGGGCCAGTCACCTAGGAGTTTGCTGTGAGGGCACGAGGATGAGCTAGGGCGCCGACCATTTGCCTTGAGTTTTCTCTGAACGGGATTGGTTTTTGGTTTGGGGATGAACGGGCCACTCGATGCGTACTTGAATTATTTAATAGGCCTATTCCTTGATCCCGGGAGGATGTTTTTGTAAAAGACGCGAGACTGCTCACCTTCTGGCAGATGCACGGAAATCAATGGTCACCTTTGACAAAGTTAATGTTGGGGGCCACCTACAATGTGATGGGATGAGAAGTCGTCGGAAGCCAAATTGTTATAATCAGCCGAACAGGGGGAAGATGGAGAATTCACCTCGCAAGCCAAAGACTTTGGGAAGCATGGGGCAATCGATTGTTATGAGCTCCGACATTGAAGGCTAGTTCGGGGGCTACTGAGGGAGTCCTGGACTAGGGGGTCCTCGGGCTGTCGGCCTATCTCAATGGGCCGGACAGTTGGGCCACACTATATCCAGACTGTAGACCTTTTTGGTGCCTTGGCGTACACCCCAAGTCTAGATGGAAGATTCGACATTCCTGTTTCCTTGATGTAACCGACTATGTGTAACCCTAATACCCCTGGTGTCTATAAAAACCAGAGGGTTTAGTCCGTAGAGGCTAAGAGAACAATCGCCATCCTACTAGTTTAGGGTTTAGTTCCTTTGATCTCGTGGTAGATCAACTCTGTAATCCCCCCATACACAAGCAATATAATCAAGCAGGACATAGGGTATTACCTCTTAGAGAGGGCCTGAACCTGGGTAAATATCGTGTCCCCCGTCCCTTGTTCCCCATCGATCCAATATCCATAGTTCGGGACACCCTACCCGAGATCCGCCAGTTTTGACACTGACACTTACTTTATTCCGCTGCTGAAGAATTTGTGATCTGTGCTCTGACGAATTTGAACTGAAGAATTTCATCTCGCTATCTTTCATTTCCTTAGTTCATTTTCTTCATGCGTGTATGAATGTATGATTGTTTGTTCTTCGCTCTTACGTATCCTGATTGCATGTACTCTGATTCTGCGATGACTTAGTTTCCCCTGTGTTTCTATTTCTTCACTCTGATCTTCGTCAAATTCTTCTGAGTTTGACGAATTTCTAAAAATATCCCATTCACCCCCCCTTTGGGAGTAAACCTGTGCTTTCATTTGGTATCAAAGCAAGGTACTCCCTTGTTCTGTTTGATTTTGGTTTAACCACCTAGAGTTTTAGTTATGTCGACCGCAGGTATGAAGAAAGTATCCGCTGCATGCCCCATCTTTGATGGGTATGACTATCCCAAGTGGAAGGCCATGATGAGGAAGTGCCTCTTAGCGACAAACATCGAGTTGTGGACCATCACTGAGATTGGTCTTACTGATCTCTACAAGATGGCGCATGCTGATGACATTCACAAGTATACTCGGCTGGATACTATGGCGAAGGATATCATCTGCTCCTGCCTATCCAGAGACGAGTTCAGGCGCATTATGCATCTTTTCAATGCGAAGCATATATGGGACCGAATCTCTGACGTCTATGAAGGTCATCGAACCTGTCAAGATCTCTGGTTCCTCGAGTTCAAGGAGTCACTCAAAACGATGACTTTCGAACCTGAATCATCTTCTTCAGCATCATGCCTCATGGCCAAAGTCACCAAGGTACTCAAACCTTCATCATCTTCTTCAAGTGAAGGTGAATCTGATGAAAATGTGACACCTAGCTACTCCAAACTTGCTAAAATTGTTGCAAAGCAACAAACTGCCTTGGAAAGGATTCACAAACTGCTAGATAAAAGTGACGATCTGTTGAACGACGAAATGGAACGTTCCCAAATTCTGACTGAAAACCTTAAGCATCTCCAGTCAAAATATGACGAACTTGAAAGTCATCATGTGGCCCTCTCAGCTACTCATGATAAGTTGTCTTATGAATTTCTTCAAAGGAAGCAAAAACTCAAAAAGTTGAGAGCGTCTCATGATGATCTTCAAAAATACAATGATTCATTACTCGCTCAACAGATCAACACTTCTCAGGAAGAATTTGTTGCTCCATGCTTAAAATGCCTTGAACGTGATAATGCAAACTCTTCAGCTGAATGTTTAAATGTGTCAACTGCTGTGTCGGGGCACGACACCTATGGGATCCCGAGAGATCCCTTTACGGTTCGGCGGGGGGAGAGGTATACGCAAAGAGCAGAACCAGTGATCGACGCGGGACGTTTTTACCCAGGTTCGGGCCGCTGATCAGCGTAAAACCCTACTCCTGCTTTGTGTTCTTATTGATGTTCTTGAGTCCAGCCTTCAGGAGCGCTCGCAATGAACAGTGCGTTCAAAGAGCAGCTACGCATGCAGAATGGGCCAGAAGTTCTCCTCCTCCTGTAGCGGTTGCCTTGGGCCTCCTTTTATATGCTCAAAGGGGTCTCCACAGTGGCAAAATGTACATACATTGAGGTGTAAAGTAGCTACAGGGTATCATACCTAACCCCTGACGAATTAGGACAAGTGCATTTAATGCACCGTGAGGTGTCCGTTTAGGTGTCCTCACTTTCTTGGGGATGGAAAAAGGGGCCATCCCATCAGCATCGCTTAAGCTCTCCTCCACTGGCATGCTGCCACGCATCCATGGAAGGAGCCAGAATGTCAGACTCGTTACTGTGCCGAAGCGGTGGCACAGTGGCAGAATCTCGCCGGGCGCCCAGCTTTGCCGGGCGCCAGGGCTTGCCGGGCACCAAGCTTTGCTGGGAACCAAGCCTTGCCGGGCGCCGAGGCTTGCCGGGCTCCACGAGCCATCCCGGCAAGGATGTTGCCAGGGAAGCTGGCCTTCGATTTCCAGCTTTGGTTATCTGCTGATCCTCAGATCTCTGACTTGATGATTTCCTTGATGACTTAAATCGACCTCGAGCTGATCCCGGCAAGCCTTGCCGCGAGGACGGCTACAACTGCCCGTGCACAAGTAAGGGGTACTAGTGGCCCAATACTTAGTACACCGACAGGAGCCCCCGGGCCTGGGCCATACACGAGTGTGAGGCGTTGTTGGGCTAGGCCCAAACAGTGCACGGGCACGCGTGGCAGGGAATTAACTGCTCGTAAAGATCTTGTTTTACTGTGCCCCCCACTACGCGCACGAAGCGCGCGATGTGGGAAGTGTGCCAAAAAGGCTGCAAACTGTTTCGCGCCCACAGAGGCGCATTCATATTGGGGGATAAACAAGGTGGCCCCGCTCCTTCCCCATAAAAAGGAGAAGTCGTGGAAGCGCAAACCCATTCACCCCCTCTTCTTCCCAATCTGGCCATCGCCATCGCCTTCCTCTGCTCGAGCTCAGAGCGAAACCTTCTTTCCCTTCTGCTCGCCGCTCCCGCGCTTGTTCTGTCCTCCGGCTTCCATCTCCACAGTCGCCATGCCGCCCAAGGCCAGCAAAGGCAAGGGCACGGACAAGGAGTCGAAGGCTGAAGTTCCGGAAAGCGAACTGGTGAAGATGCGGAAGAGGCTCGTCGTCTTCCCTCCGACGCTCAACGCCGAAACCTTGAAGGGACGATACCAATGCATGTGGGTGAAGGGAACACAAGCTCACCTCGCCACACGCGTAATCCCAGGTGCTAGTTCCAAAGGCGGATCGGACAGATACCCCTTCTTCACTGCATACTTTTATTGCGGGCTCTGTCCACCTTTTTCCGATTTCTTCAACAACATCATGTATACGTACGGCTTCCGCCTTCTTGATTTCACGCCGAATGCTGTATTTTGCATGTCGATCTTTGCCCATCTTTGTGAAAATTTTGCTGGCGTGATCCCCAATTCTGCTCTTTTCCATCACTATTTTTATCCTCGAATCCAAAAAGGAGAGGCTCTCTCTGGATCTATTGCTTGGATTCCAAGGGCCTGGAACAAAGAGATATACCCAGATGGAGTTTACCGCGAAAAGTGGGACGAGTGGCGGGCCGAATGGTGCTGGATCTAGGAAGCAGATCCTCATCCTTTTTGCCATCCCCGGCGACAGAAGGTGGTCCACGGCAAGGATTGGGGCGATCTCGCCGCAGAAGACGAGAAGCTCACAATCGCCACTACGGATCCTCTGCTTGAAGGCTGCCGGGCTGACAATGGAGATGATCGGCTTCGACTTCCTCTGCCGCCGCATCGCCCCTCTGCAGAATAGGGGGAGGCCAGCCTGGGAGTATAAGAACGCAGCGGATGTCATGAGGCTGCGCCTCGGGCTGAACAACAACTTGACTGTTATGCAGCTTGGCGCTCTCCGCCAGAAGTTATTCCAGAGCGAAGACAAGCACCGGCTTCCGGCAAGGATCGTCCCCTTGTGCAACAACTCTGCATTGGGGTCAATCATTGCTTTCTTGCCGATGTTTAACGCCCACGGCCTTGACCCGACCTGGGTCGAGCCAAGCGAGGAAGAAGCGCAGAAATTCTTCGACAATCTGACGGAGAAGCCTGTCCGGCAAGAGCCAGATCTTATTCGCGCCACCACAGATCAGGAGGTAGCATACATCACTACCAGAGTGGAGGAAGCGAATCTTGCCGCGGAGGCCGGCAGCATTGGCTTCACAGAGTGGGAAGCCAGCGATGCAGAGGTGGTGGTGGAGGCAAAACCTGCCGAGGAGAGCAAGGTTGCCGGGGAAGAAAGCGGCGTAGTCGCTGAAAGCTCATCCGGCGATGACACGGCCGAAGAGGAGACGCGAGAAGAGCCCTCGCCCCGAAGAAGACAAAGCGTGTCCTTCGGAAAGCCGCATCGGGCGTCCCGGCAAGCCAGCCTACATCGAGCGGCGAATCCCCCGGCAAGAAAGTGGCCGGCAAGACCGGACCACGGCAGGGGGTCCGTCAACAGACCGCGCGGCGCGCGAGACCCACACCAGCGGCCACCGCCGGAGTGGCGGGAGGGTCTCGTACAACCGTGCCAGAGGCTGCCCCGGCGCCTGCCACAGCCAAGCGGCCCAGGACCCCTCCTCCGCCTCCCTACTCAGACATCGCAACGGAGGTCGAGTTCGACATCTCCGGCTTCAGTCCGGAGCGAGAGGAAGAAGAGTGAGTACCTGTCACAACTTCCACCTTCCAATCTGCATCAGTCTTACTGACTTACTCGTATTGTTTCTGCAGTGACACAGAAACCTTGCTGGAGAGGATGGCGAAGAGGTCAAGGACTTCTACGGGCGACGAGGCCCCGGCAGGCTCCACTAGCGTGCCAGAGACCGTCATCGTGAACCCGGAGTCTAGTCCTCAGCGCAGCCCCCAGCGTAAGTTCATTGTCCCTTTTTCTGTTGGCTGATGCGGAGGTTTCCATTCTTGTCGCTGATATCTTCGGGTTCGCAGGAGAAGAACGGCAACAAGGAGAAGATTGCCCCACCGTGCCTCCTTCATCGACCGCTCCGCCCACAAGCACATCTCCGGCAAGAGATCCTGCCGACGAGCCTGTCCGGATTGAGGAGGAGCCGACAAGCACGGACTCCGGCAACCCACCCCCGGCAACCGGAGTTGCCGGGAGAGGCGAAGCCACCTCTCGACAGCCCGACGCAGGTACTCGATCGCCTCAGAGTGCTAGTTATTCTTTTCCCCTTACTTCTTTATCTTTGGTCACTTCAAACTTCAACCTTGATCTTATTCTGTTTTCCTCCTTCGCCCTTCAGAGTTCCTTGTGATGGAACACATGGACGTCGACGTTGTGATCGAGGAGACCGCCAGGGATGCTGCCGCCGAAGCAGACATGATCGCTGCCAGCGAGGCCACCAAGGATGACGTTGTCGAGGCTGGTGGTGCTCTTGACGGGGAGGCCGCCAAGACAGCACAAGAGGAAACCGCCGAAGAACCTGCTGAAGGGGGCGACAGGGAGGCTGAGGACCGCACTGATAGCATTCCTGCCACAGGAGCGCCAGGCGCTAAACCGGCCACAGAGCCCCCTGTCACTGGTGAGGCGGCCACTGAAGACCAGCCATCAGCATCTGAAGGCCCCTCATCCAGCAAGTACCTCAAGGTTGGCGAGAACCTGTTCATCAACTTGCCGGGGATGGCAAGCGCTGGGGCACCAGCCGAAGGAGAAGTTTTCAAAGAAATCATCGCTCCTGTCAGGCTTGAAGTTGTCGACGATCCCAGTACTAGCAGCGGCAAATCTGAAGAGGATCGGCTCCTTCAAGCCATGGGCGAGAACTTCCGCAAACTCCAGGCTCTCCATTGTGCCCGGAAAGACAAAGCGGACTCCAGAATGGCAGTTGTTGAGGCGGCCGAAGCAGATTTCCAAAGGCGCGTCGCACAAATGCAGATCTGGCACACCGACGCCCTCCAAGAGTTGGTTGCCGGCCGGGAACAAGTGAGCCAGCAGTGGAATGAGATCCTCCTGAAGCAATCAGACATGGAGAAGGCGCATGATGAAGCTGTTCAAAGGATTGCTGCCGAAGATGCCCTCCTGACGGGGCGCCGCGTTGCTCTTGATGCTCATGAGGAAGATCTCACTGCTCGTGAGCAGGCGCTCGCCGCCAAGCGTCGCAGCAAGGATGAAGACATTGAAAATCTTGTCGCGCGGCGGACCCAGGAGCTGGAGCAGAAGCACAAGGAGGCGCTCGAAGCTCTAACTGCATGTCACGCCGGCAAGCTCAAGGAGGCCGTCGATGCTGCCGAAGTTGCAGAGGCCGCCAAGAACGAGCTGAGCGACAAAGTGAAGAGGCTGGTGACGGATCTCGACGAGCATGGCAAGGAGCTCTCGGCGCTCAAGGGGGACAGGGAAAAAACCCTCCACTCCTTGGCGGAGATGCAAGTCGCTCTGTCCGGCAAGACCAAGCAGCTCTCCTCTGCGGCTGATGATATTGCGGTTCTGGAGCTGAAGCTGACCACGCTGCAGAAATCTCTCGAGGCCGGCAGGGCCCGTGAGAAGGCTCTACTCAAGGATCTCCAAGGAGAGAGGAACCTGCTCAAGAGCGCTGCCGCCGCCTAGAACGAGTACGAGAAGGGAGTGGAGATCTGGACTGGTCGTCTCATCGCTGCCGCGGAGAAGCTTACCGCAGAACTGTCAACCATGGGCTTGTCGAACTTCAGATATTCTTCCGAGGAAAGAATATCCCCAAGCGTGAGATTGACGATGTTCTTTGAAAGAATCATCAACGCGTTGAGGGCGCTCCAGTCCAGCCGGGCGACCCAACTGGCGAACGAGACTCGCCGGCTTTGCCGGGCCGTCCTTCGCAAAGTGCTCCTCAAGGTGGTGCACAGCGATCCCGGCATCGACCTCTCCAGCGCACTCGGCCACCTGCCAAAGGATGCAAATGTTGAGGCGCTTGAGAAGTGCATCGCGCCGATCCTTGAGAAGGTGGACTCCATCAAAAGGATCGAAGGCCAGTGCAGGGATTGAGTGCTTCCCTTTTAATCTTGCCGCCACCATCTCATGTAAAAGACAGTTAAGTCTCGAGTTAGGACTGCGGCAACTCATGGATGTAATATAATTTAACTATGTTTAGGCTCATGCTAGCTACTTTCCTTGTCTGATTCCTTTATGTATGGAGTTCATCCTACGCTTACTGAAAAACTTGCCGGCGCGCAACCTGCCGCGAGCGCTGGGTGCGGGACTTCAGCAGCCTGCTGGAGGCGCAGCGGCCGGCAAGACTCCTTGGCATTCTCAGTGCAGCCACTTAAATCGTTGAGCGGACTCGAAACAAAATAAGGGCGCAACTGTTTACAACAAGGGTTCCTTCGCGTGCAGATTTTCCATACAAGAATCGGAATCGTCTAAGGAAGCAACTTGGTAATGAAAGAAAAACTTGCTCTGAGTTTTTAGGACTTAGCTTTCTGTCTTTGTCCTTCCTCCGGCAAGCACACGATTCCGAACGTCACCAACTAGTATTCATGTTCTCCTTCCCCCCCCCCCCCCGGCAAATGTGCACGCGAGGAATCCTTCTGTCTTTAAGAAAAAGAAAGAAGAGAAAATAAAGAGATGAAACCTTGGCGGTTCGTTAGAACTTACCGGGATCAGGTGTTATACAACATCTTAGACAAACATGCATATGTGAATGTGAACATGAGAATCAATAAGGAAATGTACAACACTTAATTTTATTCATCTATGCTCAGGGTCTGCACCTGGCTCTGTACAAAGGATCACATGCCTTGCCGACAAGACTTGTACAAAAAGGTGGTTGCCGGGAGCCCCCGGCAACCACGCCTTATGGATAGAACTTGCGAAGATGTTCGATATTCCAGGAATTACTCACTGGAATGCCATCCTCGGTCTCCAGGCGGACAGCGCCAGGCCTGGTGACTCGTACTACCCGATAAGGGCCTTCCCACTTTGACGTCAACTTGTTTGAATTCTTGGCGGACTGAATCCGTCGAAGAACAAGGTCGCCTTCCTCAAGGCTTCGGGCATGACCTTTGCGGCTATGATAGCGGCGCAAAGCTTGCTGGTAGCGTGCAGCTCGCACAGCAGCCTGAAGACGATTCTCCTCAAGGAGCACAGCGTTATCTTGCCGCAGTTGCTCTTGATCGAGCTCATCATAAGCGAGCGCTCGAGGAGATCCGTATATGAGTTCCATGGGGAGAACTATTTCCGCTCCATACACTAGAGCGAAGGGCGTCTGGCCGGTGGCTCGATTTGGTGTCGTTCTGATTGACCAAAGAACCACCGGCAACTCATCAATCCAGCGCTTTCCGCACTTTTTCAGCCTGTCAAAAGTTCTGGTCCTGAGACCGCGCAACACTTCAGCATTGGCCCTCTCCGCTTGGCCGTTGCTTCTCGGGTGAGCAACAGAGGCAAAACAAATCTTGCCGCCAAGGTCTTGGACGTACAGCATGAAGGTGCGACTTGTGAACTGCGTGCCGTTGTCGGTGATGATCCTGTTAGGCACACCGAAACGGCAAACAATTCCTTTGAAGAACTTGATAGCCGACTGCGCTGTCACCTTCCTCACTGCTTCCACCTCCGGCCACTTTGTGAACTTGTCGATAGCAATGTACAAGTACTCAAAGCCCCCGGCAGCACGGGGGAAAGGGCCCAGTATGTCAAGCCCCTAGACCGAAAATGGCCAGGAGAGAGGGATTGTTTGAAGAGCTTGAGCTGGCTGATGTAATTTCTTCGAATGAAACTGGCACGCTTCACACCTGGTTACTAGTGCAGTCACATCCTGGAGGGCGGTGGGCCAAAAGAAACCCTGCCGGAATGCTTTCCCGGCAAGCGCTCTCGACCCTATGTGAGAGCCACACATTCCCCCATGTATCTCTACCAACAGCTCTAGTCCATCCTCCCGAGGAATGCACTTCAATTTCACACCGTTTGGTCTCTTTCTGTACAGGACGTCATCGACGAACTTGTATATAACAGACCGACGGGCTACTCTCTCCGCTTCTTCCTGTTCCTCAGGGAGTTCACCTGTCTGAAGGAAATGGACGATGGGCTGCGCCCATGCTGGAGCCTGATGCTCAACAGCTAGGACTAAAGGCATCTCCTCTGCCGGGGGGACATTTGTCTCAACAGCAAGGGCCTGAGGCCCTGCCGAAGCCTGTTGTTCCCCGGCAGGCGTGTCGATCCCGGCAACTTCCTTGTCGGCGGCTCCGGGGAGCTCTGCCGGGAAGTACTGGCCAGAGTTCAACTTTCTTCTCTTTTCTTGTCGCATCGATGGCGCCACGGATGGTTGAGTCAATTGGAGCACAAAAGTTCCTGGTTCCACAGGCAACTTGAGGGCAGCACGCTTTGACAGGTCGTCAGCAACACTGTTCTCGGCACGAGGAACGTGCTCCATCTGCAGACCGTCAAAGCGCTCTTCCAATTTCCTCACTTCATCTACGTAGGCTTGCATCAACGGACTTTGATAGTTCTTGTTGACCTGCCTGACGACAAGCTGTGAATCACCTTTGATAATGAGCTTTTTGATACCAAGGTCTGCCGCGATCACAAGACCGGCAAGCAAACCTTCGTACTCTGCAGTGTTGTTGGTTGAACTCTCCCGGGGAAAATGCATTTGGACTACATACTTGAGGTGCTCTCCGGTGGGTGCGACAAGCGGCACACCAGCACCGGCGCCTTGCAGCGAAAAAGCCCCGTCAAAGTACATAACCCATTGCTGATCGATTTCCTTGTCGGGGAGACTTGTTTCTTGAACTTCTTCGTCTGGCGTCGGGGTCCATTCTACAATGAACTCTGCCAAGGCCCTACTCTGAATGGTGGAAGTACTTTCAAACTTAAAACCAAAGCTGGACAGCTCCAAGGCCCACTCCACGATCCTGCCGGTTGCCTCCGGATTTTGCAAAATCCGTTGCAACGGAAAGCGAGTGACGACGGTGATCTCATGTGCTTGAAAATAATGGCGCAGCTTTCTTGAGGCCATAAGGAGGCCGAAAAGCAACTTCTGCACACCAGAATATCTTGACCTAGCCCCTTGTAAGAGGGAGCTAACAAAATAAACTGGGCGCTGCACCACCTTTTTCTTCTGCACGGGCTCTTCTATTAGCGCAGATCCTGTCTTGCCGGGATCAACCCTTGCCGGGGAAGATCTTGCCACGTCATCTGGTGGTCCTGCCGCTGATGTTGCCTCCTCATCAGCTTCCCTCTGCGCCACCAGCGCAGCACTAACAACTTGATTTGTTGCCGCCAGATACAGCAGCAACGGCTCTTGTGGTTTAGGTGCGACTAGCGTCGGCGGAGAAGAAAGGTATTTCTTCAAATCTTGTAGCACCGCCTCCGCTTCCGGGGTCCATTTCATTGGACCTGCCTTCTTCAAAATTTTGAAGAAAGGCAGGGCGCGCTCAGCAGATTTGGAAATAAACCTGCTTAGAGCAGCAACACAGCCGGCAAGACGACGCACATCCTTGACGCATCTCGGCGCTTCAATTTTCTCAATGGCTCTGATCTTGTCGGGGTTAGCTTCGATTCCCCGGCAAGATACAAAGAATCCGAGGAGCTTGCCGGAAGGAACACCGAACACGCACTTCTCAGGATTGAGTTTCAAGTTGATCTTGCGCAAGTTCGCAAATGTTTCTTCTAAGTCTTGAATGAGTGTTGCTTTATCCTTAGTTTTGACCACTATATCATCCATATACGCCTCCATATTTCTATGGAGTTGTGGCTCAAAACCAATCTGGATTGCTCTGGCAAATGTTGAACCAGCACTTTTCAACCCGAAAGGCATTCGTATAAAACAATACGTACCACATGGGGTGATAAAGGCGGTCTTCTCTTCATCTTCCTTTGCCATAAAAATCTGATGATACCCTGAATAGGCATCAAGGAAGGACAGGAGATCACAACCAGCAATGGCATCCACAATCTGGTCGATGCGCGGCAAGGGAAAAGGATCTTTTGGACAAGCTTTATTGATATCTGTATAATCGATACAAAGCCTCCATTTCCTGTTCGCTTTCCGCACTACAACCGGATTGGCCAACCAGGTTGGATGAAGCACTCCTTTGACCAGTCCTGCCGCCTCCAGCTTCTTAATTTCTTCGGCAATGAACTCTTGCCACTCCAAAGCCTGTTTCCTCACCCTTTGCTTGACGGGCCGCGCATGGGGACAGACAGCAAGGTGGTGCTCAATTACTTTCCTGGGAACGCCGGGGATGTCAGACGGTTGCCATGCAAACACGTCGACATTCGCCCGCAGGAAAGCAACGAGCGCGCTTTCCTATTTGTCATCTAGGGTGGAACTTATGGTGAAAGTTCCCCCCGTTCCGTCCTCCCTGGCAGGCACCTTCTTGGTTTCCGGCGGGGCAGCCTTGAACTTCTTGTTCTTGCCGGTGGAACTCTCTGGTGTGTCCTTGACGGAAGTGCAGCACTCCGAGGAGGTGCGCTTGCCGGAGTTCGCGCCAAGGTTCCTGCCGGTCTTCTTCTTCCCCCCGGGAGTTCCAACGGCAGGAGCAGATGCCTTGATGGCAGGTGCTGCAACTACTTCCCAGTAAAGTTGGTCGGCACAGATGAGCGCATCCTTCTTATCGGAATGGATAGTGATGACGCTCAATGGCCCAGGCATCTTCAAGACATTGTATGCGTAGTGTGATGCCGCCATAAACTTAGCCAGCGCTAGCCGACCAAGGATCCCATTGTATGACATGGGGATCTTGGCGACATCAAACACCACCTTTTCGGTCCTGAAGTTAAGCTCGCTGCCAAATGTTATCGGCAACGTGATCTTGCCCTTAGGCTGGGTTCTTCCCGGGTTGACCCCTTGAAATGTACCCGTTTCCTCGAGGTCTTCGTCGGGAATCTGAAGCTTTGTGAGCACATCTGGTGAGATTAAGTTTAGGCCGGCCCCGCCGTCAACTAACATCTTCGTCACCTTCAGGTTGCGAATTGTTGAGGAAACAACAATGGCAAACACCCGACCGCAGTCGTGCGATCAGGGTGATCCTCGGCGTCAAAGATGATAGGCGTGCTGGACCACTTCAGAGGCCTACATGCATCGGGGGATGGCTCTTCCGCATTAACCTCCCGCACCCACTGTTTAAGTTGGCGGTGGGAAGAATGCAGCGAGGCAACCCCATCAATGCACATAGCCTCCGTAGCCTTCTGGAATTCCTGCTCACTGGATTCGTCATCTTCTTCATCATCTCCTTCTTTATCTCGGCCCCGAGCGGGCCGATCCTTCTGCTATTTGGCCTTGCCGCGGCAACCCCCTCGGCCACCGTGTTTCTTGAAGGACCCCTCAGCACCATCTTGGGCCTTCTCCTTGACTCGCCTCTCGTATACGGCCCTCTGCTTCTCGGCAAGCTGCTCAACTTGCCGGCAGTCCTGGAGATCGTGGCCCTTAGTGCGATGGATCTTGCAGTACTGCTTGCCGGAGTTCTCTGACTTGTCGGCAGCCGCCAAGGCCTGACAGGAAGGGCACCCGGCAAGATCCTTGCCGGGGTCACCAACCTTGGCCTTCTTGGCGGCGCCAGGGTTGCCGGACTCCTCGACGGCAAGCACGGCCTTGCCTCCGCGCTTCCTATTCCGCCGCCGGCCTTTCCTTGACGGAGCCGCGGCATCTTCTTCTTCTGAGTCGCCTGTCGCACCAACAACTTCACCGGGGAGTTTCCTCCCCTCTTCAGCTCGAGCACACTTGTCGGCCAAAGTGTAAAGCTCGGCAATACTCCTGACTTTGTTCATTGCCAGCTCTTCCCGCATCCTGCGGTTACGCACATTCTGATGGAACGCGCTAATGACAGCGGCAGGATGAACGTCAGGAATATTATATTGCACCCGGCTGAACCTCTGCATAAACTTGCGCAGGGACTCGCCCTCCTTCTGAGGGATGATGTGCAAATCACTTTCTTGGCCAGGAGCTTGGTGGCCTCCAACAAAGGCGCCAACAAACTGATGGTACAGATCTGACTAGCAAGAAATAGAATCCTCCGGCAGATGCATCAACCATGACCTGACGTTGGGTTTGAGCACCAACGAGAAGTAGTTGGCGAGTATCTTGTCATCTCGGCCCCCGGCAGCTTGCACCGCAATGGTGTAGATGCTCAAGAACTCCGAGGGATGGGTCTTGCCGTCATATTTCTCCGGGACCTCTGGCTTGTAGGTTCGGAGATTGGGCCACTGGACTTGCCGCAGCTCACGGGTAAACGCTGGAGGTCCTACCTCGTAAGGCAAGTCTCCTACGTTCCCTGGCGCGGGCTCGTCGACAACTGGCCCCGCGCGCTTATCGGACTGATAGCGCGCTTCCCGTCGCCGCTCGATGGTTGTTCGAGCGTCCTCCTTGCCTCCTTCCTGGAGAACCAGACGCTGATCACGGCGCATCCGTGGATCGGACGACGCCATGGAAACTTCTTCATGGCGGTCGACTTGCTGAGTCGTCGGCCGCTGCTGACGCCGCGGAGGAGAGTGCACGGTAGTTGCACCACCTCTGGTTTTCTCTCCACCGGCTCGCATCGGATCGATGGGCTTCCGCTGAGAGGGCCCTGCCTCTTGTGGTCCATCCTTATTAGCGAAGCCGATAAGGCTCTGGATAGTAGCTCGCCACTCCTCCATCTTCTCCGGGGCGGGAGGAAAATCGAGGAGCAGCTGCGCACGTGCCAAGGCTTCCGCTGGCGTAGGTGGCGGCGACAGGTGCGAGGTGCGTGAGCTGCTCTGACTCCTAACCAAGTTAGAAGGAGCACCGCCACGGTCACGCGACCGCGCGCCACCTTCACCGGCAGCTCGGTGTGCATGCTGGTCCCGCGCATCTTGGGATCTATGCGCAGAAACCTTTTCGTGAGGACGCCCCGAACCACCAGTGCCATGATGTCGCTCATCTCGCACGACCTGAGCAGGTTGCGAGGCTCGCGCCGGCGCGGGAGCTCCAGCAGGCACTCTTCGATCTCTAGAGTTTGTTGTGCCACCCGTAGGCAACACAACGCCATCTCCAGATCCAGCGGCGTGCAAGTTACCACTGCCACTGTGAACGATACCGCTCGCTTGGCTTGGGTCACCAGAACGCCGTGGGGGTTCCAGTCCTCTTCCTTCTGCACCCACACCATCGCCTGTCTGCGAAGGCGCGGGCAAAACGGACCCGGACGGTTGTGCTGTCGCGATGTTCTTCTTCTTGGGCGGCATGGTGATGAAGATGATGAAGGAACTAGAGCGTCGACCAGCAGATCAGGTTCACGCAAACCTCAATCCCCCTACCTGGAGCGCCAAAGATATCGGGGCACGACACCTATGATATCCCGAGAGATCCCTTTACGATTCGGCGGGGGGAGAGGTATACGCAAAGAGCAGAACCAGTGATCGATGCGGGAAGTTTTTACCCAGGTTCGGGCCGCTGATCAGCGTAAAACCCTACTCCTGCTTTGTGTTCTTATTGATGTTCTTGAGCCCAGCCTTCAGGAGCGATCGCAATGAACAGTGCGTTCAAAGAGCAGCTACGCATGCAGAATGGGCCAGAAGTTCTCCTCCTCCTGTAGCGGTTGCCTTGGGCCTCCTTTTATATGCTCAAAGGGGTCTCCACAGTGGCAAAATGTACATACATTGAGGTGTAAAGTAGCTACAGGGTATCATACCTAACCCCTGACGGATTAGGACAAGCGCATTTAATGCACCGTGAGGTGTCCGTTTAGGTGTCCTCACTTTCTTGGGGATGGAAAAAGGGGCCATCCCATCAGCACCGCTTAAGCTCTCTTCCACTGGCATGCCGCCACGCATCCATGGAAGGAGCCAGAATGTCAGACTCGTTACTGTGCCAAAGCGGTGGCACAGTGGCAGAATCTCGCCGGGCGCCCAGCTTTGCCGGGCGCCAGGGCTTGCCGGGCGCCAAGCTTTGCTGGGAACCAAGCCTTGCCGGGCGCCGAGGCTTGCCGGGCTCCACGAGCCATCCCGGCAAGGATCTTTCCGGGGAAGCTGGCCTTCGATTTCCAGCTTTGCTTATCTGCTGATCCTCAGATCTCTGACTTGATGATTTCCTTGATGACTTAAATCGACCTCGAGCTGATCCCGGCAAGCCTTGCCGCGAGGACGGCTACAACTGCCCGTGCACAAGTAAGGGGTACTAGTGGCCCAATACTTAGTACACCGACATGCTGCTATTTCTTCAAATATCTTTGTGGTTTCAATCCCCTCATCTGAGAAGACAACAAGTGTTACTAATGAAAATGCAGGTCTCAAGGAATTGTACGTCACAGGCATGTACAAAAGCCTCAAAGGGCACCAAACTCTTTGTGATGTGATCAAGAAGAAGATTCTTAACAGGAACACTAGGAAAGAGGTTATTGCTTTTGAGAGAAAGCTAAATGCTGATGGATCTTATTGGAAACCTAAGCAGTATCCCAAAACCACATGGGTTGCTGCAAAAGGACCTCCATTTGATTCATCCACTCTATCTGGCTTTAACTATAATACTCCACATTCTTCTGATGAGTCATTTGACTCCAACTATAAGCTATTCAAAAATTAGAATCGTGAAGTATTTGCTAGATTTGTTGGTACTAACTGGAGGAATGGTTCTCTAGTGAAGAAAATCTGGGTGCCCAAATTTGTCCTTCAAAATCTTCAGGTGAATGTCATCATGACACCAACAAAGAAAAGGAACTATCCCAAGGCTAATTCTTCATCTAAACCAAAGTCGTCAAATGGACGCAAGTCAACTCATGCTCATGCTAACACTTCAATGCAGGGAAACAAACAGCGATCTGATGAATATGTGCATTATTCATCAAATCACTATGTGCACAAAACTGCTAAGAATTTGTCTGCATATTCTTATGAGTACTATACTCCCCCTGTGAGGAGAAATGCACATTCTTCAATGCCCAAGTTCTCTATCAATGCCTTGCATTACATTGCTTCTCAGCCACCCATTCATATGTGGGTGGTTAAGCAGAAGAACTAATCTCTTCTGCAGGTTCAGGTCTTCAGACACAACAAATGTCTGATCAATTTGCTGAAGGCCTAACGTAAATGCTTGATGGGATGCAAGCTAATCAAGATGAAATGAATTCATCATTTCACACATCCCTGTGCTGCTTGTTATGTGCTTACTAATGAAATTCATTGACAAAATTGATCATCATGTTCTTCAAGTGAAGTATATGAATTTGTAAGTGAGACTAATGCTTCCACAGGATGACACTCCAAAAGCTACTAAATGGGTTCTGGACAGTGGCTGCACCAATCACATGACTGGTGATAGGAATCTCCTCACCAATGCTCCTCTTACTTCGTCTCATCTAAAGCATATCACCTATGCTGACAAAGGAAAAAGCAAGGTATTGGGTCTAGGTAAGGTTGCTATCTCAAATGATCGACACATGGAAAAAGTGATGCTTGTCGAGTCCTTAGGATACAACCTCATGTTTGTCTCAATGCTTTGTGATCTTGATATGATTGTCATCTTTGGCAAATATAGATGCATTATGCTAATGGAATCTGACAAGTCCAAAGTCTTCAAAGGCTTTAGGAGAGGTTGTATATTGTAGATTTCTCTCTAGGTCCTCAACCAGCCACATGTCTACTGGCAAAAGCTTCGGAGTGCCAGCTATGGCATTGACGACTTGGACATGCTGGCATGAGGAATTTGAGCACACTCGTCAAGAAGAAGCATATCATTGGCATCGAGGGCATCAAATTCGTCAAAGATCACCTTTGCGGTGCTTGTGAAGCTGGAAAGATGACCAGATCCAAGCACTCCACGAAGACACTCATGACCACCTCTCGTCCCTTTGAATTACTTCACATGGCTCTTTGGTCCCACTCATTATGCTACACTAACCAATGCAGCATCACTATATGGGTTTGTAATTGTTGATGACTATTCTCATTACACCTGGGTGCATATCATTACCTTCAAGACTGAAGTGCAGGGCGTCTTCAGATGATTCGCTAACCGTGCCACGATGAATTATGGCATCAAGATCAAGCATATCAGAAGCGACAACGGCACCTAGTTCAATAACACATGCCTTCATGACTATCTTGATGAACTTGGTATCACTCATGAGCTCTCTGCTCTTTATACTCCTCAGCAGAATGGAATTGTTGAGCACAAGAATAGGACACTCATTGAGATGGCCCGCACTATGCTTGATGAATACAAGACACCTCGTCAATGGTGGATTGAAGCAATTGATACTGCTTGTCACATCATCAATCGGGTATATCTTCACAAATTCCTCAAGAAGACTTCATATGAGCTCCTCACAGACAAAAAGCCCATTGTTAATTATTTCAAAGTCTTCGGTGCTAAATGATAGATTAGAGATCCTCATCACAATTCCAAATTTGCACCGAAAGCACATGAAAGTTTTATGCTTGGTTACGGAAAGGACTCGCATGCCTACAGAGTCTTCAATACCTATCACAACAAGGTTTTTGAAACTATAGATGTGTGGTTCGATGAAACTAATGGCTCGCAAAGGGAGCACCTGCCTCCTGTGCTAGATGAAATGCCTCCTGAGAAATCTATCAAGCTGACGGGCACTGGTGAAATAATGCCCAGTGAAGAAATAGTTGAAGAAGAAGTGATCATTCCTCATCCTGAAGAAACTCCTGCTCCTGAAGAAAATGACATTGAGGAAAATGCTCAACCTCAACAAGACCTTCGCCCAGCTCATCCACGAGTGGCAAATGAAGTGAAAATTGAGAAGATCCTCAACAACATTAATGCACCTAGTCAAATCACTTGCTCAAGGGCTTCACATCTAGCTAACTTTTGTGGGCATTATGCTTTTGTCTCTATTACAGAGCCCACCAATGTTGATAAAGCATTTCTGGAGCCTGAGTGGATTCAAGCCATGTAAGAAGAATTGCAATAATTCGAGCTCAACAATGTGTGGGAGCTTGTGAATCGACATGATCCACGCAGGCACAATATCATCGGCACTAAGTGGATCTACCGCATCAAGCAAGACGAAAATGGCCAAGTGGTAAGAAATAAGGCCCGTCTTGTAGCACAAGGCTACACACAGGTTGAGGGTATTGATTTCGGTGAAACTTTTGCACCTGTTGCTAGGCTTGAAGCTATTCGTGTATTGCTTGCATATGCTAACCATCACAATATTCTCTTATATCAAATGGATGTGAAAAGTGCATTCCTCAAAGGTTAGCTTGAGGAAGAAGTCTATGTTGCTCAACCACCAGGTTTTAAGGATCCAAACCATCCGTACAAAGTCTTCAGACTGAACAAGGCTCTCTATGGCCTCAAGCAAGACCCACGGGCTTGGTATGATACACTGAAGGAATTCCTGAAGAAAAAGGGTTTCAAACCCGGTTCACTTGATCCTACACTTTTCACTAAATCCTATGAAGGTGAACTGTTCATATGCCAAATATATGTTGATGATATTATCTTTGGTTACACTAACAAGATTTTCAGTGATGAATTTGCATACATGATGGGTGAAGAATATCAGAAGTCTATGATGGGATAATTGAAATTCTTCCTTGGTCTTCAAATTCGTCAACAACCTAATGGCATCTTCATTTCTCAAGAGAAATACCTCAAGGATTGCCTGAAGAAATTCGGCATGCAAGACTACAAAGGCCTCAAAATTCCAATGCCTACTAATGGTCAACTCGGCACTGACGAAAATGGTAAAGATTTCGATCAAAAGGTATATCGCTCCATCATTGGTTCGTTTCTTTACCTATGTGCATCTAGGCCAGATATTATGCTTAGCATTTGGTTGTGTGCCCGATTTCAAGCGACACCGAAGGAATCACACCACCAGGCTGTGAAACAAATTCTTTGATATTTAGCTCACACAGCAATGCTTGGATTATGGTATCCCAAGGGCTCATCTTTTGATCTAGCTGGATTTTCTGATTGTGATTACGCTGGAGATCGTGTGGATCGCAAGTCTACATCAGGCACATGTCATTTCCTCGTACGATCTCTGGTCTGTTGGTCCTCAAAGAAGCAGACTAGCGTGGCTCTATCCCCAGCACAGGCCGAATACATTGCGATGGTGCCTGCTTCTCATAGTTGCTATAGATGAAGCAAACCCTCAAGTCCCTCTCTTCTGTGACAACGAGAGTGCTATCAAGGTCGCCCGCAACCCAGTGCAACATTGCAAGACGAAACATATTCAGATTTCGTCACCATTTTCTTCGTGATCATGTGCTGAAGTGAGACATCATCATCGACCACGTGAAGATTGAAGACCAGCTTGCCGATATCTTCACTAAGCCCTTGAATGAAAAGAGGTTCTGCAAGTGGCGGTGTGAGCTAAACATCCTAGAATCTTCGAATGTCCTCTGAAGTGGACACACATCCTAACGCTTATGCATTTTTGATGAATTTGATGCACAATACAAGAAGTAACGTTTTTCTACAATCAATGAAGACTAACCCTCCAAGTGTGAAGAAATTAATGAAGAACTTGACTCTCAGAACCCTACGACAATTGTACACGGTGTCTGAAGTCATCAAAGTTCTTATACGGTGGGTAATGCCACCACCTCCTTTTGACATTCTTCAAATTTGAGTTTTTCGTCATTTGCAATTTCGTCAAACATGTCAAATTCGTCATTTGAGGTTATTCTTCACTGATATATATATACATATATATATATATATGTTTATTTGAGCTTTTCATGTCCTCAATAGCATCCACATATTTCTACTTCTTCAATTTGATTTCTTCGTCTATGTGGATGTGATCGGACCCTCTCCCCTCTATGCTAAGCTCAACCCACTCTATTCACAAATTCTTCGTATGCGTTCTACTTGACCACTGTTCAAAGTCTTCACTGTGTCCTTGATAGCTGAAGAAATTGCAAACACACTTTAAAAATCTCAAAGTTTTTTTCTAGTTGTTGCCACAGTAACTCATCCTGCACTTCACACACACGGATAAGTGTGAAAATGCATGCGTGACATGTGTCACCGAGATGCGAATGGTCAGGGGCCTATCTGTCCAAAAATTTCGGACCCTTCAGTTTTCCCTTCAGCTATAAATAGCCTTGACCCTATCAACGTTAGTTCACTCCGTCCCTTCACTCCCTTCGCTCTCAGTCCTCAAACCCTAGCGCCGCCGCTGGATCTCATCGCCGCCGAAGAAGAAGAGCTTCACTGCCTCGACTTCTTCATCGACGTACTCACGCCAGACGCGAATTTCTTCACCTCTGCCGCTGCCGTAGACATCTTTCGTCGCCAAGTTAGGGCACGAAAGATCTGAGCTGGCGATTTCCTTCGTGTCGGTACAACAAACACTTACGTTTGTTGCCCAGACTAATACACATGGGTGTTGGCATCGCATGGTTACACCAGCATACAAAGAAAGGCCAAGCCAGAGAAGCAGCTCTTTGTGAGATCAAAGAGCGGATCAAGAAGACCAAGACAAACAAGACAGCAGAGCATTACCATGGAAAGGCCTCCCCTGCCGGGCAGGAGAGCCTGGCCGGGTCAAGGCTACCCCAAGGACAAGTCCAAGATTTCCTCGGCAGGCTTGCCGGGTCCGCCAAAGGTATATCTCCCCGCCAAGGCGCCACCGCTCCACCGCTCCACCACACCACAACGCAAATCAGTTATCAGTGCGGTGTCAAGCCCCCAAGTGATTAAGTGGCTTCCACTAAGCACGTGGCAGCCATTTGGAAGACAGATTGCCCCCATATGACACCTGTCTAGAGGCGTGTCAAGCAGATAAGCAGAAGATGATTAAGCGGCACGGCAGGCTTGCCGGGCTTCATCCTCAGCATGACACCTAGCAGTGCATTTAATGCACTTTGTCCTAACTGCCAGAGTTAGGTATGATAGCACTGTTAGCTATCTAATCATTAGATAAAGACTGTTTTGCCACTGTGGTCACCCTTTAAGCTATAAAAGGAGGCCCAAGGCAACCTAGCAAAGGATTCAGACCCTTGCACACTTGTACGCGCGTAGATGCTCTCCCCGAGGCCATCTTGCCGGGCTCGAGCGCTGCTTGTTCATCGTGTTCCTTCATCCAATCCACCAAAGCAGGAGTAGGGTTTTATGCCTCACAACGGCCCAAACCTGGGTAAAAACCACCAGCGTCACCGTCGTCGTGTTGTTTCATGGCCTCCGCTCTTTGTGCAACGTGATCTTCCCCCTTGCTGAACCACAAGGGGGCGATGGCCCCATAGGTGATCATGTTCCACCACGACATCTTCAGCACGCCAGGTAGGGGGAGGCGCTTGCGCGAGCCTGAGGTTGTGAACAGCGCGTCCATCATTATCATCACAATCCATGGCGCCCAAGAAGAAGCCCGGCGCAACAGCTCATCCTTCCACTTTGAAGGCCCCCCTCGCACGCAGCCGCTGACGCTGTAGGCGCTGCGGCAGCGTTAGGTGAGGTGGGTGCCATAGGTGACACAACCAGGGCAAGCAGCACAGTCGTTGTGTCCCCTGCGGTCGAAGGTGGAGCAGGAGACGCCGGGGGAGGGCGACATCCACAACATCCTGACGACCATAACTCGCAGGCCGCGGGTAGAGAAAATGTTCAATCTCCACCACCCGCCGCACTAGCGGGGGCAGCCGCAGCAATGACGCCCGCTCTGGTGCGAGTCGTGACCCTCAAGCCGTGCCTACCACGGGCACGGCTACTGAGCGCGCGCCTCGCCCGGAGCGGGGCAAGCAAGATGAAGCACCAAGCGGGGTTGCCAATTCCCAATGCAGCCCACTCATCCCCAGACTGCCTTAGTGGCTGGTTCACGACGGCATGAACGCGGCACCGCCCCTGCTGCTGCTACCAAGAGTCGAGCAACGTCGCGGTCTGCCTCATCATCTATGCTGAGCACAGCTACGGAACCCATGGCACATGCCCAACTTCTACTGAGAATCCCGCCGGTGGCTGATCAAATGGATGAATGGAGAGCCACCATCCAGAGTTTGATCGGCTTCGCTAAAGCTGGAAAATAGCAGCAGGCAGAACCATCCGGCACCTGCTGACCCCGACTCATACGGTCGAAGCCTCCAGTTACATGCGCACAGTGATCCCAAGGATCAATGCTCACTGTACACCCCAGACTAAATATGAAGAGTTTACATCCATCACATACCGTCTTTCATAACTAGGACCATTGTGGTCAAGTCTTGAATAAATCGTCGCAACGGGAATCATCGTCGAAAACTTGGACCCATGCCATCTGCCTTAACCCTACAGGCATTCTAACTGGGAAAGCGTCCTGGCTCGCATGTTCGTCACCAAAGAACTCTTCATCTTATTCATGTTCTTCCAAGCCTGGCCAAGTAAATAGCCAGGGACAAGCCAGTGAGTATGTTTGAATATACTTGCAAGCAACCCATGTTTTAGAACAAGGTACAACAAAGCATGATATAGCACTAAGTAGGTAATTTGCAGAAAGCTAGTTTTGAGTGAAGTGACATGTCCTGATTCAGAAAATACCTTTTGGCCAAATTATTTTTGCAAGAAAATACTATTTTGTTCTACACACATGGCATGATCATTGGGTAAAGTTTCAGATCAAGGGAAAGAAGTATAAGAGTTGTAGGATTTATTTTATTTTTAGAGCACTTGCAAACAACCAACAAAAATCCAAATCAAAGGAGATAACAAAACACTCAAAAGTTTTTTTCTCAAACCACATTTCATGATGTTTTATTAGCTTAAGTGTTGTGGTATGAAAATTAGGGCGTGACAGACTACCCCCCTTACAAGAATCTCGTCCCCGAGATTCCCAAACTAGGTGCGGAAAGGAATACGGAAACTTGGATCTGTGGTGGTCTTCACGTTCTCATACTGCTTCTGCCTCCATGTGGTTCTCCATTGAACCTTGAAGTACTTGATGGTGCGTATTTTTGTATGTTGTTTTGCTTCATCCAATATGCAAATGGGTCTCTCACGGTAGGTCAAATCAGGCTGAAGGTCGATGGCCCGGTAATCGATGTCCTTGTAGAGATCGGGCTTGTCAGGAACTTGGAGATGCTTCCGGAGTCGTGATACATGGAAAACGTTGTGCACATCAGATAGTTCTGGTGGTAACTCCAGTTGGCAAGCATCTTCTTCTTGTCCTGCAGTGATCTTGAAGGGGCCAATCAATCTTGGTGCGACGTGGGAACGCTTTGCCCCCTTGAGAGGAGTGACCCGTAGGTACACATGGTCTCCTACGGTGAGGTTTACTTTCCTATGACGGGTGTCAGCATAGCTCTTCTGTCTTGACTTGGCGATCTTCAGTCGTTCTCAGATTAGCTAAACTTGCTCTTCGGCTCCGCAGAGAACATCGGGTCCAAAGACTAGTCCTTCTCCGGTCTCCTTCCAATTGAGGGGTGTGCGGAACTTGCGTCCATACAACACCTTAAATGGTGACATTTGGAGACTTGACTGTTAACTGTTGTTATAGGAGAATTTGGCAAAAAGGGAGGCGATCTTGCCACTTAGCTCTGCATGCTAAGACACAAATTCGAAGCATGCCTTCGAGTATCTGATCTACAACTCTGTCTGACTCCGGTTTGCGGGGGTGGAGAGCTGCATTAAAGGACAACTTGGCTCCTATGGTTTCTTGGAATTTCTTTCGGAACCTCAAGGTAAACTGGGTTCTTCGATCTGACGCAATCTCCTTGTTCGTCTTTGGAGAATCCTGGGGCCTTGCCTTGCTTCATCTTCCTCTCGACGCCTTCGATGCTTTCATGTCCTTTTTGGGCTTCCTTGATGTCGTTCACTAGGGTAGGCTTGACTTTCCAGGTTGGCTAGTTATCCATATGTAGCCAACTCCAAGCAAAATTGTTCCAGCTCCTCAGACAGAGCTGGATGCCATTGTTTGATCATGACGCTCATGGAGCAAGCCTTTCTGCTTAGGGTGTCTGCTACCACGTTGGCCTTCCGAGGGTGGTATTGAACACTGAGGCCATAATCCTTGATCAATTCCAGCCATCTTCTTTGCCTCATGTTCAATTATTTTCGAGTGAAAAAATATACTTCAGACTCTTGTGGTCTATGTATGTCTAACACCACTTTCCTAGAAGGTAATGTCGTCATGTCTTCAGGGCATGAACCACTGCTACTAGCTCAAGATCATGAGTAGCATAGTTCTCTTCATGGGGCCGCAACTGCCTTGAAAGGTAAGCCACGACTCCGCCTTTTTGCTTTAAAATGCTTCCTAGTCCGGTTCGGGAGGCATCACAGTATAGCACACTCCTTGTGAATATCAGCTGTTGCCAGAACTGGGGCAGTGGTCAATCTCCTTTTGAGCTCTTGGAAGCTCTCTTAACACTTGGGCATCCATTCGAACTACTTGTCTTTCTTCAGGAGCTGAGTCATTGGTCGGGCAATACTGGAGAATCCTTCCCCGAATTTGCGGTAATAACCCGCAAGTCCGAGGAAGCTCCTAACCTTCATGATGGTGGCCGAGGGTTGCCACTGGGTCACGACTTTGATCTACACAGGGTCTACCGGCAATCCTTCTTTAGTCAGGACATGACCCAAGAATCCAATTTTGTATAGCCAAGACTCAAAATTGTTTAATTTGGCGTACAGTTGGTGCTCTCAAAGCTTATGGAGGACCATTCTCAGGTGTTGCTCATGCTCTTCTTCCGTCTTCGAGTAGACAAGAATGTCATCAATGAAGACGACAACAAACTTGTCCATGTATTCCATGAAGACCTTGTTCATGAGGTACATGAAGTAGGTTGGGGCATTGGTTAACCCAAATGACATGACCGTGTATTCATACATGACATACCGGGTTACGATGCCGTCTTCGGAATATCTTGTGGTCTCATCTTCACCTGATAATAGCTAGACCCGAAATCGATCTTGGAGAACACTTTGGCTCCATTGAGTTGATCAAATAGGTCTTCAATCTTGGGGAGTGAATACTTGTTCTTGATTGTGACTTCATTAAGGGAACGATGGTCAACACATAATCGGATGGTACCGTCCCTTTTCTCCACAATTAGAACAGGCGATCCCCAAGATGAGGCACTAGGACGAATAAATCCTTCCCTCAACTTCTCGGCCAGTGGCTTCTTCAATTCTGCCAATTCCTCCAATCCCATCCTATAAGGCTTCTTATAGATGGGTCTTGTTTTGGGCGTGAGCTCAAATGATGAACTCGATGTCATGGTCAGGAGGTATCCCTGGCAACTTGTCAGGAAAGGCATCGGGGTATTCTCATATCACTGGCACTTGTTCCAATTTCAACTTTGGGCAGACAGTTGACTTGGGTGACTCGAGCAAGGGAGAGGTTCGAAGCGAACTTAACTTCGACTCCATGGTCATTGGTCAGGGTGACCGCTTAGCTGGCATAGTCTAGTATGCCATGATGCTTGATGAGCCAATCCATTCCCAAGATCACATCCAGCCTCGCGATCTTAAGAAGATAGGGTCTGCTAGGAACTCTTGGAAGGCTCGAAGAAGCTGAGCTGTGATCACATTCGCCTGGAAGAGGTGATGGTGGAGCTTGACTCTGGGCCTGATCCTGGCTGACTTCTGTCTGGGCAAAAGCTCCTGTTCCTCATTGGTTAGCGATGTTAGTGCGGTCATGACCGACATCCTTGCGGAGCGGTCAAGGGCTCATGATTGAGGCGGACGAAAGGGGAAAACAAAGTGGATGGGGGTGTGCCTAGTAAGGGGGTTGGTACTATGCATGTTTAATTTAAGCAAGGGCCAGAAGGGCCAAACACATCTTTAAAAACGAAATAGGTGATGTAGTCTTGTTCCAAGAGGGAAAGTGCGACTCCCATCAAAACGCAAAAACAAACACAACCAAAGCATGGTTTCCTCTAAACCATCACAGGGACTCGACTTTGCATGGGGTTGCATGACCTATCCTACCTTAGGGGTTACAGACTGGCATATCCTAGTCTCGAACGGTGCCTACATGGTGGAATGCTCGATCGCGTATTCTGGCTCTCCCTCCTTGTTGGCATTTGTCTGAGCTTCTTTGTCTCTCGAGGGAGTAGGGGATTGGAGGATCTCAACACATTGTTGCTTGCCGGTGGTGTGGTGAAGAGCCTAGGTAATCCCTTGCCATCAATCGGTGTTGCCATCTCGACGGAAGAACCAGTGTTGGCCTCTGGGGTCACCTGAAGAACCAACTTGTCAGGGAGTCATTTGCCTTCGTGAATAATTCCACATGGTACTCCGTCTTGGTGTCATCGATCCAATGCTCATGGTAAGTGAAAGTGGGGCTTGGTGAAACTGGCACTTCTAGGGGCTACCATAGAGAAGCACGGGAAATCCGGTAGTCAGCAGGTCTTCTGGTTTAGCGACCATTTACAAAAGTTTTGACGGGGAGAAGTTAATAAGGAGAAGACAATCTTAGGTGCAGTCGGTTCAGAAAAACTCAGAAAAGGAGAGAAGTATAGATATTTTGAAAATAGTGATAGTTTTGAAAATAGTTTTTACCCTAACTAACGGCCATGCTAACTAGGGCTTCCTACAGTCAGGATGGCTCTGATACCAGCTCTATGGGGACCCCGACCCATACGGTCGAAGCCTCCGGTTACACGTGCACAGTGATCCCAAGGATCAATGCTCACTATACACCATAGACTGAATATCAAGAGTTTACATCCATCACATACTGTCTTACATAACTAGGGACATTATGGTCAAGTCTTGAATAAATCGTCGCAGCGGAAATCTTCGTCGAAAACTTGGGCCCATGCCATCTGCCTTAACCCTACAGGCATTCTGACTGGGAAAGCGTCCTAGCTCGCATGTTCATCACCAAAGAACTCTTCATCTTATTCATGTTCTTCCAAGCCTGGCCAAGTAAATAGCCAAGGACAAGCCAATGACTATGTTTGAATGTACTCGCAAGCAACCCATGTTTTGGAACGAGGTACAACAAAGCATGATATAGCACTAAGTAGGTAATTTGCAGAAAGCTAGTTTTGAGTGCAGTGACATGTCCTAACATCTTGTAAAGCATGCATCATAAGAATTCAGATATCCATTTGAACAGGTTATAGATATCAACATAAAGAGAGTTTGGATCAACTCCATCTTAATCAACATGTCAAGTCATTCGACTCGACTCAAGTAGTTCTCTTCCACATACACCAGGCTTTTGTAAACAATTGATGAAGCCCAAGAGTTGTCACCCATCTGTCATTGACCGTGTACACGGCTATTCGAATAGTTTTCCACAATACAGATGTTGAACACTTTACCCACAAGATTCGAGGAACTCCCGTCTCAGCCACGACCCGTGGTACCTCAAGTACCCGGGGTGAGCACCCGATCACTACCTTTCCCTAGACGCCACCAACATGGAGTCCACTCGATTGGTACCATCCCCTGTGCCACAATCATATTCACATTTTTAATTCTATGGAGCTATGCTCCCACATTCATCAGATAACACATGCACGGGGGTGCCAACGGTTTGTCCGGTGCCCTATACAAACAGTCATGGCCGCATATCCAAGCACGACCATGTCCCGAGAGTGACTGTGCCACTTTTCTCATGGATTTAACATGGCAGATGCCCTTGTGAAAGGACTTATGTGTGCAGCCATCGCAAAGTAGGTTAGCTCGAAGGGGTTGAACAGGACAAAGGACAAAGAGATTTACCCAGGTTCGGCCCCTCACAACGAGGTAAAAGCCTACGTCCTGCTTCTAGTTGTATTGCCTGAGTATCGATTACAAGGGAGCGGTCACGCTTGACCTAGCTATCGATCAATTGTTTCTTAAGTTAACCCGCCGCCGGGTCTTGCCTTTTTATACACAAGTCGAGGCTCCGGAGCTTACAAGAGTCCAAGCCGGATCACACAACGTGATCGGCCTGGTTTCTAGGTCGCCTTGCCTTGCCAGGCAAGTCACCATTGGGCGGCTCACACCTCCGGGTCTTTGGCCTCCACTAGGCCCACCTCTTAAGCCGCCGCCTATCTTTATGCTTCGTCTTCTTGGACCTTCTTGGGACTTCTTCATATTAAGTCACCAACGATGTAACCCGGCCCCTCCTGGGTGGGTCACACCTCGGGATTATATCCCCAACATTAGGCCCCAGATGGATTTGAACCTGTTCATGTCAATCTTCACTGCTTCGGTAGGTGAATCATCCCCCAAAGCTTAACCCTAAACAAATCACTGTAACCCGCCATGATGTCACACAAAGTAAATCAAAAAAAACTCATGACATCACAATGGATCTTTTGCATTAACTGGTCATCCGAGAATCGAGGCGCCTGCAGTGTTGAGATAATCATGTTGCCTCCTCGATTTCCGCGCATGCCATTTTACTGTTTCCTTATAAATAGGGAACGGGGGCCCGTTTTTTACTTTTACTCCTGCCCCTCTCCCTTCTTCTTCCTTCTTGCATAGTCCGCTGCTGCTGGAGCTCTGCCGCCGCCGTTCTTCACCAACTCCCACTGGGCCGCTGCAACATCCTGACTAGACCAGAGAACCGCGACGCACGCCCGCTGTTCATCAGCATCGCCAGGTATTTATCATTCCTCACTTCCAATCTGCATTAGGTCACCCTAGTTCGTTGGTGTTCATCGTGTTCATCCAAATATATCATAGCTCACCCATCTGCCACAGTAGCTCAACCCAAGAATAATACTGAAATCGTGCGGTAACAGTGTTAATATTTGTCTCAAATCACAAACTCATCCTTTCCTTGCGAGATTCAATATCCAGCGCACTAGTTCTTCCATGAGCGTGCTTTAGGTTTAACAATTACTTTCTGTTTTTTCAACTGTCGTAGATCCAAAATTATAGGCACGATCTGTGAAACCTGTTTGCCCAACAATTGGCGAAATTCTGTCAAAAACCTTTCTTCAATCTTAGCTCCATAAATGACCGCCCCGCTAACGCAGTTTGGGCGGCACAAATAATATCCTGATAACCCACCAACCTTCTGCCAGCTTAACCATAAATTTGTAACCTGTCATGTTTAAATCATTCCATAACCAGCTCGTTGCTACTGAATTATTACCATAATCATTTAGGCGGCTCACCACCATGATTTTGACCCGCCATATTTTTGCTTCCAGGTCGTAGTTTTTTAAACCGCCAATTATGACCAAGACTCCCACTTCTTGCGATTGGGTCGCTTCTGAAGTTTCTGAACTTTCTCTCCGAGAGTATGTGGATATGGGAGTCTTGCCGTTGAAGGATACCATCCACTAGCGAGTTCCAGGCGCTGAAACCATACCTCAACCTAGAGAAGGTGAAGTCATCATCTTTGCGGATCACCTCCTCCGCGGCTTCTTGCCACCTGGGTCAAAAATTTTCCGAGATGTTCTCCACTTTTACAATATTCATCCTCAAGACATCGGTCCCAACTCTGTTTCCAATATCTGCAATTTTCAAGTCTTCTGCGAAGTGTACCTTCAACAAGAGCCTGAAGTTGATCTATTTAGAGAGTATTTCTATCTGAACCGCCAAACTGAGATGTCCGATGGCCTAGTCTCGAGCTCGGCGGTATCTCTATTCAGAGACAATGAGACATTTTTTTTCCTGCAGCTGTACTACCTAGTCACCCCAAAGATTGGAACTGTACGTGGTTCTACTCCCAAGACACCTCTCCAGATGGTGACAATCCCCTGCCGTGTTATCGCCCCTTCCGGCTTAGCCCCACTCATGCACTTCTAGATCGCATTTCTGCTGCAGAACGAGCCAAGTATTCCACTATCTTTTCAAAGATAAGAGCTCTGGTAGCAAATGGCTTGTCTGGAGTAGACTTGGTCCATTGTTGGGTTTCATGGAGAATCTTGCCATTAAGCTGGCGCAGCGGCTTAATGTGTGAATACGCGGGTGACACCAAGGACCAGCGACGCTACAACCAGACACCCTTGACTGATGAGGAGACCACCGCTATGGTTAAATCATTACTTGGGGAGACTCTGGAAAATTGCCGCAAAGTAGGAGTGAACTCTTTCTGCGCGGTCAATGCACCTCCACTTGTAAGTGTCTTCCATAAACTTTCATCATATTGCCATCAATACTTATAACTTTCACGTTACTTCAATTTTCTATTGCTCATTTGTATATAGGCCGACTCTCCATTCTGGCGAAAGAAACTTCAAGCCGCCCCCCCAGTCAAAAATATTAAGACCCATGCTCGTGGCCCGGGCCGCCGTAAAAAATTAGCAACGGAAGATCTTCTCAAGCTAGATGACTCGGAGGTAGAACTTGACTCCCTTGGTCACCTTTTTATGCAACTTATTGATGCCGACTCTTCTCAAGATGATGCAGAGACCAGCCAAGCCGACGCTGTAGAGGTAATCCCTTTCTCCTCCGACTCAAAACCTTTGCCAAGAAAGAGAACTCGGCGGGTCGTCTGGAAGGTGAAATTTTCTCATCCACCTGCTCACTTGGATCCCAACTTTCTTTTGAAGAAACAGCAACATGAGCCAAGACGCCCGACTCGAAGCGGCGGCTCTCAAGATCTTATCGCCGACTTACCTAATACGCTGGCTACTCGCAAACGTCATCATGAGGTGCCACATAACCTAAATTCTCTTTATCCATTAGCCGGCCAAATACATCAACCTCTTAATCTTTCCGACTCAAATTATCAGAAGACACCTCCATCGTCTTGCGACTCTTCTGGGACTCAGATGCCAACCTTCAAGATCGCCCAAGGGTAAGCATTTCAGTTATTTATCAGCAATTTATGATGATATACTCATACGCTTTGTATTTTATTGTAGAGGTATAGCAAAGGCCGGCAAGAAGCAGAAGCTTGGCGGGTCTTCAAAAGATCCTAAAACTGCTGAGCCAGAGAAACAGTCTGCAGATATCTCAAAGGCTCACATTGATGATCCAGAAGAACCCATTGATGACCCGCCACCATAATTCGATGCCACCATCCCTGAGCAAATGGATGCGGAACTTAACCCGGCAGCCAGCCATGACCCGCCGAGCCCTAAGTCTCCAACTCCGAAGCCAACTGAAGAGATCCTTTTTGAGAAGGACTCTGATGACGTGACCATCACTGGGACGGCTTACACTGCACCAGGGGCTTCCACTATGTTAGTCAAGCATGGTGTGAAAGAAGAATCTCATTCTGCGGATAAAGGCAAGGCGAAGCTGGATCTGGAAACTTATGCTGCCCTTAGTGCCAGTGACATCCACGCCGGTTATCTGAACCGCCTTCACACTAGCCGTGATCTGGAAGCCGGCTTAGTGAACCTTATGAAGGAACAGTATGAGGTACGTTACTAACCCCTTTCCACATGCCTTTATATAGCCGCCAAGTCTAAAGTGTAGGAAAACATTGAGTATGCTGTAGACTTTGATAAAAATGTCCAAATTGAAGCCTTTCAGGGCCGGCTTATCTCGTCAAGATGAGCCGGGTCTTCAAATGCTAATCTTGAATGAGCTTTGTATAGTTTTGCAACCATTAATTTTTAGCAACAAGATGAGCCATACTGATAATTAGCTCTAAGATCCAAATATGTAGCCCTCAAAGGCCAGCTTAAACTGATAAGTTGAGCTGGGACTTATAGTCACTTAAGAAATCCAAACCTGTAGCCCCCAAGGGCCGGCTTAAACTGACAAGTTGAGCTGGGACTTATAGTCACTTTAAGAAATCCAAACATGTAGCCCCCAAGGGCCAGCTTAAACTAACACATTGAGCCGGGTCGTAATTTTTTTTGAAACAACCTACATTAGCCCCCAAGTGCTAAGTGCATTGCTTGCAATGTGCTTGGGACTTTAATTAACTGTATTACCAAAATTTGCTCCTTGTTATGTAACCTTTGCCGTATTTATTCCAGGCAGAATTGAACATGAAGGAATCGCAAGTTGGTGATTTAAGAAAAAGTTTAAAGCTGCAGTAGACAGAAACCTCGAAGGCCAAGTCAGATCTGAAGGCCTCATTAGAGGAAATTGAGAAATTGAAGGCAGGTTTTGATGCCGAGAGAGCCACCTAGGAATCTGATAAGGCTGCTCTAGTGAAGAAAGCTGAAGAAGCTGAAGCTCAACTTAAGTCGGTGACCGATGAGCTCGCGGGCTTAAAGCAGCACATTATCCATATGACAGCCACCATCTTCGGTAAGATTCATATACCACTCATCATCATTACGAGGTGGGTTACCACGCCGCCCGCTGGTGGAAACCACCGGCGACTCAATACGCCGGCTGTAGCTTCGACTTGGGCGGGGAGTTGAGTGAACAAGCTCACGGGTGTATGAATAAGCCGCCTACTGTGCCACGGCCATCTGAAGAAGCTCTACCGCGTTCCGGGTCTCTATCCCCGCTGGAGACTCACCTTCGATCGGGATAGCCGCCAGCCGTGTAGCCGCCGCTATCATGTTATCCACTGGGTTAGAATAATGGCCAGAGGTTGTTGGAACATGTTGAGGTGGGGTCAGATCCCTACAAGGTGGGTCTGGCACACGAGGATGGGCCGCCGCTCCGGTCCCTAGTGCCTTAGCAGCCCGGGTTACAACGGGCGGGTTACTCGTTCCTGCCCCAGGTGTGTTAAAAAGATTCCGCCCGTCAAACTGCGAAGGTAGGCGGCTCTGGTGCCTTCTTCAAAGAACAGCATTGGACGCATTCTGATCTAGACTTAGGCGGAAAGCTTCTGCCCTCCTGGCATTCTCTGCATTAAGATCCTCTTGGGCCTTGGCCACCTCATCTCGCACCTTTGCAACTTCTGCATTATGCTGTGCTTGATTCACTGGAGTTACCTTCGTAGCTAAGAGAGTCATCAGGGTGCCCAAGAGCTTAGATAAAACTTGAGTCGGCGGCCGAGCAGAGCCGCTCGCCCCAGCTGTCGTAGCAGCAGTTGAACCGGATGTCATGGCAGCAGCTGTTGATGAGTTTACCATTGGTTGCGTATCGGCCATAAAAATAGCAGTCCTGCTCGGTGGCTCATAGGGGTCTGGAATACTGTCACCATCGGAGTAGTCCCCAAGCCCGCCATCCTGAAGCTGGTAGATTGATTCGGTTTCTCTGGTCGATGACTCATCACCAGAATAGACGGCCGTCTCTCCACCAGATGCAGAACCTTCCTCAAGATCCGCCCCAAGAACAAAGCCAACAAAGACGTGCTTCCGGCCGGGTTAACCCCTATCGGGTCGCTCGCACTGAGCCATCTCGATGATGTCGGTGCAAGTGTCTGGCTCAGGCTCTGACTCGCCGATCTTGCCGATGAAGACGTGAATTCCGCCAAAGGGGACCCGGTACCCGTACACGATTGAGTCGGCCTCGGGCCCCAGACAGCGTTGTCGATGTAGATCCTGCCATGGCGACTCTTAGTCATCCGGCCCACGGCGTATCCTTCAAACCCTGAGAAGTTGCCCTTCAAGAACTCGAAACCACCATGCTCTGGCCCCACGGTGGGTGCCAACTATCGTGGATATAACACGGCAGATGCCCTTGCGAAAGGACTTAGGTGTGGAGACATCGCAAAGTAGGTTAGCTCGAAGGGGCTGAACGGGACAAAGGACACAAAGATTTACCCAGGTTCGGCCCCTCACAACGAGGTAAAAGCCTACGTCCTGCTTCTAGTTGTATTGCCTGAGTCTCGATTACAAGGAAGCGATCATGCTTGACCTAGCTATCGATCAATTATTTCTTAAGTTAACCCACCGCCGGGTCTCGCCTTTTTATACACAAGTCGAGGCTCCGGGGCTTACAAGAGTCCAAGCTGGATCACACAACGTGATCAGCCCGATTTCTAAGTCACCTTGCCTTGCCAGGCAAGTCACCATTGGGCGGCTCACACCTCCAGGTCTTGGACCTCCACCAGGCCCGCCTCTTAAGCTAACGCCTATCTTTATGCTTTCTCTTCTTAGAACTTCTTGGGCCTTCTTCATATTAAGTCGCCAACGGTGTAACCCGGCCCTTCCTGGGCGGGTCAAACCTCGGGATTCTATCCCCAACAACTCCCGTCACTAGTAATGCGGGCATCCATGCTAGCACGAACTAGGTAATCGATAATGCCCTTTCCCATATAAGGGTAGTGTGGTTGTGCATGTAAGGTTGGAGTAACGGTCGCAACTTAAACCAATCCGTATTTGGAAATAACACCTTCACTTGCCTCGGTACACCACTCCGTCATCAGGTGGTTACTTAGCTCAACATCTCCCTCGGGCATTAATCGAACCGACGGGGTTTTCGAAAAGTATTTCAAAATATATATTTGTCTCCATCACCATGCATGCACCCGTCCCATTTGCGTAGCAACTACTTTAGCATCATATCTACTTCCGCCAGCATAACCCTCATTGGAAAGTAGGGTCATGCACAATGCAAGTATCAACAAGGAAGTAATGGAGGCAACCCACCAAAGTGGTTACCATCTCATCATGGTTTCGGTGCAACAATAATAAAGTGCTATATGACAAGCATAAAAAGGGGTTTCATAGACATGGTCAAAGGGTTGCTTGCCTGTCTCAGCAAAGTCTTCAATCCTCCTGGTCCATCTCCAAGCACTTCATCTACTTCGTCAACTATCGTCGAAAGCAATCACAATAAGCAACACAAGAAGGCAAAACATAAAAGTGCTCTAAAAATGTGAATTTGACTTTTCTAGGACTTATCTGGTTATATGAAAAATAACCAAAGTGGTTCCACTGGATTTGGATCAATGAGGATTTTTGGACATTTCAATTTGTTGGAATCAAGGGAATAATAGATCTGCAAGGAGTCTACATAAATTTCTTTTTGTAAAATGGGAAAAGGGAATCATTGAACAAGGCCTGATTTTAGAAGTATTTAGGAATTGGTTTCAGTAGATTTGGAGTCGAAAAGAATTTCCTATGGATTTGCAAAGTTGTCCATACATGAAGAAATCGACCAATATTGAGGTGGCAGAGAAATCATAAGTAAAAATGTTCACAAACTAAATAATGAATTTATAATCATCTAGGAGTTTGAATCATCGTAATTGGACTTAGTATGAGCTCTGTAGGAATTTTTAAAGTTCATCACAGAATAGGAAAATGTTATTTTATTAAATATGTGTGAAGGAAAGTGTTCTGGAAAAATGTGCATGATGCATCATGAGGTAGATCAAGAATTTTGAAGCCACTAGAAATTTGTATTACTAGATTTGGAGTTCATTTGAATTCTCTAGAGATTTTACAAGTTTTCCAGAAAAGGAAATGTGGCACCCCGGCTCAGAGAAACCGGAACGCCCCGTATTCCAGCCCAGAGATCGAGATGAAGTCTTCTGGAATACGACACTGCTTGGCATAGAACAAATCAGCTCTTATTACAAAGGGTAATAATACAAGGGTCTGATGTTACAAAGGATCACATCAGCACGGCGACTCTACGCCTGCGATACAACACTTGCTCTGTGCTAGCAGCGGAACAACTCGTAGCAGCGGAACAACGACGAAGGTGGTGAACTCCACTCCGTAGGGACTCTGGCTGGGACATGATCTAGCTCGCACGAATGGAAACCACGACAAACAATCAATCACGGCATCACCTGCAATCTGGCATGACATGCCAGGTCAATACATTGAATGTACTTGCAAGCTCACAACAACCAAAAGCATCAAGGCAATACAACAACGTAGCAATTAAACGGGTTAATTAATTAACAACTACTATGATACAAAAGCAACTATTAAGCATGATAAGAAACTACTACCATACTAATAAACCACCATCTTAGATCTCAGTAACCATCTCACTCTTGGCTAACCGGCCAAGCAATATACCATCTCGATCACCTCGTGATCCACCTAACATCCACATGATCACCTCGTGACCACATCACAAACTGAATGATCATCCTCGAGATCATCGCAATATCATCATAGACATCCGGCCAAGCTGTTACTGCTCACAATATGTCAACATATAAATCACCTATAAGTCATTCCGTCATGTGAGTGTTGATCGAACGGTGTGACCTAGTATGAACTCTGCCCATGACCGAGGACACGGCTATCGATAGATTAACACACACACACACACACTCTGCAGAGGTTAGCGTGCTGTACCCACACCACAGAACCCATGGCCTCGCACTCCCATTCGGGTGGACCAACGGCATTCCGACAAAACCGATCTATTGCCATCACACTCTCCCAGCCACTCCGACAAACTCTCCTTTGGGCTAAGTCCTGGGTGGCCCCGTGTCAACTCGTGACACCCAACGGCCACCGTCGTGGTAAAACATAAACAGTCCCAAACGGGGACAAAAAGGCGCCTACAACAACTACGGGCACACAAGGCTTATGTCCGCCTACCTGATCAGGGTAGCGCGCGCCCATAGCCTTCCCTCGTTGGAGGCACTGGCGAGAGGCATGCCAATAGACCGCGTTAGGGCCTTCCCATAAAAGGCAAATGTGGTTGCACTGGAAAAGCCCGGTTTGGTGGCACCTGACCAACTTAATGACGGAATTTATTCCCAAAATATAACAGTGATAACTGATACTCCGATATCATCTATCAACCTGTAATCCATGTCATAGCAATATCCAACAACTAATCCAAAGCATACTATCGTCATATCAAAATACTCTGGGGTAACATATCACTACTATTTTGATGAATCCAAGAACGATAATACTACTACTCCAATAGCAAGAACAAGCTATCCAGCTGAGATCCATATGCAAGCATCATCTCCGAAACCATACTCCAAAACATAATATCCACTATCATCATGATGAAAATAATACTAGCCACTAATAATCCAAAGGCAACATGACATCCAAAGTAATACTCCAAAATATAATACCAGATATCAACATGAAAATAATCATAATAGCCGCTAATAATCCCAAGGCAACATGTCATCCTCAGAAACTGCAAGATATTAGTCCTAGAACTCCAAGCAACATCTTGGCAATAGCAAGATCGAAACAACTCCAAGAAATGCCATGAACAGATCATACATAGCTAATGCAATATTTTAAATAAGTTTAAATAATTTAAACCATGTCACTGCATTGCAATCATGTAAATGGAGGGTGTGGCTTGCCTGGGATGGAGGGATTCATCACGAAGAAGTGCGAGAAGCTCGCGGAAAGAATCGCCGGAAAACATTCTCTCTCGGAGGGGGATGAATAAGGGCAAGGGCATAATGGTCATTTTCAGTATGTGAACACATAGTGAAAATGATACCAATGGAACGGGCTTGACGAGACGAAGAAGTGGGCTTTGGATTCACCTCATTTGGAGTTACGAGCAAAAAGATATAACTTCTACAAACAGGCCCCTGGCTGGAAAAACAGAAAGCGCTTTTCTTAGATTACGTCTTCAGAATAGGAAAACGCATTTTGGCTAATAGCAGAGGCAGAATATGCTTACTCCACTGGAAAATGTACTCTCAGAAGACGCTTCCACTTAAGTGGCGTGGCAGAGGGCGGGGTCAACACTTGTGTGGCTTACATGCGGGGCCCGCGGGATCTCTCTCTCTCCTCCTCACTCCAGGTCGTCTTCTTCCTCACTAGAAGCAGGGACGGGGCGGGGCAGAGGAGCGGCCGACGCTGGCCCGGCGACTCAGGCCGTCTTTGGCCGAGCTCCGGACACCGGAGAGTGCGCGAGACGACGCCACACTGGACCAGAGACCCACACGCGCTGAGAAGAGGCCGTGGCCGCAGCGGTGTCAGCGAACAGAGGAGGAGCAGGGGAGGGATCAGCCGGTGAGGGGCGGCTGGCTCCGGCCACATCCGGCCGAGCTGGAGCCACCGGGGAGCTCGGCGAGGTGCACCGCTTCCATCCAGGTCATGAACGGAAGCCGGGGAGGGGTGTGGCCGCGACGGCTTGCGGAGACAGAGAGCGACGGCGGCGGCCAAGGTTGGGGACGCATGGCCACAGCAGTCCCGGCGATGAACGAAGGGGTTGGGGAGGCTCACCGGAGCACATGGAAGCCGATGGTGGTGGTGGAACGGAGGGAGGGGCTCAGCAGCGAGCGAATTTAGGCGGAGGAGTCCGGCGGCCGTGGCGGTGATGGGAGGGACAGAGAGCTCCTCGAGCTCAGAGGAGAGTTCAGGGATATGTAGAGGAGTGCGGGAGGCCGAGTGGTGAAGAGAGATGGGGTCGGGGAGGTCTTAAATAGGCGCGTCCGAAGCCTCCCGAGCTCGGGTGCCGCCAACGGCGCACGGGCCTTCTCCGGCGATGGATGAGAGCGTCACGGGGCGAGGGAGAGGACAAGGGAGTGCAGGGGAGGGTCCCGGAGAAGAAAGCGATGCCGGGGAGCAGAGGAAGAGGCCGAGACGAGCTCGGAGCCAAACGGGGCACAGCGCACCCGTGGGCACTCGGCCCCTAGCTCCGGTAAGGAAGCGGCCGGAGGGTGAGAGGGGTCCAGGGAGACGGCGACGATGAGGAGAAGACACTGGACAAGGTGGAGGGAGTCCTGGATTAAGGGGTCCTCGGGCGTCCGGGATACGTAATGTGGGCCGGACTGATGGGCCATGAAGATACAAGACAGAAGGCTCTCTCCCGTGTCCGGCTGGGACTCCCCTTAGCGTGGACGGCAAGCTTGGCGTTCGGATATGAAGATTCCTTCCTCTGTAACCGACTTTGTACAACCCTAGCCCCCTCCGATGTCTATATAAACCGGAGGGTTTAGTCCGTAGAGACAAGGATAATTGCAATCATAATCAGACAGGCTCGACTTCTAGGGTTTTAGCCATTACGATCTCGTGGTAGATCAACTCTTGTAATACTCATATTCATCAAGATCAATCAAGCAGGACGTAGGGTATTACCTCCATAGAGAGGGCCCGAACATGGGTAAACATCGTGTCCCCCGTCTCTTGTTACCATCGACCTTAGATGCACAGTTCAGGACCCCCTACTCGAGATCCGCCGGTTTTGACACCGACATTGGTGCTTTCATTGAGAGTTCCGCTGTGTCGTCACTAGAAGACTCGATGGCTCCATCAATCATCCACAACGATGCTACCTTGAGGGAGGTATTTCTCCCCGGATAGATCTTCGTATTCGGCGGCTTCATGCTACGGGCCAACTCGCTTGGCCATCTAGAGCAGATCGACAGCTACGCCCCTGGCCGTCAGGTCAGGTTTGGAAGCTTGAACTATGTTGCTGATATCCGCGGAGACTTGATCTTCGACGGATTCGAGCCCATGGCAGCCGCTCCCTGCCACCGCGATGAACATGACCTAAATCTGTCATCGGACCATACCCGGGAGATAGCTCCTACAACTGCCCTGGCCCTAGATCCAGAGCAGATTGCGCCATCCGAGGATGGGAAGCTCAACCCCACCACGGAAGCCGCAGACTCAGTGGCGTTGGAGCCGCACACAGACCCAACCTCGAACGAGATCTGTGTCACCGGAACCTCGGACTAGTCTCCGGCAACAGGTTCCGAACCGCGTGTGTCCGCGCCCGTCGAGCTCAATCGGGCGCCGATCGTCGAGTTCAGCTCCACGGACATCTTCCGGCACTCACCTTTGGGTGATGTGCTTAACTCATTAAAAACCCTCTCCTTAGTGGGGGACTCACAGCCGAACTATATCCGGTTTGAGCTGGGGGCTGAGGACGGAGAATTTCGCTTCCCACCCACCGCCCACTTCATTGCCACTGTCGAAGATTTAACCGACATGCTCGATTACGAATCCGAAGACATCGACGGTATGGATGCCGATGCCGGAGAGGAGCAGGCCCAAAACCCTTCGTTTACTGGGCGCTGGACAGCCGCCTCCTCGTATGACGTGTACATGGTTGATACCCCCAAAGAGAATAACGGCGATAACAAGAAAGATCCAGTCGAGGATACACCTCCTGATACATGGCCAAAGTGCCGATGTCAGCGGCGCCGCTCTAAATCACGCCGTGGAAAAGATAGCAACACCGGCACGAGAGAGAACAATACTCCGGATGAGGCCGAAGACAAAGAAGATCCCGTCAAGCCGGTTTTCGAACAGGACGATAGGGAAGATGGGCAAGTCAGCCCTGATGAACAGGCCATAAACGAAGACTCGGAGGACAACAACTATCTTCCACCCTCCAAAGATGAGGTGAGCCTCAGCGACGAAGACTTTATCGTGCCTGAGGAACTCGTCGAGCAGGAGTGCTTTAAGCGCAGGCTAATAGCCACTGCGAAGAGCCTGAAAAAGAAACAACAGCAGCTTCAAGCTGATCAAGATCTACTCAACGACAGATGGACTGATGTCCTGGCAGCCGAGGAATACGGACTCGAGCGCCCCATTAAAAGTTATCCGAGGCGTAAACTGCTACCCCAATTCAACGACGAGGCACTTAAGCCCATGCCATCAACACATAATGCGGCTGACCGACCACCAATTGGCCGGGACAAAGCGGCAACTCAAGCCGAACACCAGCCCATACTACCTCGCCGCAAAAGCAAAGACATAACAGCCCGGGGTCATACATATGACCTGCGGCAGGACCTGGATAATAGAGCAGGTCAGTCCAGATCAATCTACGGATCGCGGGGGCAGGCCCTGGCGCGCGACGACGGCTATCAAGCCAGACGTGACAAACATAACCACGCCCGGGCCAAAGACTGCCGACGAACTCAACCCGAGCTACGTCGCGACGTGGCCCGATATAGAGGCGCCGCACACCCCCTCTGCTTCACTGATGAAGTAATGGAGCACAAATTCCCAGAAGGGTTTAAACCCATAAATATCGAATCATATGATGGAACAACAGATCCCACGGTATGGATTGAGGATTTTCTTCTCCATATTCATATGGCCCGCGGTGGTGACCTTCACGGCATCAAATACCTCCCATTCAAACTCAAGGGGCCAGCTCGGCACTGGTTAAACAGTCTGCCTGAAAACTCTATTGGCAGCTGGGAGGACTTGGAAGACGCCTTCCGCGACAACTTCCAAGGTACTTATGTATGACCTCCGGACGCCGATGACTTAAGTCACATAGTTCAATAGCCTGGAGAGTCGGCTAGGAAATTCTGGACTAGGTTCCTAACTAAAAAGATCCAGGTCATCGACTGTCCGGATGCCGAAGCCCTAGCGGCCTTTAAGCATAGCATCCGCGACGAATGGCTCGCTCATCATCTCGGCCAAGAAAAACCGAAGTCCATGGCAGCCCTCACGACACTCATGACCCGCTTTTGTGCGGGTGAGGATAGTTGGCTAGCTCGTAGCAATAACACTGCAAGTGATGCCGGTACCTCTGAAGCCAAGAATGGCAATGGCAAGCCCCGACGCAGCAGGCACAAGTGCCGAAGCAATGGTGGCACTACCGATGACACGGTGGTCAACGCCGGTTTTAGTGGCTCCAAGTCCGGCCAGCGGAAGAAGCCATACAAAAGAAACAATACGGGCTCATCCAGCTTGGACCACATACTCGATCGTCCATGCCAGATTCACGGCACCCCTGATAAACCAGCCAATCATACCAATAGAGGCTGTTGGGTTTTTAAACAGGCCGGCAAGTTAAATGCCGAACACAAGGAGAAGGGGTCGCAAAGCGAGGACGATGACGAGGAGTCCCGTCCGCCGAACACAGGAGGGCAGAAGAAGTTCCCTTCCCAGGTTAAGACGGTGAACATGATATACGCCACTCATATCCCCAAAAGGGAGCGCAAACGAGCGCTCAGGGACGTCTACGCGATGGAGCCAGTCGCCCCAAAGTTCAACCCAAGGTCTTCCTGCCCGATCACCTTCGATCGCAGGGACCATCCGACCAGTATTCGTCATGGCGGCTCAGCCGCACTGGTCCTCGATCCAATTGTTGATGGATTCCATCTCACGCGCGTCCTCATGGACGGCGGCAGTAGCCTGAACCTGCTCTATCAGGATACAGCGCGCAAAATGGGCATCGATCCCTCTAGGATCAAACCCACAAAAACTACCTTTAAAGGAGTCATACCAGGTGTAGAGGCCCACTGTACGGGCCCAATCACACTAGAGGTTGTCTTCGGATCCCCGGACAACTTCAGAAGCGAAGAGTTGATCTTCGATATTGTCCTCTTCCACAACGGCTATCATGCACTGCTCGGACGAACCGCATTTGCTCAATTCAATGCGGTGCCACACTATGCTTATCTCAAGCTCAAGATGCCGGGTCCACGCGGTGTCATAACATTTAATGGAAACATGGAGCGCTCCCTCTGTACTGAGGAGCACACTGCGGCCTTGGCAGCGGAAGTACAGAGCGGCCTTGACAAGCAGAATCTTTAATTCAGCGGCCAACCTCCCGGACACTGTCAAGCGGATCCGGACTACTCCGCAGCATAACAGTCCGGCTCGTCAGGAGTTAGACTAGCATTCTGGCCTCCGTCTCTGTCCTGGCCAAATGGTGGCATACGTACCACGCATACATAATTATGCACTTAAAATACCATGGTCTTCGGCGGAGGCACTGTATGGACAGGCCTACAATGCGGTCCGCACCCTCATAGTCTTTTCACTTTTTCTAACTATTTTTTTATCATTTACAACAGGTGATTCAAAGCCTGATCATCTTACGGACTCTTTCTAAAGTTCGGCTTCGTATAAATAACCAAAGGCTATTCCCCCTAAGGAGTCCTTTAACTGAGGCAAGGCAGCGCAGACATGCGACAGGAGGTCCTAATGATTTTAGTAAAACCACACTCTTTATTTTTAACCTGTAAAGTGCCTTTTTTGTTTTCCCTCAGCCCTCGACCCCCGGCTTGTTAATAACCCGGGTAGGGGCGTTATAATCTGTAAAAATTGCATTTGACGCGTCAATCAGATTCCAGTGAACATAACCTGTATTCAGTATTCGCTTTTTCTACATACTAAATTTTGCTTCTTCGGTTGTTTCACGAATGCACCTCGGCACAAATTGCCAGGGGCTCGATACGACAACACATGAGTTGCCGACAAGTCCGAACAACTTTTCAGCATACTTCGGCGTCACGAGTTTTGGCCTTATATGCATCAGCTCCGAATCATGTCTTTGGTCAATAGTTGGGTTGCCCGGCTCCTGTGCTTACTACCTTACGTTCCGCTGTATCGGCTAGGGTAGTAAAGGGAGAACTACTGCGATTGTGTCCTGGCTTATCCGGATGAGCACCTCAGTAGAGAAAGCCAAAAACTGACTGTCATGATGCGGCGAGAGCTGGTCAACCACTCGATGACTCATCAGAATCTTTCGCGATTCTTTCCGTCTTACACGAAGGAACGTTCTTCTGGTCACCTATGTAACGCACCGTATTTGGGTAAACGCGTACATACCAGGGGCTATATCGTAGACCCGCCGTCAAACTCCTATGGCTAAGTGAAAGTGCTAAAGCCCTATAGTCCGATTGCCTAGTTCACCGCATTGACACCTCCTTCATGGACCAAGACGTTGGGTTAAGAGTGATCAATCGCTTTTCCGAAGACCCCCGTATTATATGCGAGGGGGCTGAAGCCGACGACTGGCAAACTTTCAGATTACACTAAAAACGGCCGCACAGGAGGCACTAAAACTTTCAGGCAAAAGTATAAAATATGGCCTTAATATATCATAATATTGTTTTTACAAATTTGGTATACTCACTCGAACATCATATTTTTTGAGCACTGACCCTCTATTAAGCGGGCACCCTCTAGGACATCCTCAAAATAATGCTCTGGCGTGTGATGGTCCTTGCCCTCGGGTGGACTCTTTGCTGCAATATCGGTGGCCTTCATCTTCGCCCAGTACGTCTTGACGCGGGCAAAGGACATCCGTGCATCTTCAATGCACGTTGACCGCTTAACAGCGTCGAGACGCGGCACCGCATCAACAAGTCGCTGCACCAAACCGAAATAACTATTCAGAATTGGCTCAGTCGGCCACAGCCGGACTACTACATCCTTCATGGCCGATCCGGATATCTTGTGGAGTTCGGCCCACTGGGCCATTTGTTCGTTTAGTAGCAGCGGACGCTTCGGCATGCTGAATTGCGACCAGAAAAGCTTCCCCGTCGCATGTCCTTCTTGCGTTTGGTAAAACTGTGCCGCATCGGAGACACTCTTCGGCAAGTCCAAGAATGCGTCAGGAGAACTCCACATTTGATTAAGGGGGGCATACTTCGGATCGCCGAATTTAGTCTGTAATAAGAAAGGCTTACCAGCCGCTATCTCCCCAGCTTGCAGGATCTCTTCCCGAGCCGCTCTACACTCGGACCGTGCTTCTTTGGCCTCTTGTAAGGCCTTGCCGAGATTGACCGTTCTGGCTTTGTTATCCTTCTCGAGGAATTCGCATCGAACATTGGCATCCTTTAGCTCGTGCGTCAAGGTAGATACTCTCTCCTCGCACTGGCGCCGAGCAGCCTGTTCGGCCTTTAACTCAGCAGCTGCCTTCTTGGCAGCCGCTTCACTCATCCTGGCTTGCTCCTTGGCCCGAGCAAGCTTAGCCCGTAGGGCCCCAACTGCGGCAGCATTATCTGCAGTTATGCATATCTCAGTATACAATTTTCAACGTCATGCACACATTATCATACTTACATATACTGACTGCCCTAAACACATACCTTGCGCCTCGTCGAGCTGCCTGTTAATCAGTATAAGGTCATCATCCGCCACATCAAGTTTCTGCTTCAGCCTTGCAACCTCTGTAGCTGGGGCAGTAGTGATGGATGAAACAGCTTGTGTGCCAATTCATTAGATTAGTTCCTGGGAATATCTTTTTGATCCTCTGATCGCCTCCCTTCGGACGCCAATCAGAGTCTCAGGGGCTACTATCTATACACAGGTGCATTTTGCACGTAGAAGTGCAATTGAGGATATTACATTACATTCCTCGAAGCCTCCTAGCAGGCTCATGAAGGATTCATTCAATTCGCTTTTCGTGGATAGAATCCTCTCAACTACCGTACCCATTAAGGTACGATGTTCCTTTGAAACGGACGCACGTTGCAGCATGCCTGTCAATGTATCCGGCGCCCCCGGATCCCTAGGAACGGCCGCGGGAGTATGGGCTTCCTTGGGAAGAATATGTTTACCCGACTCTAGAGTCGTCCCCGGCCGCAAACCGGATAGCCCGGGCCCTTTATTGTTGATCCCCATACGGTCCGCATGCCCCGGACTCTGGACGGCCGAAGTATCACCTTCGGGCGCAGTTTTCATTATCCCTCACACCGCTTGTTGATCGGGAGAGATCCTCTGGGACGACACCTCGGCGCCGTCCGCCCTGTCGGGCGAGAAGGTCTGTGGAGGCGTCTCGCTTTCCATCATCTCCGGAAGAAGATCCCCCGAGGAGGAGGACTGTTGAGGAAGACTCCGTGCCGGACTGCAAACACATATATTTTAAATGTTATCCTGGTAACTGGAAAGCAATGGGATATGTTTCGAACACCCCTGCTCACTTATGATTCGGCTAAGGGCTTGTCCTTACGGAGGAACTGCGCGACAACGTCGTCTTCGGAACCCGAGCCACCTAACAGGGACATCTTCCCTCGCCTAAGAGCCTTTGCTTCCAAGTCTTCGGAGGCGGCCATCTTCTTCCCATCGGGAGAGGGGGTGTCAGTTTCTTCTTCTCTTTTGTCTTTGGAAGAGGGAGTTTCAACCTCCCCAGACATAGCACCTCTGGAATAGAGGTTGCCTTTGGCCTTCTTGCTCTCCTCTTTGTCCCCCTTCACCGACACTTGGTATTGCGCCGGGGCCAGCATCCTTGTTAACACAGGATCTGCTGAGTCTTCGGGAAGAGGGGCCGAACACCTAATTCTTTCGGCCTTCTTGATCCAGCACTGGTCGAAGATGGTTTTCTCAGTATGTTGTTACAAGGTATTTAACTAAGCTGTGTTCAGAGAGTCGAGGGCCTACCAAGGTATCCGGATGGTTGCAGTCGAGGCCGATGTCCTCGGTAGTATCCGGCCACTGTTTTCATGTCTCGAAGAATAACTTCCACATTCCTTTGTGCGTCGTGCCAAAGAAGTGCTGAAGAATCCGTGGTCCTTCCGGATTGAACTCCCACATGCGGAGGGGCCCTCACTGGCACGGCAGGACCCGGCGGACTAGCATTACCTAGATTACGTTGATGAGGCCGGTGTCCTTCTCAAGGAGTCTCCAGATGCGGCTTTGTAGCATCTGCACTTCGTCCGTTGATCCCCAGTCCAGCCCCTTATTAATCCATGATGCAAGCCGCAATGGAGGGCTTGACCAAAACGCAGGTGTAGCTGCCCACTTGGTGCCACGGGGTTCAGTGATGTAAAACCACTCCCGCTGCCATAGGTTGGAGGTTTCCGTGAAAGAGCCTTTTGGCCAAGGTGTATGGATGAGTTTGCTCACCGTAGCACCGCCGCACTCCGCTTGCTTCCCATCGACCACCTTCGGCATCATCTTAAAGGTCTTGAGCCATAAGCCGAAGTGTGGGGGAATCCGGAGAAAGGCCTCGCACATAACGATGAATGCCGAGATGTGAAGAAAGGATTCCGGAGCCAGATCATGAAAATCTAGCCCGTAATAGAACATGAGTCTGCGAACGAAGGGATGGAGAGCGAACCCTAGCCCCCGAAGGAAGTGAGAGATGAATACGACCCTCTCGCCGGATCGGGGAGTTGGAATGACCTGCCCTTGGGCAGGGAGCCTGTGGTGGATTTCCGCGGTCAGGTATCTTGCCTCCCAGAGCTTCGCGATATCCTCCTCTGTGATAGAGGAGGCCACCCACCGGCCTTGAAGGTTGGGTCCGGACATGGCTAGGAGGCTCGGAACCAATAAATTGAACCTTGGGTGCTAGAACTCGAGGTTGGAAAAGATGAGGAAGGGGAAAGCGTGGAGGAGAAAGACGGGTCTGTGCCCCTTTATAAAGGCGATGAATATCAAAAACGCCTCCTCCTAGGCCTCAAAACCTGCCTATTCCCAAGGAATCATACCAACGGGACGGTTGGGTTACCCACGCCCGTATTGATGAGAATCCCGTAATAAAGGGGACACGATCTCTGCTTCGACAAGATGTGCCAATAAAACCGCTTCTCAAAACGTGGAGCGGGAGGCTAAAGAAAAAAAATGGTTCGGAGTAATGACCGTGCAGGAACATGGTGTCGCGTTACAGAAAGTTGTCAGCAGATTGGACTCGTGAAATATTATGCTCTCTACGGTTGTGTGTGGTACTTGTTTTGCAGAGCCGGACATGTTTTCTCCGCTCGAAGTTTGTTTTGGAGTATTCGGAGGAGGAACCCGCCTTGCAATGCCGAAGACAATCTGCGCGCCGGACACATCGTCATTGAAGCCTGGTTCAGGGGCTACTGAGGGAGTCCTGGATTAAGGGGTCCTCGAGCGTCCGGGCTACATAATGTGGGCCGGACTGATGGGCCATGAAGATATAAGACAGAAGGCTCTCTCCCGTGTCCGACTGGGACTCCCCTTAGCGTGGACGGCAAGCTTGGCGTTCGGATATGAAGATTCCTTCCTCTGTAACCGACTTTGTACAACCCTAGCCCCCTCCGGTGTCTGTATAAACCGGAGGGTTTAGTCCGTAGAGACAAGGATAATCACAATCATAATCAGACAGGCTAGACTTCTAGGGTTTTAGCCATTACGATCTCGTGGTAGATCAACTCTTGTAATACTCATATTCATCAAGATCAATCAAGCAGGACGTAGGGTATTACCTCCATAGAGAGGGCCCGACCCTGGGTAACCATCGTGTCCCCCGTCTCCTGTTACCATCAACCTTAGACGCATAGTTTTGGACCCCCTACCCGAGATCCGCCGGTTTTGTCACCGACAAAGGTCACGCGTGCCAAGACGACGAGAGGGAGAGGGGCCGAAGCACAAATGATGCTCTGGACGTGGCCGAACACTGCAGAGCGCGCACACAGGCATCTCTCGGGAAGGACACAATGGGCTAGCAAACCTTGTCTAAGCTGAAGTCCCTCCAAGATGGAGCATTTATGAGGCTATGTCTTGATCTGGGGCACTGTGGTTAAATGGTAGTGATCGTTTGAAGTTTGCTTTAGAAAACTTGGTTGCGCACTAGTGATCAACAGGGAAGAGCTATGATACAAAGATGATGTCTGGGGTGTTTAACTAAGGAAGGACTACAATCCTGGGGAGTTTGAGGAGAAATGAACCAAGGCTTAATATAGTTGCTTCACAACTACATATTTGGTCCAGAACCAAGATCAAGATGATGCACTCACATAGAGTAACCACTTGAGCTCAAATTTGGCAAGGCAGAGTTATTTGGCCATATAATGATGCTGTAAAAATTTCATACCAAATGGACTTGCCAAAATGGTACTTCCTTCACAGCTATCCTCTCTGTCCAAAAACTTGGGAAAATTCTAGAGAAATATGGGCTTGATGAAATGATCCCAAAATTGATGGAGAGAGGTATTATGGTTATGATAATGCTCTGGTAAATTTTCAGCCAAAATGAAGCAATATAAACTAGACTTGCTTCCCAACCTGAAAATATTGACAGAAGAAAAGATTTGGTCCTGTGCTCACATAGATGATTGGATGAAGCTAAAAATTGGAGGAGGGTGGTAATATGAGCACCTGAAGAAGTGTGCACAATTTCAACTCATTTGGATACTCCTAGCTAGTACTTCCTTCACAATGCCTTATGCCTAACAGAAACTTTGAAAAATTGCTGAGGAAGATTGGCTAGGCAAATAAAGTTGAATTTTTGCATGGGTCAATTATTTGGATGATATAGCATGCTCAAAAAGTTTGGGAGCAATCAAAAAAGTATAGGTGGCACTTCCTTCACAGAAAGCCACACTGGACAGAATTGAAGAATAATTATTGGGGAATTATTCTTGGGCTAGGACAAGAAAGTTTGGGCATATTTGGGCAACATATGATCCAAAGAAATTATGAGAATTATTTGGGAATTTTGGGAGTGACAGAAATATAGGTTGCTTCACAACCTAGGGCAGACATGACTATTCCTTTAATAGAAAAAGGAATATCCTAAGAAAAAGAATTTTGGGTTTGGGCTAGAATGGAAATGACATGACCTAGGGAAGGATTTGAGAATGATGAGCCACTTGGGAGAAGAAATGATGATGATCTCCCAGGTTGCAAGGCCACAGAACCACTCCAAAAATAAAATCATGGGAAAAACCAAATAAATCAAAAAGAAAAAGAAAGGTCCAAAAACAAAGCTGTTACAGGAAATTACCAAATCGGCTGGATCTGGGGTGGCAACAGCACGCACTGGGCGAGGCTTAGCGCCGAAACACATTGGGCCGGCCCAGCGGCTCAGCCGCACTTGGGTTGTCGACGCAGGAGGCGTACTTAGGGAAATACGCCACCCTCGAGCGAAGGCGGCGGCAAGGAGAGTCTGCCTCCACTTAAACGGGGCGGGGCCCTCCCGTCAGTGGCTCTGTCCCACTGGCTAGCCGACAGGCGGGGCCCAGCTGTCAAGTTCGTCCTCTACCTCCCGCGCGGGCGTGATGGGAGACAGATGGAACGCTCGACGGCGGCCGTCGGTGCTACCGGCCACCATTTTAGGGGGTCCGGCCACCGGCGTGTTCCCAGAGGGGCGGCGCATCCATCGTCGCCCTCCAAGGAGGCTGGGGAGGTATGACGTGAGCGCCCCGTCGGCCGTGGCGGAGGAGGCCGACAGTGAGGTTCGGAATGGCGAGGTAGGCACGGGGAGGAAGAAATGGAGCGCGGGGCGAGTTGGCTATGGCGATGAGAGGGGCTGGAGTGGCTAGGAGGAAGAGAGAGGGGCCGAGTCACCCGAATTTGAGCGGTGGTCGGCAGTGGTGCTTTGGCCGTGGTGGTGGGTAGAGGGCACGGGAGGAGGAGTGAGTCGGTCGGGGAGGTGTACGGGAGGGAGAGGGGGCAAATGGAGTAGAGAGGAGGGCCTGGGATGGCCTTAAGTAGCCGAGCCGTGGCTCATCATGGACGCGGCGCACGGGTGGCCGCACTAACAGCTCGAGCGGCCAAGAGAGAGGGAGAGGGGCTGTATACGGCGTTCGTGGGAGTTGAGTAGGGCACCAGGAAGAGAGAGGAGGAGCGGGGCGAGCTGCTCACGGCCACAGGAGCTGCACAAGCATTAGCCAAGCCGGGCGGCTCTGGGCATGCGCCGCAGGAGGTGAGAGAGAGTGAGAGAGGAGGGGGATAGCACGCTGATGCACTAAGGACGTCTAGGTGACCTCGGGGGACATCATCCCTCTACCCAAGGTCTGCGGGAGGCCTCGGGAGGGCCGAGCTACAGTGCTATGGTGCTCCAGAGCGCGACTTTGGCCGGCATGGGCATTTCTTTTTGCGGAGTGGGCGGGGCCAATTGTGTTTGGGAGCTTTAGGGGGTATTAAGCTATATTGAAGTGGCCTTGGATGCCCTGTAAAGCTTCTGGAGGAGAGGTGGGGTTGAGAGAGAGAGGGAAAACTGTTGTCCAGAGAAGAAAATTGGGTCTCTACCCCCCTTCATCATTGCCCCTCGGGCAGGGAAGCACACCAGAGGTAGAGGGGGACTAGGAGAGGTGGTGGGAAAAGTGTCAGCTCGTGGAGATTCGTGGAAGGGGCCTAATCATGAATTTTGAAATTTTGCCACAAGGTGTTTGATGGTGGTTTGGGATAGCTAAGTTTCTCAACTTTCTTTGAGGCTTAACAGGGGTGAATGGAATCACAAATTAGTAATGACTACAAATTTTGAGATCAAGTGGAGAAACTGGCCAATGAAACTTTTGTAAACCCTGGAAATCTACAGAAATGGGTTCTCCTAGATCTTGCTATGAAAATCTATTCTCCTTGATGCACCACTTGGTGTAGTGTCATCATTTGGTGATTATAACAGGTCCAGAAAGCTTTAGCTCATTTGGACATGTTTGGCAATGTAGAGTTGCTCAAATTTGGAAAAGGACAGAAATGGTTTTGAGAGGGTTTGATGGGGTTATATTGATCTCCATGACATGAGACTATTTTCTTGGAATTTGGAGAAGGAGTGCATTTCTTACATGCCAGAATTTTCTTGGAATTATTGGAGAATATTTCCTTTGTAAATATTTCAAAAGCTTGAAATATCCAGAAAGGGTTTTTGAGGGATTTGACCAATATTTTGGTCATGACCATGTGTTGAAACTCATATATATGGACAATATATGTCCATTCAGCTTCCCTAAATTTTCTGAAATATTTTTGAAACGTAAAAATAATTTTAACCTATTAAAGACCATTTCTGGCCTAAAGAAAAAGCCTTTAAATAAAATATGAAAATAACTTTTAAAATAATAATTTTGTGGTTTTTGGGAGTCCTATATCTAATAGGATTCAAATATAATTTTTGAAAGATTTTTCACAACCTAAATTAAGTACTTGTAGTTCAAGCCTTAACTCAGGGGTTTTTGGAAAAACCTAATTCAGAAAATACCTTTTGGCCAAATTATTTTTGCAAGAAAATACTATTTTGTCCTAGACACATGGCATGATCATTGGCAAAGTTTCAGATCAAGGGAAAGAAGTATAAGAGTTGTAGGACTTTTTTTAGAGCACTTGCAAACAACCAACAAAAATCCAAATCAAAGCAGATAACAAAACACTCAAAAGTTTCTTTTTCAAACCACATTTCATCATGTTTTATTAGCTTAAGTGTTGTGGTATGAAAATCAGGGTGTGACACCCGCGAACAGCAGCAGTAGCCTGGGCTGATGGCCGTGTAGAGGAGGCCGCGCCAATGGTGCAATCTCCTCCGCGACAGCAGGCCTAGAGGCAACAGCGGCAAGAACAACATGTCCGCGAACCTGATGAAGCGTTAATGGCCTCTTCTAATCCACGAGCCCATCAGGATCAGCAGCAGGTCCTGGAGGATTGGCAGAGGGAAGATGCCCACGTAACCATAGAGCGACGCCGAGAGACCCGCCATCAATCTGACAGGCGAAATGGCCCAAACATTGATGAACCCGCGCCCAGTGATGGAGGGTACTTGGCTTACGAGGTTGGGTGCCCTGCCTTCACTTGCGAGCTACGGCAAGTCCGCAGGCCGTCCGCCCACGTCTTCAAACCTGAGTTACCAGAAAAATACGATGGAATGTTGAACCCGGCAGAGTTCTTGAGCATTTACACAATTGCCGTTCAAGCCGCCGGGGGCAGGGATGAGAAAGTGTTCGCCAACTACTTCCCTTTGGCACACAAGCCAAACATGAGGTCATGGCTGATGCACCTGCCAGAGAATTCCATTTTGTCATGGGTTGGCCTATGCAATGAATTTGTTGACGCCTTCACGGGAGGCCACCAAGAGCTAGGACGGCCCAGCGACCTGCAAGTCCTTCCACAGAAGGAAGGGGAGAGCTTATAGAAGTATATGCAAAGGTTCAGTCGAGTGCACCGAAACATTCCACAGATACATCCAGCAGCTGTGATTGCCGCATTTCGTTCGAACGTGCGCAACAGAAGGATACGATCCAAGATGAACATCCGGCTGCCCAAGACCGTCGATGAGTTGTACACATTGGCGGATAAATGCACTCGGGCTGAAGAGGGAAGGCGACTCCCCGGAGAAGAGGATGGCGTTGAGGTCAATTCAGAAGATGACGATGAGGCCGCCAACCTGAAGAGGAGAAGCCAGAGGCGCAATAAGAAGCGCAAGGATAAGTTAGTATTGGCCGTTGAGAGTCCTAGCAACCTCAGCATTGGCAAGAAGGCCAAAACCGAAGCCCCCTGCAAGGAAGCTGCCACATGCGCTGATTGCCGGGAGGCTGCGGTGGCAGAGAAAGCTGGGAAGTCCGATGGGCCATACTGCAACATCCACCGCACCAAGGGTCACGATCTCCAGGAATGCCACCAAGTCGAGTAGCTTGTCAAGAAGCAGAAGGCGGAATGCGAGAAAAGGGACAGGGAGAAGGACCAAGAGGTTGCTGGAGGAAAGGGTCATGGCAGTAGAGGGGGCCGCCGTGGCAAGGCCCCGCAGCAAAAAGAGAAACCTGCCAGAGGCCGTGAGAAGAAAGAAGGTGATGGTGAGAGTGATGAAGGAGATGAGGAAGAAACTAGCGTGCAAGAATTCCAGAAAGCAACTGAAGCCATGTGAATTAACGAAGGTGCATCCTTGCACTCCTCTCACCACTAGCTCAAGAAGTGGGCACGTGAGGTCAGTGCCACGGAGCCAGCTACAGACTCCCGAAAACAGCTCAAGTGGTCCTGCACACCTATCATCTTTGATGAAGAGGATCACCCAGACCCCACTACCGCGGTAGGGTGTTTGCCGTTGTTGGTCTCCCCAACAATCCGCAACCTCAAAGTCACAAAGATGGTAGTTGACGACGGGGCTGGGTTGAATCTGATCTCCCCAAAAGTGGTCAGCAAGCTGCAGATTCCTGATGAAGAGCTCAAGATTACTCGCACGTTCCAAGGAATCAACCCAGGCAGGAGCCGTCCTAAGGAAAAAATTACACTACCGATGACATTTGGCGGGGAACTGAACTACCGGACCGAGAGGGTCGTGTTTGATGTGGTTGAGCTTCCCTTGCCTTACAATGGGATCCTTGGTCATCCAGCCCTGGCAAAATTCGTGGCAGCATCCCACTATGCTTACAACACCTTGAAGATGCCAGGGCCATTGGGCGTCATTTCCATTCCATCAGATAAGAAAGATGCAATTATATGTGTGGATTAGATGTATCGAGACGCGGTAGCAGCTGAGGCAGTGGAATCCACGGCCCCCGCCAAGGAGGCAAAGAAGGGAAAGAAAGCTAGCAGTGATGCCGGCAAAGACTCTGGGAAGCACGCCTTTTCGGAGTGCGCCGCACCTGTTGAGGACCTGCTGGAGATTTCCACTCGCAAGAGACCCAAGGCTACTCCACCTGCTGTGGAAAAGGTCTCGGCAAGGCAGGACGGCGCTGACAGTACGTTTGCCTCAGTGCTGCCCTTGATGACAAATAGGAAAGCGCGCTCGTTGCCTTCCTGCAGGCGAATGTTGATGTGTTTGCTTGGCAACCATCTGACATCCCCGATGTTCTCGGGGAGGTAATTGAGCAACACCTTGCTGTCTGCCCTCACGCTCGGCCCGTCAAGCAAAAGGTTAGGAAGCAAGCTTTAGAGCGGTAGCAGTTCATTGCCGAGGAAATCAAGAAACTTGAATCAACTGGTTTGGTCAGAGGGGTGCTGCATCCAACATGGTTAGCGAACCCATGGGTAGTGCGCAAGGAAAATGGGAAATGGAGGCTCTGCATTGACTTCACAGACTTGAACAAGGCATGCCCGAAGGACCCTTTCCCCCTGCCGCGCATCGATCAGATCGTAGACTCCACTTTCGGGTGTGATCTACTTTCCTTTTTGGATGCGTACTCCGGATACCATCAGATATTCATGTCCAAGGAAGATGAAGAGAAGACCGCGTTCATAACTCCATGTGGCACGTACTGCTTTGTATGCATGCCTTTCGGGTTAAAGAGTGTTGGATCCACTTTTGCAAGAGCAATACAGATTGGTTTCGAACCACAGCTGCACAGAAACGTAGAAGCTTATATGGATGATATAGTGGTCAAAACCAAAGACAAATCAACACTCATTCAAGATTTGGAAGAGACCTTTCCAAACTTGCGCAAGATCAATTTGAAGTTAAACACTGAGAAGTGTGTGTTTGGTGTTCCCTCCGGCAAGCTACTTGGTTTCTTTGTGTCTCACCGAGGAATAGAGGCCAACCCCGACAAGATCAGAGCGATCGAGCAGTTACAAGCACCCAAGACTGTCAAGGATGTGAGGCGCTTAACTGGATGCGTTGCCACGCTAAGCATGTTCATTTCCAAGTCTGCCGAACTTGCCTTGCCTTTTTTCAAAATTTTGAAGAAGGCAGGTCCGATGAAGTGGACCCTGGAGGCAGAAGTAGCACTGCAAAACCTAAAAGCCTATCTTTCCTTTGCTCCCACCTTAGTCACTCCTAAACCACAAGAGCCGTTGCTGTTGTACTCGACGGCAACGAACCAAGTGGTTAGTGCAGCGCTGGTGGCGCAGCGGGAAGTAGATGAGGAAGCAGCTGCCACAACTGTCCCCTCCGGAGACGAAATTGAACCAGTCACGGTAGGGTTGAACACGAGTCAAAGGGAAGCAGAACAAGTTAGCGAAGGCGATCCCAAGACCGCGGCAAAGAAGAAAGTGGTGCAACGACCTGTGTACTTTGTCAACTCCCTATTATAGGGGGCTAGGTCAAGGTACTCTGGAGTGCAAAAGCTAATCTTCGGCCTCATCATGGCCTTGAGCAAACTGCGCCACTACTTCCAAGCCCATGAGATCACGGTTGTCACCCGTTTCCTACTGCAGTGCATACTGAGGAACCCTGAAGCTACCGGCAGGATCGTTGAATGGGCGCTAGAGCCGTCAAGTTTTGGCCTGAAGTACGAAAGTACCTCAACCATTTAGAGTAGAGCGTTGGCAGAGTTCATTGCAGAATGGATGCCTACTCCAGGATTGGTATGCCATTTTGGAGTACCCACTAGAGTGGTCACCGATAATGGCACCCAATTCACGAGCCGTGCCTTCATGCAGTACATAGAAAACCTTGGGAGCAAGGTCTCATTTGCCTCTGTTGCTCATCCCTGAAGCAATGGACAAGCTGAAAGGATGAACGCTGAAGTGCAGCGTGGCCTCAAGACAAGAACTTTTGAAAAGTTGCGAAAGTGCGGCAGACATTGGATCGATGAGCTACCGGTGGTTCTTTGGTCCCTCCATACGACACCGAATCGAGCCACCGGACAGACTCCCTTCTCCCTAGTCTATGGGGCAGAAGCAGTGCTCCCCACGGAACTCATATACGGGTCATCTCGAGTACTTGCCTACGATGAAGTAGAGCAAGAGTAGCTCCGGCATGATGATGCCATACTCCTCGAGGAAGATCGTCTCCGGGCCGCTGTGCGTGCTGCACGCTACCAGCAACTCTTGCGCCGCTATCATAGCCGCAGGATTCATGCCCGGAGCCTTGAGGAAGGCGACCTGGTCCTTAGGCATCTTCAATCCGCCAAGGGTTCCAACATGTTGATGCCAAAGTGGGAAGGCCCTTACCGGGTAGTACGAGTCACCATACCTGGCGCAGTCCGTCTGGAGAGACCGATGATGGCATTAAGGTGCAAAACTCATGGAATATTGAGCATCTTCGCAAGTTCTACCCGTAAGGTGCGGCTGCCGGGCTCAGCCTCGGCAACCACCTTTTGTACAAGCCTTCTGATGTGCATGTAACCCTTTGTACAAAGCCAGGAGCAGACCATGTGCAAAGATAATAAAATGAAGCGTTGGCGCCTAAAACTTGCATGCATGTTTATTTTAGCATGATTCTGCCATGGTCATTTAAGAGAGGGTCATATGCTATTGTTTTCCCCCTTGGCTAACCACGGGGCCCCTGCCGTGGAGAAATTCCCAAGAAGGAGAAGAGAGAACAAGTTTACATATTGGCCCCCGCCAACCCAAAGCAGATAAGTTCCTTTTAAGACATCCATAGCGTACCTATGTGAGGAAAACTTGTGCGTAGAAAAAACCTTGTTACCCTCAAACATTTGTGCTCCCATCTTTTGATTTGAAGATTAATTCAGTCAAAATTGGTTGCATTGAAATTTGGGAAAAGGGTTGGCAAGGGGCCAGTTCTCTTCCACGCTCCCAAGCTCGCCGGGCCGAGCCTCGCAGCAGAAGTGGAAGGGGCCGGCAAGATACCTTGCCGGAAAACCTTGTTTACTTGAAAGTATAGAGGAAGCCATTCCTCTGCATGGGTATGATACATGCACCAGTGCCCGGCAAGCATGTCTTTTTTCATTAATATGCGGATAAACAAGTAAAAGCCTTACAGAGTACAAATATTGCTGAAGGGATTACATAATTTAAGATAAAGTTTGGCAAGTGCCTACATGTTCTAGACTGAAAAAAGATAAGTGCCCCGTAATGACTTTCTTGTCCCTCTCCCCCTAGGAGCTACAGTGGGAGGTGAAGAGGGCAAAAGGAGTGCCTGGGTAGAAGCCCAGCCTGACCCCATCAGGGCCCACGGGACCCAGTCTGACAAGATCGAGAGGGGTGGGGGCGAAGACGACGGATGGAGAGAGTGGCAAGGCGATGCCCTGGTCACCACCGCCAGGACCAGCGGAACGCGGCAGGATGGTCCCCGGCAGGGAAGATGAAGCCAGAGTCCATGGGGAAGCATACCGGGGTCCAGCTAGAGGAGGCGGAGACGTCCACACCCAACACCCTGGCAAATCACTCTGCCGGGGGAAGAAGACCCAGATGCAGATGATGGTGCTGCCGGCGCCTTGCTGACGGTGATGGTGCAGCTGGCGCTCAGCTGGAGTCCGAGCCGTCGTCCTCCCGCTAGGCGCTGTCATCATCGCCATCACTGTCCTCCTTGTCGCTGCCGCTTGAGGAGGAGCTTTCGTCATCGATTGAGCTCTCCGCGCAACACCCTAAGCGAGCACCCGAACTCCTGAAGACCTTGATGGAGAGTAGGTTGGCCTTCCTTAGCTTAAAATGGAGAACGTGCCCAGCCGCCAAGCTATGGGCACGAGCGAAGGTTTTCCAGCCACGCCGGAGAAGCATGACATGAGGCTCGGGGAACTCTACGTCCGCCCGTGTGCTGCCATTGCAGCAACCCCTCATGTGCAGCTTCAATCCTGGCGGCTGCTCTACCTCTATCACTCTTGCGAAAGGAGTAGGGAGACGAAGGCGGCTGTGCGGAGGCCCGCGTAGCTTGACGATGAAATCCAGCGGCTGGTCCCCGACGTGGCCTTCATTTGGGCCCAGGGCAGCTGGAGGAGGGGCGATCAGAGCACAACCACGACCTCCTCCGCCCCGAGCGCCGCGACGGTCGCGCCCACGTCCTGCAGTGCCACCTCGTGCGCTGGATTCAGCCCCTGCGTCCCAACTGGGGGGAGGGGGGCGCTGCCGAGAAGAGACCCTTGTCGCCACTACTAGAGCACTACCATGTCCTCTTCCCTTCACCATAGTGGAAGAGGGATGCAAGGAGAAGAAGAAGGAGGAGATGTATGTGAGTGAGCACCTCGCCGATGCCTCCCTTTTTATAGGGGGACGTGGCCGGGGGATGGCTCCTCACCCAGGAGGCAACCGCCCCGCTCCATCAATCTAACCCCTCTGCATCACTGACAACATCTAGAATCCACGACCGCCCTTCTGCGCCTATCCATGGTGCTGGGTTTTCTGCCATGGAACTCATTCTCGCGCCCTAAGCGACTGCCACCAACCTTGTGCAATGCATGCAGCGTATGTGGCGGAAATGGTAGGGGTAGTGGGATGAGTAAAATGGCAGTTACCCCCCCCTCCATGAACGTGGGCGAACCCACTGGCCACTACATGGGTGACCCCACGTCGCCCCGCACGACATGCGAAAAAACCGAAAACTGATTCACTCACAGGTTAATGAAGAAGCAAGGAAGATATCAAGAGAGACATGAATCCCATTGTGGTTTGACCAATGTGTACCCCTATGTATTTGTTGGGGCCTACCCCAATGATGCCAGGTGGCACATATGGGCCAGGCCTGGGGGCTCCTGTCGGTACAACAAACACTTACGTTTGTTGCCCAGACTAATACACATGCATGTTGGCATCACATGGTTACACCAGTATACAAAGCAAGGCCAAGCCAGAGAAGTAGCTCTTTGTGAGATCAAAGAGTGGATCAAGAAGGCCAAGAAAAACAAGACAGCAGAGCATCACCTTGGAAAGGCCTCCCTTGCTGGGCAGGAGAGCCTGGCCGGGTCGAGGCCGCCCTGAGGACAAGTCCAAGATTTCCCCGGCAGGCTTGCCGGGTCCGCCAAGGGCAAATTTCCCCGCTAAGGCGCCACCATTCCACCACACCACAATGCAAATTAGTTATCAGTGCGGTGTCAAGCCCCCAAGTTATTAAGTGGCTTCCACTAAGCACATGGCAGCCATTTGGAAGACAGATTACCCCCATATGACACCCGTCCAGAGGCGTGTCAAGCAGATAAGCAGAAGATGATTAAGTGGCACGGCAGGCTTGCCAGGCTTCATCCTCAGCATGAGACCTAGCAGTACATTTAATGCACTTTGTCCTAACTGCCAGAGTTAGGTATGATAGCATGGTTAGCTAACTAATCATTAGATAAAGACTGTTTTGTGACTGTGGTCACCCCTTAAGCTATAAAAGGAGGCCCAAGGCAACCTAGCAAAGGATTCGGACCCTTGCACACTTGTACGCGTGTAGCTGCTCTCCTCGAGGCCATCTGGCTGGGCTCGAGTGCTGCGTGTTCATCGTGTTCCTTCATCCAATCCACCAAAGCGGGAGTAGGGTTTTACACCTCACAGCAACCCGAACCTGGGTAAAAACCACCAGTGTCACCGTCGTCGTGTTGTTTCATGGCCTCCGCTCTTTGTGCAACGTGATCTTCCCCCTTGCCGAACCACAAGGGGTCGATAGCCTCATAGGTGATCGTGTTCTACCACGACACTTCGCCTCGTCATCCAGTTCATCGAGTTCATCACTGGGGTAATTAAATGCTCATTTACTGCCTCTCTTTGATCTTCACTCTACTAAAAAATCTTCAAGTGTTGTTTTTACCACTCTTCCAATTCTTCAGGACTTCAATTTGGCAAGTCTTGTGTATTTCATCATTGATATGCTTAACAAGTAGATTCCTCAGTTGTGCAAATTGCTCAAATCTGTACAACTCTGCAACCTAAGTCAAGAACATTTGATGAACTTCCTCAAGACGACAAGGGTCAATTTCCTCAACTGGTTTATTTTGAAAATCTCTGAGAACACATGTGACTCTTCCCTATTTCCTCACAACTATACTCTGTTCATAGGTACAATGTCTGCCGATGAATCTCTAGGTTCTCATCAACTCAATTCATTTGCAGCATAGCTTGAGGAAAAAATTCAAACTTCATTAGAGTCCTCAAAGGTTCAAAATCCTCAGTTGAAGAAAATGGCTGATGGAAAGAAAACACAGAAAGGTGGCAAGAGAAAGGAAGAACACACAACTTTTGAAATCCTTGAAGACTTGTATGCTGGTGAAAGTGCAACTAATCCCTTGGTGGTTTTGGTAATTCATAACAACATATAGCTCATTGAACTAATAACTTTTCAAGATGATTATTTCAGATAGTTCAATGATTGGCATGGCATGGACTAGAGATGTGGACCCCTCAAAATGCTAAGGACAAATATTGGCAAAAGCTCAAGACTCTACATTTCTATTTTAGTGATCCAAGATCACATTGGGTCCATAGGAAAAGACAATACTATTAAAAGGGGATGAGGTGTTGCTTAATGGTCTACTTGCTCAAAATGCTTAGTGATATGCTCCACAGCCCTCAACCATCTTCTCATATCCAAATATGTCCTAAACCTAAAGTCAAACTCGGCCCCACCGATTTGATCTATCCAGCGCCACCGAGTTCACTTGACATAGCCATAGCCAGAAACCCTAATCAGTTCGGTCTAACCGATAGGGATCTCGGTCTCACCGAGATAGGATTGCAAACTCTCTGTTTCCCATCATAACATTTCGGTCTCACCGAGATGAGCGATCGGTCCCACCGAGTTCACAATGCAAACTCTCTGTTTCCCTTTCGTAACATTTCGGTCTCACCGAAAGGAGCAATCGGTCCCACCGAGTTTGCCTGACCAACTCTCTGTTTGCTTATTACTGAAATCGATCTCACCGAGTTGAAGTAATTGGTCAAATCGAGATCAAGTTTTTCCCTAACCCTAGCTCATCGGTCCCACCGAGTTGATCATATCGGTCCCACCGAAAAGCCTAACGTTCACATTTTTGACTGGATCGGTCTCACCGAGTTTTCCTATTCGGTCTGACCGAGTTGGCTACTTTGTGTGTAACGGTTAGATTTTGTGTGGAGGCTATATACCCCTCCACCCTCCTCTCCATTAGAGAGAGAGCCATCAGAACATGACTACACTTCCACTACTCATTTTCTGAGAGAGAACCACCTACTCATGTGTTGAGACCAAGACATTCCAATCCAACCACAAGAATCTTGATCTCTAGCTTTCCCCAAGTTGCTTTCCACTCAAATCATCTTTCCACCATAGCCAAATCTGTGAGAGAGAGTTGAGCGTTGGGGAGACTATCATTTGAAGCACAAGAGCAAGGAGTTCATCATCAACACACCATCTATTACCTTTTGGAGAGTGGTGTCTCCTAGATTGGTTAGGTGTCACTTGGGAGCATCCGTCAAGATTGTGGAGTTGAACCAAGGAGTTTGTAAGGGCAAGGAGATCGCCTACTTCGTGAAGATCTACCCGAGTGAGGCAAGTCCTTCATGGGCGATGGCCATGGTAGGATAGACAAGGTTGCTTCGTCGTGGACCCTTCGTGGGTGGAGCCCTCCGTGGACTCGCGCAACTGTTACCCTTCGTGGGCTGAAGTCTCCATCAACGTGGATGTACGATAGCACCACCTATCGGAACCGCGCCAAAAATCTCCGTGTCTACATTGCGTTTGCCTCTCCAAATGCCTCCCTTTACCTTCATATGCAATGATTTACATTCCGCTGCTATACTCTTAGAATTGCATGTGTAGGTTGATTGCTTGACTTGTGCTAAGTTGTTAAAATCTGCCAGGACTTAAAATTGGGAAAAGGCTAGATTTTTATTTGGTCAAGTAGTCTAATCACCCCCCTCTAGACCTACTTTCGATCCTACAAGTGGTATGATAGCTTTGGTCTCCATTTGCCTTGATTTCCATAGCTTTGGTGATCATAGCCTTGGTTTCACAACCTAGGAGAGTATGGCGTCTAGCGAGGGAAATTACCACCGTAGAGGTCCTTACTTTGATGGTACTAATTTTGCTAGTTGGAAGCATAAGATGAAAATGCATATTCTTGGACATAACCTCGCCGTTTGGGCTATTGTGTGTATTGGCTTGCAAGGTGAATTCTTTGATGGAAGAGAACCGAATCGTGAAGCAACCGCGGAAGAATTGAAGATGTTGCAATACAATTCTCAAGCTTGCGATATCCTCTTCAACGGATTGTGCCCCGAAGAATTCAACAAAATCAGCCGCCTTGAGAATGCAAAGGAAATTTGGGATACTTTGATTGATATCCACGAATGTACAGAGTCCGTCAAGGAATCCAAATTGGATGTGCTTCAAAGTCAACTTGACAAGTTCAAAATGAAGGATGGCGAAGGTGTCGCTGAAATGTACTCTAGGCTTGCTCTCATCACAAATGAGATTGCCGGCTTTGGAAGTGAAGAGATGACCGACAAATTCATCATAAAGAAGATCCTAAGAGCCTTGGATGGAAAGTATGATACCGTGTGCACATTGATCCAAATGATGCCCAATTACAAAGATCTCAAGCCAACGGAAGTCATTGGTAGAATTGTTGCTCATGAGATGTCACTCAAGGATAAAGAAGAGCTTCACAACAAGTCTAGTGGTTCTTACAAAGCTTCATGTGATGCTCCTACATCATCAAGTGAGAAACAAGTCTTTAATGAAGAATTGAGCCTAATGGTGAAGAACTTCAACAAGTTCTATAAGAGTAGAAGCAAAGAAAGAAGTCACAAGTCAAGGTCCTACAATGACAAAAGATCTTCTAGTCATGATCGCAATTGCTAAAATTGTGGAAGACCCGGACATTACTGTAGTGAATGTACGGCTCCCTACAAGAGAAGAGAAGACTCACCTAAAAGGAGAAGCAAAAGAGAAGAATCACCTTCGAGAGAGAGAAGGAGTAGAGATGATCGTTATGAACGAAGACCCTCTCACAGAAGCAAGGATTCAGAAAGGAAGGACAAGTCATCAAAGAGCTACACAAGACGAAGACATCAAGCCCATGTTGGTGAATGGGTATCTGGTTCCGACTCCGACAACTACTCCGAGAGAAGTTATCACTCCGACTCCGAATATACTCAAGATGAAGGTGTTGCCGGTCTTGCACTTGTGTCATCCAACTCCTACGACATATTTGATTCACCAAATGAAGGGATTGGAAGATGCTTCATGGCTAAAGGCCCCAAGGTATCACACCCCGAGTATGTTGATTTCAATAGTGATGAGGATGACTTGCTAGGTGATGATGATTTACTTGTTGACAATTCTAGTGATGAAAACTATGATGAAATTGCTCTTAATCATGCTAATCAAGATGAAACGAATGACAATGTTAAGAAGGAGATTGAGTGTCTAACTAAAGAACTAAACACTCTTAAGTTAGCTCATGAAACTACCTTAGAAGATCATCGAGAGCTTTTAAAGACTCATGAGAAGCTATGCTTTGAAAAGCTCGATCTAAAGCAAGAGCATGAGTTCTTAAAAGCAATCAATGATGATCTTCATAAGAAAAGTTCTTCTTACATTGCCAAGCATTTACTCTTGTCTACTTACATGCCTCAAGTAAAATTTAGCAACAAGAGTACGAAAGATTCTTTGTCTAGTAGTAACAATAATCATGTTAAATCCAATATTGTTGCTTCTAGTAGTTCTCTTGATTCCACTAATGATTCTCTTAGCCTAGTTACACTTGAGCAAGAAAATAGCTTATTGAAGGGAATTATAGAGAAAGGTGTTTACAAGAGCCTTGCCGGAAGTAAGCAATTTGAGGAAATTGTACGCAAGCAAGGATGGCACCGGAAGAATCAAGGTGTTGGTTTTGAACGCAAGTTCAATGCCAATGGAGTTGAGTGGGAAGAAGATCAATACCCCAAGATGAAATTTGTTCCTCAACAAGAGAAGTATGACCCCACTTCTTTTGAGGGAACACAAGCTCAAGAAGATCTTCCTCCACAAGACCACAAGCTAAAAGGCAAGGACAAGCTTCAAGAGGAGATTGATGCATTTGAAGAAGCTCCTAAGTCCTTGGTCAAGTGGGTTCCCAAGACTACATTAAGCTCTACTTCATCAAGTACGACTACAACTCCAAGGATTCCCATCAAGATGATGTGGATCCCGAAGAAGAAGAACTAGAGAGTTCTTGAGGGTGACTCCGACAACATACTTCACTCATATTCATTTTGGCAGGAACAAGTGCAAACAACTTCCACATCTTGCACTAGTTCAAGGAGTCACAAACACTCTTGTTGGTAAGACAATGGACAAGGTAACCTAATGCTTTCATGGACATCATCATATGTGTGAACTTCACTCTATGTCTATGGATATTCTTGCATGTTCCTTGTGGGACTAACCCATGTAGGTATTGAAAGTGCAACTCACTCCAAAGGATTGCTCCAAATGATCTACATCGACATTGAGCATCCACATCCTCAACACCTACATGAAGTCATCATCGACAAAACCCAAGGTTAGTTCATCCCTCATAAGGGGGATATCACATCTAGGGGGAGCTTTACTCTAAGAATTGAGCTAAAGCAACTCTAATGGTGTGAACACAACAATGCTTTATGTAAAAGTGGTAACCCCACTTGTGCTTAAACGATGAGTATGACCTATGATCAAATGTTCTCATTTGACTCCTAAGTCAATATACTCATATATAGATGACCTAGTCATCACAAAATTGCTTGATAGATGCTAGAGTGTTTGTGCATGCTTTGCCACATATTTCATTTGCTATCTTATTGTGTGAGCATGTTGGTTGCATATTTTTCTCATTCAAGGACATCCATTTGTTGCTTTGATTGATTGGCTTTTCTTTTCCCAAATGGATGGACAAGAATGCCTAAGTACTCCCTCTAGCTATCTATGCTTTTCTCGCCTCGAACTCTATTCATGCTACATCACAAAGTTTGATCAACTCATATTCGGACCCTCCGGGTGAGGAGCACTCGGAGCCACTGATTTGTCATAGACTTAAACTTCCAAAACCTCTTAGTGTATTTTGGTCTGACCGATCCATCCCTTTCGGTCATACCGAGTTCATTAAGTTGATCTAGGTCTTAATCTCAGTGCAACCGATTTGAACCATTCGGTCACACCGAGTTGCAGCAATCGCTTGCGATTCTGCATCTCGGTGCTACCGAGTTGTTCCACTCGGTCACACCGACAGGGTCTGGATATATATACCCGGGTTGAAAATTAGGAAATTCCTCCAAACCTCTTCGCCCGCGCTTGTCCAGATCTGCCGACTTGTGGTCTCCGGATCGTCTCCTCATCGCCCGTGACCTCCTGCCGCTAGTCTTCGCCGCCGTCGATGGGAATCCTCACCGTCGTCGTCGCCGTAGTGGGTTCATCACCAAGTTAGGGTATGAACTCGACCCTTTGTGCTTTCCTCACTCTGATTCTTAGCACAAAGTTCAATGCCATGATTCTTGCCACGATTGAAATAGTTCTATCCAGTCAAAACTTCCTCTAGATTAGTTTTGATCTAAAAACTTAGGGTTAGGTTTCCACCGAACTCATCTCGGACTGACCGATTTGAAAGATTCGGTCTCACCGATTTGGCCAAGGCCAATGCACATGTACTACTCGGTCTGACCAAAGTGTACAAATCGGTGTGATCGAGTTTACTTTCTCAGTGAAACCCTAGCATCTCGGAGTCACCGATTTGTGTCTCGGTTTGACCGATTTCACATCTTTAGACTCTAAAGTTGCTTCGGTGTCACCGAGTTTGTCATATCGGTAGCTCCAAAATGCTTTCTGCAGAAAACTAAAATTAAGTTTTTGAGTCATTCCTTTTGCCAAAATAGCTGCACTTTGTGATGCTCATCTACTCTATCTCAATCCATCTATTCACAGGGTCAGTTTCAGCTATGTCAGACCAGAGTGACAGCCAGAACAAGTCAGAAGAGCACCAGAATCTCAGTGAGGGCACTAGTCCCTCAAGCAGCTATGATGATGGAAGCAGGAGCACACCCAGCAATCTGCCTAAGGCTGCTACTAGGCAGAGGAAGAAGAAAACCTCAGACTCTGAAGATGGGGACTACATTACTGATGAGGAGGTCACTTCCAAGAAGAAGTTGATCAAGAAAGAGCAAGTTGTTGCTGCTGCTACTGGCATCAAGCCTGGTATGAAAGTAAAGGCTCCAGCCAGAAGAGTTCCAATGTCCAAAGTCAGAGGCTCAACTCAAGCTGCTGCCACTTTAGCAAGTGGTGCAGGAAAGGAAGAAGAGGCTGCTGGAGGCAAGAAGAGAAAGGAAAGGGTCAAGAAGACCATGGCTAGATTTGTTGGAAAGCCTTCTATGATGGAGGAATCTGATGAAGATGATGAAGAGGAGGAGGCTGCTGCACCTCCACCTAAGGCACAAAAGCTCATGGGAGATGCAATCAAGTCAGGGGCTACCCCATCCAAGCCCAAGACTACTCCCAAGACAGCTCCAAAGTAGACTGTACCTAAGAGAAGTACACGAAACATTCCTGCGGCAGAGAAGAACAAGGCCCCAGTGCCTGAAGTTGAAGAAGAAGAAGAGCCCCAAGTGCTCAGAAAGCTCAAGCCCAAGATACCTGATCATGATGACAACCATCCTGTTGCTGAGAACATGAAAGAAAGGAAGGATGCAGGTCTCAGACTATGGAGGCAATCAGATCCCTATGCAACAAGGAGAAGGACTGCTGTGGATTACAGGTTCCACACTAAGGAACATCAGGACTTCTATGAGACAGTCCTCCTGGACAAGAAGCCCATAGTCAGTGATATGAGATTGGTTGATTGGGAGTTCATTGACAACAATGAAGATCACTTTCCTGGAGTTCATGAGAGCTTTAGAATGAATGGAGTTGACAAGTTTGTGGGTCAGAAATTGACCAAATGGAATGATGAGATGGTGATGCAGTTCTATTCCACAGCCCATTTCTACCCAGATGGCAAGATTGTCTGGATGACAGAGGGTACAAGGTACCAGTCTACCATTGTTGAGTGGGCCAAGCTGATCCATGCTCCTGAAGAGGCTGAGGATGACACCGATGTCTATGCCAAGCCTAGGAAATGCCACAACTCCATGGCACACATGTACAAGGAGATACCAAATGAAGCCTTGGATACTCACAAGTTTGGCTCTGTTTATTATCTGCCGTCAAGGCTGCCAACAATCAACACTATCCTGAGGCACACTTTGTTGCCCAAGTCTAGTGATCACAGGATGATCAGAGGGCACTCCATCAACTTGCTACACATGTCTGATGTGCCAGAGAAATTCTAGGTGATGTCCTTGATAGTTGAAACCATCAAGAGAACTGCAGCTGACCAGAAGATATCATGTGGCTATGCCCCACACATTCAGATGCTCATCAACTCCGAGGTGGGCACAGGCACATATCTGCTAGATAAAGAGCACCTTCCCCTGATGCCAGATTTTGAGGATAACACAGTTGTCATGGATGCTTCACATCCTACTTCTATTGAGTCCCAGGAGAGAGAGAAGGCAAAGGCTGAAAAAGCTTCAAAGATTCCAGATGCCTCAATTGCAAATCTCAAGACCAAGCAGGACCATCTCAGCTATCTGCTTGAAACCACAGTGAGGATTGAGAAAGGATTAACCACCCTGGCTCAAAACCAAGAAAGTCTTGAGAGAATCATTGAAACTAAGTTTTATGATCTAGACTTGAAGGTCACAGAGATTCAGACTACAGTTGAGCAACTACAGGAAGAAGCAGAGGAGAGGAGAGGAAGATCTACCACATATGCTTATCAGAGCGTGCCTAGAGCACAAAGGCCAGCAGCTGTGCCAGTCACTGACACTAGGGCCACAGCTTCTGCACCTGTAGCCACAGCCTCAGTTGCCCCACAGCCTCAGTTGCCCCTCCAGTGGCAACCCCTACTGCTCCTCAGACATCAGCTGAAGTCTTTGCAGATGCTGTTCTCTCCATGCCATCTTCACACTCTGGAGCTCCTGGAGATCGTGCTTAGAGTGTCGTATAGCACTATACATTTTTGAGCTTTTTGGTAACTTGTTGCCAAAGGGGGAGAAAGTGTATAGATCATAGGCTTTGAGAGAGAGAGTGTTTTGCTTTATTTGTCTCTCTTGCTACTTATTTGGTCGTTTGTTTGCTACTTATTAGTGCTTGTGTGTGAGATACCTCTTATGATCATGTGATTGATCATATTTTGCTTAAATATGTGTGCTTGAATGATGTTATCTTATCATTTGTGTATGATCAATCATATTTGTCTTGGTGATAAGTGCATGCTATCTATACATTATCATTTTGAGCGCTCCAACAAGATGTATGTGACATGGAAGAGTAACCCATGATCCTAATCGATTGTGCATTTGCATTCAAAAGCAAATCATAAATAATGCACAAATTTAGGGGGAGCTCTTGCTTATCACATACTTCTCAAAGCGACGATATATTTCATTCTTATTATCATTTGTCGAAGCTTTGATCTATATGTTGTCATCAATTACCAAAAAGGGGGAGATTGAAAGTGCAACTAATCCGTGGGTGGTTTTGGTAATTCATAACAACATATAGCTCATTGAAGTAATAACTTTTCAAGATGATTATTTCAGATAGTTCAATGATTGGCATGGCATGGACTAGAGATGTGGACCCCTCAAAATGCTAAGGACAAATATTGGCAAAAGCTCAAGACTCTACATTTCTATTTTAGTGATCGAAGATCACATTGAGTCCATAGGAAAAGCCAATACTATTAAAAGGGGATGAGGTGTTGCTTAATGGTCTACTTGCTCAAAATGCTTAGTGATATGCTCCACAGCCCTCAACAATCTTCTCATATCCAAATATGTCCTAAACCTAAAGTCAAACTCGGTCCCACCAATTTGATCTATCCGGCACCACCGAGTTCACGTGACATAGCCATAGCCAGAAACCCTAATCAGTTCGGTCTAACCGATCGGGATCTCGGTCTCACCGAGATAGGATTGCAAACTCTCTGTTTCCCTTCATAACGTTTCGGTCTCACCGAGATGAGCGATCCGTCCCACCGAGTTATCAATGCAAACTCTCTGTTTCCCTTTCGTAACATTTCGGTCTCACCGAAAGGAGCGATCGGTCCCACCGAGTTTGCCTGACCAACTCTCTGTTTGCTTATTACTGAAATCGGTCTCACCGAGTTGAAGTAACGGTCAAACCGAGATCAAGTTTTGCCCTAACCCTAGCTCATCGGTCCCACCGAGTTGATCATATTGGTCCCACCAAAAAGCCTAACGTTCACATTTTTGACTGGATCGGTCTCACCGAGTTTACCTATTCGGTCTCACCGAGTTGGCTCATTTGTGTGTAACGGTTAGATTTTGTGTGGAGGCTATATACCCCTCCACCCTCATCTCCATGAGAGAGAGAGCCATCAGAACGTGCCTACACTTCCACTAATCATTTTCTGAGAGAGAACCACCTACTCATGTGTTGAGACCAAGACATTCCAATCCAACCACAAGAATCTTGATCTCTAGCCTTCCCCAAGTTGCTTTCCACTAAAATCATCTTTCCACCATAGCCAAATATGTGAGAGAGAGTTGAGTGTTGGGGAGACCATCATTTGAAGCACAAGAGCAAGGAGTTCATCATCAACACACCATCTATTACCTTTTGGAGAGTGGTGTCTCCTAGATTGGTTAGGTGTCACTTGGGAGCCTCCGTCAAGATTGTGGAGTTGAACCAAGGAGTTTGTAAGGGCAAGGAGATCGCCTACTTCGTGAAGATCTACCCGAGTGAGGCAAGTCCTTCGTGGGCGATGGCCATGGTGGGATAGACAAGGTTGCTTCTTCGTGGACCCTTCATGGGTGGAGCCCTCCGTGGGCTCGTGCAACCGTTACCCTTCGTGGGTTGAAGTCTCCATCAACATGGATGTACGATAGCACCACCTGTCGGAACCACGCCAAAAATCTCCGTGTCTACATTGCATTTGCCTCTCCAAACCCCTCCCTTTACCTTCATATGCAATGATTTACTTTCCGCTGCTATACTCTTAGAATTGCATGTGTAGGTTGATTGCTTGACTTGTGCTAAGTTGTTAAAATCTGCCAAGACTTAAAAATGGGAAAAGGCTAGATTTTTATTTGGTCAAGTAGTTTAATCACCACCCCTCTAGACCTACTTTCGATCCTAAAGCTGGGTACTGCACGCCTGACGAAAGTGTTCATGGCCAAGAAACTGACAAGCAGAACAAGACTCATATGCAAAAAATAAAACGAAGATGGGCATATGAGTGGAGGGCTTACAGATATGTCACTCCCAAGTACATGAAAGAATTCGCTATCAAGTCTCCTTGCAAAAGACCACCGCTTGCTCCTTGCAAAAAAGCTGATCACACAAGTGTCAGAAGGGGTGAAGAATTCCCCGAGGAATGGAAGAAATATCAGGCCAAGTTGGCCAAACAAGCTAAAAAGGCCGTTAAAGAATTCAACCGAGCCTCAAAGGCTTCAGCTGAAGCCAGTGCTAGTGCCCCAAACAAGGGTATGCAAAAGAAGCCTACACACAAGCCCAGGCCAACTGTTCCAATGCCCTCGGTGGCCCAGTCCAAGACTGCAAAGGTGTCAGCGCCAAAAGTTACAAAATCTTCAGTGCCTCCTCCTTCATCAAGTTCCTCAATGGCAGCAGCAAGAGCTTCAACACTGGTCATGCTCGCATCTTGCCAACGCACCGAGGGCTTTTCTATAGCCTCAATTGCTGCATCAAGTGCCTCAGCTAGTGGGCAACAATGTCTTCAACACCCAAGCTGAAGCAGAAAACAACTGCTGGCCGTGGAACCAGACCAAGTCCAAAGAGCAAGGCCGTTGTGCCTCAGGTTGATGAACATGGGCTCGTTGACGAAGATGAGCTCGCTGAGTTGCTCAAAAGAAAATAAGATCAAGCTGCTATTGCAAAGAATTCTTCTGTTCCTATGCTGCTGGACCCGAAGAAATTGCTCGATTTCATTGATATCTGGTGCACCAGTCCAGAGACTCCTCTTGATGACCTCAACCTCCCTCCTGGTCTAGGCCATATGATTTCTTCATTCATATTGAATGAGAAATACAAGATTGCACAAGCAAAACTGGTGCACAAACAGAAAGTACAAAAGGAGAAGGAGCTGAGGAAGAAAATGCTTTCAATATCTTAGCAACAGCTTGTGACACTACAATTTGAAATTCTTCAGCTGTTTAAAGAGTATGAAAGAAAGGGCAATCACTGCTATGGCATCAAAGTACGATTCATTACTGCTTCAACCAAGATGGTTGAAGACAACAACAAACATGAAGCCCCCAAGTTTGGCACATCACCAATATCCAGTTCATCAACTCCACCTCGAACCACACAGGCTAGTGAGACTGCGCCTTCTGCACCAGAAGAAACTGCCAGGGTAGCTGAAGAAGTTGTGCCTGAAGAAACTGAAACGGCAACGGATACTGTTCCTCCTGAAGAAATTCCCAGGGAAACTGAAAGTGTCATGCCTGAAAAACCTGCCAAGGTGACTGCATCAGTCACTGATAACCCACAAGTATAGGGGATCGCAACAGTTTTCAAGGGTAGAGTATTCAACCCAAATTTATTGATTCAACACAAGCGAAGCACCGCGGGCCCCAATCGCCTGTGGACTGAGCCGACGTGTGGCGCTTGATGGGACGTGGGCGTCTCCACTTCCCCACGTAGCCTCGGCAACCGTTCAACTTGACAACAGCCTGCTGCATGCAAAAAAGATCATCATTACCGGGGATCATGGAGGCCAGCGGTTGGCCTCCCTCTGGCAATAAATGGGGGGCGGAGCCCCCTGCTCATCTCTGTCTTCCCGCTGCTTGCTCCTTCTCCTTCATTCCTGTCTTGCCATCTCGTCGAAGCACCCATGGCGCCGGTGAAGAGGTTTTCCACAGCGGAGAAAGGGAAGGCTCCTCGGGTGGAACTCGGGCCACTCCCGCCGAAGAAGAGGCTCGGCTGCTCCCGCGACGTCGCCGAGGGGCCTGAGGTGACACGACCTTGGCACGATCGTCCTCCACCGGGCTTCCCAATCCCTATGTACACCCGCGCGCAGAGCCCCGTGCACAGGGGCAGCGCTCAGCGCCGTGAGGGTCAAGGTCGCGGAGGAGGACAGGCGGTGGCTGCATGGCCACCCGGCTCACGAACTCATGCCGAAGGCTTGGCGCGCGAGTTCGTGGTGTGGGCGGTGATGCCGCTGCGCATGTGGATCCGGCTCCCGCAGTTCTTTGAAGAGGAGATACCGCCGAGGGGGCCCGTCGAGCTATGGCTGCAACACGCCGGGTGCTGCAGCCAAGCCATTGAAGCGGAGGTCGAGGTTGTACACTCCGGTGACGTCTTCATGACTCAAGGATGGGGTGAGATCGCCCGCGCTTGCCGCCCGGAGGGAGCCCTTGCCATCCACTTCGAATACGACGGAGCTTCGACGCTCCTCTTCAAGGTTTTTGGTGAGGACGGTCGGCGCCTGGAATGTTGCCCCAGGAGAGGAGGTCAAGGCGACGCGGCCACGGGCGTTGAACTTGCCCTTGGCCTTGCCAGCAGCTCCTTCGACTGCAGCGGTGACTCTCCGGAATCCAGCGACGACGACAGCTACGAGCCGCCGAGCCGCTGCACCCGGAGCACAGGAGCGGCATCGTCTCGGTGCCGTCGGGCATGTTGCTGAGGCCAAGGTTCTTCAGGGTCCCTTTCTTTTGCTTTTCCTGCACAAAGCCATGACGAGCCCCGCGAGGGTATGTAAGAGCTATAATGCTTTTGCCTTAATGCTATTATTCCTGGCTCGGTGTTGTGATTGCATATCTCGCCTTGGCACGGTGCACCTTTTCGTTCTCGCGGTAGCTTAGTGCTCTACGCCAACATGTCCCATTCCCCAGGTAGGCTCCATCCGTCGCTGGTATGCCAGGTCGCGATGCCGTGGTCAAGGCTAGGAGGTGAGAGGCCCGAGGTCCGGTAAGAGCCCCTGAGGCGTGATGCTCAGGGTGTCCCCTTTAGCGCGCAAGCGGCTCCCTGAAGGCCGAAAGGGAAACGTCCTTGTCCGAGCGAGATCGTGAGAGTCAAAATACTGAATCGTGAGGTTTACACCAGCGTGTACAGGGTGACTTATCATGGCAAGCCTGCGGCGATTCCTTTGCGCGATGCCTGACAGTGTCCTGGGGGTGGAGGTGCCTCCTGGCAGGGCTCACGCCGATCCCCTCTCCCTCGCTCATCTGGATGCTCTACGTCCTCGGGTCCCAGCCCTCGAGTGAGGCTCAGCTGCCGCTGGTATGCAGGTCATGGTGCCATGGTCAAGGCAAGGGGGTGAGGGCTCGAGAGCCAGTAGGAGTCCCTGAGGCATGATGCTCAGGGGCCCCCCTTTAACGTGCAAGCGAATTGCGTGGAAAGGGAGTGGCTAGCGGGGCCGCTTGTAGTCCCGACTCTGGAGGTCCCTGTGAGTTAGTTGGAGAAAGAGAACATAGCACATAGCCGCGCTTGCTGTCCTGCCGTTGATCCTTCCGCAAGAAGGCGAAGGCACTGAGGACCTGGTGAGGTGATGCGCGTGGGGCGGGCCACGAGCCAGAGCTCGATCTCTCAAGTTTATCAGCGCTGCAGGGACGGACCCGAGCACAGGCACTGTGCCAGCACCCGTTGCGGGATGAGTAAGAGGCGGGTTGGCAACACGCAGAGGCCGCGAGGGGTGGTTCCATGGATAACGAGACAGCAAAGGTAACGTCAATAACCATGATAGCGCGGGTAAGCATACTGGTTCAGGGTACATGAAATAAAACGGTGCGCCCGCGGGCCTGGCCCTGGCAGCCTGGGGACAACGCAGCCCGAGGGGCGGCCTTAATTGAACAAACCAAAAGGTCACCTGGCACCATTGCTGAAGAAGTGTCGGAGTAGCTGAAGACGCAAGCCGCAGAAGTCGCTCCTCACGAGGCATCCGGCTCCTGAACCTCGTGAGGCTCCGGAGGCCCGGGGGGCTCGCGAGGGTCCATCACCTCCTCCATTTGGACCGCCTTGCGCCTGACCTCGTGAGCCTCTAGGATGACCCACAAGCGGCGCTGGTGCGCCGCTGCCGCATTCGGCAAGCCGAAAGGCAGGCGAACATAGCTGTGAGGAGGGCCCTCACACCGGCCGACATGGGACGGCCAGAAGAGCTCCTGAGACGCGGCTCTATTGAGCCCTGGGATGTTGACACAGACGCGCAGCTCGCTGCCCTCATTAGGGGAGGGAGCTGTGCCGGGTGGAGCGGGGCGATGCTCGCCTCGCATGGCCCTTGCCTCCTGAAGCTCCTCGATCGCCTTGGTGATGATCTCCTAAGAGCCTGGCCCCTCGCGCCCTGCGCTCTTCTCGCGGAAGCGCGCATCGAAACACGCCTCCAGATGGTGCCCGAATGCCTCCCTCGTGACGCTGGCCAGGTCTGAGGCCCTCCAGAGGAGAGCCCCCGAGCCCAACCTGAGAGGGGCGCCGGGCGCGCCTTCCTATGCGAGAGGGGAAGGCACCCCATCTGTGGGCGCAAGGCCTGAGGCACAATCGTCGGACGCCCCATCCTCCTGAGATCCTCGGCGGAGCAGCTGCTTCTTCTTCTTGGGGGTGACCTCAGGGGGGTAGGCGGCACCTTCGTCATCTGGGTTCTCGACCGCTGCAGCCTGGTAGGCGTGCTCGATGGAGCACACCGCATCCTTCTCGTCGTAGGCGACCGTGATGATGCCGCCGCTTCCTGGCATCTTGAGGACATTGTAGCCGTGGTGAGTCGCGGCCATGAACTTGGCCATGGCTGGATCTCCGAAGATGGCATTGTATGGGAGGCGAATGTGGGCGACATCGAAGTCGATGAGCTCAGTGTGGTAGTTGTCGTGCTTGCCGAAGGTGATAGGGAGGCGGATCTAACCGATGGGGATGGTGGAGACATCGGTCACCCCCGAGAAAGGCTTGGTATGCTGAAGCTGGTCGTACGGCACCTGGAGCATGTCGAATGCCTCGACGAAGAGGACATTGAGCCCCACGCCGCCATCAATGAGCGTCTTAGTGACGAGGACGTTGCTGATGGTGGGCGAGCAGAGCATCGGGAGCGTGCCGGCAGTGGCCGCGCACTTGAGCTGGTCTATATAGTCGAAGGTGATAGTGTACTTGGACCACCTGAGTGGACGCGATGCCTCGAGCTTGGGGAGGGCCGCATTCACCTCGCAAGCGAACTGCTTGAAGATGCGATGGGAAGCGGGGGCCTGAGCACCGCCTAGGATGCAAGCAATGGCACGAGGCTCTTGGAAGCCCCCGGCCCCATCTTCTTGGTGGTGGTCGTCGTTCCTCCTTGGCGGTGGTGGCAGCGGAGGAAGGCCTGCATTACCCTGAGGACGGTACTCATGAGGCTGATCCCTCCAGGGGCCCTCGCGAGGCTGGCCCTGCCAGCGATCCTCACGAGGCTGGTCACGCCAGTCCTGGCGGGGGTCGTGGTTATCCCAGTGTCCCCCACCTCGGCCTCCTCCACGGCAGTAGCCGCGGTCGTTGCGCTCAGGGCGGCGGCCAAGGCGCCCCTCCCGGATGGCCCTGAGCTCTTGGCAGTCATTGGTGTAGTGGCTGTGCCCATTGTGGAAGACGCAGAACGGGCGGCTGGCCTTAGAAGACTCAGGGTGGTCGCAGCCGCACTTCATCTCTGGTTCGGCCGCAAGCACAGCCGGGCCTTTGCGCTTCACGTCCTTGGCCTTGCCCGTCTTGTCCTCTGGATCGGCCTCTAGGAGCTCAAGGAGGGAGAGGCGACCTTCCTCAGCCCTCGCGCATCTGGTTGCCATGTAGAATATCTCCAGAGCCGAGCACAAGTCCTTGTGTATGGTGAGCTCCTCCTTCATCTTGACATCCCGGACGCCATCAGTGAACGCCGAAATGATGGCCTCATCCGACACCTTGGGGATCTTGAGGCGAACGTTGGTGAAGCGCTGGATGTATTTGTGCAAGGTCTCCCCTGGCTGCTGCTTGATGCGCCGCAGGTCACCCGCAGCCGGGGCGCGGTCGCGAGTGCCCTGGAAGTTGGCGATGAAACGCTCTCGCATTTCATCCCATGAGGAGATCAATCCCGCAGGGAGGTTCAGGAGCCATGAGCGCGCGCCATCCTTGAGGGCCATGGGAAAGCAGCTCGCCATGACCTTCTCATCGCCGTTGGCCACCTCGATGCTCAGCTCGTAGAGCTGGAGGAATTAGGAAGGGTCGGGGGTGCCGTCATAGCGTGGAGGCAGGTCTGGCTTGAACTTCCTAGGCCAGACAACGCGGTGCAGCTCCGGGGAGAACGCACGGCAGCCTGCCACGCTCACGGGAGCCTGCCGTAGAGGAGGTGCCTGGTCTTGGCGCTCGCGCACTGCCACCTCGGGCAGCACGCGATCTTGACATGGCGGCGCTGGGAGCGCGCGCGCCTCTCCTTGGGGCCGCTGCACCACTTGACAGCTTTCATCGTCGCGCGCCAGTGCCCTGTGCGGCGGGTCTCGTCGAGGAGCCTCATGCCTTGGCTCGAAGGCGGCATCTTGCCTGGGAGGTGGAGGAGGCGCACCGTGGGCCACGTCACCCGCAAGAGGCGGTGGGGGAGGCAGCGAGCGAGACGGTGCAGGGGTTTCTCCAGCAGCGCTAACAAGCTCGGCGATGCGGTCTAGACAGTCCTCGTAGAGATCGTCGGTCAGGCGATAGCGCAGGAGCTCGCGTGCCATGAGCAATGCAGCCTGCACGTTCGCTGGCCCACGACGGGCATGGGAGGACGAAGTAGCCGCCGGAGTCAGTGATGGGGTGGCGGTGCGTCCGTCACGCCGCACAGAGGGCTACAACGACGAAGCCTGCTGCTCGTGGGCCGCGGGGCCGGTGGCAGCTTTTGTCGCAGGTGATAGGGAACGGCGGGGGGCGCCGTCGCCTGCAGGTGCTATCTGGGCGACGCGGGTGGCGAGGGCTGCCCGGCGCTCAGCTCGAACTCGACGAGTGTCAGCCATGAGAGCGGTGGAACGGTGGCGACTCGATCGGCAGAACAGCGGCTCCGACGCACCCCTACCCTGGCGCACCAAATGTCGGATTCGGGGCTCCGCAGACCCAAGAAAGATTCGAACTCTGGGGTGCGTGCGAAGAACTCGATCTCCCCAGTCTGCCAACCCATTGATCTCATGGCCTAGCTCGATGAACTGGAAGGAAAAGGGACATGGTAGTTTACCCAGGTTCGGGCCACCTTGCGGTGTAATACCCTACTCCTGCTTTGTGGTGGATTGGCCTCGGGATGGGCTGAGGATGAACTAGTATAGGGGAAGAACTAGCTCAGGAGGTCTGTTCTTATGTTGGTGTCAGCTAGTGAGTGTTCGGATGGCTCAATCCCCATCCATTGTGGTGGCTAGTCTATATTTATAGTGGCCTTGGTCCTCTTCCCCCAAAATAGAGGCGGGAAGGGATCCCACAATGGCCAAGTTTGAAGGGAGACAAATAGTACATCTTATCCTGACGAAAGGTGGTCTTCACCTGCAAAGCTTCTAGTCGTGATGTCGTGGTGGGCTCGATGATGACCTTCGTCTTGCCGTCCTGGCGGTCCTGGTCTTGTAGCACAGGAATGGAAACCTTTGGCTGATTCCTCAGGACTCCGCGCCTGCGCTTGCCCCCTTAGCACCAAAGAGGAAACCTGTTGTACTGCGCCCGCTGGCGCCCGCCTGGCATTGGTCATCATGGCTTGCGTCACCTTAAGCTCATGATTTGAGCGCCTGCATAGAAATCTCTGCTCCTCAGGAGCCTGCCTTGGGAGGCCGCTCCCTCTGGAGGTCTTGGCGTCGTCCGCCTCGCGAGGCTTGGCCCCTTGCGAGGGTCTTGCTTGGTCAATGCTGAAGATGGGCCGTACTAGGCCGTTGATGGAGCCACGCCGTGGGCCGCAAGCAGGCAAGTCTGGGTACCCTGGTTCCCAAAACACCGACACTTATCACCCTTCCTTCTGCATCAGAAGTGAAAAAGACGAAAACTGCTGAGCGAGAAGCTAAGAAGAGAAAGGCATCAGCTCCACCTATGCCTGAATCACTTAAGAAATTGAAGACGTCAACATTATCTTCAATTGTCATTCCTATTGACGCAAGTCCAATCTCATCACTGCCCCCTGCTCGTAATCTTGAGAATCATCAAATGGTTCCATATGGGGTGGATTATGCAATCCCTCAGGCTGATGAAGACGAAGAAGATACCCATTCAGCTGTTACCACAGAGAAAATGGATGAAGAAATTGAGGTTGATACTGATGTATCTATGCCTCAAGATGCTACCCAAAGCCCTCAGCGTACTCCACTGACTGAAGAAAATGAGGAGGAAGTGGATATTGAAGGTGAGACAACTCCTCCACTCCATCTCGAATATTGGGAAGCAGCCCACCCAAATTCTCCTGTCACCACTCCCCTCACACCAGAGCCTTAGTCGCCTCAGCGCATTGAAGAAATTCCAACTGGCTCTGAAGAACAACAACCAACGCTCCATAGCATACCTTAAGAAGTTCTAGCTGCAGCAACTGATGAAATTGCTCATGATGATGACCCTAATGTCGATGTCATCAATGCATCTCCTCCTCGAGCTGATTCAATTCCTTCAGCAGACACTGACATAGTTCCAACCGCTAGGGCTGAGGAAGTTGCTCATGCTCTTGCCATCACAGATCCAAATGACTCAACTGGGTCTCCACGGCCAGTTCTTTATGTCAGAAAGAAAAGGAAAAATCTTCAACATGTGCCCGTGATGCCCAAGATTGGCAAAGGCCTCAAGCGTCCAAAATTTGATAGCGCCAAATTCTTCGAAGAGAAGAATTTCTTCATTGGTCGAAGAGAAGAATTTCTTCATTGGCGAGTCACCATATGACTTGGCCAAACTCAGGCGTTTGAGGTTCTAGACAAGAACTCAGATGAACTTCTATGCCTCTCTGCTGTTTGACAAGAAGAAGGTATTCCAGCATCGTCATATTCCTCATGTGGACATGGAATCAATTCCCTGCTTCCATCTAGTTTTGGCTGTTCTTCATGATGCTGGTCTGCTAAATTTTTGCACTGATGTCTGTGATTGGAATGAAGAACTAATTCTTGTATTCTATGCAACTGTGCACTTCTCTGGCAATGCTGAGGACAATGCAACTTGGGCTCTGGACTGGATGAGTGAAGACACTCACTACAAAGCACCAATTGATGAATTGCTTCGTGCTCTTCTAGTTGATCCACCCCAAGAAGGAGCCAAGAAAATTTATGAAGAACCTGAGCTACCTAATCACCTGATGCAAGTGCTGATGAAGCCAATACCTGAAGGAAATGCTCCAAGAAGAACCTTCTTAGTAAATGATTTGCTATATGTGCCGAATACTGTATATCGCATTCTGACAAAGACCCTCAGTACGATCAAAGGCCAAAATTCAAACACAGAAGAAGTTGTGGGAGTCATGAAGAACTTGCTATTACACATCATACATGGCACTCCCATCAACATTCATGATTTCTTTTTTAGGGCTTTGGTCACTGTTGCTCAGTCTCCATTTGAATTGAAACCGTATGCCAAATGGATTATGAGATTCATCAGATCCCGGTCTTTGATTCACTACAAGGCTGATCGTTAGAACCACCTGAGCTACATGCCTGAAGTTGAAATTCTTCAAAGCACACTGTCCATAGTTCATGGCAAAGGCAAGAGCGTTATTGATGAACGAATTCGTCCTCTTGATGGACAATTTCGTCAACCTATCTCCAGCTCCATAGCTGATGAATCTGCCAGCGAAGACACTGCAGCAAAAGCCTCAAGGCCATCTTCTTCACGAGAAGGGCCACGTGTAATGACTGACCGTGAGCTGCTTATAAGTCTTCATCAGAAACTTGACAAGCATCATCGATGGATTAAGCATCAATTCGTTGTTGTACAAGCTAATATGACAGTGACGCATAACACCGTCCGCAAGAACCGATATTATCTCCATGAGATATTTGATTGCAGTTGGGCCACACTTTCACATCTCAAATCAGCCGAGGAACTTGCTGCTGATGACATTCAGATGAACTTTGACTGGGCTGAACTGCCAAGGAAGAAGTTCAAGAAAACTCCAGTTCCTCCTCTGATGCCAAGCTCCGAGTCTTCATCGCGCTCCACCGACGAAAATGAAGCCGTCGAAGACACTGTTGCTAGTCCCTCTGCACCACGCGACCCCAACAATGCCGACGCTCCCTCGTCCTCTCCATGATGATTTTCTTCAGGGGCACTAGTTCTCAAATTCCTCACCTTTTGTTCATTTGATGACAAAGGGGGAGAAGTTTGAGTTAGTCTTCAATCGGGTCGTTATACGGGTTGTTTTTTCTTAAGTTGCAACTCTTGAACTTTTGTGGATGTGCTCTTGATGAGTTGTAACTTAATAACTATTGGCTGTCTGACTCTTATGCTTCATTTGACGCACATGCTTTATTCTTCAATATATCTGCTCATGCATGCACAATTTTATCAGACACCAATTTTCATCATGCATTCATATTCTTTAAATATCTTATGATCATGCATGATTGGTTTCCAAGATATAGGGGGAGATCTCCACAAATTCAACCTGCCATGTGCATTTGCAATCCAAAGCAAATTCCTCATACGCACATCTTCAGGGGTAGTTCCTCAATATCTTACAACCAATTTCTTCAAACTCTATACTTACACTTCAATTATATATACTCCCGTTGAAACGTAACCAATTTGTCATCAATCACCAAAAAGGGGGAGATTGTAAGTGCATCAAGTGCCCCCTTAGTGGTTTTGGAGTATTGACGATAAATATGTTGAGGAACTAATGCATTTTTTAGTATAGATAGGAGACAGAGACCCAGAAGATTTGGTTTAACACATGGAAGACGACCCCTAAAAATATATTTCTTCAAGTGATGAAATTGGTACGGCCTTTGAAGAAATTGAAGTGAAGACTTTCAAGCATGAAGACTTTGTTTTCATATTTTTTTTAGTCATAGGAAAACCATACTGTTAAAGGGGGTCTAGGTGAATCATATTTCACATTTCGAAAGTGATGCTCAAACCTATTCAACCTATACACGAAAGCCACTTTGAGTGAAGCCTTTGGAAATCTCCAGTGCAGCTGATGCATTTGCCAGCGACAGTGACGAAGTTCATCTGGTCGCTGACGAATTTGGTTACGCTGAGGGGTTAGGAGTTCGCCAATGTGTTCTACCTAAAAGTGAGGAAATTGAGTGCCCCGATGAATTTGGGAGTTCAAATTCTGACCGTTGCTGCGCCGCGTGCCAGCTATCGACTGGATCCTTATCCTGACAACGGTCGAATCTGAGAAGGGCATTTATGACAATTCTTGTCGGGTTGCCCCTGGCTATAAATAGCCGCCCCCCACAACCACCTGTTGGTTGGCTGCTCCGAGAGAACTTGACACTTGTCATAAGAGAGTAACCCATCCTACGACGACTTTGAGAGAATCCTAAGTGAGAAAAAATCCAGAGCCAAAGTGATTGAGCATCACTGAAGAGATTGATCTGTGTGATCCGGCGCCTGTTACCTTTGAAGACTGTCATTCTTCCAGACGGTTAGGCGTCATGTTCTAAGTACACCAAGAGTCATTGTGGTGTGCCGGGAACAAGTCTGTGAAGGTTTTGGAAGTCTACCTTGAAGACTTACCACGAGGGATTGGGCGAGGACTAAGTGACCATAGCTCAAGAGGAATACGTTGAGGATTGTGTGTCCTCTGAGTTGCAACTCAACCGCCTCAACCAGACATACAGTTGAAGAAGCAGCTAGAACTGGTCTACCAAATTCCATTGTCTTCACCGAGCCAACCTGGTTTCAAATTCCTCAACCCTCTCTTACTTTATTCCGCTTTTGAAGAATTTGTGATCTGTGCTCTGACGAATTTGAACTGAAGAATTTCATCTCGCTATCTTTCATTTCCTTAGTTTATTTTTGTGGCACCCCGGCTCAGAGCAACCGGTTTACCTTGCATTGCCAGCCCAGAGATCAAGTCTTCGGGCAACACACAACAACTTGGTACAGAAAACAACCGCTTTATTGATGCTAGCGGAAGCATAGGTTCGATATTACATCAAGTAGTGAGGCCAAGCGGCACACACGGTGTGGCTGAACAATATGTACATTATTTAATGAACATGAAGGGGCCTCGATCACGACAACTACGTGGTAGCAGAACAACGACGAAGTGGAACTCCATAGCACAGGGACACCGATGTGGACACGAGCTAGACACGGGAAGCACTCCTATCCGGTAAGACTTTCCTGAAATCTGGCATGACACGCCAGGTAAGTACATTGAATGTACTTGCAAGCTCACAACAAGCATAAGCATAATGGCAAACAATATCATGACAGTTAAGCAAGTTAAATCCAATGCAACAACATACTACTTATGCAGTGAAACAAACATGTGCACTGAGTCCCGCGAACTCTCTTACCAGATGGGTTACCTCGTAACCAAAACGATGATCATACCCGGATCACAAACGAAACCAACACTTTGGTTCCCACAAAGATCATCTCATGATCTCACAAATCTTATCACTTACCCAGTGCCAAGCATATAAATTTAATGTGCAAGATTACTTAATCATGTTGATCCATGGTGTGACTTACTTACGAGCTATGTCCGTAACCGAGGGCGCGGCTATCGATAGATTTAATAAACACTCTGCAGAGGTTATCACACTGTACCCACACCACGGAATTCCTGGCCTCGCACTCCCATTCGTGTGGACCAATGGCATTCCGAAAGAACCCTCCCATTGCCATGACACTCTCCCGGCCACTCCGACCAACTCCCCTCTGGGATAAGTCATGGGTGGCCCCGTGTCTACCAAAGACATCAACGGCCACCGTTGTGGCAAAACTTAAACGGTCCCAAACGGGGACAAGGTACCATAACAACAATTGGGCACACAAGGTTATGTCTGCTTACCGGGCCAGGGTACCGCACGCCCATAACCTTCCCTCGTTCGGGTACCGACCAGAGGCATGACAACGAGCTGAATAACGGCCTTCCCATAAAGGCAAATGTGGTTGCACTGGGAAAACTCGATTCAGTGGCACCATGACTCGATCAAAATTATGTTCAAGTTGAATTAACAACAGGTTTAACTTGAAATAAAATAACTCGAGTCACATTAAGCCATGAACATGCAACTATCCGACATGCATCACATAACACCTAAAGTAAACAGATCAACATCATCAAAGTTTCTACTTGCACTAGTCATCATTAAGCTTCACTGGTTTTACTTCACTGGTTTTAACACTCATCACTTTAGTTATGCCATAATATATGAAAATCAATAAATCACATAAAGAAAATACTATCGGTCATATCCAAAAGCATAACCACACAATCAAAACTACTTCTACTGCCTCATACTAGTCCATGCATTCACATACTACTGTAACCTAAGCATTTCAACCAGGACAAAGTAACTAGCATATGCAATATTCATTTAATTAATTAAATGCATGAAATAACTCATATTCAAGTTGGAAAAATCATAAATATTGAAATGACACCATGCAGATGTTGGTGTGGCTTGCCTTAGTGCAGAGGAGGTTCACACTCCTCCTAGTTTTCTTCAAGACAAGCTTCCCCCTCTGAAAATAATTAAAACAGCAAAAGAAAATATCAAGAATCATTCTGAAAATCACCTGAAATTCTAGACAGTAGAGAAAAATCTCCATTTTGGTGTGCTGCTAGAACTTTTCAATACAAACACAATGCAAAAAGAATCAATTCATTTGGACTTATGGTTTAAAAGTTAAGGCTGGTCACAGTTGCTGGTTAAAATTTTGAACTAAATTTGAAATAAAAGAATTCCAGGGGGGTGACGTCGAAAGCGTATTCTGTGAATACGCCTCCACTCGTACCGGTTCGGGCGTGAGTGGAGAGGCTGACAGTGGGCCCCGCCTATCGGGTGTGGGGAGAGAGAGAGAATTAGAGGGGTGGCGGTGCTCCGCCGGAGCTCACGCCGGTGAGGAGGGCTCGTCGGCCGATCTGAGAGGGAGGGATGGATAGAGGACGTCATGGCACACCTGCCTGTGCCCGTGGCTTGGCGAGAGGTGACCGGAGCAGCTCGAAACCAACGTCTCAAGCAGCGGCTGCGGTTAGATCTCGCCGGAGATGAAGAAGACGGTGGGAGGAGGCGATTCCAGGGGCTCCAACAGGGTCAGCTGGCACCAACGGAGCACCAGGGAGTCACCGGAGAAGAAGCTGGAGCTCGAGAAGCAGTGGACAGGTGGGAGGCAAGCAGAGGGGATCGCCGGTGAGCTCGAGCTGAGGACGGCTGCCAGAGGCCTGCCCGGCCGGGCTGCGGCTTCTCTACTGCTTGTGGTGGATGGCGGAGTGGATGAGTGAGCTCGGAGAGACCAGGGGGCTCGGTATTTATAGATGGAGGGGGTGGGGGTTCTCGGCTCCACCGGATGGCTCTGGAAGGTGGCGCACGGTGATGAGAGGCGCCAGGGAGGGGTGGAGGGGGTGCAGCAATCACGCGGCAACTGTGGAAGCTCGCGGACGAGCACAGGAAGCGGGCGCGGACGAAGACAATGGCACGGGCGCACTGTGCCTTTGGCCGCGTCGTGCCCGTGCTTGCTGCGGCAGCTCCGGCGTCGGTGAGCGAAAGGGAGGGGTCAAGGGTGATGAGTCGAAGCTGGTGGCGCGGTGCGGTAGTCGGCGGCGAGCGCTGAGACAAGCACTCGCCGAACAGAAGCTCGGGCGCAGCACAGAGTGCGTCGAACGCATGCTAAAGCCCGTGTCCACACTCGGTCACCACGCTAGCTCAGTCAAAATGACGCCTAGGCGATGCCAAACCGTGTCTAATGTGTTGTCCGTGCAGTGTTTAGTCTAAGAGAAGAGATGGAACACTGCCAGGCCGACCAGATTGAACGTGAGCTAACCAGCAAGCTTCTGGTCAGAAACTTTGGCACTGTGTTTGGAGAGGTTCTAGAAGGATTTTAGGGCTGATCTCCTAGGGTTTGGGTTTTCTTAGGAGGGTAATGAAGCTCAAGAAAAATCAGCCTCATTGGATCAAGGAATAATATACTTCCTGTAGAAACTGCATTTTAAGGTCAGAACAAAAAAGATTTTCTGTAGAAAAAATATTCCAAATAACTATGAAATATTTTTGCACAGGGAGGTGTGCCAAGGTCCAAACAATATTTTGGAATTTTCTCAGATTTTTGGGAGCAAGAAAAATGAGGGTTGCTTTGGAGCATATGTTGCTGAAACTATTTTTAGAGAGGAAAATGAATATTTTTCATTTATGAAAAATATTCCTTTGGCCCTTTTGGGATATATCACATAGGAAATGATGATTATGAGAGGGATGGGTCACTTGGGTGAAAACCAAGGACATGCCCAAGTGTTTAAGTCCAAGTGATTTGATTCAAAAACTCCAAATTCAAAATCAGAGGCAAAGAAGTCCGGAAAAAAGAGAGAAGGCAAAAACCAGACTGTCACTAACCTCCCCCACTTAGGAAGAATCTCGTCCTTGAGATTCGGTTGCTCGGGAAAACAATTCTGGATAGGCTGCCCTTAAAAATCCCTCTGTTTCCCAAGTTGCTTCTTCCTCGGTGTGATGCTCCCACTGAACCTTATAAAGCTTTATCACTTTACTGCGAGTGACTCTTTCAGTCTCATCCAATATTCGGAACGGTCTCTCCTCATAGGTTAAATCCTTAGCAAGCTCTATCTCTGTCATATTAGTTCTTTTCTCGGGTGGCGAGATACACCTTCTCAGCTGTGAGACATGGAACACATTGTGCACTTCTGACAATTCCGGTTGCAGTTCCAACTGATAAGCAACTATACCAACTTTTGACATAACTGGGAACAGACCAATATATCTGGGTGCCAGTTTTCCTCGGGTCTGAAATCTCTTGACTCCTTTCATAGGTGTCACTCAAAGGTACACATAATCTCCGGGTTCAAAGCTGATCTGACGGTGCTTTGTATCATAATAACTCTTTTGTCGGGACTTAGCCAACTGCAGTCTATCTCGGATCTCCTTGACTTGCTTTTCAGCCTCCATCATTAAGTCAGTTCCGAAAATGCGGCTATCTCCGGTTTGAGACCAGTTTAGCGAAGTGCGGCACTTACAGTCATACAAAGCTTCATATGGTGACATCTTCAGGCTGGTCTGGAAACTATTGTTGTAGGAGAACTCCGCATACGGCAGACAATCTTCCCACTTGGGTCCTTGGTCCAAAGCACATGCTCGGAGCATATCTTCAAGTATTTGATTTACTCGCTCTGTCTGCCCATCTGTCTGAGGATGATAGGCTGTGCTGTATTTTAGTGCGGTCCCCAAGGCTTGATGGAGACGTGACCAGAACGCTGAGGTAAAGAGAGAACCTCGGTATGAAGTGATTGTTCTTGGCACTCCATGCAAACTGACGATTCTGGATACATATAGCTGTGTGAGCTGATCGGCTCGGTAGGTGGTTCAGATGGGAATGAAGTGAGCTACCTTGTCAGCATGTCCACCACAACCCATACTGCATCATTGCCTTGGTGAGTCCTTGGTAGGCCTGTGATGAAATCCATGCAGACATCATCCCACTTCCATTGTGGAACGGGTAAAGGTTGAAGAAGTCCGGCGGGTTTCTGGTGCACCGCCTTCACTTTGTTGCATACATCACAACAAGTGACAAAGTATGCGATGTCTTTCTTCATTCCATCCCACCAAAATATCTGTCGAAGGTCTTTGTACATTTTGGTACCTCCTGGGTGAATCGAGTACGAAGATTCATGCGCTTCTGCCAAGATTTTCTTTCTCAGGTCTGCTTGCTCAGGTATGCAAATCCGTCCTCGAAACCTTAGAGTACCTTGCTTATCCTTAGAGAAATCCTAGGTGTTGCCTTCTTGCATATGCTCGACATGGTGTTGTAGGGCTGAGTCATCTTGCTGGGCCATGCGGATCTCATCCTCGAGGGTAGGAGTAACTTCCAATATATGGGCAAGGCCCGCATCAACAATAACCAAGTTAAGCTGAGCGATCTCTTCTTGGAGTTTGGGAGGCAAGGACTCCATCAGGCCGTTCAGGCTGGCAGGCTTGCGGCTGAGAGCATCGGCAACAACATTGGCCTTACCGGGATGGTAATTGATTCCAAGATCATAATCCTTGACCAACTCGACCCATCTTCGCTGTCGAAGGTTTAAGTCCGGTTGAGTGAATATATACTTGAGACTCTTGTGGCCTGTAAATATCTGACATCTTTTGCCAATGAGGTAGTGTCTCCAAATTTTCAGAGCGTGCACAACTGCAGCCAACTCCAAATCATGTGTAGGATAGTTACCTTCGTGAGGTCATAGCTATCGAGATGCGTATGCTACAACCTTGCCATCTTGCATGAGTACACATCCAATACCTCTCCTAGATGCGTCACAGTATACATCAAAACTGCGGTAGATGTCTGGAATGGTTAACACAGGTGCTGTTGTCAGTCTGGTCTTCATCTCATTAAAGCTTTTCTCACAGTCCTTAGTCCATTCAAATTTCTTATCTTTCTTGAGAAGCTCTGTCATTGGCTTGGCAATCTTAGAGAAGCCTTCGATTAAGCGGCGGTAGTATCCGGCTAGTCCAAGGAAACTCCGGATCTCAGATACTGTCGTGGGTGCCGTCCAATCAAGCACATCTTTCACCTTACTTGGATCCACGGCTATGCCTTCTGCTGAAAGAACATGCCCCAAAAATCTGACTTGCTTGAGCCTGAACTCACATTTGCTAAATTTTGCATATAGCTGATGGTCACGGAGTCTTTGCAATACTGCTCTGAGATGTTCCTTGTGCTCTTTTTCACCGTTTGAGTAAATGAGGATGTCATCGATGAAGACCACCACAAACTTATCCAAGAAATCCATGAATACTTTATTCATCATATGCATGAAGAAAGCAGGGGCATTGGTGAGGCCGAAAGACATGACTGTATATTCATAGAGACCGTATCGAGTAGTGAACGCGGTCTTAGGAATATCTTCCTTCTTGATTTTGAGCTGGTGGTATCTGGTCCTCAAATCAATTTTGGAGAATACTTTTGCCCCACTGAGTTGATTGAACAAATCATCAATCCTCGGTAGTGGATATTTGTTCTTGATAGTGACATCGTTCAACTGACGGTAATCCACACATATTCAGAGACTGCCGTCTTTCTTGTCCACGAATATTGCGGGTGATCCCCATGGTGAAGAGATTGGACGGATGTATCCTTTCTGAAGCATCTCATCAAGTTGTTTCTTTAATTCCACTAATTCTGAGGAAGGCATCCAATAATACTTCTTGTGTAATGGTGCGGTCCCAGGCACAAGGTCAATTGCAAACTCAAGCTCTCGGTCTGGCGGCATTCCTGGTAATTCCTCAGGAAATACATCTGGAAACTCACTGACCATAGGAATTAATTCCAATTCTTCAGCTACAGCGGTGAAGACCATGTCTTTCTTGGGTATGCTTCGTCGAGCAAAGAATTTTGTAGTCCGACCTTCCTGACTTGTCATAGTGACTTCTCTGGTCGCACAGTTGATGCATACTTGGTATTGGGTTAACCAATTCATTCCCAAAATAATATCCAACTTGGCAGACTCGATAACTATCAAAGAAGCTGGGAAGATAACCCCCTTGATACCAATTTCCAAATTGCGGCAGACCAGATTGCTTCTGAGCACGGATCCCGGGGATTGTACCAGCATACTTTTTCCCAAAATCGAGCAAGGAAGCTTGTTTTGGGCAACAAAACTCCGCGAAATAAAAGAGTGGGAAGCCCCAGAGTCAAATAAAATTATTGCAGGTATGCTATTAACAGGAAACATACCAATGACGACTTTCGGGTCCTCTTGGGCTTCGTCTGCGGAGAGGTGGTGAACTTACCCTTGGATTGTCTTCTGGACAGGATATGGCCCCATGTGGTTGACTTGCGGCCGGAATGGGGAATTTGGCTTGCCATTCTTGGGGCACTGTCTGGCATAGTGTCCGGTTTGCCCACAATTGAAGCATGAATTGTTGCGCTGACATTCTTCGCGCACCGGGCTGGTCACGACATTCTTGACTTGAGTAGTGGTCTTGTTCACGTTCTGCTGCCAATTGGGTTTGTACTCAACCTGAGTCTGCTGCCAAGTACGAGGCTTCTGCACTGGTTGTCCATCCTTCTTACGCTCGAATTTGCGCTTGTGATCATTATTAGCGGGCTTATCGTCGTGCACGAGCTTGTGTTCTCTTTCAGCAATGAGGGCCTTGTTTACCAAAGTTTGGAAATCCGGGAAATCAAATATACTGAGAGTGCATCTGAGGTGCGGGTTGAGTCCTCCAAGAAATATGTCGATCTTTCTTTCTTCTGTTGCCACATCATAGAGAGAATAATGGGCCAAATGGTTGAACTTATGCAGATACTCACTTACTGAAAGGCTTCCTTGGGTGAGAGCGAGGAATTCGCGCTGCTTGACCTTCATAATACCAGCGGGAATATGATATTTGCGGAAGTGGTCCTTGAATTTAGTCCAAGTGATTTCTTCGTCCGCAGGACACATAGCTTTGGCATTATCCCACCATATAGCTGCAGCTCCCTCAAGATAGTGTGTAGCAAACGGAACCTTGTCAGCTTGTCCGCAACCAATCATCGGCTTCCAAAGGATCGATAACTTGACTGAAACTGGGAAGCTTAGTCCTCTGAAAATCTGACAGCTTGGAGTGATGACCATTCTGATTTCCATTCTGCCCAACCATAGCTTGCACACTTTTCAATAGCTCAATCAGATCATTGTTTCGTCTTTCTTCAAACATGTGCATAATTTGTTCAGTGGAGGGCGGATGTGGGGGTGGAGGCGGTGGTGGAGAATACGGCTCGGGGGAATGTCCTGCCTGTCTTGCTGAGCGACGAACAGGGACATCGTCACAAGCGTGACTACTGCTGCCTCCCCGCATCATCCTATTGTTTGTTTTTCCCAATATAAAGCAACCGAGATGAGCAACATCCAAAAATGGGAGGAAAAGCTAGCAACAAACCCAAAAGAAAGCAGCGAAAAACATGGCGAAGAATAAAAAGTTCCCACGTAATTATACATAGACTCATACATGAAAGGTAAACATCATGACGGGTTCGACTACCCTCATACATGAAGCTAAACATCATGACACGTACGACTACATCCGTACATCAACCTCATGACAACTGCGGATACTCTAACGATCTAGTGCTCTGCTGGTGCTGCTGGATCCCCTCCTGAGCCGGACTCAGATCCTGAACTGATAGTGGAAACCTCCGGGTTAAAAGTGACACGACGACGCTGCCTCGAGGACTCTCTCTCAGGGGCAGGTGGGGGGTGAGTCTGGATCATAGGGGCTGCAGGAGTAGTGACAAGGGAAGCCCATGCAGTAGGGGCACTGCGAGGAGTCACTGCCAAAGGGTTCGTGGTACTCTGAGTGGTCACCGGAGTAGCAGGGGAAACAGAGGCTGGAGGAATGAATGGGGTAACCCGACAGTAGGTGGAGGGTTCCTATTCCGAGCAGTGGCAAGAGTTATACGGGCTCGGGTTAACTCTCGGGCCAACTCATAGATCAAGAGATAACTGGCAGTGATATAGCGAGAAAGGTGGCTAGAAGGACGATCGCACGCTGGATCAATAAAAGGGAAACGGATACGCCCGTTCTAGTGCAGAGACGGGTAGAAGTAGAAACCCGGATGAGCCTGCATGCGAACCTCATTGTAGCGCAGGTCTACAACAGCCTCGAATGCAGCAAACTGGATGGCCTAAGATGGCGTGGAAGCGAAACCACCCTTAGAGGAACGAGTGTAAGTGCTGGAAGGGGAACTATGGTGTAAAGTGACCTCCGCATAATACTCATACAGTGAGCCGGCCAGATGCTCCCGATACACCTGGTACACTGGATCAGCACCATCTGGGTAGAGTCGATGCCACACGTTCTGAAGCAGATGCAGCGAGGTCTAGGGTGCTGGCTCGGACTGGTACAGGTACGGAACCGGAGCCATCTACACTCACAATCATTAGACGGTTAGCAATACCAATAAATAAAATGCATGCAATGCAGCAACCAATGCTACTACTACCGGCACTCAAAACTAAAGTAACTACCGTTCAACTAGCGCATCGACGGTCTAGCATGTCCTACTATCAGCGCAGCTCTGATACCAAGCGTTGTGGCACCCCGGCTCAGAGCAACCGGTTTACCTTGCATTGTCAGCCCAGAGATCAAGTCTTCTGGCAACACACAACAACTTGGTACAGAAAACAACCGCTTTATTGATGCTAGCGGAAACATAGGTTCGATATTACATCAAGTAGCGAGGCCAAGTGGCACACACGGTGCGGCTGAACAATATATACATTATTTAATGAACATGAAGGGGCCTCGATCACGACAACTACGCGGCAGCGGAACAACAACGAAGTGGAACTCCATAGCACAGGGACACCGATGTGGACACGAGCTAGATGTGGGAAGCACTCCGATCCGGTAAGACTTTCCTGAAATCTGACATGACACGCCAGGTCAGTACATTGAATGTACTTGCAAGCTCACAACAAGCATAAGCATAATGGCTAACAATATCATGACAATTAAGCAAGTTAAATCCAATGCAACAACATACTACTTATGTAGTGAAACAAACATGTGCACTGAGTCCTGCGGACTCTCCTACCAGACGGGTTACCTCGTAACCAAAACGATGATCATACCCGGATCACAAACGAAACCAACACTTTGGTTCCCACAAAGATCATCTCCTGATGTCACAAATCTCATCACTTACTCAGTGCCAAGCATATAAATTTAATGTGCAAGATTACTTAATCATGTTGATCCATGGTGTGACTTACTTACGAGCTATGTCCGTAACTGAGGGCGCGGCTATCGATAGATTTAATAAACACTCTGCAGAGGTTATCACACTGTACCCACACCACGGAATCCATGGCCTTGCACTCCCATTCGGGTGGACCAACGGCATTCCGACAGAACCCTCCCGTTGCCATGACACTCTCCCGGCCACTCCGACCAACTCCCCTCTGGGATAAGTCATGGGTGGCCCCGTGTCTACCAAAGACATCAACGGCCACCGTTGTGGCAAAACTTAAACGGTCCCAAACGGGGACAAGGTACCATAACAACAATTGGGCACACAAGGTTATGTCTGCTTACCGGGCCAGGGTACCGCATGCCCATAACCTTCCCTCATTGGAGGTACCGACCAGAGGCATGACAACGGGCTGAATAACGGCCTTCCCATAAAGGCAAATGTGGTTGCACTGGGAAAACTCGATTCAGTGGCACCATGACTCGATCGACATTATGTTCAAGTTGAATTAACATCAGGTTTAACTTGAAATAAAATAACTCGAGTCACATTAAGCCATGAACATGCAACTATCCGACATGCATCACATAACACCTAAAGTAAACAGATCAACATCATCAAAGTTTCTACTTGCACTAGTCATCATTAAGCTTCACTGGTTTTAACACTCATCACTTTAGTTATGCCATAATATATGAAAATCAATAACTCACATAAAGAAAATACTACCGATCATATCCAAAAGCATAACCACACAATCAAAACTACTTCTACTACCTCATACTAGTCCATGCATTCAAATACTACTGTAACCTAAGCATTTCAACCAGGACAAAGTAACTAGCATATGCAATAATCATTTAATTAATTAAATGCATGAAATAACTCATATTCAAGTTGGAAAAATCATAAATATTGAAATGACACCATGCAGATGTTGGTGTGGCTTGCCTTAGTGCAGAGGAGGTTCACACTCCTCCTGGTTTTCTTCAAGACAAGCTTCCCCCTCTGAAAATAATTAAAAACAACAATAGAAAATATCAAGAATCATTCTGAAAATCACCGGAAATTCTAGACAGCAGAGAAAAATCTCCATTTTGGTGTGCTGCTAGAACTTTTCAATACAAACACAATGCAAGAAGAATCAATTCATTTGGACTTATGGTTTAAAAGTTATGGCTGGTCAAAGTTGCTGATGAAAATTTTGAATTAAATTTGAAATAAAAGAATTCCAGGGGGGTGACGTCGAAAGCGTATTCTGCGAATACACCTCCACTCGTACCACTTCGGGCGCGAGTGGAGAGGCTGACAGTGGGCCCCACCTGTCGGGTGTGGGGAGAGAGAGAGAAACAGAGGGGTGGCGGTGCTCCGCCGGAACTCACGCCGGCGAGGAGGGCTCGTCGGCTGATCTGAGAGGGAGGGATGGATAGAGGAGGTCACGGCGCACCTTCCTGTACCTGTGGCTTGGCGAGAGGTGACCGAAGCAGCTCGGAACCAACGTCTCAAGCGGCGGCTGCGGTCAGATCTCGCCGGAGATGAAGAAGATGGTGGGAGGAGGTGATTCCAGGGGCTCCAACAGGATCAGCTGGTTCCAACGGACCACCAGGGAGTCACCGGAGAAGAAGCTGGAGCTTGAGGAGCAGTGGAGACATGGGAGGCAAGTAGAGGGGATCACCGGCGAGCTCGAGCTGAGGACGGCGACCAGAGGCCTGCCTGGCCGGGCTGCGGCTTCTGTACTGCTTGTGGTGGATGGCGGAGTGGATGAGTGAGCTCGGAGAGACCAGGGGGCTCGGTATTTATAGACGGAGGGGGTGGGGTTTCTCGGCTCCACCGGAGGGCTCTGGAAGGCGGTGCATGGCGACGAGAGGTGCCAGGGAGGGGTGGAGGGGGTGCAGCGATCATGCGGCAACTGTGGAAGCTCGCGGACGAGCACAGTACGCGGGCGCGGACGAAGACAGTGGCATGGGCGCACTGTGCCTTTGGCCGCGTCTTGCCCATGCTCGCTGCGGTAGCTTCGGTGTTGGCGAGCGGCAGGGAGGGGTCAAGGGTGATGAGTCGAAGCTGGTGGTGCGGTGCGACAGTCGGCAGCGAGCGCTGAGATGAGTACGCGCCGAACAAAGAGGCTCGGGCGCAGCGCAGAGCACGTCGAACACGTGCCAGAGCCCGTGTCCACACGCGGTCACCACGCTAGCTCGGTCAAAACGACGCCCAGGCGGTGCCAAACCGTGTCTAACGTGTTGTCCGTGCAGTGTTTAGTCTAGGAGAAGAGATGGAACACTGCCAGGCTGACCAGATTGAACGTGAGCTAACCAGCAAGCTTCTGATCAGGAACTTTGGCACTGTGTTTGGAGAGGTTCTAGAAGGATTTTAGGGCCGATCTCCTGGGGTTAGGGTTTTCTTAGGAGGGTAATGAAGCTCAAAAAAAATCAGCCTCATTGGATCAAGGAATAATATACTTCCTGTAGAAACTGCATTTTGAGGTCAGAACAGAAAAGATTTTATGTAGCAAAAATATTCAAAATATCAATGAAATATTTTTGCACAGGGAGGTGTGCCTAGGTCCATATAATATTTTGGAATTTTCTCAGATTTTTGGGAGCAAGAAAAATGAGGGTTGCTTTGGAGCATATGTTGCTGAAATGATTTTCAGAGAGAAAAATGAATATGAAAAATATTCCTTGGGCCATTTTGGGATATATCAAAGAGGAAATGATGATTATGAGAGGGATGGGTCACTTGGGTGAAAATCAAGGACATGCCCAAGTGTTTAAGTCCAAGTGATTTGATTCAAAAACTCCAAATTCAAAATCGGAGGCAAAGAAGTCCGGAAAAAAGAGAGAAGGCAAAAACCAGGCTGTCACAATTTTCTTCATGCGTGTATGAATGTATGATTGCATGTTCTTCACTCTTGCGTATCATGATTGCATGTACTTTGATTCTGTGATGACTTAGTTTCCCCTGTGTTTCTATTTATTCACTCTGATCTTCGTCAAATTCTTCAGAGTTTGATGAAATTCTAAAAATCTCCCATTCACCCCCTCTGGGAGTAAACATGTGCTTTCATGGCCACTAGCAAACCGCGGAAAAAGAACCGCAGTGACTACAAGCAAACAAATGAACAAGACAGCAAGGAAATAAATAAGCAAGCAAGTTACGCTAGGCAGTTACGGCTATTACACATATTACATCAACTGGGCATCAAAGTTCGCCACCAGTGCAAATATAGGGAATAAAGCCACATATTACATACACACGATGTCTAAATTGGTTACCAGTGCAAATAAATGCGGTAGCAAAACAAGTCCATAACTGAAACAACTTCAGAAGAGCTCAAGAAATTTTATCCTGGGTATCCACCATGCTGGCAATAAGCTTGGCAAGCTTATTAGATTTCTCTTGTGTAGCGCTAAAATCCTCCAACGCTTGCTGTTGCACCCGAAAGTATGCATCTGTATTCTGCAGGGAGTTCTTAGTCCTTCAGCTTCTTGTCATAGCACATCTGATTTATGTCTTTTAGCTTGTAGTTGAGACTCAAGAAACCAAACTGATTCAGACACTGAGTCCAAAGAGCTTGTGCCAACGGTATTGGCCAGTAACTCCAACAATACATCAAGACAGGACTTTGGGGTTGTCTCACTGTCTTCAAGATAGTTTTCCTTATCTGTTTTATCAGCTTCATTGGAGACCAACAAGGATGTCTCACTATCCTGAACCTGATCTGCATTACTTCCTTTACCATTGCTTAATAAGGTACTCTTTTCCAATATCCTGTCAGCATTCTAAAAGAAGAAACAAGCGGACACATAATAGGTTTAGCATGTAGAATATGAAACTGATTTTGGTGAACCAGTTCAGTAGTAAGGTGGACAAGATTAAACTACCAAGTCTTCTATTGCAAAGTAGTACATAATAAAAGGATCAAACAAACATATATCTATGTGCTATGGTCACTGCATTGTCTTGCGAATTCAAAATAGAGACACAGTTCAAATCATATCAATTCAAGACAAAGTAGCACTAAAAGAATACAAGTGTGGAAAACTACACGGCACAACAAGATTTCAGATGTGTACCATGGGTATACATGTACAACAACACTATTGGCTCTATTTTGATGCTAGTAATGTGCATGATATGAGAAGATAACTGTATACACAATTGAAATTGAAATCAACATAAAGCAATTTTGAAGAGCAAACTAGTTAAAGAAATATGTTTAAACATACTTGTTGTGCTATTAGAGTTTTGATTGGATCCTTCAATTTAAAAATAAGTTTATATGAGTAAATACAGTGATACAAGAGCAAAGCAGTATGTACCATAGCAATGGAATCTTATTCGAGAACAATTGTTCTTCAGGTTTACAAGAACAGATTACAGTAAGATGCAGGCATATAGTACTTCAAAATTAAAAATGATGTCATAGACCTACTACATTGTTGGTTCTGGACCAGTACAGAACAAGGCGTTTCCAGTCATCGTCCCGTAAATGTGTCTCAGGAGAAATTAAGGTAATTTGATGAGTTTCCTTGCCAGTGAAGTACGTTTTCTTCAAGTAATTCCGATACTGCCACAAAGCATTCTTGAAGATAGCAGAGGTATTAGCATAGGTTACCTCATCCTGAGTTTCTAAATCGGTCCTTCTCTGCAGAGAAAAATGGGAACATTTGCTGTATTATAACCAACATGGTGGTAGAATGTATGGGACAAGGCCAAGTAATTCCCATGAATAACATTACTTACACATAACTCATGGACAAACACCTGCAACTTGCTTTTTCCTTCATCTTCAGTATAATATTTCCATGATGGGAATATACACACACAGGATTTAACAACATCAAGTCCGACATATGCTAAACTATGAATGGTTGGTTGTGCATTGTCCAAGGGAATAGGTGTACTAACTCGTGGAGTTGGGTTTCACCATGGTAGTCCTGGCGCTTTGGGCACTTGAGCTGCCTTACTGACTGTTCTTGTTTGGGAGGTCTGTGGTGGAGATGGTGTTGTGTCAACTGGAACTGGGTTACTATCTGCTAGGGTTGGGGTTAGTTTTGGTGAAGCTGGTTCTCTGTCCATCAGGGTAGGGGTACAATCTGGGAGAGTCTGGGTTATGTGTGGTAGGGCTAGTTCTTGTGCATGTGCAACCGGGGTGCTATCACCATTAACAGGTAGCACTGTTTTATTTGAAGACAGTTTTTTTATTCCACTAGATACCGCCATCACCCCCTCCAATTCAACTCGCTGATAAACAAGAAAATTAATTGAACGTACAGACCTTGTATGAGAGACAAATGCAATAGATAGTGAGGAAAAAAGAGGGCATGAAATATTTCACATATATATTGTTTAATTAAAAAGGATAGCATGACATAATTTCACATATATGATGCCTATCTAAACTGGATAGCATGACATAATTCAAAGATATGATGACTAACTAAACAGGATGGCATGAGATAATTATATGATGTCTTTAGTAAACATGCTCACATGACATAATTCACATACATGTTATCTAAGTAATCAGGATGGCATGATATAATTTACATTACTGATTTATATACTAAGCAGATGTCATTCTCATATATGATGTCTGAACTAAGAACATGGTGTTGAATATTGTGTATATGATGTCTAAACTATAAAATGCAAGACACCATATGCATGATATGAGCAGTATAACCATGCCAAGTTAGATTATACACCTCGGGGGATAGGACTAGTCATCTGTCTCTGAATCCATCTCCAAGGAGCTATCTGGACCCAACAAGAGATTTGCTTCGATAGGTAGCATTGTCTGCTCTGAAGACCATGTTTTCACTCCAGATTTTTCCTTCACCCACTCCTATGGTTGATTCATAGGAAGAGTAGTTGAATGTACAAACATTGTCGGCAAATGGAAATGTAATGAAAAAAGAAATGGCAAGATATAATTCAAATATATGATGCCTGGCTAAACAGGATGGCATTGAATATTTCACATATATTATGGCTGGCTAAAAAAGATGAGATTGTATAATTCACATATATGATATAGAAACTAAACAGGTGGCATTACAAAGCATGTCTAAACTAAGAAGATGACATATATGATGTCGAAAGTAAGAAATGCAAGGCAACATATGCATCATATGACCAACATCATCATGCCAAGTTAGAGCAAACACCTCGGGGGGTAAATAGGAGTGGTCAGCTCCCTCTGAATCCACCTCTGAACACATATCTTCCTCTGGATTACAATATGGAGGAGGGGGACAGTTTTCCATTGCACCCACCATGGAGCGATCTCTGCATGACATTGTATTGCCGCGCAAAACTCTTCTCTTTTTCTCTACATGTTCAGCATGACTATGTACAATATCTGACATGCATATGAAAAAAATATAGTGAGATTATGTAAAGAGAGCATGTAGAAATCTAGAGTGATGGTAACAAGTGGATATATCCAAAAATAATGATAGCAGGTTAATGATAGCTTTAATTTAATAAAAAGACAGATGGTGATTTCTTTACTGTTTGTTTTCCACCCAAGATGAACAACATAGACATACCCTAGGTGAACCAGATAATAGACATCTATACTATTCATTGCTGCCTCGATATGTGCCCCACAAGCATTTTAAAACTCAACTTTGAACATTCATTTGGACCTAACTTGGATTCTAAGAGGTGAACAAGATGGTAAAGTCGCAGGTAATATTAAGCAATGCATAACATAAGCAGAAACAAAAGAGTGCGGCCTCTCTTGCGGACCGGTGTACTCCTCAGGTCCATCTGCTGAGTCGATGATGGTGATGGAGTTGCGGTGGCTGCCGGCGGCGGGGAAGGAGATCTGAGGCGACGAAAGATGGTCCGGAGTCATGATGTCTGGTATGGTGGACGCTTCTGTCGATGGAGCAGCTCAGGTGAGGTGGACGACATCGCAACAGGAGTAGGACAAGTCACACAAAGAATTCTTCGACACCTATCTGTAACTGAAGTAATTTTGTAAAGGCTCCTTTAGCTTGGAGGATTCTATAAACGTGGGGATAGGAAAAACACCGGAATAGGATTGGAATGCATGTGGGAAGCAGAGCATTTGTAAACACATGATTTCTGTCAACTTGGGTTTTGGTTCACAGGAATTGGAAGAGTAGAGGAATCCAATGAAACATGGCTAAATTAAAGTGAAACCAGATGAAATTGTGTACAGTTAGAATGTTATTCTGCCACTAATGCACTTAGTCTTGTTTTCATGCATAGGATTTTGAAAAGTAGGTCTAGGTGGATGTTTTGCTCCATTCCTTTCAACCAAACGCACGCATAATTAAATAGTAGAGTACCACAGGAAAATTTCCTATTGCTATGTTTTTCCTTCACTTTTTCCTTTGAACCAAAATAAAAAGTGATGCGAGAAGTGTACAACCTATTTGGTGTAGCCGGGTCGACCTCAGCATCATTGGGTTGGTCGCTGAAGAAGTTGCAGCAGAGGTGCTTGTCGGAGGTGCTGAACAAGATCTGAGGCATCTGTAGATGGCGTCGAGGGTATTGCTCCGTTGTGATGGATGGTTCCGTCGTTGGAGCAGCTCCAGCAAGGTGTACGATGTCGAGGCTGAAGCAGTACAAGACAACCATCGTTAATCTCAAGTGGGATTCTAATAGCATCTCCAATAGATGATGTAAAATACATTACCAAAAAGTAGTAGATGTAAAATTTACATCACCAGAAAACATCTAACCCCAACAGATAAGGTAAAAACTGTTGACTCAGAATTTAACTATCGAACTGAATATTACTGTCGAATCTGAATGTTACTATCAAAACTAAATTTTATTTTCGAAACTGAATGCACTAGTACTAGAGAAGCACTTCACATGTAGTTTAGGCCGCTCAAGCACTAGTAGCAGAGAAATAGTTATCTAAATTAGCAACTGATCGACAGGGAACACACTAGCAGATAGCAGCCGAAGTAGCAGCGCCCGGAGCAACAACGCTAACTAGAGCAAGAGGAGCAACTCGTGTACCTGTAGCAGCCTATGTACCAGCATCAGCAGCGCGAGCGAGAGCAAGAGTAGAGCAGCAACACGAGCAAGAGGAAGAGCAGAGCAGCAACGCGAGCAAGCGAGAGCTGGAGCAGCAGCTCCGACTGGTATGGACGCTGCCGCCAAGGGAGCCTCACACTGGGGGAGAGCCGGCATGGAGGATGCCACCGGCGGCGCTGGCGTCGAGGTAGCCGCGCCATGGGGCAGCGGGATCGAGCGCCGACAGTGTCGTGAGGTCGAGTTAAGGAGAAGGTGCGATGCGATGAGTGTACAACCTCTTTGGTGGCACCGAGTAGGCATCAGATTTATCCAAGGAGTTGGTGAGGATGCTGCAGTTCTGGTGGAGTAAGTTAAGGCGGCGTTGTGGGGATGGAGCAACCATGATAGACGATGCGTTCGTTGGAGCAGCTCCTTGGAGGTGGAGGACAGGGCTGCTGAACCGGCAGGACGACGAGATCGATGATGGATCCTCATCCTAGTTGGTGGATGACGAACATCGAGCTGTTGTGGTGCACGACGTCGTCGGGGAAGAACCTCTGGCTGGGCAGTGGTGGGGTGGCAAATGAAGGAGGGTGGGGTGAATGCCACCCTCCAGAGGCGCGAGGCCACGTCGCCACCTAGCTGGGCGCGACGCGACATCACCTTCGACGTCATGGATCACCCCAAGTCCACGTCCGCCGCAGGCATGCTCCCCATGCTATGCACCCCCACCATCAGCAACGTCATGGTTACCAAGACCCTCATCGATGGAGGCGCCGGCCTCAATGTGATCTCCATAGAGACCTTCGAGGCGCTCCAAGTGCCCTACGACCAACTGATGCCGACCAAGCCCTTCTCTGGTGTGACAGATGCGTCAACCATCCCCCTGGGGCAAGTGCGCCTCCCTGTCACCTTCGGCACCTGCTATAAACTACCACACCGAACTCATCAACTTTGATGTGGCATGCATTGGCCTGCCGTACAACGCCATCCTAGGCTACACGGCACTTGCCAAGTTCATGGGAGCAACCCACCCCGGCTACAACGTCATCAAGATGCCCGGCTACAGCGGTGTCATCACCATCGCATGACACGAGATGGACGTGGTTTTCTCCCTAAGTCGCGCATACAAGGCTGCAGTGACCGCGCACTCGACTGCCGGGGGAGAGACCACGCCTCCTGAGGCTGCGCCAGCAAGGAAGAAGCAACCGTTCTCCCAGGACTGCGCCGAAACAAAGAAACTGTTCTCCCTGTCACCACCGGTGCCGGCCACCCCCTGAGTAGGAAGGCGCACTCGTCGCCTTCCTTCGGGCGAACATAGATGTGTTCGCGTGGAAGGCGTTCGACTTATCCGGGGTCCCAAGGGAGGTAATCGAGCACCACTTAGCAGTGTGCCCCAATGCATGCCCTGTCAAACAAAAAGCGCGGCGCCAGGCACCAGAGAAGCAAGAATTCATTGTCCAAGAGGTGCACAAGCTACAAGAAGCTAGAGTCATCCGAGAGGTGCGCCATCCAGAGTGGCTTGCCAACCCGGTCGTCCCCGAGAAGGGTGGCAAGGAGCGCATGTACACCGACTTCTCGAGCCTCAACAAGGCCTGCTCCCAGGACTCCTTTCCGCTGCCGCACATTGACCAGATCGTGGACTCCATCGCCATGTGTGACCTACTATGCTTTCTGGATGCCTTCTCAGGCTACCACCAGAACAAGATGGTGGCGGAACATGTGTGTAAGTGCATTTAGTGCCCCTTAGTGATTTTGGTGTATTGAAGACTTATAGGTTAAGGGACTAATGTGTTTGTGAGTGTACACAGGTTCTATAAGTCAATGAGGAGTTTGATATTTACGAAGAAAGTCGACCCCTAAAAATGAATGTCTTCAGTTGAAGACTTTGGTTTTCTTGAAGACTTTGAAAATGAGGAAATTGGTGTGACCTTGAAGACTTGATATTGATGCGAGGATTATGAAGCGCGAAGACTTTTGTTTTCATAGTTTTGTTTTCCCTTTCTTGTGTCATAGGAAACACCGTACTGTTAAAGGGGGTCGAGGTAAAACTAAGGAAAAGTTTCCAAGTGATGCTCAACTCAAATCCTACACCTACCAATCCTTTCGAGTGAAGCCATTGGAAATCTCATACAGTTCAGTCAAGTTCTTCAGTGACAGAGACGAAGTTCTTCTGTTCTCTGAGGAATTTGTTTTGACTGAGGAGTTAGGAATTCGCCAGTGCGGATTGCCTACAAGTGAGGAACATGATAGCCCAGAGGAATTTGAGAGCTCAAATTTCCGACCGTTGCTGTGCTATGCGCCAACTGTCCAAAATATCCTACCCTCCTAACGGTCATATCATTGAAGGGCATTTATGTCTTATCATGTCGGGCTGCTCCCCGGCTATAAATAGCTGCCCCCTACAACCACTAGCTGGTTGGCTGCTCCGAGAGAAACTGACACTTGTCATTTAGAGCATCCCATCCTCCGAGGACTTTGAGCGAGAATCATCAACTGAGGAAAAACCCAAACCCAACACCTAAAACCCAAAGTGATTGAGCATCACTGAAGATATTGTTCCTGTGTGGAACCAACCTTTGTTACCTTTGAGGACTCTGCATCCTCCAGACGGTTAGGCGTCATGGTCTAGAGCAACCAAGAGGAATTGTGGATCGCCGAGTGACCAAGTCTTTGAAGGTTTGGAAGTCACCTGTGAAGACTTACCATGAGTGATTGGGTGAGGTCTGTGTGACCGTAGCTCAAGGAGAATACGGTGAGGACTATGTGTCCGGGACTGTGTGTCCTCAGGTTTAAATACCTAGCCGCTCCAACTAGACGTACAACTGTCACAGCAGTTGGAACTGGTCTACCAAATCACTGTCTTCACCAAGCTACCGGTTCTATTTCCTCAACCCTTTCATTTCCTTGCATACTTGCTGTGTACTTGATCGTTACTGTTTGAAGACTTTGACTGAAGACTTTCTCAATTTCCTCATTCCTATTTCTTCAGTCACTTTGTCTTCAGCCTGCTTATCCTATTTACATGCTACCTGTGCTCTGTTTTGTTTCATTTCATCATGATGACTATGCTACTGCTTTGTTATCCATGTACCTGAGTACTTATTCCGCTGCTTGTAGTTTGTTGCTTAGGAAATTCCTCAAGTAGTATTTCCTCAGCGACGAATTCATAAAAATCGCCTATTCACCCCCCTCTAGTTGATATAACGCACTTTCAATTGGTATCAGAGCCAGGTTCTCCCTTGTTCTGTGTGATTTTGGTTTAACCACCTGGAGTTTTAGTTATGTCGACTGCAGGCATGATCAAGGTCTCGGCTGGGTATCCTACCTTTGGTGGGACGGACTACCCCTACTGGAAGAATAAGATGCGCATGCATCTTGAGGCAATTGACAACTATCTCTGGTACGTTGTGAAAAATGGCATTCCCTCTGTCACTCCTTTCGTGAACACTGCTGATGTGAAGAGATTCAAGCAACTTGACTCTCAAGCGAAGAATATTATATGTGGCCATCTGATCAAAGGACAGTATGGCAGAGTGAGTGCTTTGGAGTCTGCAAAGCTTATCTGGGACAGGCTGTCCAAGGTCAATGAAGGAATCTCAACTCAACGTGATTCTCGAGTTGACGTTCTTCGCAATCTCTTCAACCGCTTCAAAAGACTCGACAATGAGAATGTCCAGCAAACCTTTGATCGCCTCACTGACATTTCAAACGAGCTTCAAACACTGGGTGCCACTGACATCACCGACCATGAGGTGGTGAAGAAATTGCTGAGGTCACTCGATTCTTCATTTGATACACTGGCACTGATGATTCAAGAATGTGGAGACTACAAGTCACTAGATCCTGCTGATATTGTTGAGAGGCTGAACACTCATGAATTCCAACAAGCTAAAAAGAGAGATCTCTACGGGCCAAGCTATGGAAGATCATGCGCACTGAAGGCCAAGGCAGTTTCCTCATCTGAAGGAGATGATTCTGATAGCAGCCTTGGTGACCCTGAAGAACTAAGCCAGGAGCTAGCAATGCTCGTGAAGAAATCCTATAAGTTCTCAAGGCGTGGTCGCTTCGTAAAATCTTCAAAAGGTGATGACACAAGATCAGATTCCTCATCCCGTGATTACAAGAAGAGGACTTGCCACAAATGCAAGAAACCTGGTCACTACATAACTGATTGTCCTCAGTGGGCAAAGGAATCAAAGAAGAAGAAATACAAGGATGATAGTTCATATGACTCAAAGAAGAAGAAGAAATGTTCAAAGTCCTCATCATCAAAATCTTCAAAGTCTTCATCTCACAAGAAGAGCAGTTCCAAGAAGGCTCGGGCATTCATTGGCAAGGAAATGGACTCTGAAGCTGAATCTGAGTAACATGAGGAAGAGGAGGCATCTGAGGAGTCAGACTCTGGTGTGGCGAGCCTAGCCCTCGCTACGGCTTACGTCAGCAAGTCCATCTTCAACACTGAGGAAAATGGCTTCCCCAACACTGCTGATGACGGCAACGATGACTATGCTCCCACCTATTGCTTCATGGCAAAAGGTGCCAAGGTATTCAAATATCCCTCCTCTGAATCAAGTGAGGATGAATCTGATGATAACCTCAAACCCAGCTATTCCAAACTTGCTAATATTACTGTTAAACAACAAAAGGCTTTGGAAAGGGTTCAAAATATGCTAGACAAAAGCGACAACCTATTAGGTGAGGAAATGGATCGAACTCAAACACTGACTGATAATCTTCAGCAACTACAGTCTAAGTTTGACAACCTTCAAAGTCGTCATGAAACTCTCTTAGCCGATCATGAGAAGCTTTCTTATGAATTTCTTCAAAGAAAGCAAGATCTTGAGAAGCTAAGGGTGAGTCATGAAGATCTTCAGAAGGAAAATGATTCATTGCTTGCTCAATAGATCAGTTCCGCTCAGGAAGAATTTATTCCACCATGCTTGAAATGCATTGAACATGAAATTGCTAATTCTTCACCTGAAAGTTCAAATGCTTCAATTGCTGCAAATTCTTGAACTATCTCTGTGGTCACAAATTCCTCATCTGAGGATACCACTAGTATCACTGATGAAAATGCAGGGTTGAAGGAATTGTATGTGACAGGCATGTACAAAAGCCTCAAAGGGCATCAGACTCTTTGTGATGTGCTCAAAAAGCAGATCTTGAACAGGAACCCTAGGAAAGAGGGTATTACCTTTGAGAGGAAACTCAATGCTGATGGAACCTACTGGAAACCTGAGCAGTATCCCAAAACCTCATGGGTTGCTGCGAAGGGACCTCCCGTAGATCCATCCACTTTATCTGACTTTACTTGTGAATCCTCATATTCATCTGATGAGTCATTTGACTCCAACTATAAACTGTTCAAAAATCAGAATGGTGAAGTATTTGCTAGATATGTTGGAACTAACTACATGAATGGTCCCCCTATGAAGAAAATTTGGGTTCCCAAAAGGTGCCTTGAAAGTCTTCAGGTGAAAGTCCTCATGACACCACCTGTGAAGAATAGGAACCCCAGATCAAATTCTTCATATGGACCGAAGTCTTCATATGGATCCAAGTCCTCTTATGGATCAAATTCCTCATGTGGATCTAAGTCCTCATATGATCATCATCATGCTAACGCTTCTGTTTCACAGGGAAAATCTAAGAGTTATGATTATGTGCATTATTCTTCAAATCATTATGTTCATAAGTCCTCGAAGAATTTCTCTGCTTACTCATATGCCTATACTAATCCCTCTCTCCTGTGAAATGAAGCGCTTTGGCTTCAATGCCACCTTTCTCTTATGGAGCTCGCAGAATGATGAACTCTTTACCACCCCTCTAGATGTGGGTGGTGAAGAAAAAGAACTAACCTCTTATGCAGGGTCAGGTCTCCAGACGAACTAAATCGTCTGAAGAATTTTCTGGAGACCTGAAATGCTTGAAAGGACGCAAGCTAATCATGAAGAAATGATTCATTCATTTCTCACGTCCTCATACTGCTATATATACATATGTTGCATTAATTGATGAAATTCTGTCTGATGAAATTGATGTCATATCTTCACAAATTCTTCAAGAAGACCTCATATGAACTCCTCACTGACAAGAAACCCAATGTGAGTTATTTCAAAGTCTTCGGTGCAAAATGCTGGATTAGAGATCCTCATCACAATTCCAAATTTGCACCAAAAGCACATGAAGGTTTTATGCTTGGTTACGGAAAGGACTCGCATACCTACAGAGTCTTCAACACCTATCACCACAAGGTTGTTGAAACTGTAGATGTGCGGTTCGATGAAACTAATGGCTCGCAAGGAGAGCACCTACCTCCTGTGCTAGATGAAATGTCTCCTGAGGAATCCATCAAGCTAAAGGCTACTGAGGATGTCATACCTACTGAAGAATCTGCTGAAGAAGTCATTCCAGATCATGAAGAAAATCATGCTGGTGCATCTGAAGAAAATGGCTCTGAAGAAAATGCTGAACCAAGTCAAAGTCGTCAACCTGCTCATCCTCACGTTGCAAATGAAGTGCAGATTGAGAGAATCATCAACGACATCAACGCACCAGGTCCTCTCACTCGCTCAAAAGCTTCACATTTGTCTAACTTTTCTGGGCATTTTGCTTTCATCTCTATCACAGAGGCCACCAAAGTAGATGAGGCATTTCTAGAGCCTGAATGGATTCAAGCGATGCAAGAGGAATTACACCAATTCGAGCTGAACAAGGTGCGGGAGCTTGTCAAGCGACTAGACCCACGCAAGCACAATATCATCGGCACCAAATGGATCTACCGCAACAAACAAGATGAGAATGGCCTAGTGGTGAGGAACAAGGCTCGTCTTGTAGCTCAAGGCTACACACAGGTTGAAGGAATTGATTTCGATGAAACTTTTGCACCTATTGCTAGACTTGAGGCTATTCGCATATTGCTTGCCTATGCTAACCATCATAATATCATCTTATATCAAATGGATGTGAAAAGTGCATTCCTCAACGGTAAGCTTGAGGAAGAAGTATGTGTTGCTCAACCCCCAGGTTTTGAAGATCCTAAGCATCCTGATCAAGTCTTCAGACTCAATAAGGCCCTCTATGGCCTCAAGCAGGCCCCTCGGGCGTGGTATGATAGTTTGAAGGAATTCCTCATGAAGAAAGGCTTCAAATCCGGTTCACTCGACCCAACTCTTTTCACCAAAACATATGATGATGAATTATTTGTGTGCCAAATATATGTTGATGATACTATTTTTGGATGTACTAACCAACGTTACAGTGACGAATTTGCTTATATGATGAGTGAGGAATATCAAATGTCCATGATGGGAGAATTGAAATTCTTCTTAGGCCTTCAAATTCGTCAACAACGCAATGGCATCTTCATTTCTCAAGAGAAATACCTCAAGGATGTTCTGAGGAAATTCGGTATGCAAGATTGCAAAGGCTTCAAAATCCCTATGCCCACAAATGGCCATCTATGCACCGATTAAAATGGTATAGACTTCGATCAAAAGGTATACCGCTCCATGATTGGCTCTTTACTGTATCTATGTGCATCTAGGCCAGATATTATGCTTAGTGTTTGCATGTGTGCCCGTTTTCAAGCTACACCGAAGGAATCACACCATAAGGCTGTGAAACATATTCGTCGATATCTAGCTCACACTCCAACACTTGGATTATGGTATCCCAAGGGCTCGGCTTTTGATCTCATTGGATATTCTGACTTTGACTATGCTGGTGATCGTGTGGATCGCAAGTCAACATCAGGCACATGCCATTTCCTCGGACAATCTTTAGTATGTTGGTCCTCGAAGAAGCAGAACTGCGTATCACTCTCTACTTCTGCAGCTGAGTACATTGCTGCTGGTTCTTGCTGTGCTCAATTGCTGTGGATGAAGCAAACCCTCAAGGACTATGGCATCAATGTGAAGAATGTGCCACTCTACTTTGACAACGAGAGTGCCATCAAGATTGCTCATAACCCAGTTCAGCACCCAAAGACAAAGCACATGCAGATTCATCATCATTTTCTTCGAGATCATGTGTTGAAGGGCGACATCTCTATTGATCACGTGAAGACTGAAGAATAGCTAGCAGATATCTTCACCAAGCCCTTGGATGAGAAGAGATTTAGCAGGTTGCGGTGTGAGCTAAATATCTTAGAATCTTCGAATGTTCTTTGAAAAGGACACACATCCTAACACTTATGCAAAATTCATGACTTAGATGTGCAACACACGAAGAACGTTTTTCTTCAATCAATGAAGACTAACCCTCTAAGTGTGAAGAAATTAACGAAGAATTTGATTCTCAGAGCCCTACGACAATTGTATGCGGTGTCTGAAATCATCATTCTTATACGGTGGGTCACGCCACCACAAAAGTTGAAAATCTTCAAAATTGAGTTTTTCTTCATTTTGCAAATTCTTCAATTTTCAAATTCTTCAACTTTCAAATTCTTCAACTTGCAAAGTCTTCAAAAAAAATTGACTGATGTTCTTCATTGACTATATATATATATAATTGAGTTTTTCATGTCCTCAACAGCATTCACTTATTGCTAATTCTTCAAGTTTATTTTCTTCTAAGTGTATGTGATCGGACCCGTTCCCCCTCTATGCTAAACTCAACCCAGTCTGTTCACAAATTCTTCATGTGCGTTCTATTTGAAACCCGTTCAAAGTCTTCACTGTGTCCTTGACAGCTGAAGAATTTGCGAACGAAACGTTAAAATTTTCATATCTGAATTTTCAGCTTTTGCCGCTCAAACCGTTCTGCATCCCGCGATAGGATTAAATTACTCACCCACGATCTACCACGATCTCCATCTCTCTGTACGTGGGTGACACATGTCATTAGAAGAGTAAGGGTCAGGGGCATGTTCGTCCAAAAATTTCGGACGGACAGTTTTTCACCCTGCCTATAAATACTCCCTCCCTTCCTCTGTCCTCATTTACTCCGCTCGACCACCAACTCGCTCGAGCTCTCAGACCTAGCACCACCGCTACTCTCCATCGTCGCCGGTGAGGAAGAGCTTCACTGCCTCGACTTCGTCGCCGTCGTACTCACACCGGCCGTGGAAATCTTCACTCCACCGCCGCCATAGCTGTCTCTCACCGCCAAGTTAGGGCGTGGGAGATCTGAACGGACGAACTTCTCCACTTCCACTTCCAGTTCATCGTGTTCTTCGTCCAGGGTAAATAAAATCTGATTTTACTGCCCTACTTTGATTCTGATGATTTCACAAAATCTTCAAAAGGTGTTTATTCTTCAACTTCCCATTCCATAAACTCCCGAATGCTTCTGTATCTTGATTTTTTTCTCTAAGCTATGTATTTCTTCAAGATTCCTCAATTGTGTGGATTTTCTAATCTATACAACTCTGGAACCTAAGTCAAGAATGCTTAGTGAAATTCCTCAAGACTCCCGTGGTCAAATTCCTCAAACTTGATTTCTTTTGAAAAATTTCTGAGAACGCATATGACCTCTCCAAATTCTTCGCACCTATACTCTGTTCAGAGGTACAAAATGTCTGCTGCTAAATCACTAGGTTCTCATCAACTTAACTCATTTGCAGCGTTCCTCGAAGATAAGTTGCACACATCCTCAGAAACATCAATGGTTCAAAATCCTCAAGTGAAGAAAATGGCTGATGGTAAAAGACCTCAGAAGGGAGGAAAGAGACCTGAAACAAACCCTGCTTTTGAGATCCCTGAAGACATATATGATGAATACTGCACTCCTGATGAAGCAACTCATGGAAAAGAGACCAAGACTCAGCACAAAGTTCGCATACAGAGAATTGAGAGAAGATGGGCTCAGGAATGGAGGGAATATCATTATGTTACTCCCAAGTACATGAAGAAATTCGCCGTTAACCCTCCATGTCCAAGACCTCCATTGGCTCCAGGCCAAGAAGCTGATCCCTCAAGTATTAGGCACGGTGAGGAATTTCCCAAGGAATGGGCTAAGCGCCAAGCCAAATTGGCTAAAGTAGCAAAGGAAGCAGTGAAGAAATTCAATGAAGACTCTGCTGCTGCTGCTGCTGAGGCCTCTGCTAGCAAGCCCAAGAAGGCTTTGCCGAAGAAATTTGCTGTGAAGCCGAGTTCCTCAACTGTTATGCCCTCACGGCCAATTGCAAAGCCCACACTGCCAATTCCTCAGGCAACCACATCGAGGGAAGCTCCAATTCCCTCAGCTGCCACAAAGTCTTCAACTTCAGCTGCAAAGTCCTCAGCACCTGTGCATCTTGCCACGTGCCAACGGACTACAGGAATCTCTATTGCCTCAGGAGCATCTACAAGTTCCTCAGCTCCGCCACAGTCTTCAACTGGTCCAATCTTGCTGAAGAAAAAGGCCACTGCTGGATGAGGCCCAAGGCCAAGTCCTCACAAGAAGCATGTTGCCTTCCAAGTTCCGTCTGATGACGATGATGCTGATGATGAAGAACTTGCTGAGATCATCAAAGACAGGCAAGAAAAGGCCGCTAGGCCAAAGGCAGTGATGTGCCACTCATGCTGGATCCTAAAAGGATCCTTGATTTCATCGATCTATGGCAGAAGGATCCAAATACTCCTTTGACTGAATTGAATCTCACTCCTGGCCAGAGCCACATGTTGACGGCCTTCATAGCCGAAGAAAAATGGAAATTTGAGAAGGCCAAGCAAGTCAAGAAAGCTCAATACAAAAAGGAGCACTTTCTGAAGAAGAATGGTGTGAAGATGACTCCTGAAGAACTTGTGAATCTGCAAAAGGAGATCAAAGCTTTCAGCGATGAATTCGACGCATATCGTGCAGATTGGCTAGGTGCCAAAGTCAGATTTGTCAGAATGGCCAAGGGGTTCAACCCGAATGTTTCAGCTCCATCACAACAACAAATTCCTCAGGCTGATGCATCTGCTCAGCCTACTGAAGAGAATGCTAGCACAGCTGATGAAAATCAGTCTGTTGAATAAACTGAAAGTACCAGGGCTGCTGAAGAAATTCTAGTTCCTGAAGAAAATGCCAGGGCAACCACCAATGTTGCGCCTGAAGAAACTGATCAAGCCAGGGCAACTGCATTAGTTGTGCCTGAAGAAACTGCACCACTTTCATCTGCTCCTCCTGCAAAGTCATCACAGATGAAAGATATCCACCTGTCTTCTGCATCAGAAGCGAAGAAGACCAAAGCTGCAGAAAAGGCAGCTGTGAAGAAAAGGAAAGCATCAGAAACTGCAGAGTCTTCAGCTCCCAAGAAAGTGAAGACTTTGCAAAGCTCGTACACCAACCCCATTGATGTTGTTCCTATCTCAAGCATGCCATCAAAGGAAATTGTTCCCTTTGGTGAGGAATATGTCATTCTAGATGACAGTGATGAAGCGAATCCTTCTGCTGCTACTTCAGAGCAGTTGGATGATGAAATTGAAGTGAATGATATCCCTTCAACCACACTGGTATCATCGCCCGTGCCTCAGTTCACAGCTGAAGAGGCAGGCGTTGAAGAAATTGATGAAGAAGATGAGGATGTGGACATTGGGTCTACTACACCAGTTCTCAATGATGATTATTGGGAAAAAAATCATCCAAATTCTCCATTGACCACTCCTCTGCAACAAATTCCTCAGTCCCCTGTGCAGACTGAAGAAATTCATACGAGCTCTGAAGGACATCAATCTTCACTTCATTCTATTCCAGAAGAAGTTCCAGCCCCTGGGGGGTCTCCCCTGGCACCACTCTCGGGGGCGTGCGGACCGGAAACCATCGCCCTGGTCTCCTCGCACCCCTGAACGCTTCGAGTGTGGTGGGCGCGGCTTCAGGCAGGGCGGTGCCATCAGCACCCATGGGCCCAGGGATGAGCTGGTGGCCGATCCACCGGGGCGAGACGCTGCTACCTCTCGCTGCTTCTGCCGAGGACGCGTCACCCCCGTGGTTCTCTTGTTCGGGGACTGCCAGGAAAGGATTGTCCTGAGGCCCCTCACGGCCCCCCGGAAGCAGCCCCCAATGGTGGAACCGTGGCATCGTGCCAGCAAACGCCACCTTTTTCTGATAGTTGTATAGGGGGGGCCCCGCCTCGGGAGGCTCTCCCGCCTCCTCGCCGGTCAGGATGGGGAGTACTCCGCTCAGCACTTCAGGCGGCAGGCGACCCGCGTGGAGCCCCATTGGATCTTCTGGGCCAGTGAAAGCCCACATTGGGCGGGAGTGGTGCTGAAGGGGGGCAATTCATCGGTGGATGAACTCCCTCAAGACCATAACCACTAATACCCCTGCTACCCTTAGATCAGCTAGTCTCTTCCTCACCCATGACAACTTCGGGTCATCAAGCTTTTCAAGCTCTCATCTAGAGCTCTGCACAGCCGGGGATGTTGGGGTTAGTAGCAGAGGGCTAAACTGGGCTGCATCCACGTAGACCCATTGCTGCCTGAAGCCCTCCGCTTCACGGTTAAGCTCCATGTTGATGCCCTCACCTGCCGTCGCATCCACGATGCAAAGCAATACGCACCCGGAGCGCTGGTTCGCTGCTGTCAGCCGGACGCAGAAGAAATGATGGAGCAGCGCCATCAAGGGGGGCATGCCCACGAAGACCTCGCACAGAAAGGGAAAGGCCGAGAGGAGAAGGACGGATTTCGGCTCAAGGTGTAGTGCAAGAACCTGATAGTGCAAGAGCACATCGTTCAAGAAATCTGAGAATGGTGGAAGTAAGCTAGAAAAGAGCGTGCGAAGGTAAATAGCGATAGTGGTGGCCTCCAGTTTAGCAACGGGGCGCGAGGTTGGCTAGATTCAGGCCACCCCCACTTGTTGGAAGCAGCCACGATCATCGGGAGGACCTTGTCGAGCCCCTCGACGTTGAGGACCATGGACCTGCCCAGGTCAGGTTTCGGCACCGCCTCCCCGTCCATCGCCGCCGTTGCCCTGCTTTTCCTCCACGGGGGTGCCATGGCGACACAGTGGACCCAAGAGCGGCAGAATTCTGGTGAAAGAGGATAGCCTTGCGCGGGGAGGAAGGCGTAGGAGGACAGGCACGTGCAGGAAGACAATGATGGCCTCGCGCCCTGCGCGGGTCGGCTTTATGTCAGCCCAGGCAGTTACCGAGGCGTCATGGGAAGCAAGGGCGTCCCACGTCCCATCGTGCACCACGTGTCGATCCTGGCCCATAGGTGGTTAGGTCCTGCAGCATTTCGCCCCCTAGCAAGCGTAGACGTGCGCGCTGCGGGCCCGGGGGCTACTGTCGGGCCCGTGGGATTGGGGGTTCCCTGGCCAGTCTGCCTGCGGCCCAGTGTGTGGCGCTTATCTTGGGCCCGGGGGATGGCCCACCACAAAGCCTCTCAAGCAAGACCCACGTGAGGCCGTTGCCTCGTGAGGCGCACCTCAGTGACCGCCCCAGGCGGATTGGAGGCGCCACTAGGAGCCTCGCGAGGCGGTCTCCCGAGGCCCCTCGTGGAGGCAAACGAGTCAAGAGCTACTCAGCTCGGGCGTGCGGTTCAGGGTCTTCTCGTGGGTGACGCATGCGACGATGAGCGATGCCTGAGGCCGTGCTAGCAAGCGTGGATGTGGAGGCTTTCCTCTTGTGCTAAGGGAGCAAGGCCAGCCACCAGTTCCGGAAGTAATCCCCAAAGGTTGCCTGATCGGTGCAAGAAGACTAAGATGACGGGCGCGCCAGGGCAGAGGTCATCACCGAGCCCACCGGCACGTCATGGATGGAAGCTTTGCAGGCGAAGACCACCTTTAGTCAGGATAGACTGCGCCTCTGTCGCCCTTCAAACTGGCCGTTGTGGCAACCCTTCCCGCCATGTGTTTTCGGGGGAAGAGGACCAGAGGCAGGATATAAAAGGAGGGTAGGGTGTTGCCGTAGAGGGGGTTGACCCATTCACCAGCTAGAGCAACACCATTATACTCCCCCCCCCCAAGCAATCCCAACCAAGCAGGAGTAGGGTTTTACACTTCAAGGTGGCCCGAACCAGGGTAACTGAAGTGTCTCTAGCCCGCTCCCGCTAGCTCGCTCGCATCGTAGCCTCAGCGTGGTTAGCTGAAGGACAGAGTAGGCCAGTAGCAACAAGCGCACCCCAGAGTTCGAACCTCTTGGGTCCCCGAAGCCCCGATTCCAACAAACGCAAACAAGGAGTTGTCAATCCCTTGGCGGTTAATTGCAAGGATCAAATCTCGTAGTGATAGATAGGTAAACAAAAACAAAAAATAAAATAATGGTAAATAAATTGCAGCAAGGTATTTTTGGATTTTAATATATGATAGAGATAGACCTGGGGCCATAGTTTTGACTAGGGGCTTCTCTCTCGAACAAAAAGCATACGGTGGGTAAACAAATTACTGTTGGGCAATTGATAGAAAAGAGCATAGGTATGACGATATCCAAGGCAATGATCACATATATAGGCATCTTGTCCGAGACAAGTAGACCAACTCCTTCCTGCATCTACTACTATTCACTAGTGTAGAAAAGCCTAGCTATGGCATGCCAAAACAGCCTTGCTGGCATAGACACGTGACGCCACTAATATGGTGCCATTGCTAAAAAGTAGTGGTGGCGTTGGAGAACACGTCAGCAGTATCCTACATGGTGCTGGCATGTCACTTGTCCAACGCCAGCAGTAAGTTCATCTTAACTCTGACATGCCTCCTTAGCCAACGCCAGCAAATGGTTTTTTGGTAATAAAAAAATTGCTCATCAACACTTGCTACTTACTTAATAGATACTCATTAACACCATATACTCATCAACACTAGCTCATTAATAGAAGAGGCTCATGAACTTAACAAGTTAATTAAACTTCACAAAAGGCTCATCAAGGACTCATCAAGTACTCTTGTTACTCGATCATCATCAACTAATAAGATGGACTAGCTAGTTAAAAAACTAATCTTCATCAAGGAGTATGCTCAGCTGGCGAATCTTCTTTCTATTCCACTCTTTATCTCTTTTGAAATGATCTATGTTCATCTTGAGGTCAATCCTCTCTTCCCTGAGGAGTCTTCTCTCTTCCTTTAGTTTATCCCGATCCTCGACGAGCTTATCCCTCTCGTCCCTTAGCTGATTAGTCTCCTTAACGACCCGAACAGTCTGCTTGTGCAGCTCTTTAATCTCCACCTTTAGCTCGTCATTTGCCCCTTGCAGGCTGTTGATGCTATTGTCATAAGCATCTAAGAAATCATTGTTGGCCATTTCCATATCATACACCGACTCGTTGTTGCCACCAAAATTGGCGATGACCTATAAACACATCGTATATGATCAAGATAATATGCAATTTCATATCACTGAATATTGATAGCAACGAAAAGTAGTTCCAATATTGCATATTTTGGCACTGTTTTGGCACTGAACTTGCACTGTATAGAACTAAATGCTACTTCACATCACTAAATTTTGACACACAAGTGAATAGAAGATTCCCATTCTATACCACAAGTGAATAGAATGAAGCACAAAAGATAATATGCAATGAAAAGTAGTTCCAATATTGCATATGTTGGCACTGTTTTGGCACTAAACTTGCAATGTATAGAACTAAATGCAACTTCATATCACTGAATATTGACACACAAGTGAATAGAAGATTCCCATTAAATATCACAAGTGAATATAAGCACAAAAGATAATATGCAATTTCATATCACTGAATATTGACATACCAATGAAAAGTAGTTCCAATATTACATACGTTGGGACTGTTGAGGAACTGAACTAGCAATGTATTGAACTAATCAAACTAGATAGCATCTCAATGTCGAGGGTTGACCTATAGCAAACTAGATAGCACCTATTTCATTTGTCTTGGATCCTAAGCAAAATTACAGTGGCAGTTACAACAAAAGAGGGAGGGATGATATGCTCACCAAGAGGGTCGCCTGCTGTCCACTCCATCGGCATCGCTGTCGCCTATTACCGTCGCCAAAACCCTAGCATAGGGAATGCAAATCACACCTCTAATTCAAAACAAATCCAAATGGACCAGATGAGAGGGGGAGGCTCAGATGTGTACCTTAGGACCGGAGAACACCCGAATCGGAACGGCGAATATGAGTGGCGAGAGAGGGAGAGAAAGGGGATCAGAATGAGAACAGAGCAGCGGGGCAGAGAGAGAGGGAGTGGGTCGAGGGGGCCGTTGCCCCTTGGTTTTGACCCCCACGACCTCCTAATACTATTTGGTCTTGGCTCAATAAGAAATTTAAAATAATATAAATTTTTAAAAAGTCTGTATTTCCATTTAAAATAATATAAATTTGATAAAAGTAAAGTATAATATATTATAAAAAATATCACCACCAAAAAAAATAAAAAAGGAAAAAAATTGGAAGTGTCAAACTACATATTTGAAGTCTCAAACTACCTATTTCAAGTTTCAAATTAAAAAGAAAAAAGTAAAATTGAAGTCACAAAGTACATATTTTAAAAAATGTCAGTATTAATTTCCAATTAAAATAATATAAATTTGATAAAAGTAAATTGCAATATACTATAAAAAATATCATTAACTAAAAAAATAAAAAGGAAATTTTTTGGAAGTGTGAAACTACATATTTGAACTCTCAAACTACATATTTCAAGTCTCAGACTAAAAAAATTGAAGTCTCAAAGTACATATTTTAAAAAATGTTAGTATTTCCATTTAAAATAATATAAATTTGATAAAAGAAACTACAATATACTATAAAAAAGATCACCACCTAAAAAATAAAAAGGAAAAAAAAGGAAACTTGAAGTCAGTATTTCCATTTATAATAATATAAATTTGAAGTATCCAACTACAATTTACTATAAAAATGATAATATAAGAATGTTCACATAAACAAAATATGAATGGTGGCCTGGAAACCAATGACACGCCACAACTAAACATAATAGTGTTGACATTCCATGTTATGCCACGCCAGTACTATACTACGCCTTGCATAAATTGTTGATCCCATATACTTCTGACGCTCACCTATTTTCCAATGCCGCCACTATGCCCCTACTAATGTCGTACCAAATGAAGCAACACCACCACCATTTGGAAAAAATATTGCTGGCGTTGGTTTAAATTGGCACGCCTTGTGGCAAGCACTTTTTCCACTAGTGATTACTCCACAGATCGACCGCTATCCAACATGCATCTAGAGTATTAAGTTCATAAAGAACGGAGTAACACCTTAAGCAAGATGACATGATGTAGACAAACTAAACTCAACAATATGAATAAAGCCATCATTTTATCCTTAATGGCAAAAATACAAATACGTTTCTTGTCCCTTTCTGTCACTGGGATATAGAGCACTGCAAGATTGAAACCATCACAAAGCATGTCGGTGCAACAGACCTTCACGTATGTTGACCAGACTGTACACAGGCGCAATAGCAAAGATACAACAGCACTAAGCTCCCAAGACGAAGCCAAGCCAGAGAGATAGCTCTTTGAGGAATCAAAGGGCGGATCAAGAAGACCAAGACAAGCCAAGGGAACAAGATGTCACTAGGGAAAGACCTCCCTTGCCGGGCAGGCGAGCCTGGTCAGGTCGAGGACGCACCAAGAACAAGTCCCAAGATTCCCTGAGCAAGCTTACCGGGGCCGCTAAGGGCGAATATCCCCGCCAAGACTCCACCGCTCCACCGCGCAGCGACACAAGTCACTTATCAGACAGGTGGAAGATGGTTAAGCGGCGCGGCAGGCTTGCCAGGCTACATCCACAGCGTGACACCTAGCGGTGCATTTAATGCACTTTGTGCTAACTGCTATAGTTAGGTATGATAGCACTGTTGGCTATGTAATTAGTAGATAATGACTGTTTTGCCACTGTAGTAACCCCTTAGCCTATAAAAGGAGGGCCATGGCAAACTAAGAAAGGATTCAGACCCTTGTACACTCATACGCGCGTAGCTGCTCTCCCCGAGGCGACCTTGCCGGGCTCGACCCCTGCGCGACCACCACGGTCCTCTCTTCAATCCACCAAAGCAGGAGTAGCGTTTTACGCTTCACGGCGGCCCGAACCTGGGTAAAAACCACCAGCATCACCTCTGCCGTGCTATCCCATGGCCTCCGCTCTTTGTGCAGCATGATGTCCCACTGCCGAACCACAAGGGGCCGATGGCCCCATAGGTGATCGTGTTCCACCACAACATCTTTGGTGTGCCAGGTAGGGGGGGCGGCGCTTGTGCAAACCCGAGGTTGTGAACAGCGCGTCAATCTTCATCATAATCATCTTCATCATTAGCCTCATCATCCATGGCGCCCAAGAAAAATTCTGGCACAACAGCTCACCCTTCCACCTCGAAGGCCCCCCTCGCATGCAGCCACTAGTACTATGGGTGATGCGGCAGCGTTGGGGGGCGCGGACACCGTGGGGGACATGACCGGCGCAGGCGGCGCTGTCATCATTCCCCCCGCGGCCGAAGCGGGATCGGAAGATGCCGTGGGAGGGTGGCACCAGCAGCATCCCGATGGCTGTGATCCACAAGGCGCGGGTGGGGAGAATGTACAATCTCCACCTCCCCACCGTGCTGGAGGGCGCAGCCGCACCGACGACGCCCGGTCTGGTGCGAGTCGCGACCCCCTAGCTGCCCATGCTACGGGCACAGCTACGGGGTGCGCGCCATCCCCAGGGCAGGGTAACCAAGACAAAGCGCCAAATGGGGCCGTCAACCCCCAGGCACACCCTTCTCGCCGCCATGCCGTCGCGGGTGCCAACTCGGGCGACGAGAACACGGCGCCGCCAGTGCCGCGATAAGATGACGACGATGCCACTAACCCGAAGAGTAAGAATAAAAAGCGCAACCAGAAGCGCAAGGAAAAGGCAGTACTGGCTGTTGAGGGTTTTGGCGCCCCAGTACCGGCAAGAAGGCCAAGACCGAAGCCACCGACAAGGAAGTTGTCGTGTGCACTGATTGTTGGGAGACTGTGGCGGCCGAAAAGGCTGGGAAGGCTGACGAACCGTACTGCAAGATCCACCGGACCAAGGACCATGACCTCCAAGAGTGTCACCAAGTTGAGCAACTTGTCAAGAAGCAGAAAGCTGAGTACGAGAAGCATGACAAGGAAAAAGACTAGGGAGGTGCTGGCAGGAAGGGCCAAGGTGGCAGAGGAGGCCGCCGCGGCAAGGTTCCCCAGCATCAAGAGAAACCTGCTAGAGGCCGCGAGAAGAAGGAAGGTGATGAAGAAAGTGATGAAGGGGATGAAGAGGAAACCAGTGAGCAAGAGTTCCAGAAAGCCACTGAGGCCCTGTGCGTTGACGGAGGCGCGTCTTTGCACTCCTCTCACCGCCAGCTTAAACAGTGGGCGCGTGAGGTCAATGTCGTAGAGCCAGCGGCGGACTCTCGGAAACCACACAAATGGTCCCGCACGCCTATCATCTTTGACGAAGAGGATCACCCGGATCGCACCACCACGGTAGGGTGCTTGCCATTGTTGATTTCACCAACAGTCCGCAACCTCAAGGTCACGAAGATGTTTGTTGACGGCGGGGCTGGGTTGAATCTGATTTCCCCCAAAGTACTCAGTAGGCTACACATTTCAGATGAAGAGCTCAAGGTTACTGGCACGTTTCAAGGAATCAACCCTGGCAGGAGTCGTCCGAAGGGGAAGAACACACTGCCGGTGACGTTTGGAGGAGAGTTGAACTACCGGACCGAGAAGATTGTGTTCGACGTGGTCGAGCTTCCTTTGCCGTACAATGGGATTCTTGGCCATCCAGCTCTGGCAAAATTCTTGGCGGCATCTCACTATGCCTACAATACTCTTAAGATGCCAGGGCCGATGGGCGTCATCTCCATCTCGTCGGACAAGAAGGACACAGTCATATGCATGGATAAGATGTATCGGGACGCAGTCGCTGCCGAGGCCGTAGAAGTTGCAGTTCCCGCCAAGGAAAATAAGAAAGGAAAGAAAGCTAGCAGCGATGCCGGTAAGGAATCCAGGAATCACGCCTCTCTGGAGTGCGCCACGCCCGTCGATGAGTTGCTAGAGAGTTCCACTAGTAAGAGATACAAAGTTGCCTCGCCTGCTATGAAGAAGGTCCCGGCAGGGCTAGGTGGTGATGATGGTACGTTCACCATCAGCTCCACCCTCGATGACAAATAGGAAAGCGCGCTCGGTGCCTTCCTATGAGCGAATGTCGATGTGTTTGCTTGGCAGCCATCAGACATCCCCGGTGTTCCCAGGGAGGTAATCGAGCACCACCTTGCTGTCTGCCCTCATGCTCGGCCCGTCAAGTAGAAGGTCAGAAAACAAGCTTTGGAGCGGCAGCAATTCATTGCCGAAGAGATCAGGAAACTTGAAGAAGCTGATTTGGTCAGGGGAGTGTTGCACCCAACATGGTTGGCGAACCCGGTGGTGGTGCGCAAGGCGAACAGGAAATGGAGGCTTTGCATAGACTTCACAGATCTGAACAAGGCATGCTCGAAGGACCCTTTCCCCTTGTCACGCATCGACCAGATTGTGGATTCCACTTTCGGGTGCGATCTGCTTTCCTTCTTGGATGCATACTCCAGATACCATCAGATATTCATGTCTAAGGAAGACGAGGAGAAGACCGCGTTCATTACCCCATGTGACACGTACTGCTTTGTGCGGATGCCCTTCGGCTTAAAGAGCGACGGGTCTACCTTTGCAAGGGTAGTGCAAATTGGGTTTGAACCTCAGTTGCACAGGAATATTGAGGCTTACATGGATGACATAGTGGTCAAAACCAAGGATAGATCAACGCTCATTCAAGACTTGGAAGAGACCTTTGCAAACCTACGCAGGATCAACTTGAAGTTGAATCCTGAGAAGTGTGTGTTTGGCGTTCCCTCCGGCAAGCTACTTGGCTTCTTTGTGTGTCACCGGGGGATAGAGGCCAACCCTGACAAGATCAAGGCGATCGAACAGATTCAAGCACTCAAGACAGTTAAGGACGTGAGGCGTTTAACTGGATGTGTTGCCGTGCTGAGTAGGATCATTTCCAGGTCTGCCGTGCGCGCCTTGTCGTTCTTCAAAATTCTGAAGAAGGTAGGGCCCATGAAGTGGACCCCGGAGGCAGAAGCAGCGCTGCGGGACTTAAAAGCCTATCTTTCCTCTGCTCCCACCTTGGTCGCTCCTAAACCACAAGAGCCGTTGCTGCTATATTTAGCGGCAACCAATCAAGTGGTTAGTGCAGCGCTGGTGAGGCTGCGGGAAGTAGATGAAGGAGCAGATGCAGCTACTATCCTCCCCGGAGAAGGAAGTGAACCAGACGCGGCAAGCTTGAGTACGGATCAGGAGAAAGAAGGGCGGGGTGGTGAAGGGAATCCCCGGACCCCGGCAAAGAAGAAGGTGGTGCAGCGACCAGTTTACTTTGTTAGCTCCCTATTGCAGGGGGCTAGGTCAATGTACTGTGGAGTGCAGAAATTATTCATCGGCCTCATCATGGCCTCGTGGAAGCTACGCCACTACTTCCAAGACCATGCAGGATAGTTGAATGGGCATTAAAGTTTTGGTCTGAAGTATGAAAGTACGTCGACCATTCCGAGTAGAGAGCTGGCGGAGTTCATTGCAGAATGGACACCCACTCCAGACGAAGAGACGCCGGAAACAGTTATCCCTGGCAAGGAGGCTCCCCAAGAA